>CM068952.1:135044096-135065805 GCA_035128595.1 Eptatretus atami | reverse complement strand
TAAAGCCGTCTGTCTGCCCATCGGTGTTAAGGGCGTACTCCAATGCACCGTCCACAATAGAGGTGGGAAGGAAAGGCATGACATGTGCAAGGTCTTCAATGAACATTTGATTTTTATTCAACGTCAAATAAATTGATTTGAAGAAATTTTATTTTGAATCAAAGCCTGCTCTTCGATAAGCCTTGCACTTGTAGAGAGAAAAAAAGGTCAGAATTGTTACTATACAGATGAGGGAGCTTGACAGTGGAATACCTTCCTTCATCAAGGACCACAATTCATGCACATACAATCTCTGTACAGTTCAGGCTTCCCTTTATTTTTCACTAGGCACATCAAATCACTGTATGCCATCATCCCCAATGATGAGGGTATTCAGGCTCTCAATCACTTTTTTATTCTTTTTTTTTTTTACAATATGTGGACCACCAAGGAACGAAGCAAAGAAACAATTCTCTGCCACGCCAAACTGGTCCCCAGTCTCGACCGTTTTTCATTTGCTGACGCATTCCACAAGCAGACGAACGGCATCGCCATGAGCACCAAAATGGGTCCCCGGCAATGCAAATCTTTCCGTCGGTTGAATTGAGAATCAAATTTTCGACCAATTTGACGGTCCCACAGCAGAATTGTTTAGCCGCTACATACTGTAGATGCACCAGTGCCACATCCTGAAGCAGAGAGGACCTTGAAAGGTTTATCAATTTTGTCACTTCCTTCTACCCTCCTCTCAATTTCACATGGAAGATTTGTGAGTACCTCTGTCACCTTTCTCAACATCAATGTTTCAGTTAAAGAGAACAGACTTGTAACCAATATCCATTACACACCTTCAGATTCACACAGCTACTAATATTCATCCTCTCATACCTCCCAGCTCCAAAGTTCAATTCCAAATTCCCAGTTCCTCGGGTTCCATAGTAGTGTAAGCCCATGACACCGACAGACAGACGGCTTTACAGCCTTTGGAGGAAAAAAAACCCAAAACAAACGAAGAAAGGATCCTGTTCACACTGATCTACCATCCCATCAACCATCCAGAGGAACTTCAAGTTTTTCCAGAATGATTTTGAAACCCCCTCAATTTCCCCACAACCGCCTCTGATATCTTCTTAACTTGATAGAAATTTGGAGAAATTCCCTGGTTAAAGGACCATCACCCTCTGATTTCTCACCAGGAACGTTCAAGTGTTCACAAAGTCACCGTAACACTTGCTCTTTTAGCAAGACAATGACTTTGCTCTCAAGACATAAAAGCAGGGTTAAAGGCAAGAACCACTTTGACTGTACCTCTGCAAATGTGATCTACTTAATCACATGCAGTCTCTCCAAGATCTACATCAATTAAACTGGACAAAAACTGGGCAATCCTTCCCTGAACACTTGCTCGATGTCTGAACCAACAGCACAGATCTCTCCAAGCCGGTTGCTCGACATTTCAACCTTCCTCGACATTCATTGTCACATAAATCTCTGGTATTTCTCTCCATTTCAAGAACACAGACAGTAGTAAATGCAAAGAGCACAGCCTTATCCACAGGATCGGCACATTGACTCTCCCCACAGGAACAATGAGCACTTTTCAATAACTTAGACATTCCGTCTCTTGTGACTTTTCAATCCTTTCACTGCTTTTCCCCCTTTTATTTTACTTTATCTCATTTTATCTATCTCACCTCTGCTACTTTTTCCTTTCTCCCTATGTTTTCTCTCCAATTCTCCTTCACAAATTTAACTTTTGTTAATTTATATAATTATTACATTTTATTTACAACTTTGATATTATATAATTACGAGCAAAGGTACCCAACGTTGCTGGGCAATGGAGGGTCCATCCTCACACCCTTTCCCCTCCCTCCTCCCATCTGTTTCCCTCCATCCTCACACCCCTTCCCCTCCCTCCTCCCATCTGTTTCCCTCCATCATCTCACCCCTTTCCCTGCCTTCTCCCACCCACCCCTTCCCCTCCCTCCTCCCACCCCACCCCCTCTGGACTCCCACCCCACCCCCTCTGGACTCCCACCCCACCCTTTCCCTCCCTCCTCCTACCTCCAACCTTCCACTCCCCCCCCCTCACTAAAAATTTTTGCAGGGCATTTAACCACATTTGTGAAAAATAAATAATAAAATAAAACCGCTTTCGATTCCTACTAACCTCAACTTGCCTGTTGCCAATAACTTGCCACGTGTTGTGTAAAATCCGCCCCCAAATTCATCAAAAGGCAGGAATTCATCAATATGGCTGAAATAGGTCACGGTACAGATGTTTATCCTCGTCGCCACGTAATGAATCTGGGGTGTGTTCAGTTACCAAGTTTCTTGTAGAGCGCTCACCAAGAGGCTTAAGCACTCAAGCATGCACTCCATTTGAAACCGTTGATAAGGAAGGAATAGATGGCTTGGCAAGCACTAGCTGGCTGCTTGGTACTGAACACACCCTGGACATCTCGACAGCATACAATACATTCAAAACACTGACAAAAGGGCAGTTTATTTATTCAAAAATATTACTCATGACTATTTTCATTGTAGTCCTTGTGTGTAAAACGTACCTTATTCAGTTTTTAGATCCTCGTGGAGGATCTATCTCTAAGTCTTACTCACGTTGTTGTTCTTCATCTTCTTCTTGTGGACTTTTTTGTTTCACAGCCTACAGTTTTCATCGAAACTTCCTGAAACTTGGCTATATATGTAAAAATACCCTGCGCAGACAGTAACCATCTCCGATTTTGAAAATTCCTCCAGAAAAAAAGTTATGACGTCAAAATATCTCCACTGATGGAAATCGCCAAAAAAATTATCTCCAAAACTTGGCAAGCTTTTTGAATTCTGTTTGCGGAATCGAACAGGGCATTAGCAGAGATAATTACCGCACATATGATACATCACTATGACGTCATATCAATTTTTATGACGTCATTCCTATTTTTGACATTTTTTGTTTCACAACCAGAGTTTTCATCGGATTTCGTGAAACTTGCCATGTATATGCAGAAAGCCACGCGCAGGCAGTAACCATCTCCGATTTTGGAAATTCTTCCGAAAAAAAAGTTGACGTCAAAATATCTCCCTGATGGAAATCGCTAAAAATTATCTCCAAAACTTGGCAAGCTTTTGAATTTGTTTGCGGGAATCGAACAGGGCATTAGCAGAGATGAATTACCGCAATATGATACATCACTATGACGTCATATCAATTTTTATGACGTCATTCCTATTTTTTGACATTTTTTGTTCACAACCCAGAGTTTTCATCGGATCTTCATAAACTTGCCATGTATATGCAGAAAGCCCACGCGCAGGCAGTAACCATCTCCGATTTTGGAAATTCTTCCTAGAAAAAAAAGTTGACGTCATAATATCACCGCTAATGGAAATCGCTATACCATTATCTCCGAAACTAGGCAAGCCGTTTGAATTTTGTTTGCGGGAATCAAGCCGGGCATTAGCACAGATATATAATTTATCGCAAACCTGATACATCACAATGACGTCATATTCGTTTTTATGACGTCATCATTAAGAGGACGAGGATCTTAGCTCATTTGAGCTTGTTAACATGGTATTCCTAGTTTTTACAATGTAAATAAACTCAGAGGTGATGTTGAGTGTACGAAAGTGTACATGTACATTTTATAAACTTTAAAGTGTACATGGTATTTCAAAATGTACGTGCACATAACTTATTTAAAGCATACTTGTACATGACATAAAGTTTACGTACTACAGAAGTAAAAACAGAAGAACAAATAATTCCTCGGGAATTTCCCCGGCCTGCTGACTAATTGATTACACACACAGGAATTTCACGACCAAGCTGATTTTCGTCGCCTCTAATGTCTATTTACTTCACATAATATGTGAATCACATGTCCATCAGTTTGTTTATAAGCTCACGATGGGTGCGACCGGAGGGAGGGATCACATATATGTGTGCACCATGCGTACGGCGGTTTATTAATATCCTTATTGTTTAACGGCCACAATTATTCCCAAGTTATTGTGGGATTGGATGGGGGAAACTTGGCCCAAGACTTTCACGAACCGGCTGGCCAGGCCTTATGTTCAATGGGGCAAGAATTTGTAAATTAATTATTCAAGGGGCTGCCAATATATCACCAATTAATAATGAAGGACACCCCCTCCCCTACACACACACACACACAACACACCACACACCACACACACACCACACACACACACACACACACACACACACACACACACATTTAAAGGCCTCTTTCCCTGCTAGAGTGGGGGTTGGCCTTGCGGATCCCATGACAATCTTCCATCATGGTTCCCTTTTTGGACAATGTGTTTTTATGGCCAGATGCCCTTCCTGACACCAACCCTTTAGTCGCCTCTTACGACATGCAGGGATATGGTGTACCTATCCTAAACCGGGGCACACACCGGGACATCCCAGGAAGCTAGTACTCATTTTGCCCGCCTCGGAAGGATGACAGGTCATGAAGGACACCATGGCATCTTTAATTAAAGTCACCAACCAATACTGGGAGACGGGTCGCCAGTTGAACATCTATCCGAGAAATGTCACACATTGATGAATCACTCTGCTTGTGAAACACCGGGATGACAGAGCTGGGTCCGGATTCAAACCCAGGCTAGACAGCTTAGAGGAGAGTATGCATAGCTCGAGGCCATCATGCCAACACCCGTGTTAATATTATCATCATTATTCCATTTTCATTGGATGGAATTGACCGAATAATTTGTGGTTCGAATAATTTTGATGAAAAATATGACTTTGATGACGTAGATGCTGGAGTTGGGATTGCAGGAAGATGCATCAACAACCTTAGGTATGCTGATGATACCACTCGGTTGGCAGAAAGTAAAGAGGACTTGATGAAACTGCTGCAGACAGTGGAGAAGAGTGAAAAGGCTCATCTATATTTAAACCTCACAAAGATTAAAATTTTGTCAACTGAGAAGATCAACGTGTTCAGAAGAGGTGTGTTCCACGACCAATCAGCTTGTATCGCGCTCACCAAGTGGCTCGCTTGATTTTAAGCACTTAAGCAAGCACTACAACAAAATGGTCGATAAGGACCGGCTGGCTTGACAAGTGATAGCAAGCCGATTGATAATGGAACACACATCCCCAATGGATGTGGTAAAGGCTGGAACCAAGCTGTCTTTGCCAGAAAGCAGTTCAGGCTTCGGAAAGCAGTTCAGGATGGTGATGCTTGGAGACATCTGATCATGAATGTCACTAGAAATCGGCCACGACTTTACAGAACTGGATAACTGGTTATAATAGTACTGACAGGTGTGTGTACCAGCGACTGTTAGCCAATACACCGCCCATACGTAAGTACGTCAAATTTTCTCCAAATTTCCCTCTGGCGAGTATTAAACAATGCTATCTAACCTTAGGAATATGGTTATGCATGAAAATAAATGTCACAGTTGGGCCATATGGGTGTCAGTGGCGATATCACATGTGAAACCATGGCCGGGAGAGGCCCCAAGATATGTTATAAACAATCCATATACAATACCCATGTAACGTGATGGCTAGAAAAATCGGACAGGCAATGGGATTCATCATTCATGCATAAAGGCTCATGCAAGCAGCTTTGTTAAGCAAGGATCGTTGACACTTATCTAGAGGCCGAGCAAGTCAAGAGGGCTCTAACCCGTTCGTTTGAACGAGACGCGATAAGTATAGAATGACTTAAGCACATCACATTTCTCCAAACTTCTTCCAGTTTAACAGTGACTGTTTAAAAATGCAACTGTACGTTGGACAGAATTGACTCGATCGCTTGTGGTTATAATGATATTTACGTCCGGAAAGTGTGCTCCATGAAAGCCGTGATAACCCATTATACACCTCAACACGGAGTTGACCCAAGGCGCAAATCCCCCTTGGGGAGGGGGGCAAATTAAATCACTGCAACCTCCGTAGTGTGACCCTTACCCCCTCCTGTCAAGTTTGGTTGCGATTGGATAAGTAACGACCAAATGTATTGCGGTCAAAAAAAAAAACAGTCAGACAGACCGACAGGCACCAAATTGCGTATTTTAGTAAGATGATAGAAGACGCATTGTTCAGTCTTCAAATGTACACCAGAGGCCTATGGAGCCTCAGAGCTATTCAAAGCAAAAACGATGGCGGCGATTTCTGGGCCGCTGGAGGGAAAGGCATGGCCTGGCTAAAAAAAAGAAAGCACTAATGGGCAGTGCTTTGACGCTGGGGGAGAGGGGGGAAGGTGTGGCCTGTAGAATGGGAAGCGCTTATGACACACAGACAGGAACTGAGCTTTATATCTCACATTACTATCATTATATATTTCTTTTATTAGTTGTAATTTTATTTGTACTACTTTTCAAAGTTGCTTTAGCTTATTTATCTCATTGGCAATCACTTGCTTTTCCCTATTATTTTCACTTTTTTCCTAGTCACCTTGTCTTTCAAACCCTGAACTCTGACCCTTTATGTCAAATTCAGTCATTCTCCCCACGATGTGCAATTGTAACATATTGTCAATATTATGCAATCAAATTGAGTCAACAATTGGAACTTTTTTTTTGTATACAATATCGAGGCTCATATAAGAGCTAACACACAGAACGTATAACAAAGGGAGCAAGAGACAAGAGGGGTGGGAGAGGGAAGCACAAAACAGTGGGGAACAGAGATATTGAGAGATCTGTGGAAGGGAGAGCGATGGGGCATTGCACACGAGGTAAACAAGATGGACAATAAAGAAACACCTGACAGCAATTTGTTGCAGGTCAACATATTATTGTCATCTCTGACCACTTGGACCCACTCACCTTTGACTCATTCACCCACAACCGATATTAACCCTCGCCCCCTCCCTTCTCTTTCTTTTGCTCCAACGAAGGGTTAATGCCCAAAATGTCAGCTTCTTGCTTTCCACGGCGGTTAGCACATCTCAAACGTCTTGTTGATTTCATCCATTACAAATAGGTCAGATCATATGAAACTTTTCAATAGCTTTTTATAGCCTAAATTTAATTTCAATTGCCTCACCAATTACCTGGACTGATGTTGGCTTAACAGTTAAAGTGGCTGGCTTAAGATCTTAGGGTCTTGAATTTGAACCCGTCTTGTCGTTAGATAACACCTGGTGGGTTGACGAAGCCTGTCATCCTTCCGAGGTCGGCAAAATGAGTACCAGCTTAATGGAAAACAGGGGGCACTGCATCAGCGGCACATCCTCACTCCCAGCAATTATTAAACCAGTAGGCACAGGCTGCATACAAAATAATAAATAAATTCCCTTATAATTCTACTGAATACGTAGCCTTACTGCCAAAGTCAATCTATCAAATAAATCAGATTTGTAGATTATACGAAACGGTTGATGCATGAAAATTTGTCAATATGAAATAAAACGTTTCCTTGGTATTTCTAAAAAATTGAAATTTAATTCATCTGGACAATTGAAATGGATAAAGCAGCAAATATAAGTGTTTTTGTTTTAAATTGTAACATGAAGTTATCAGAACAAAACATCGATTCGGCCACAACACAAAAGAGATTTGTTACAGGTCAACACGGACAACATGCGGTCCAATGCCGAATGCTATTTTGAGTCCTCATCGCAATTCCACGGCTTGAGTTTGCTCCCTTGACCTTTTCAACCGAAATATACATATATTTTAGAAGACAGTGTTTTCGTTTCCAAAATTTAGACACTAAAGTAATTTTTCTCTTCTCTGCCTCTGGGAAAAGCTGCCTCGGTGAAGTGCAACGAGAGTGCAGAGAATGAAGGAAAAGCAAAGCAATGGTTACGGTGCCAGCATTTTCATGGCAAAAACCCTCATAATCCATTCGGCTCCATCAGCAAACTAGCCTCCTCGTTAGGCGCCGGCATCAAGTTCGCCTTTTGTGGACTTCAAGTGGTCAGGAAATGGGCTGACCCCGTGAAGCAATGCGACTGCAAAAGCAGCTGAAAAAATAGTGGCTGTTCGCGAATCAAAGGGAATAGTTTCAAAATTTTTGGTCGTTTTATCCGCCTTATCTGAAACGAAAATTCGTATTTGCCATTCGCACATCTGTGTAATCATGCCATTCAGGTCCTCCCCACAGCATTCACTCACTCACTCACTCACTCACCCTCTCTATCTCTCCCCAACTCTACCCGACTCTACTCCCCCTTTGACCAATGACCCTTGCCCTCCCTTAACAAACTGCCCACATTCTCAACTCGTAAACTCACCAATGATACCAGTCGTCACAATGGTCACAGCCAATCATTGGACTTCCATCATCAGGCTTTTTACAGCCAGGACAAATCCATACCATGTTGCCTTGTTCATCCTGCACACAGGCAATGTGTGAAGCAAAAGCAGAACAATAGGTTTCAAGCAGTCTTTAACAGACAATTTGATCTGTGCAGCAAGGTAACATTAAAGCTTAAATTATTTATTTTATGTTTTTTTTTAAAAATCAAACCGGCCAACCTCTATCCCCAGCAGTCTCACTTTCAACAACAGTGAAATCAACATTCAAACTGTTTGGAAGTGCAAAGAATGCTGCCCTGGTGAGTAAATCACAGCTAAGCCAAAGCCTGAACATTAGTCTTTTTTTTAGCAGTTTTATTTTCTTTTATGAAAGATGACCTATTGATCCAGGGTGGTCTGGAACATCGAGACCCTTTAGAGACTTTCATAGTTGACATGATGTTCTTTTTCATTGCAGACATACTCATCATCAGCAGTAGTATAATTTAGGATATGTCCCATGTGGAGAGCTAAAACGTATGTGCACTTCCCATCTGGAATTACATGGTCCCACCTCTCATGAAACAAAGATTAAGGGGTAAACCTTTGACCATGAGAGCTTGTAAATTTCCACCCACAGCTGCAATATTGTTTTCAGTCAACTGGCTGTGCTCATAACAAACTGCCAGTGACCTCGGTCCCTTCTGAATGCAGCGGCCCCAAAAAGATGCAAGCCACAATTAGGTTCACCATAAAGGTGAGAATATTGTCCCGTTGAGCTCACCACAAAAGTACTGATTGTCTCGGTGGTCACGGTCCGTGCCATCGTGGCTGCCGAAATTGGCCGTGATCGAAATTCTGGTGAGGAGCCACCTTCTGAAAGACCTCGCAAACTGCCTGGCAGGACTGAGTGAGGTAGGGGTGATGATGGGGGTGAACGTGTTGGTGACATTGATGAAGTTGAAGAGGCTGTGCCCAGAGGGGGTGGTGTTTTGGACCGGGACGGTGCAGGGGACAGCTTCTTGTCTCCACCAGCCTGGTGGATCACCCTGTAGAAAAGGTGCACAAAACAAGCCATACCACCACAAACTTTTTTTTCTTCTTCTTTAGAACTAAAAACAAAAAATAAAGAAATTCTTGTTTAGTTTTCTTGTCATTACAAAGGTGATCTTTTCTAATATTTTGCTCCAGTGATAATGAAGATGAAAAACAAAACTCCTTACAGTGGAAGTTGTCCTCCAACTTTAAGTGTAAGCTTGGGGATGGCAGGTGAAGGGCTACCACTTGGCTGTTCTTGCTTGATCTGTGTCAGGATAAAAAAAAATTAAAGACTTATGGTACAAACTACAGTATGTCCAAGCAAACCAACACTGACCTCCCCAACATTATCAAATGGGTCAGCTATCAGGAAAGGAAAAAGCACTTACCTTATCATGCCTGTGCTTCTCATCCTTTTCCTTGCCTTTCTCTTTCTTCTTCTTCTTCTTGTCCTTCTTCTTGTCTTTCTCTTTGTGTCTCTCTTTTCCTGTAACATCTGAGGTCCTACCCATCTTTCCCTGGGCCTCTGCCCCAAATAATGAGAATGAGCCTGCAGCCTTTCCGAGCTGGAACTTTTCTTTCCGCTTATCCTTTGCCTTGTCACTACCGCGGTCTTTTTTCCTGTCCCTGTGTTTCTCCTTCCCTTTTTTCCCCATAATATCTCGTCCCTTTCCATCTGCCTTCAAGAGGTCCTTGAGTTTGAATGCTCCTTTGTCCTTGCCTACCTTTCCCTTTCCTTTATGTTCCTTCAAATAGTCTTTTTTCCTTACCTTATCACGACCTTTCTCTCTTCCTTTAAGTCTCTCCTTCATCCTCTCCTTTTTCTTTAGTTTCAAACGAAGCTCTTTTTTCAGTTTTCTGCGAACCTCAGAAGCAGCTGCTATGACTCTACCTGGTGCGAACACCGGTTCAGCCGCAGAGACCTTTTGCTCAGATGGCAGCTGACTCGCAAAGTCTTGTTTTGGGGAGGAAGAAGGAGAGTGGGATGACTGTGATGAGACATCCATAATTGGGCTTGGTGGCTGAGAGATTGGCACATCCAGGCCAGCTTTACGCACAACCTCATTGATAGAATCATCCAATGTCCACGATGACCCAGGGTGCATCGGTTCTCCATGGCTGGCTTTTGAGTCCAATTCTGGATTAAGTGCTGGCTTGGATGTTAAGGCTACATCAGGTGGACTCTTGGTGGCATCCTGGACAGGCCGAAGATGTGGAGTTATGAGGATCTCATCATCCGATTCAGAGAAAGCAAATGGGTCAGCCTCTTGCTTTGAACATGCTTGTGCGATGACAGCATCAATCGAATCAGTGATTGTTCGATCTTCCTGAGTTTTGTTTCCAGTGGCATCCACAATTTTTTCAGGTGGTGAAATGCCAGTAGATAACTGCTTAAGCACTTCCTTTGATGTTTTCTCTTGTGCAAGGGGCACTGCCAAAGCTTTGGTGCAGTCTTCCGTCTTGATCGTGCCCGGCACGATAAACTTGGACTTCTGCTTTGTGGATCCTTTTAAACTCTTTGATTGGGCCCGAGACTTACATTCACGTGCAGGAGACTTTTGCCCAGCTAACTTTGAAATTCTTCCTGGACTAGTTCCAGAAGCAGGCCCAGTTGAGCTTTTGGGAGACTTTACAACTTTGGCTGTGCCAGCAGAGGCCCCCTGTGTTGAAGGCAGTTGGATAGATGGCTTTACTTTGGTTTGTGATGGATGCACTGATGTAGATGTGAAATTCTTAGGTTCAGTTGTTAGTTTGCTTGACTTGGGTACAAGGGAAAGCTGTGGAGGCTCAGGCGATGAAGGAGGTGAGTCGGAGTTGTCTGCTGAACATACAGGTGATAAGACAGGTGGTGCCCGCTGCTGCTGCTGCTGTTGCTGCTGTATATTTAGGGGCCGAAGGGGTTCACGTCCATCTATTCCAAGTTTAGGCTGCTTAATCTGTGATGGCTGGGCGACAAATGGAGGTGATCCCGGAGACCCCGGGCTGCTACTGTCTGCCGCCACAGCTGCAACCAGAGCAAGAGTTCGTTTTCGCATAATAGTGTCATCAGAAACAATCTCTCCTGGCTCCAGGCCATCCACCAACTCTCCTTCTTCCTCTTCCTCCTCTTCTTCATCCTCTTCCTCTTCTTCATCATCATCTTCATCCAGAGATATCTGCATAGCCTCAGCTGAAGTTCCCCCATCTCTTGGTACTGGTTCATCTTCCTCTGCGGGAATATAAAATCAAACTTGCAAAGACAACACAACCAAAACAAAATAAATCACAACAAACATACATATGTACGCGTGCATTCACGCACGCACGCACACACACAACCAAGATCAACCTATCAAAATTTTGCGTCACATAAAAGGTGAGCCTTTCAAGGGTCAAAAGGAAAGAAAACGACATCATGAAGTTTCTTCAATATGCTCAATATATTTTTCACATCCTCACCCTTCTTAGTCATGGAAGGATGGCTAACATGCTGTAAATCAGAACAGCTGCATGCGAGATCACTGTGCCGGCTCTCTTTAGATCTGAATTACGAATTACACAGCACTGCTGTTGCCAAATTCCCTACGTAACAAAGCAATAAAACAATAATAGATGTAAATCATATGTCAATAAATCTCATTACTACATTAACAAATGCAGTTACATCTTGAACAAATAAATAAATACTCCAAACGAGAAAACAAGACACGAAACCAAATGCACACAATCGTTTAAACGAAAAACCAATTCAGGTTGTTTCATAATCTTTCTTTTTTGAAGACACGGTAAGCTGCAATACTGAAAACATTTGACTTTGTTCAAAGAACATGGCTGAAATGGAAAGGGTGAGAATCTCTTGGACTTTATCTGTGGTGCTTTCTGGCACCAAAGTGCAAATCCAAGTGGCAAAAATTGCCTGATGCAATACACCAACAGAGATTAACAAGTCTGACTGGGTGGGGAAAACAATGTGAGCAACGAAGTGTTTAATAGAGTCTGATTTCCAGCTGAAAACACCTGGATTATCGGTTGGGGGGGGGGGGAAATGAGTGCATCAGACGGGCGCAACTTTCGTATCAAATCCCGAATGACCTTGAAATCCACAATTACTTAAGTCGACATGGAGATGAGGCACCACCCGGGCACGCACATGCTGCTTGATAAATTGTATGAGATAAGGAGGCAGACAAAAGGCCGACGGGATTTTCCAACCATTTCCCCCCCCCCACCCGCCTCGCAAATCCCGAGCAGAGAAAAATAAGTCGATGACAAAGAACTGTGCACAACAAACAGTGCCATTAATCTCAGGGTGAACATCAAGCGGATTTTCAAAGGTGAACTAAACTTGCACTGTTACCTGCGTAAATTACGAAAATGTACATTATGTTTCAAAAAGTTGAAACACCCTTCCTTCCCCTCATCCCAAGGAATCTCACAGTAAGGCCAAATTATGTCTTCCTAACATATTCTAAAAGTCCTTTGTTCTCTTTCTACAAAGTTATTTCCTTCCTGATGCGTTCAGTTGGATTAGCCAGCGCGTGTATAAACCTCTGGATGACTCCTTCGTATAACCATGTTTGGAGCTCCTGATGGCTGGTAATGAGGAACAGCCGTTTGGTTTGGCTGGAGACAATGTTCGCCAGAGAGAATGACAAAAGAGGGGGAGGGGGGGGGGGGAGGAGTGGATGAAGGGAGACATAAAGGGGATGTCGAAAATGTTTTTATCAAAATGTTTGCATCTTTCCTTCCACAAAAGGATAAAAAAGAAAAGAATAAAAAATTATGATAAAATAAACAAACTCCTTACAAATGATCGTTGATGACCATCTGCACTCGTTACTCATCTTCCCATTGAATCAGGCCCCACTGAATGCTTTCCTACACTTCAGCTCAGTTTAGGTCAGTGGCCAAAAAACAGAAAAGCTGAAGCAACACATCCAACCACAAATTCATATTGCTTCATGTAGGTTTTTCAGCACAGAAGCAGCAACAGCAACATAAATATAAAGGGGTCCCCAATATGCAGTGTGTAAGAATACTTTCAACGTGAGCTGGTGTGCAAACCAGATTTAAATAATTCCAAAAGGTTTGTACAAATAAACTGACCCCTGCAATGAAGACCACGGAATAAGAATGGTGCAGTATCAAGACACACTAATCTCAATGCCACAGAAGAAAAGACCAGCAAAATAACGAGAAACAAATGAACAGACCCCTGTCATGAGGCCAAAATCTCTGCCAAACAAAAATACTGCCAGACTGACCAACCAGCAGAGTTAAGCACGAGGAACGAGAAGGATTACGCTGCGACAGCAAAACATAATGTCGAGTAAGCAAGGGCCTCTGCAGGCTTACCACTGAGCCTTACAATAATTGGCCGCAATGTTCAACAACACTTTGCACTTCAAATGCATGAATATTTGAGCACAAATTCAAAATATTTTAAGGATAAAAAGAGTGAGATTTGTAAGAGATTGCATTTTGTCCATTTCTGACTCATTTTTCATTTGGAAACAGCCCAATCATTCTGAATTTCCTTCACAATCCATGGTGTAATTGTATATATGAAAGTTAAAAACTGAAGGCACCACTAACGAGTATGGCTGCTCAATAGGTAAGTCTCGGGAACTGACGTTTTGACAGCTCGCTCAAAATAGCCCGCTTGGTGGTCGAAACACCTTGCCTATTGAGCAGAGATACTCGTTGGTGGTCCCTTCAATTTTGAATATGGACCTTCCGAACTACAAGTTGAGTTGGCAATACAGTCCAAGAAAAACGACGATCAGACTTTTCGGCAAATTTTCCCAACAGGCCACAGATGTCCATTACGCGTTCCCTTTATGCGAAAGCACAAGGGAAAGACTCAACTTCCTAGTGACCTTGAGATGAAACCTATAGATAAGTGGTGATAGTTCAAGAATAAAGAAAGGTGTTTAACATTTCCTGGGATCAAAGTTGCAAGTTTGATGCAATCAATGAAGCCAATTTCTGAGCCAAAAAAAAAGGACGTATAACTCATCTGAATGTGTCAACAACCACAATGCAAAAAAGGTTGCACACAGTTAAGTTCTACAAAGTTCCCGTAGGCTCCAAGGCTCAGGATTCGGGCATGGGTCGAGAAACATGGCCTTTCAAGCCATTAACCCACCCACCGCTATCTGCACATCATTCCCACGACTCAGATAGGAGCCATAAAGATTGCTCGTTGCAGGAAGCCTTGCAGCCATATAAGCATTCCCACTGGATTGCAGGGCTTGCCAAACATGGTGTCTCTCAGTCAGGATTGGAGAAAAGGTGAGGACACATCACCCCTTGCACACAAACTTGAAAAATATTCAAAGGAAATAAGAGCAATAATAAAAAGGAACTTCTCCACTCATTCCTTCTGAAATTCACCATCCCTGAACAGGTCAATAAGCCAAGAGAACTCATGTTCAAAAAAAAATTCTCCCGATGCTCAACTAGAGCTCCGAAGAGCAAAGTTTTGTTTCTTCAACTGCATTTCTGTCTACTTTACTGCTCTCTCAAGTCTATTAATACATTACGGCATGTATAATTGAAGCTGTTCTACACTCCCACATGCTCAGCAAATCCTCTTTCACTCCCCCATCCCACCATGACCGCTCCTCAGTGGCAGCACTGGGACGGCCCAGTCTCCTAAGCTGCCCATTAAGTCGTGGCTCGGCCCACGTGGGTCCTGCGGGGTTCTGAGTTGAAAAGGACCGACTGTTTAACATGGGAAACTGCGGTAGGAAGCATCTTTGAGCCGCATTAGGAAAGCAAACTGTGATGGACAGTCAGAAATTAACTCCACTTCCTTTCAAAGTCTCCTTACACATGTGAATTAACATTAGCTTGGGCGATTGCAAACTGCATACCCAAGAGGCCATCTATATATTACATGTGCAAAGAGAGGGGAGGTTGCGGGTGCAAAGAGAGGGGAGGAGGGGGGAAGGGAGGTAAATTGAGAAAAAGGATTGGAAGAGCGGGGAGAGAATGGGGAGAAGGTAGGATAAATGGAAAGATGTATGTAATATTTAGACGGCTTTAAACATAACCCTCTTTCGAAGGATCCTTGAAGGAGCTGATGCAATATTAAGGTACAGCAAAATTAATTTCAATCCAGTGTATCAATAACAAATAAATTTACACCTGCGGAATTAAAGGATTGTTTTAATGAAACATTTTTTACAATTGTTGAGCAGTCATAACAACTGTAAATACGATCGGTCTGGCTATTAAAAAAAATTGTTTCCGAGATGTTTTTAAGATTGCCATAACTCTTGAAACGAAAATGTAATTGGCTGAGATAGAATACACCATGTATTGAATATCCAGACATCATACAAGATCATGAGCTCAAAGCAGGTGAAACGGGGTTTTCATTAAGTTCTAAAGTAGATGGTTGGATTCATTAAAGTAGACAGCTGTGATTTGAGGAGTGAAGCGAGGCGTTGTTTACCAGGCCGAGTGTCCGGGGGCCACATAGGACCCTGGAAGCTCGAGGAGTCTAGATGCTCTGAGTGGCTATCTGAGCATATTTAAGCACTTCACTTCACTTATCCTGGGGTATCCAATGAAGGCAACTTTTTGACTGATTTCTTGCATAAATTTGTTTAGTGAACAGTTTTGAACTTTGATCACCGATTTATGATTTGTCTTGAGAAGAATACCACCGTTTGTGTACTACAGGGTTCCCACTCAATCTCAAAAATGAAATTCCCTGACATTCCCTGACTTTCCTGACTGTGTTGGTAAAGATTCCCTGACCTTTTCAAACGTAAACATTTATAAAGTTATTTTAGTCGGCTCCTCCTCCCCTACACCGACTCCTTTCCATCACCATTTTGATTTATACATGGTGTACATGCAATCATTTTCAATTCTTTTCTTCTTTTTAAAATGCCAATACTAGCAGAAAATTGTGTCCGCTTAAAAATTTATTTGAATCTTAAAATATGTAGGCGTGCTTTAGACAATTCTGAATACCATTTTTGTTGGGAAATTAAACTGATTCTTCATTTTCGGTGTTTACTTCGGTCGTTTTGAAAATGGTCCAGAAAGTACACTTTCCCAGCTAGTACTGGCATTTTAATTTTTTTTATCAATATAAAACTTACAAAACACAAATCATACTAATGTCAAACGTGCCAGGTACCATGACTAGATCAGAATTATATCAGAAATTTTTTTTAGCAACATTTAGAACATCTAAATCTTGCAAATAACAACGAAACATTGATATTGTTAATGTGACATTGCAGACAAGCTAGAAAACCCGATGATATTGCAAAAATGACTAACAGACTACTATATTGTACATTTTCTACAAGCATCTGGACCTAAAAAGGACCGTTTGTTGAACTTCTACGGTTAGGTGGTACTCCTGTACCATTCCCTGCGGATGCAGGTACGTTCACCGCCGCAGAAATGAAATTACTCAAATGTTACATGGGAAGTTGCAGTAACAGTCGAGATGTTATACTAGAATTGCGAAAATGTCAATAACATCAAGCAGCGTGTGTAGCTTAGAATTATATTGTCGGCAAAAACTAGCAATTAAGGAAAACAAATGTGAATTATTTGAGTAACGTTATTACAATAGTTAACATATACAGTATGGACAGTTGCTTACATTAAGAGAAATGTCAGTTTGTTACTTCTTTAGTTTCTGTAGTTCTGCTATTTCCATATCAACCTTCCGAGATTCAGTTGCTGCTTCTTCCAAAAATTTTGCCTTTTTAGTCTGAAGCACTTTTATCTGCTCACATGCTTTCTTTTTAGCTGCAGTCTTTTGATCGAGCTCACTTGTGGCTTTACGTTTACATTCCAGTGCTGCTTGATACCTGGCATGAGAACCCCTGACATACATCAACAGTGGCTTATCAATGTTCACAGAGGTGACTCCACCTTCTGCTGCACAGCATCATGAAAAGCATCTGCCTGCACAGCATCTGCACAGCAAACAATTCATGAAAAGAGCAATAAAGAAAACTTTTATAATCATGAACAAAATAATTGACTGGGTGTAAAGGGTACGAATTAAGATCATTAGGCACTAATCACACATTTCCCTGACCAACAAAAAAAATCCGTGAAAAATCCCTGACTTTCCCTGACCAACCTCAATTCCCTGACTTTCCCTGACTTCCCCTGACTTTCCAGGTCAGTGGGAACCCTGTACTAGTGTTTCCCACCAATCATCAACTTGAGAACATAAGAATTAATTGGTAACATCAGAGCCCATGAACTTTACTTAGGAGACAGACACAATCTGGTCTATCGACTGAAAATTACAAAGAAAATGAGATCATCTTCTATCATTCTGAATTATGGTTTTCATCACACATACAGTATTAATAACGAGTAAAAGTACCCATCCCCAGTGTTAGGAAAAGTTTAAGTTAATCTTTCAATATAAATTATTTCATGGACTTTAGAAAGATTTATTGCGTTACACTAGGCAGGGTTTTGGCTTAACGGTTAAGGTGGCTGGCATAAAATCTTAGGGCCTTTAGTTCAAGCACCTGTTATTCCCTTGAAGTAACACCAGATCGGTTGACTCAGCCCGTCATCCTTCCGAGGTCAGCAAAATAAATTCTGGTAACGGGGCATCAGCGGCATGGCTGCACCCCTGGAAAGTGATGCAGCTAAACAGCCACAGGCTGCGTTCAAATGAATGAATGTGTTACACTCTTGGTTTCACTCAGAGGCAAAGCTGTGATCTACTTATACCGCCCACCGTGAAATGGCGGGGCAACATTGGACAGAGGAGATTGGATTTGTTTCAAAAGAGAACAAAATATCCTGCTTGTGAAATAAATTTGGCATCAACATTATTCATGACTGTTCTCCCATCATTTCAAAAGTGAATGTTGAGCTTTGCCAGCATGCGCAGATTTTCAAACGCAGCACAGGAAGCGCCCACCGTAAACGGGAGACAGAGGAACGCATGGACACAAGCCATGGTTCGACACATAATGGGAGCAGCAGGGGAAAAAGAGTGGCATCTATATGTGGGAGAATTGCATATTCAGCCTGTGGGTCATGCAGATAGCTCAGATGGCAGAGCAATGGTACACAGTTTTCCAGAGGACCTGGGTTCGATTCCTGGTCTGGGCATGTAATTTTTCATATATATATATATATATATATATATATATATATATATATATATATATATATATATATATATATATATATATATATATATATATATACACACACATATACTAATTAAAGGCAATGTGTGTGTGTGTGTCCTCCAGAACACCAAAACCAAAAAGGCTAGCGGCCTGAAACTTTGCATGAGTACTGAGAAAACTCCAAGGAAGTACAAGAGTGAAAATTGGGTGTTTGGGTTAATTAAAACACCCCTTTTGAAGTTGATTACCAGCATTATTTAATTATATCCTTCATCAAGTGATCCGAGCCCACCTCGCTGTCTGGGGTCTTAAGGCGTTTCCTGGGTAACCTCGCTGGGGTCTGAAGTCACCATGTTTTTTGGCCTGCTCAACCTTACCTTGACTTGGAACAGGCTGCAACGATTTCTTAACGATAAAGTTTTTTTCATTTTCCTCATTCATATTGAATGCTTGTTCATCATAGCCACGAATCGTTGTGTACATCGCTTTTGTAAGTCGAATAAGTTTTCAAATTATGATCTTGGAGCGATTTAGTGCATTATATGATACGATTTTCCAAGATCTACTCTCACGGACGAATTAAAGTACATTCATTTGTAAATATTACTTCGCTTTTTAGGATTGGATATCGTCTGGACTAAATTAGTGTCAAAATCTGTTGTGAAATCTGATAATTTAAAGAAATAACGAGTCTTATAACTAAGCGCGATAGACCTATTTACTTTAAGCAAGCAAGGCTGTGTTCGTTCCTTCCTCCATACATACACAAGAAAATGTGAAATTCCCAAAGCATTAAACTTATATTTTTCTACTGTTTGGAGAATTATATTGGGTAAATGAAAAATTTAGGAACGAAACAAAATTAACCAGCTTATAGTCCATGAGCTGGAGGGCCATTTCTGGCCAATTGGTACAATCTTGAGGGACCAAGGTTTGTTGTGATTTTCTGTTAGGTTGATGTATCTGGAACACAAAAATGCATGAGGGACATTCGGTAGATTTAGCTCAAGCATTTTACACAGCTTTATGTGCAGCAGGGGTATATCCACAAAAAACGCTAATTTTATCACGTTTATGATTTTGTGGTGTCATTACTCAAATGTAATGCACTTTATTTGAAAGGAAATTTAAATCACATCCATATCACAAATATGCATTTTACTTCCAAACTGCAAAATTAAAAGGATACTAAGTTTTATTAATTAATCTGACATAGTTTCAAAGATGCTACATGTTCAATTCAAGAGCAGAGGAAAACGTATATGTTGTGAAGTCTTGAACAATTTTGAACAGAATGTGCCACAGAGTTATCTTTAATCCACAGTGTTGAATAAAGAAATAAAGCTATTCCACATAATCATGAAACAGAAATAGGCAATGACAAATAATTTGAGAGATATGCATATAGAGTATCAATTGTCAACGTCACTGTCGTCATCGTCCTCATGATCCACGCTGCCGTCCGACTGTTCATCTTGGACCTTCATGTTCGCACACTCCTGGGAGAACACAAGCAGCTGTGCAGCTTAGGCCATTGACCATGCATGTGCATGATGGCAGCCTACACTCCGTTTACACTTGCAGGATAAAAATTCCAGAACGACATCAGGAGCTGGGGCACCAGACATCCACTCAATGGCAAGTCTACCATCGTCATCCAATACCAACCATTACAGTCAAGTGGACGGGTACACGTGGAGTTACTTCAAGACTGTGGTGCCAAATGGCTGCTGGTAACATGCTTCTGGTAGCATGAAGCTTCAAACAATCCTGACAAGGAGGGAGTTGTCCTGACTGGATATCACCATTCTTAGCACGGAACAACTGAACCGCATCTCATTAACTTCTGTGATTTCATTTGAGGACATGTACAGCTTGCAAGTGAATTCCTCAAGCACATGGAAGAGATCATCCTGTAATGTCCAGTCTTCCTAAGTCACTGAAGCTGTCTGAAACCTTGGATTGTTGATGAAGAGTTTGAGTCCTGTCAACTTTCCACGGCCACTGAAAGCGCTTACTGTGTCGCAGCCTGTGTAGGAATGCAATCCCAATAAGCTTTACAGATGTTTCTGCCGAGAGCACTTGCAACTTTTGTTATGTCAACAAGTCTGGTGCGGGTGATGATCCACATCGGATGAACAGATTACAGTCTATGTCACATGAAAAGCCAGACATAGCATCATGACGTCTGTGTCTTCTGAGAAGCTACTATCACAGAATGGAAACTTGACGATGCATGCTTACAGTGTAGTAGCAGCGTGTGTCTGCTTCCTCGTGAGATGAACGGAGCTCGTCAACTTCAACTACAGCCTCACGGGTGATCTTGGTGCAGATATCCTCACATGTGACATAAAGGACCTTGTCTTTAAGTCTATTCTGAAGGGCTCTGTTCCCATTGCTCTGTGACAAATTTGATCAGCTTCGTCTTGCTGATGTCACAAGACAGAAGACGCCTCCATTGGTGTATTCGGTGACCGGGTGCTATGTTTGTGAAGCGGATACTCCATCAGTCGACCTCAGGGCCCTTTCTGCATCTTTTATAGATATCTGTTGTAGACGTCGAATACTACATCAACCCTGTTGCTACTTGCTGATGTATTCAGCACAGCTGAAAGAAGCATATCAGCCACTTCATCAAAAGTGAGATTCTCCCCTTTCAGCTTCTGTACAATACTCATGCCATCAATGATACACGCTGAGGGTGTTGGAAGTTTTCCACAGCAGAGACCTTACTTTCAAGCTTTCTGGCAAGGGCTGCTTTGTTGGTTTTCTTCAAGTACCATCACAGTTGGCCAAGGACGAAGGAAGGGGGCCTAGGGGGTGTTTCAGGACATCATTCATGTTCAACTTTCTGCGGAAGCTACGAGTATCATCTGTCCAAACAGTTTATTGTCACTTTTGAGGACTTGCTCCTTGTTAGGTAGTTTTCTGCTGATCCTTTGTGGCATTATCAAATGTCTTCAACTGCAATCTTTGCAATCTGTCAAAAATGGTTTTTCTCGTCCTTCAATACGTTGTATTGATACTGTATATGCTGCATCCCTTTCTTGTGAGCAGTCAAAGATCATTCAACGGTTCTGGACACACTAGCACAGTTGAGATGCCTATCAGCTCTGAAGGATTTTGACTGAACTGGGTTATGTCCACGGTGTGCTTCCATCAGATAAAACCAAATTGTCAACATCAGTCTCATCCTTATGCATTCTTGAAGCTGACAAATCTGTGTGAACCATTCTTTTGCTGCAGCTATCATCAACCTCATTTGTTTAAGACAGGTACTTCTATATTCTGCTGTGACATAGTACCTGCTAACAGCAGCAGGCTTC
>CM068952.1:135026098-135041188 GCA_035128595.1 Eptatretus atami | reverse complement strand
CTGTACCACGTGGTAGAAATATTGACCCTTCACGGTCCGAAAGGCACCCGTGCTTTCCGGACTTTTCCGAAAAGTACGATCTGAATTCCGGACGATCGGTCGAGCCGACTCTGCAGCTCCATCTCGCGGTCGTGCTCACGGCCGACGTCCGGCCCCACAACAATATATATATATATATATATATATATATATACATATATATGTATATATACATGTATACATATTATACATATACATATATACATATACACACGTATATATATATATATATATATATATATATATATATATATATATTATATATATCGAATAATATATATATATATATATATATATATATATATATATATATGAGGCCCACGAGAGGAGTGTTGTAAGCAACATTTTAAAATGATATGATGATGATAGCTCGGATGATAGGGTAAGGGTTAAAATAGTGCTATATGGCATTAACTCCAAAATGGCCGATGTGTCCCTTCATCACTCCTCCTCGCGGCGCATCAATATACATATATAATATATATATATATATATACATAATAATATATACATAATATATACATTTTAATATTATTATATATATTGTTGCGGTTGTGGAAATTCACAAAACATCTAACAGGTTCCCCGGAGATCAGTTATTTCGATAAGTATGTGTTTCAGGTTAGAACCCGTCCCCCACGATGTGTAAAGGGAATTGTTCGTGTGCCAGGGCTGTGAATTCTTTGAGGTAGTCATTATTCTTTCTCTATCTTTTATTTTAAAACATCGCAACACCATCATCTCCTCGTCAAACAACGCCATCTCCACAACACCGTCATCTCCTCGACAAACAACACCATCTCCGAACCAACCATCATCTCCTCGACAAACAACACCACCAGGCGCCCCGGCGAACGGCCGCGGCGCGACCCGATTAGCATAATCAGATCACAGGACGGCTTTCCTGAAACAAGCTAGTGACGTCGAACATGGGGTTTCCAGCGAGGCTTTCAAGGGGTGAGAGATCGGAGGTGAAGAGTGGGCGGAGCCCGGCCTCGGGTGAGAGTTCAAGGGGGCAGCTCGCCCCCACCTATAAAAGGGTGGAGCTCGACCTGGCAGAAGAGTCAGAGCTGTAGAGACAGATCGTGGAGAGGCGGCCAGCAGAAGTGTCGGAGGGGTCTTGAACCAGTGCAAGTTGCGGCTTCAGAAATCAGTGCCAGTCGGGAGGAGAAGCCAAAGTGCCAGCTGCGGTGGAGTCCAGCGAGTCGTCGGAGTCCAGGCAAGGAGAGCCAGCGGCAGCAGCGGAGCTTGGTGGTCCGGAAAAACGACCCTGCCGGCGCTCGAGCAGCGTCGCTGAGGTAGTGGACGGGTCATTAAAGAGCATCAACTCTAAAAGAGCCAAGGACCTGTTCACTCCTCCGAAAGCGTCGCCGGCCAGGCTCGACAAAAGGCCGCGCCGAGAGCCGGGCCACCGAGGGGAACCAAGCAGCCACTCAAGCCGCTCACCCAGCCCCTCAAGCCGCTCGCCCAGCTGCTCAAGCGACTGGCGCGTTGCGACGCGAGGGCCAAGCAGAGACACCAGGGGTCACCGACCCGAAGACCTTCGAGCCCTCACAAGGGGTGGCCAGGTAACCTGCCCGGCCTCTTGTGAGCTTTCGGTCATCCAGGCTTCGAGTTGGAATAAAGGCTCACGGGCCCGTTTCTTTTCTGGGTTTTGTATGAAAGTCTGTTTCTGTGGCGCTTTGTCTTTATAAGTAGAAATTATTTAAGTGCATGCATGTACATAAGTGAATAGACATCGGCTGTCGGCTTTGCTCGTGTCATGTCCCCTTCCCCCATTGATTGCTTGCTTGTTTAATAAATGCCCCATTGTTTGAATGTAAAACTGCTCGTTGCATCCATTTCCTCCCATTGACTTCCACGGCGTGTTCGGGAAATTAGCAGGCTGTTAAAGCCAATAAAAGTGGTCATTTGGTCCGACGGAACTTGGCGATTAAAACCGCTCGGCATCGCACACGGAACGAGCGCGCTAAGCGGCTCGTTTCCGTACGAGATCTGTCGAGGTCTAAATTCTCGGTACTTCTGTCTGCGCGGATAATTTGGTATATTGAGATTCGGCGATTAACCCTGTACCGCGTGGACAGAATATTCACAGTTTATGGTGCATTAAGGCACCCGTAGCAGGTTTCCGGAGTTGTCCGGAAGCTACGACTGAATTCCGGTTTTCGGCGGATGCGCGACTGCGGTTGGGCCGTAAGCGGCCGTGCGTGGTGTCGAACCGGCAGGATTCGTAACAATATACAGTGGTGCCCCCAGAATCCGAATTTAATTCGTTCCAAGAGGCTGTTCGGATTCCAAAACTATTTTCCCCAATAAGAAATAATGGAAGTGAAGTATCCGTTCCTTGACCCCAAGAAACCACTTCCAAGACACTTTCAACTTGAAATTACCATGTTTAAGGTAAATAAGATGGAGTAAATGACTTTTCTGGGTCATAATCTTTTTTCAAGCTGGGGGATGAGCAGGAGGCGTTGTCGCTTTCTTTCCATCGGTTCTGGATGCAGCTCCGGCCTATCAGTGGCATTGGGATCCAAGAACGTAAAACTGTTTCAGCCTGGTGAGGTATTAATTAACCATGAAGCACCAAATGGTGTTTTATATGTATATCAAAATATTAAAATATATAAAAATAAATATATAAAAAAAATAAATAATAATAAATTTATTAATATAATATAATATAAATAAAATAAATATATAATAATATATAATAAATAAATAAATTAAATATAATAAATATATAAAAATTAATTTAATATAATAAAGAAAATAAATAAAAATAATAATAAAAATAAAAAAATATTTAAAAATTAAAAAAAAAAATATTATATTAAAAATATATTTAAAGTATAAAATAAAAAAAATTAATATTTAAATAATAAAATAAAAAAAATATAATATAAAAAAATAATAATAAATAAATATAAAATAATAAATTTAAATTAATAACAAAAGCCTAAATGTATTTAAAATATATCCAATACACTCTGGTGGAGACACAAACGTGCCTTTTCACCGCACGGTTCCACGGGAGAGAATCAAGAGGTGAAGTGATTGGGTGACGCAGCATGAATGTCACTACATGCTCGCGAAAAAAACGTTGAGTTCGTTAAAGCCGATTCGTCAGAGGGTTCATTGAATGAGTTCACTTCACGACGGGTTTTCGCGCTTTTATCGCTTCTTTATTTTTCAGAATCCTACACACGGTCGATTTCGGCAGCTCGAACATGGCAGCGAGATCAGACACACGCGTACCGCTCTCATGCTTAGCGATAAGTTATTTTTCAACTCATTTGTCCGTTCTCACGGACTCTCTCTCTTATTGCTATTTGCTTCACTGCTCTTCTTGGGTGCCATGGTGATGCACAAGGGTGATAATTGGAAGAAAAAAAAATGCACAAATCAAGTGTGAAAACACGAGGTAAGTAGCGATCGACACACGAGAGATGCTTTCACGAGTACTTCCACCGCGAACTGAATGAACAAAGCGTGAAGAATGCGGGTCGAACAGGCGGGGGAGACACGTGAACAACATGAACGCCGCGTTGTGTTCGGTTTTCGAAAATGTGTTCGGTTTTTAGGGCAAAATTTTCTCGAAAAAATTGTTCGGATTCCAATTTGTCAAACAATGGGGCGTTTGGATTCTGGGGGCACCACGGTATATATATATTATATATATTATATATATATTATATATATATATATATATATAATATATATATATATATGTATTATAGTAATGTTTCAATCTACGCAATCTACATGTATATGTATTACAAAATATATATATATATATAATAATATATATATATATATATATATATAATATATATCATACATAATACATACATCATCAGATATTCTGTTTTTTTAGAATATATCTCGACAAACATTTTAAAGAAAAAAAGTATATATATATAAATATTTTCTTTTTACATATTTCTATAAATTATATTTAATATATATAAATATTCTTTTTTACATATATACTATAAATATACTCTACCGGTTCAAAAGTTTTAGACACCCCCATTTTTCAGTTTTACTGAAATTTTAAGCAGTCAAGTCCAGTGAATAACCTGAAATGGTACAAAGCTAAGCAGTAAACTGCCAGAGGTTAAAAAATAACGGTTAGGTTACCAAAACTGAAAAATAATGTAAATTCAGAGTTGTTAAAAAGGCTCTTTTCAGGGAAACAAGTAATGGGTTAGCACTGCACTGTTCTGCAGCAATGGAAGTAAATTAAGCTTGAAAGTTGATGCAAGCAATCCTGCAGGTGTCCCAACTTTTGTTGATTAGTTACAAACCCTGTCTGTATATAAAGGCAGTGTTGGAACGACTGTGTTGCTACCCCTCTGAGCATTGTTTGGACAATATTGCACTGCAGAAGTAGTATTGTTACGAATTTGGAAGTTTACTGCACTCAACATACAGGTCTATAGATCAGTTATTCGGTAAGTACGTGTTGCCAGTTAGGGTACCGTCCAAGTCTAATGGGGATTAAATGTTCATGGCGCTTGGAGTTATTTTGACAGTTAGGGTTTATTCTTTTACATTTTTCCACCAACATGAACTACAACAACAGCTGCGGACTACTGCAGCTCGAAATAAAAACAACGACGAAAACTCTGCTCCGGCATTCTCCGTGCGCTGCACTGGGGGAAAGGTCATGCCCCCACACCGATTCGCTTGGGGGGTTGGGGCACCAAGTAGGGAAAAGGTCAAGCCGCACCGAGAATGAATCATGCCTGAGCGAGCCCGCCCAACGAATGATCAGCTGAGCAACCGCCCGAGAATGATCCACGCCTGAGGGAGCCGCGCCGAAAACGAATCACGCCTGGGCGGGCGTCGGAGGGATAAAAGGAACAGGAATCCTCACAAAAAGAGTCTTCTTCCTCCTCCTCCTGCAAGACGTCTTTTCCTCCTCCTCCTCCTCCTCCGATGATCAATGACTTGGGCTTCAGAGACACCATCCACCACCGGAGCCGCAAGGGTGTGCGCCGTCTCTCGGAGGGATACGGAGGAGAGGCTTTGACTGCCAGGACGAGCGCGCGCGGCAGCTGAGAAGGCTGATCGCGGCTCGCGGTGTCTGGGTTCGCTCGCTTCTCGCTGGGGCCCGGGGCGACTCAATGCGAAGACCACACGAGTGGACAGGTTCGAGGCGAATTGGGTCTTCAGCTCGTCCTTTCCATTCGAGCTGGAGGCTCAATAAAAGACCATTTTGGTCCGATTCTTTTGGTGTGTGCGTATGGTGTGTTTGTGGTGCAGTCTGCTAAGTAATGGATTGTTAAGTGCCTTGCTGTACATACGTGCTTATTAATATTCGGATAACTCTGCTTAGTGCTTCCCTAATTTCCTATTATTTAATAAATATCCCCATTTTGTGAAATTGTATCAGCTCGTTCATGTACTTTCCTCCATTGCTTAGCGTGCTGCGTGTTGGAATTAGCAAGGCGTTGTGCATGAAAGTGGGACAAATTTGGACGAACGGATACTCGGTGACACCCGTCGGTCACATTCATTTCGATACGCAGCGTCTCGCTTCGTATGGGTGCGCCGGGGTGTGGAGACTGGTAAATCGCCACGTGGAAATCTAGGTATTTTGAAAATTGGCAAAATAACTTGTACCACGTGGTAGAATATTGACGCTTCACTGGTTCGATAAGGGACCGTACTTTTCGGAGTTTTCCAAAAAGATACGATCTAAATTCCGGGTGATCGGCGGAGGTCGCGACTCTACTGCTCCACCTGGCGGTCGTGCTCGTCGACGACGCCCGGCCGCAACAGTATATTGTTATCATAATGGTGAGAAAAAGACAATTAACAAAGGAAGACAGACAGACCATTATAACCCTTAAAAGTGAAGGTCTTTCCTTTAGAGAAATTGCAAAAAACCCAAGGTGTCAGTGGTAGTTTTCCGACACCAATCAAAGGCACTTGGAAACTGGAGGAAACTCTGACAGGAAGGTCTGGCAGACCAAAGCCACAACACAAATCAGAAGACATTTCTGAGAGTCACAGCTTGGTGTGATAGGCGGCTTCACAGGACAGCAGCTTCAAGCACAGCTTATCACTGGTCGAAGTAAGAAGTCTCAGTTTCAACTGTGAAAGAGAAGACTTCAAGCTGCAGGTTTGACAGGTCGAATGGCAGTAAGAAAGCCATTGCTAAGATGGCAAAATAAGAAAAAGACCTTGCCTGGGCATGAAGCACCGCCAGTGGACTACTGAAAATGTAGGAAGGTCTTATTGGACCGGATGAATCAAATTTGAAATCTTCGTTCATCACGCAGGTTTTGTATGCTGCGGTGAAGACGAAAGGATGGTTCCTCAGTGTGTGACACCAACTGTCAAACATGGAGGAGGAAGCGTGATGATTGGGCTCTTTGGCTGGATCCAGAGTCGGGCGACTTGCAGAATGACTGGCACCTGAACAAAAGGCTACCACAGCATTTTGCGCCATGCAATACCCTCTGGTCTACGCCTAGTTGGTCAGGGATTCATCTTCAAAGATAACGACCCAAAACATACCCAGGCTATGTCAGACTACCTTAGAAGAAAAAACAAGACGGTAAGGCTTCAAATCATGGAATGGCAGCACAGTCTCTCACTTAAACTCCGTCGAGCTGGTTTGGGAATGAACTGGACAGAGGGGTGAAAGCAAAGCAACCTACAAGTGTAACACATTTGTGGGAATACTGCAACATAGTGTTGAGAAGAACTTTCCAAACAATATTTATATTTCCATTGTAGAAAGAATGCCACGAGTATGTTCGGTCTATTAATCTGCTCGGGTCCTGAGTTCAAATCCGCTCAACGTTGAATTAATACCAGGTGGGGTTAACTCGACTGTCATCCTTTCGAGGTCGGCAAAATGAGTGCCAGCTTGCTGGTATCTCTGTTGGAGTGGTGACCCGTCAGGATTGTGCCCAATAGAAGGAGACTGCTTAGGCAGCACACAATGCTCTGCACAGAGTATGGTCTGACATGTATGTGTGATATATATATATATATATATATATATATATATATATCCAGAAAGGCTGCGATTTTGCATTCTGATGAATCTCTAAGCTATGATTTAAGGGGATAACAATGGCAAAACTGTCTGTAAACAAAAATGTGCAGATACAAAAGGAAGTCAGTGCAGCCTCGCTCCACTCACATGCGTCAGGTGGACCACAGACAATGGTACGTCATGTGATCGTCATGGGCACGATCACTTAAAGATATTTTTAGGTTGTATGGTTTTATGATTTAAGAAGTGTCGTGGGTTTTCATCATTTAACAAATGGTGTAAGTGGTAGGAAGCCATAAATGCATATAGTTTACAATGGTGGCAAGTGGTAAATGTTCAAGTACATATTTTAGTGTCGTATTTTTATCTCTGCCACCGAAAGGCGAAAGGAGGTTTTGTATGCTTATCTGTGAGCAGGATATCTCAAAAAGTTATGGGCGGATTCAGACGAAACCACATTGATTACATAGCATCAGAGGAAAGATTGAAATACTGAGAGTGAAGATACAACAAGGATCTTCCAAGAGACAAGCCTTTCCTGCTCTGTTTTGCTGGCTCTGGATAACTGAGCAACCCATCAAGGAACAAGGATATCGATAACCCTAAAATCATATAAGAATGTCCAATAAACAGGAAGGTGACACATCTGCTGCACAGGGATGATTTAAAGCTCTTCATGCTGAACTTTGAAAAATGAAAGAACAACTGAAATTATTGAAACGGTACTGATGACTGACATTTTAAATGCAATTTTGCCTATACAAGTGTGCACAAATATGTCACAACAAATGCGAAAAACAATTACTGTACCAAGAATACCTGCATAGAACGAGGACGATCCGAAAACATACCTCTCTCCAAGAACCAAAATCAAAGCAATAAACCAACTAGGGTACGAGTGTTCCAACAGTTGCTGAATAAAACACTGGCCACATCGGAAATCAAACAAACTAAATATCAAACAAGGAAAATCCTCAACTATCCACAAATCAAATGCATCCCGAGAATGCACCTGCAGAGAGAAAAAGGAGGTCTCATCTTCTGAAACCACTGAACCCACATATGGAGATAACTACAACCAAACACACAACACACAACACACACCCTTATCTATAATTTTGTTACACTACTCCATTCCTTTATCTCCCACCTCTATCTGTTTGGTTCTATTCTCCGTAATCTGCAATTCTTCATCAACACCCTTCCAAGCTCTGCTCCTTTTGAACACATTATTCCACTTTGCTCACTGATTCCTTTAAAAAGTCCACGCTTCATCTTGGAGATTTCTTCCACGTATGTCATTTGGTGAGAAGCATTGTGTCTGCATGCTCACCCAATGTGCTGCTGGTGGTGCTACAGCAATCCAACAAATGCCCATCCTCCTGGGATACGATCCTTGTCTATGGAGTTATATAAAATAAATCAAGCCAATGTGCAGTATGGTTTGAATCCCACTCCTGAACCAATGTACCAATCACCCGCAGGGCCTACAGACTCGAACCTAATGTTGCCAGAATTACACAACTCAACAAGAAAAAGAGCAAATCAGAGATTGCAGACCCTCACCAGGACTTCTTTTGAGTGGTGTATTTTTATGGGTTTTAGGGTAAATCCAAAAATGGCTGCCACCATGTGACCCATAATATCATATGTATGAACCTTTTGTTCCTCATGGACAAGTGGTCAAACGTGTAAAGTTTCGCCTCGATTGTTTCAGTCATTCAGAGAAGAAGATTTTTGAAGGTTTAAAAAAAAAAAAAACTTATGGCTGCCGATTTGCATGACTGATGACATAATGAATTTTATTTCTGTGGACCATTTTATCCCTAGATGAACCTCAAAAATTTCATATTGATCGGATGTGGCATTCTATATATGCAATTATTACATCATAACGAGGGCACCTATGATGTCATTAAAAAACAAACTCATTCCCCATTAGGAATACTTGCTACGTGCCAAGTTTCATTTTTTCCTTGGTGTGGTTTCAAAGATACAGAGTCAAAGTTTTTTGTTTTCCAATATGGCTGCCACACACACGTGACTGTGACGTCATATTATCATTAAAAACATTCTACATGAGTAGTCACCAATGGTGAAAAATTTCGTCTCAGTCCGACAAGCGATGTGAGAAAAACACGAAAGTTCTGTGCGGACAAACAGACAGACAGACAGAAAAACAGAAAACAAACAGAAAACAGATAAACAAAGACAACAGAAAAAAGGACAAACAGGATAAACAACGAAACAGATAAACAAGACAACAGATAAAAGACAAACAGAAACAACAAATGGACCCATGCAACACCTCTCTTTGGCGAGGGTAATTAAGAGCAGAGCATCCAAATAAGAGCACAAATGCCAGCTCGGAGAAATGTTATCATCCTCAACTGCCACACCGAGAACCTTAACTCACACGTGTCCGCTGGGAATTTATTGCACATGTACAAGCAATATAAATCTCCAACCACAGGAATAATAAATAAGATTAATAAAAATCCATAAAAGAAACCAGAGAAAGCAAAATAAAAGAAACAATTACAGAAATAATGTAAGTTGGAGGATATCCAATTGAAATAAATCATGCTTTTAAACTACATGGTGTCCCAAAAGTAACCGTGTCCTCCCTTGCAATTCATACAAACCATGGAAAGAGCCCGATTACGTCGAAATGGCCTACATGATGTTGGACGCGAGTATTATGTGAACAACACATCACGTACATTAGCCTTTGCATTGTTGTTAGAGGTTGTTGATAAGAAGTAAGTGGATTCGGTTCTAAGATGGTTTGCCACTTAAGGCATCCACTTTTTTTGGTGGAACATGTTCTTTCATGTGCAGGTGAATACACTGAGGCGTAAGACAGGAGTTTGCGGAAAAGTTTCATGACTGATGTTCCACATCATAAACTGGGTGGGAGTAATTTCCGATTTCGTTAAGACTGCGGACAAACAAACAGTACTTCTGCGGCACTTCAGAATATGGGCAAGGTTTTACGCGATCACACATTGGCTTGATGTCCATTTTGAGCGAACCGGAGGGCGTTATAGTGTACATTGGGATGTGGGGTCAGGCATTCTATTTGCTGGCCCACAGGCATAAAGTTCAGTTGCGGACTCCTCAAGGCCTGGCAGGCCTTCATTGTTACCTCACGAAGAAGAGGGTATTGCATTTGGGTCAGTTTGTTTGTCTGTCCGCACAGAACTTTCGTGTTTTTCTCTTCAACCGCTTGTCGGATTAAGACGAAATTTTCACCATAGGTGCAACAACTCATGCAGAATGTTGAAATCATAATTATTAATCGAAGGTCACATGGTGTGGCAGCCATGTTGGAAAAACGGAAAAACTTGGACCTCTGTATCTCTGAAACTGCATCAAGGGAAAAATTGAAACTTGGCACACGAACAAGTATCCCATGGGGAATAAATGTGATTTTTTTTATGACATCAAGGTGCTTTGTTATGACGTCATAATTGCATATGTAGAACGTACATCTGATCAATGTGAAAAATTTTGAGGGTCATCTAGGGATAAAATTGTCCACATTAAAAAAAAAAAAAGACATATCGGTCACGTGATTCGGCAGCCATATTGTATTTAAAAAATTTTTTTTTTACTTTCAGAAATCTTCTTCTCTGAAGTGGCTGAACAGATTGAGGCGAAACTTTACAGGTATGACTGCCTATCATGAGTAACAAAAGGTTCACACATATGACATCATGGGTCCATGGTTTGGCAGCCACATTGGATTTGCCCTGAAACCACCAAATCTTCTCCTCCAGAGCGGCGGGACAGATCGAGGAGAAACTTCACAGACATGTTCCAAACTTGATGTTACAAGTTTGCTAAGGAATAATTGATGGGTTACATGGTTTGGCAGCCATATTGGATTTGAAGAAAAATTTAATAATTTTTCTCTGGAAACTTAATCAATTGAAATGAAACCACAATTATGATCTGTCGTGATGGAGAATTTCAACTTGATTGGACAATGGTCTGGCAAGCCATAATTATTTTATTTTTTGATCAGGGTTCTTTTTGAATTTAATGTTTTTTTTAATCTTTTTTTTATTTTTTTTTTTGGAAAAAGGCTCAATTGGCTGGCCTGGATGGGTTGAGGGTAGAGGAGTAGCAGCTGAAATGTGAATCGTATCTGCGTTACCGACTAATGATGACTTCATCTTTGCTTTTTGCTTGTTCTGGCTCCTCCTGATACCAAATGCAGGAATGTCCATTGGTCTTCCATTTGATTTCAATTAATATATTTTAATCCCATTCTAAATTCAATTGAATAATAATGAAAAGCGTCAATGGGTCAGGTTCAGGTGGTCGCGATCAAAGCGGGGTTGCATCAAAGCAGGACGTCTTGCATCCCGGTTCAACACTACCAGCAGTTATAAAGTGGCAGTTCTAATTATGTCTCTTATTAATTACGTACAAACCAGTAAACAAACGCACACAAAACAGTCCTGGCGAAGGTCTGCAACTCTGATTGCTCTTTTTCTTGTTAGCAGATGAGAGTCAACGGTAATTTCAGTTTACAATATTACGAAGGCCAGACCAAAATCAGTTCGTAAGTTGTCACAGCAAGCAGCTGTCTCATGTACGCAGCTAGTACACACAGAGCACTGAAAAAACATCTGCACATCCATCTGTACAAAGTAACAGCTGTGGCATGAACTGCAAGAAAGGGACTACATCAAGCATCCCAATTACTACGATTATTTTGAGACTTATTATGCTAATGGAAACGATATTATGGAAGTCACTCTTTCCAGATGAAGCATGGCTCCATATATCTGCTATGTAAACAGGCAAAACAGCCGTGTTTGGTCAGAAGAAAATTCACATGCGATATTTGGAGTCACCGTTGCATGATGGTGAAGGTTGGTTTGGTGTGTGGTGTACCATTTCACGTACGCGGATAGTTGCTCCATATTTTTCTACATGACGATCAACTGGGAATGCCTATTGTGACTTAATTATTTAACACTTTCATAAGGCAGCTGAACGAAAATGAAAATTTGCAATATATATTTCCAACAGGACATTGCCACTGGCAACTGCTTTGTGACTCCATGATGCTGCGCCCACAACGTGTTTGCAGACAGATTAATTACAAAGGACATTCTCCCACGGAGATCCCTAAACCTTTCTCTTCCAGACTTTATATTTGGTGAGCAATGAAGGTATGTTTATAAATATAATCCTCACAGTCTTCAGAACTCCAGGAAGCGATCACCATTATTCATCAGCAATATTGCTCAGGTTGAGTTGATGTGTGCTTCGTGAATTCCAACGACGTGTGATGCTTGTCTGCATACACAGGAATGCCATTTTCAACACTTATTGGGAAGGGAAAATCTTTTCTTAATCATTCTTTCATAATTTTGGTGGTTATGTTCTCGTGCCAGTGATTTTGGTGGCACCCTGCATAACAATCTCGGTCTCATCCTAACTTAACCTAGATCCTTATTGACAAACACATTCTTCCAGAGGTAGTTGGAACATACAGAAGGAGAAAAGGGTTGGAAAATGCAGGGAGGATAATAAATTAATAAAAGTTGTGGTTCCAGCCTGGTCGAGCAGAGCCAGATGCCCGCACTGAATCTGAATAGGACAATAGTTTGATCTACCTCGAGCAGCTCATCTGGTCTTTCCCACTTGTATCATAGATCGCGCATACCATGACATTCGGTGCTTCAGAGAAGGCTGCCCTTTACCTAACATACTTTTATTTGTCCTCTAATGTCTTTTGTCCCTGAACAAGTCCACCTTTCATCGAGTGTTAAATTGCTGGCCACTCACTCCCCCTTAACCCTTAACAGATAATATTGAGATAATATTGAGGATTGAGATATTGAGAGGATATAACCCTTAACAGGATTGAGATAATAAACCCTTAACAGCCCTTTCATACACACATGAACACACATTTTACCTGGACCCAGTGTGCTTAAATGGCAACATGTGGTCCTGTGACTCAGAAAATAAGCCACAAGGGAGAAGTAAAACCGTGCATCACGCTACCCGCATGTGGGTAGATTTATCGCATTTAAATTTGGCACCAAAATTGTGGCACACTATATTTACAATCGGTAATATATTGTGAGTCTGAGGTGCTGATATGGTCTAAAACCCTGCAACATGATTATCAATATACAGGGAATTTGGAGAGTTGGGGGTGGGTGTGGCGGAGGGAGTGAGTGACACAGCAAATAACACTCAATTAAGGTGGACTTGTTCAGGGACAAAACACATTAAGGGACAGGAAATAAATGTATGGTAGGTAGAGTGGAAGCCTTCACTGAAGTACACAATGGCATGGAGTGCCGCATCTTGATACAAGGTGGAAAGACCAAGATGAGCTGCTCGATGGTAGCTTCGAAATCACTTGCAGCACGCTGTGGTCACTGTTTAACATGACGCCAGAAAAATGGCAGCTCATCTGCACCACCGCTCGCAGGATGTTGCCCGCCAGTCTCTCCTGGCCATGCACTTCAAGATGCCCCCCTCCACAGAAAGCCATGCAAAAAGCTCTCTAAATAGCTCGCCTCGTGCACATACCCCTGGGGTCATGAAGTCACCGACTTTTTCCCAATGGCCACATCACCAGGCCTGTGTCCCCTTCATGATGTCACGACCTGGGCTTTGTTTTTTTGCCAGCGCATAATGGATGACCATGAGGTTAAGAAAACAAAATGGGATGGGGAAGAGTGAAGAGCAACACAAGGGGTGTTAGGGAGACGGGGACATGATGCTCCCAGCATAACTAATCTCCGTATCATGGGACATGTTAATCAAACATGAACTATGAAATTACTAATAAACCTTCATTAACCAAACTCCCCAAGCCATTTTTTTGTTTTTCACTTTGTGGCATGTAAGGTAGATAATGGGAGGATATTTGATTTTTAAAGCAAATGCCTTCAACAGAAGGAAAGTATGTGTATGTGTAATGTGTATGTGTATGTTATTGGTATGTATATATATATACATACAATATATTTAGACATGTATATATATATATATATATATAATATATATGTATTATATATATATTACATGGGGAGAAAAGTATTTGTACACTGCCGATTTTGCAGGTTTTCCCACTTACAAAGACGTAGTAGGTTGTAATTTTTTATCATAGAGTAACGATACTTCAACTGTGAAGAACGGAGATCTAACAAAAATCCTGAAACATCACATTGTAGATTTTAAATAATTAATTTGCATTTTATTGCACATGAAAAAAGTATTTTGATACATAGAAATAACAGAATCTTACATATTTGGGTACTAGAAACTTTGGTTTCAAATTACAGAGATGATGTTTCTGTCATTCTTAATCACAGGTTTTCAGCACGATGCAAGGCAGGGATTTTTCGGCCCAGCTCCCATACGATCTTCTCATAATTCCTTCCAGGTTTCGGGGCTGGTCGCTGGGCAACACAGACTTTCAGCTCCCCTCCAAAGATGTTCTCCATGGGTTCAGGTCTGGAGACTCGGCTCGGCCATCCATGGAGGAGATTAGACTGCTTCTTCTACGGAGCTACTCCTTAGTTGGCCCTGGTGTGTGTTTTGTGGTCCTTGTCATGCTGAGAGACCAGCCACGCCCATGTCTTCAAGTGCCTTGGTGAGGGACAAGGAAGTTGTTGGCCATGTATCTCGCGATACATGCCCACTCCATCTCCCTCCAATACGGTGCAGGTCGTCCTGTTCCCTTTGCAGAAAAGCTCCCAGAAGAATTGAGTTTCCACCTCTCTCTTCTGTGGGATGGTGTTCTTTGGGGTTGTACTCATCACTTCTTCTTCCTCAACCGGCGAGTGGAGTTTAAACCAGAAAGCTCTACTTTTGTCTCAATCCAGACACAAACTGACTTCCCATTCCTCTCTCGGATCTCCAGGCATGGTCAATTGCAAACTCAGACGGGCCTGGACATCGCGTGGCTTGAGCGAGACGTGACCTTGCGTGCGCTGCAGGATTTTATCCATGAGAGCGTAGTGGGTTACTTATGGTTTCTTTGATACTTGGTC
>CM068952.1:134984860-135002937 GCA_035128595.1 Eptatretus atami | reverse complement strand
TCGCTCAGGATGAAGGAGCACGAACCACTCACTCAGGATGAAGGAGCACGAACCACTCCCTCAGGATGACTGAGCACGAACTACTCGCTCAGGATGACGCAGCATGAACCACTCACTCAGGATGATGCAGTACGAACCATTAGCTCAGGTTGACCACTCACAAAGAATACAGAATGAATAAGTGAAGGCGAAAAAGCGTCGCAGTGATGAGCGATGTGGCACAAACTAAGGCGAAGCACGGTACCACAGGGGGCCCTATTCGCCTAGAGCGCTCGGTAAGTGGCTTAAGCACTCAAGCATAGCACTCCAATTAAATGGTTGATAAGGAATGGCTTGGCCAGGCTGTGGCTGCATACCATATATGGATCCTTAACGTTAAAGCCGGTACCTTAACACACGTGGATGCAGCAGTTAAAGAAATAAAGTGAATTTGTTCAAATAATGACTTTGTCCACAAAAGAGTTGCCGAGCTTCATGCAGAACAACCCTGGAGACATCGCAATGTTTAATCGCCTGTGAAATAAACATTGCAGATACTCCACCACATGTTGCCTGCTCATCTGTGCATGTGTCTCGTGGTGCATCGTTCGCGGTCCGCACAAACATTATCACCTCATTTTAAAACGTCCATTTTTTTCAACAGATTTGCTTCGATTCCCCACAGAGCACCTCGCGAAATCTCCGAAAATATAAACACATATCTGACAAATGCTATGGATAAGCAGTCTTTGTGGAAGACAGGGCATGAGATCGAGCAGTAAAAGAGTTATCATATACAGTTGCTCAATGAAGCTGGTTAATTTTGGCACATTCCTAAATCTTTTGTTCACTCAATATAATTCTCCAAACAGTAAAAAAAAACAAAAAAACATAAGTTTAATGGTTTGGAAGTTTCACATTTTCTTGTGCATATGTAGAAGGAGAGAACATAGCCTTGCTTGCTTAAAGTGAATATGTACATTGGCTTAGTTATTCGACTCAATATTTCTTTAAATTATGAGTTTTCACTCCAGATTTTTACAATTATTCTGTCTGGACGATATCCGATCCTCAAAACCGAAATAATAGTTTGATGACATACTTTAATTATTCCATGAGAGTAGATCGTGGAAAATTGCATCATGTAATGCATGAAATCGCTCCAAGCTCCTAATTTGAAAACTATAGCACTTACAAAAGCGATGTATGCACCTATTCGTAGATCTGATGAACAGGCATTCGATAATATGAGTGAGGAAAGTGAAAACAAAACTTTATCGTTAAGAAATTGTTGCGGTTTGTTCCAAGTCAAGGCATTGATGAGCAGGCCAAAAAATATGGCGGCTTCAGACCTCAGCGAGGTTACCCAGGATACGCCTTAAGACCCCATTGAAGGCGGTGACCGAGGATACGTCTGATGAAGGATATGATTAAATAAGGACGTTAATTATCCTCAAAAGGAGTGTTTTAATGAACCCAAACACCCAATTTTCAGTCATATACTGCAATTGTAAGTTTTCTAGTATGCATGCAAAGTTTCGCGGGTGCCAGGTTTCATGGTTTTAGAGTTATTGAGGACACACACAACACACACAACACACAACACACACACACACACACCACACACGTATCGACATATACAACTCTGGAAAAAAATTAAGAGACACTGCAAATTATCAGTTTTCTGGTTTTACTATTTATAGGAATGTGTTTGAGTAAAAATGAACATTTTTGTTTTATTCTATAAACTACTGACAACATTTCTCCCAAATTCCGAATAAAAATATTGTCATTTGGAGCATTTATTTGCAGAAAATGACAACTGGTCAAATAACAAAAAGATTCAGTGTTTTCAGACCTCAAATAATACAAACAAAACAAGTTCATATTCATTTTTTAAACAACACAATACTAATGTTTTAACTTAGGAAGAGTTCAGAAATCAATATTTGTGGAATAACCTGATTTTCAATCACAGCTTTCATGCGTCTTGGCATGCTCTCCACCAGTCTTTTACATTGTTCTGGTGACTTTATGCCACCTGGCGCAAAAATTCAAGCAGCTCGGCTTTGTTTGATGGCTTGTGACCATCCATCTTCCTCTTGATCACATTCCAGAGGTTTTCAATGGGGTTCAGATCTGGAGATTGGGCTGGCCATGACAGGGTCTTGATCTGATGGTCCTCCATCCACACCTTGATTGACCTGGCTGGTGGCATGGAGCATTGTCCTGCTGGAAAAACCAATCCTCAGAGTTGGGGAACATTGTCAGAGCAGAAGGAAGAAAGTGTCTTCCAGGACAACCTTGTACGTGGCTTGATTCATGAGTCCTTCACAAAGACAAATCTACCCGATTCCAGCCTTGCTGAAGCACCCCCAGATCATCACCGATCCTCCACCAAGTTTCACAGTGGGTGCGAGACACTGTGGCTTGTAGGCCTTCCAGGTCTCCGTCTAACATTAGACGACCAGATGTTGGGCAAAGCTGAAAATTGGACTCATCAGAGAAGATGACCTTACTCCAGTCCTCAATGGTCCAATCCTTATGGTCTTTTGCAAACTTCAGCCTGGCTCTTCTTTGCTTCTCATTGATGAAGGGTTTTTTCTAGCTTTGCACGACTTCAGCCCTGCCCCTCGGAGCCTGTTTCAAACCGTCCTCGCCGTGCACTTCACCCCAGCTGCCATTTGCCATTCTTTTTGTTGGTCACTTGATGTCATCCTACGGTTGTTGAGTGACATTCGAATGAGTTGGCAGTCATCCCGGTCAGTGGAAAGTCGTTTTCACCCTCTGCCAGTCTGTAGCTTTGTTGTCCCCAATGTCTGCTGCTTGACCTTGTTCTGATGAACCGCCGTCTTTGAAATTTTAAGGATGGAAGCAACGTGACGTCACTGTATCCCCCTGCCAGTAAGCCAGAATTGAACCCTTCTTTTCCTCACTCAAACTTTTCTTTTCAACTCTTTTTGCACGGTCAATAGTTATTTTTTTTTGATTCCATTTACTTTTGAGGTACTACTAGCACTGTTTTTGCCATCCAGCTGGTCCTATTGCAAAACGATAGTGATGAGCACAGCAGTGGTTTTATACTTTTCCTTGTTAAATAAGATTCGGTTCAGGTGATCACCTAATCAGTACCTCACTAAGTAGAATGAGGTGTGCCTGTGTTGGAATTCAACAGACACTGGAATGGAATGGCTGCCATACATGTAGAGATGTTGATTGAAATTTTTTTGAGTAGTCCTTATTTTTTTCCAGAGCTGTATATGTAATATATATATATATATAATATATATATATAATATATTAATATATATATATATATATATAATATCTTCTTCTCTTCTTCTTCTTCGGCTGCTCCGTTAGGGGTCGCCACAGCGGATCATCGTTTATGATCCGCATACTGATTTGGCATAGGTTTTACGCCAGATGCCCTTCCTGACGCAACCCTGGTCGCCTCTTACGACACAGGGATATGGATTGGGTTTCGCCATGATTCCGGGCTGCCCTACACCCTCTCATAGCGTGGACCAGCGCAGAGCAGAGCACCCGCCCTCAAGCGATCCTCCAACCCAAGCCGGTTACAGGTGCACGCCACTACGCCCGGTTGTAATATATATATATATATATATATATATATAATATATAATATGAAATAAAATACATTTCCCACTAATTTTGGAGACATAAATTCTGAAGAATAAATATACAGAAGTTTTGTTGGACCCGTGTCAGCATCTTCTTTGTAGAACTTTGAATGTCCACTGTGTGTATGTGTACAGTGCAGATAGAAAGTCTACATCCCCTTTCAAAATTTTCACCTTTTGTTGCCTTATACCCTGGAATTAAATTGCATTAAACAGACTTTTTCCACCTTTGTTTATACATCATAACCCACAACTTCCAAGTGAAAAACAAATTCGACAAATTTCAGAAAATTAATTGAAAATACAAAACTATAATATCTTGGTTGGATAAGTGTCCACCCACCGGAATCAATACTTGCTGGAAGCACCTTTGACAGCCATTATTTCTGTGTGTCTGTTGGGATAGGTCTCCACAAACTTTGCACACCTTGATTGGGCAATATTTTCCCATTCTTCTGCACAAAACTGCTCAAGCTCAGTCAAGTTGTTTGGGGAACGTTGATGGACAGCAATTTTCAAGCCATGCCAGAGACTTTCGATTGGATTGAGGTCGGCGCTCTGACTGGGCCACTCAAAGGCATGTATTTTTTGTTCCTCAGCCACTCCAGTGTAGCTTTGTCTGTGTGCTTCAGGTCGTTGGCATGCTGAAAGGTGAACTTCCGTCCCCATTTCAGTTTTCTTACAGAGGGCAGCAGATTTTCCTCTCGGATTTTTCTATATTTTGCTCCATCCATTTTCCCTTCTATCCTGACAAGTGCCCCAATCCCTGCTGATGAGAAACATCCCCATAACATAATGCTGCCACCACCATGCTTCAGAGAAGGGATGGTGTTCCTTGGGTGATGTGCTGTGTTGTGTTTTCGCCAAAGGTAAAGTTTTGCATGTCGGCCAAAAAGTTCCATCTTGGTTTGGTCAAACTACAAAACTTTTTGCAGCATGGCTTCAGAATCTCCAGAGTGGTTTTTTGCATACTTCAAACGGGACTCAAGGTGGGCTTTTTTGAGTAATGGCTTCCCTCTTGCCACCCTATCGTACAGGCCAGACTTGTGGAGTGTTTGGGATATTGTTGTCACGTGCACACAGTGACCAGTCTTTGCTAGAAAGGCCTAGAAACTCTTTCAAAGTTGCCAATGGTCTCTTGTTGGCCTCTCTGATCAGTCTCCTCCTTGCTTGGTCATCCAGTTTGGAGGGATGGCCTGATCTAGGCAGGGTCTTGGTGGTACCATATGCCTTCCACTTCTTCATGGTTGTCTTGACTGTGCTCCATGGGATATTCAAGGCCTTTGAAATAATTGTATACCCATCCCCTGATCTGTACCTTTCTAGAATTTATCCCAGAGATCTTTTGGAAGCTCCTTGGTACTCATGGTTGAGTCTTTGTTGTGAAATGCACTAACCAGCAGAGGACACCTACAGGAACAGCTGATATTATTCTGAAACTAGAAGGGTACTCGGTAGAGCGCATACCTCCGCCATGTAATGCCTGACCCACAAGAACATATCTGGCTCTATACGTTTTTGAAATATCATGCTATTTACCGTTTTTGGCCCTCTCAATGGTGAAGAATCACTTTAAAAATTATCAGATCCGGATCCGGATTCAGATCTTCAACAAAATTGAGCCAATCCTTCCTTGTCACACACCCAGCATGTCCACCAAGTTTCGTCCGAATCCATCCAAAACTTTTTGAGATATCGTGCTATATATCTTTTTTGGCCCTATCTCTCAATGGTGACCAATCACCAAAAAAATTATAGTAGTCGGATCTGGACCCGGATCTTCACCAAAATCTAATCAGTTCGTCCTTGTCACATACCGAACCTATCCACAAAATCTCAGCCGGATCCGTCTACAACTTTTTGAGATATCCTACACACAGTTAAGCAGACAAACAGACAGAAAGGTGTGAAAACATAACCTCCTTCACCTTCGGTGGTGGAGGTAGTGATCAGAATCACTACAATTTAACAAATTTTGAGGCCAATTAACTTGGTGCATGATATTGAAGGTGATTGATTACACCTGAGCTGATTTACAATTGCTATTTACAATAAGGGGGGTGGACACTTATCTAACCAAGATATTCTGGTTTAGTATTTTTAATTAATTTTCTGAAATTTGTAGAATTTGTTTTTCACTTGGAAGTTGTGGGTTACGTAAAGGTAAATAAAAGGTGGAGAAAGTCTGATTTATTGCAATTTAATTCCAGGCTACAAGTCAACAAATGGTGAAAATTTTGAAAGGGGGGTGTCGACTTTCTATAGGCACTGTATATACATTCACTTTCATTGAGGAAGACCAAGAAGAAGGCTTATTTTGCTGAAAGTTTGTCATCATAAAAAGCTTCCATAAGCTACGTCCATTACTCATTTACTTTCTTTCCTCTATATATACAAGCACCCTAAAAGGTATGCACACTCACCTCTCACACCTGTGTTTGAAACCCAACCCAGCTAAAAACTATTTTCCCGGTGTTTTACAGGCAGGGTGATTCACCAACGCGTGTGCCGTCCCTCGTATGTACGTTAAACGGAAATCCCATCTGCCGGCATTACTCGGTAGATGTTGAAGATCCCCGGTGTCGTTCATGAAGAGTCGGCAAGCTGAAGAGTAGGCAAGCTGCGTGACGCCAACACCCTGGACAAATGCCAAATTCCTGCTCATTCATCAGTTTTATATCACTGTTTAAGAAGTTAAACCCCAACGCTGTGTTCGCTGCTTGCGCAGTAGTTTTAGGCAAAGACTCAACAATTTATCACGACTAAAATAGTACTGGTAATGATTTCTAGTGCTTTGATGATGAGCCTCAGTAAGGTCATGGCTGCCAATTAGTAGATCAAGACACTTTTCTCCCAAAAAATGTCTTATATAATGCATAGCAATGGCCCCCAGACCTATTGACATCACAACATGTTTACTGCAAGGAATTGTGGGATATATATGGGGTCAGTTTATATAAAAATGGCAGACGCTGGCCTTGTTTTAAAGGAGAGAGAGAGATATCGATGGTGCTATTTCCCCTGTGTTCGACAATTGCCAACAACCAGCCAGGTGAAGACGGTTGTGTCGTCGGCATTTCTCCACCGGTAAATTGGAATCCAAAAACCAGGTTGATCGAAAGGTAAATGCATGTTGAACTTGAGCATGCTTCACAATAAGGAGCGACGGTGGATTCAATCTCGACACGCTTTTCATCCATGAGATGTATTAGTTTCAACTTCAACCATAGAGATGGACACTTTTTGAGTTGTATTCCTGCACTACTTTAATCCATTCAGTAACCATGGAACTATAGAGGGTCAATGATCACATCTATGATTTCATTTCTCCACTAAAATGCAAACTGCACATGCTCACCCATTTTGACCTGTCATGGTTGCTCACCCATAACCCTCCGCCTCTTCGGTTTGGTTCATGGAAACCGAGAATAATGTAACAAGAGAGTTCTCCTGGTTGTTGCAATGGACTTTACTTTAGGAATGCGTTCAAAGAGAAAATATCAGCAGCACTTGGTCAGGTTGTAAACACTGCACGACATACACAAAATAAACAATGCATGACATGAAGGTTCGGTCCATTGTTTTCCAGAACAGAGTTACATTCGGGGCCATCTTAATATAATGGAGCAAACGTGGATGTCACTGAAACTCTAAAATTGACACGTGGCAGAAACAGTGCCACCTTTGGTGGTAACCGGTATGACAGATCATCTTCCTTTATCTTATTATATGGAGTATGATATGTTGTGATCAATAAAAGTTCTTTCAAAAATCATAAAGTGTATTTCCAAGACTATGCCGCAATACATTGCCCACAGTAGATGGGCCAAGAAGGGTACCTTTGGTGGACAATGTGCCGTCTAGTGCACATAACATTTGTAAATACCTAAATATGGTGGAATTTTCCCACACTCCTCCACTCCCCTACAATCCTCCTCAATGCCGCATGCATTCCCCTTTTCTTCTCCAACCTTTAATCAGATTTCCTGGTGAATCTCCTTTCGATCCATATCCTCTTCCTTTCTGCTCCTTTTCTAAATGTTCAAATCCATCCAACCTTTGCTTTTCATTGTGTAGATGGACCGTTATGACTTGCAATAATTACAAGTGCATCATTGAGATTATAATCTATGGTTACAGCCAACATGGCACAGTCTTTATTCCCTGTGATCTGCACGATTTTCAGCTGGGCTGCACATCCCGTGCAAGCAGAGTGGATGTTTGCAGGACTTTTGGATAAAGTTTAAACCTGAACATTTTGTCAAGTATTATAGATCTTATTTTAAAGGGTGTGAGGATGAGTACCTTTGGACACACCGATTATATCTTTCTGAAAGAGAGGCATGAACCATATTTTAAAAAAATTAACTCAATATATTTAATCAACTCATTAGGTTAGTTATGTTTAACCAGGGAACAAAAAAGGTGCAACTTACCTTCTTGAGCAGAGACAAGAGGCGGCAAATAGGAATAAATGAAATCCTTCCTCTCAACACAGTCCTTTGAGCCCGGAGCAGGGAACTGCAGAACGCTGTTTTTGCTCACGGGGAACTGAGGAACGATGTGAGTGAATGGAACAGGTTCCAAATTCTGCACAAAGTCTTCGAGCTCGACGAGGTTAACCCCCATCAGCTGGAATGCCTGCCCAGCATCTTCGACATCTGGGTTGGTCCGTCCATCTGCCATCACAGGATCCAACAGGCAAACAATGCCGATTACAAAGAGAAATCAGAACAGAAATCATGAATCTACTTGAAAAAGCAGGAAGGTTCAAGACAGTAAACACAAAATTAGGAAGAAAAAATAAACTTCGATAATACATTCAGAATTAAAATCAAGAGTAAACAATCAACATAATACATATAATATGATATATTTACATCTTAAGTCATCTAACCTACACGGTGCAATCAAATGGGTACAAAGACTGCTGTACAAATCAGGTTAGAATGTCCCAACTGAGAACTTATCGATGATGCAGAGGATCTGATGTTCAAGTGGAATTGAATGGACCACGTTGATCTCTGATGCCATGTCCAATTGTCCGTTGTTCCACTTTCTTTCTCCCAAGTATTGTCCTTTCAGCTTCCTCAACTTTATCCTATTCTCCATCTTCGGTACAAAAAAACCCTCCAAAAAATAATAATAATAATAACAATAATAATAAATCACAAACTCATTCTGCTTGTACTTCCTTTGTTCATTCTTTATCCCTTCCAGTTCTCAATTATATCTATTAAATGAATCCTAATCTAATGAAACGCTTCTTCCTTTAAAGACATTGAAAAATGATTTACTTTCCTTATTTCTGTCGGGAACAGCCCATGTGAACAGCCCATGTGTTCATCAGTATATTTTCCTAAACTTCTTTTTCTTCTCCTTCTTCCGAGGTTTATTTTACAAACTTGTCTCACTCTTAAACACTTGGTTTCACTCCTAAACTCCTGAACACCTAAACACTTCAACAACCCATTCATTTCAACCCTCCTCATGACATGTTTTTCCGTATATCCAGATTGGGAATCTTGAGAAGTCCAATTTTCAAAGGTTGTCTGCACACAACCATCAATTTGCCTTTACATCCATTAACGGTGTCAAACTCCTCCCTGTCAGGACCCGCCCCCACATATCCAACATGACCACGTCTTTCCAAACCACCCCTTCTCTTCTCCCCCCCCAGCATCCCTCCACTTCATGTCCGCTCTTTCTGCATCACCTCACACCACCAACTCAAAGCTTCCCCACACACCGTGCCCCCTCCCATCTTCCTTCTTCCCCTACTTCCTCCAATCTCCCCCTTCCCCACCCACCCCAGCAACCTGCCCCACACCATCACAGCTTCCCACCATCCCACATCCCCCCCTCCTTCCCCCTTTCCTAGTCCTTTCCACTTTCTTGCACCCTGTCAACAGTGCCTCCTCCACTGTCCATAACTGTGTGGACCTCAAACATCCAAGGCCTCCGCTCCAACCTAACATCTCTCAATCCAGGACACTGGTCATTATCTGTTTAACACAATCCTTCCTCCCACAAGATGACTCTGACTCTTAAGTATCTCTCCCTGGCCATCGACTCCTCCCATTTGATAGGCCTGTACCCCATCCTGGTGGCAGAGCTCCATATTACCTCAACCACTCCATTTCTCACTGTTGTGCACTGATCTTACACCAAACAAATCACAGGAGTACCTTTGGCTGCGACTTCCCCTCCGCTCCCACCTCGTGTTTGGCTGTGTGTTGTACCCTCATCCCAACAGTTATGACTATCTACATCTCTCTCAGATGACATGGACCAACTTTTAAATCACTTATCCAAACTCTCTCTTCCACATATGTGGTGACTTCAATTGTCACCATGATAATTGGCTGGGTGTTGGTCTCTCTAAGTCAGTCAGTCTCAGTCTCTCTGTCTCACTCTCAGCCATGATCTCTCTTGGGCAAGCTACATTTCAACGTTGGCCTCCAAAGCCAGACACCGACTGAGCATCCTCCACCGTGCAAAGTCCTTCCTTCACACAACTGAGCTCCTATCCATCTTCAAGGCTTTCATCCGCTGCTTGATGGAGTACTGCTCTCCCCTCTTGGCTGGCCTCCCTGCCTCACACCTTGCTCAAATTGACGCCATGGAAACCAAGGCTTTCAATATGAAGCTGAGTCTATGGGCCTATCACTTTGCCATCGCCGACAGGTCGGTGGTATCTCTGGCTTCTTCCGCCTCATTTCTGCTCTTGCACCCTCAGCACTCTCCATGCTTTGTCACTCCCAAGTATCTGCAGGACACATGTGGTCCAAGAGCATCCCCATCCTCATGGAACTGCCTAAGTCCAGAACCACTGCTCACTTCTACTAATTTGTTCCTCTTTTTCCAACCAATTTCCACATTCTCTTCAATCTCATTCTTCACTCCAGTTCTTCAAGACAGCTGTTCACCACCATCTCAGGTCATCCCCATTCCAAAGCCATTATCTTTTCTATATCTGTTAAAGCCCCACCACTCTCCCAAAATTTTACTTATGTATCAATCTTGTCCACCTAGCTTGCATTCTCCCCTAACCCTCATCACTACCTGCATCCCTTGTTTGTCCGTCTCCATCTACCTTTCCCTATGCCCTGATGTTGGTGTTTTCCCTTTCTCCTGCTGTTCCCTTTATGTTGTGTTCTGTGTCCTAGCTCTTCCATGAGCCTAGATCATGTAAAAAAAATAAAAAAATAAAGTCATTTGTCCCCAACCACTTGCTCTCTGTACCCACCCTACACAGTCATACCTAACTTTTCCTGGACTGTTTTTTTGTACCCGAGAAGGTGGAGCAGTTTATGAAACCCTCGACTGATTCTGCAACTCATCCATATGGCATCAGCTCACGTGTCCTAAAAACCTGCTCTGCTGCTCTTGTACACCCTCTTTCTGCCCTTTTCACCATATCATTTGTCCCAGGTGATCTACCATCTGACTGGAAGTCTGCCAACATCACCACTTTACATAAATAAGGTGCAAAAAATGATTCCCTTCACTACAGACCTATCAGCTTTACTTCCAATCCTCAGTAAAGCTTGAAATCCATCATTGGAGTTGATATATAATCCTTCCTTTTCTGCAATAATTTTCTCATCTCACATCACCATTTGGTTTCAGAAAAGGTCACTCCACATTGGACATGCTGCTTCTACTCACCCAACAATGGATGGAGGCCCTCAATGTCAGACATGAGATCAGGGCCATCTCTCTGGACATACAGTGCATATAGAAAGTCTCCACCCCCTTTCCAAATTTTCACCTTTGGTTACCTTATACACTGGAATTAAATTGCATTATATCGGACTTTTTCCACCTTTATTTACACATCGGTAACCCACAACTTCCAAGTGAAAAACAAATTCTACAAATTTCAGAAAATTAAATAAAAATACAAACTAGAATATCTTGGGTGGATAAGTATCCACCCCCCTTCTAATAGCAATTGCAAATTAGCTCAGGTGTAACCAATCACCTTCAAAATCACACAAGTTAATTTGCCCCCACCTGTGTCAAATTGTAGTGATTCTGATGATTACCTCCACCACCGAAGGAGGAAGGATGTTATGTTTTCACCCCCTTTCTGTAGGTCTGTCTGTCTCTGTTTGTGTGCAGGATATCTCAAAAAGTTGTGGACGGATTCGGATGAATTTTGGTGGACAGGTTGGGTGTGTGACAAGGACGAACTGATTCGATTTTGGTGAACATCCCAATCCAGATCCAGATACGATAATTATTTAATTTTTAAATTGATTCTTCACCATTGAGAGATGGGGCTGAAAATGATATATAGCATGATATTTCAAAAATATATTGGGCCCGATATGTTCCACTGGATTACGCATTGCGTGCTGGAGCTATGCGCTTCACCGAGTGCCCTAGTTTCAGAATAAAATCAGATGTTCCTGTATATTTCCTCTGCTAGGTAGTGCATTTCACAGCAAAGACTCAACCATGAGCCCTAAGGAGCTTTCAAAAGACCTCCGGGAAAAGTTGAAGAAAGGCACAGATCAGGGGAAGGGTATAAAAATATTTCAAAGGCCTTGAATATCCCTTGGAGCACAGTCAAGACAATCATGAAGAAGTGGAAGGCGTATGGTACCACCAAGACCCTGCCAAGATCAGGCCATCCCTCCAACTGGATGACCAAGCAAGGAGACTGATCAGAGAGGCCACCAAGAGGCCAATGGCAACTTTGAAAGAGCTACAGGCCTTCATGGCAAAGACTGGCCACTGTGTGCATGTGACAATATGCCAAGCACTCCGCAAGTCTGGCCTGCTCAGTAGGGTGGCAAGAAGGAAGCCATTACCCAAAAAATCTCACCTTGAGTCCCGTTTGAGGTATGCAAAAAGCCACTCCAGAGATTCTGAAGCCATGCAGCAAAATATTTTGTGGTCTGACAAAATCAAGATGGAACGTTTTTGCTTAAATGCAAAACATTATATTTGGCGCAAACACAACACAGCACATCACCCAAAGAACACCATCCCTACTGTTCAGCATGGTGGTGGCAGCATCATGTTATTGGGACGTTTCTCATATGCAGGGACCAGGGCACTTGTCAGGATAGAAGGCAAAATGGATGAAGCGAAATACAGAAAAATCCAAGAGGAAAACCTGCTGCCCGCTGAAACAAAACTGAAATGGGGATGGAAGTTCACCTTTCAGCATGACAACAACCCGAAGCACACAGACAAAGCTACACTGGAGTGGCCAAGGACCAAAAAGATAAATGTCCCTGAATGGCCTCATCAGAACCCCAACCTAAATCCAATCGAAAATCTGTGGCAGGACTTGAAGATTGCTGTCCATCAATCCTCCCCACGCAACTTGACTGAGCTTGAACAGTTTTGTCCAGATGAATGGGAAAATATTGCCCAATCAAGGTGTGCAAAGTTGGTAGAGACCTATCCCAACAGACTCACAGCTGTAATTGCTGTCAAAGGTGCTTCCACCGAGTATTAACTCAGGGGGGTGGACACTTATCCAACCAAGATATTCCAATTCTGTATTTTCAATTAATTTTCTGAAATTTGTAAAATTTGTTTTTCACTCGGAAGTTGTTTGTCGGTTATGATGTGTAAATAAAGGTGGAAAAAGTCTGATTTAATGCAATTTAATTCCAGGCTACAAGACAAAAAAAAGGTGAAAAATTTGAAAGGGGGTGTCGACTTTCGATAGGTACTGTATCTCATGCTTTTGATACAGTCTGATATCCTGCCTTTCTCTCCAAACTCTGCCTCTGGCATCCAAGGCCATCTCCACACATTGCTTACTGGCTTCCTTTACTCTCATAGCCAACATATGGCACTAAATGGAATCCATGGAATGTGTCTTTCAATCCTGAGGAATCTCACACTGTCACTATCTCTCCCCTCAAGTCTCACATGGCACACCATCCCATCTACTTTTGTCAAAATCATCAGTCATTCAAACTCTTCGGTTCAGTCATTAGCTTTCTTGGGAAAACCACACTTCAAAGTTGGCCTCCAAAACCAGCCGCCGAACAGGGCATCCTCCATTGTGCAAAGTATTTAATTGGCACGCCTGAACGACATCCAACAACAGGGCCTTGATTCGCAGCTTGATGCAGTTCTGCTCTCCCATCTGGACTGGCTGCCTCACATCTTGCTCAGCTTGACGCCATGGAAGCCGAGGCCTTCAGGATTATTGAAAACTCCCACGATGAATCTGAGTCTATGTGCCTATCACTTCACTATCGCAGACAGATCGGTGTGCTCTCTGTCTTCCACCACCTCTTTTCCAGTCTTGCACCCTCTGTTATCTCAATGCTTTGTCCCTCACCTCCCTCAGGTTTCTGCAGTGCTCACACGGTCCACCATCAACCCCCTTCTGTTTAAACTACCTAAATCCAGGATCACTACTCACCTCCACTCATTCGTTCCTCTTTTCTTCCACCTGTGGAACTAACCTCCACATTATTTTCAGTGCCATTCTTCCCTCCAGATGTAAAACCATATTTTCCACCTCATTAAATTAACCCCCCCCCCACTCTTTCCATTATTTTTTTTATTCCTGCCAGTTTGCAGCTGTATCCATCTTCATCACCCCCCATGTCCCCCCCCTAACCCTTTTTCTTTCCCACATTTCTCCAAGGCTCCCTCTATTTTGTCCCTCATCCTGCTGTTGTGGGTTTCTGCTGTTTCTGCTGCTGTTTTTTCACTTTCTGCTGTTTCTTTTGTCTGTCATGTCCTGATTCATTCTATGTTCCAGCTCCTCTACGAGCCCCGACACTGCATCCACAAAAAAATCAAAAAAATTTGTCCATTGTCACCAACTAACCTTTTCTTGCATATTACATTTGTACAGGTTCTACCTAAGCCAAAATAAGTAAAACTGTGCGTGCAGTTAGAACACCTCACCACCCCACCCCCAACATTTATTGTCCTTTTCCAAATGGATTAATGGCCAAGATTGGTCACCAATTAACAATGAGACGTGACGTTTCCCCAGACTTATCAGCTAGTGCTTTAGAAGTTTCTTTATCACGTTCCAGTTATACTCGCTTGAGTTGCTGTCAGGCCAACAGGACCTGCTAATATGTTGGTCTGCCTTGTGATTATAACCTGTCGGGTAAACCTACCTTCTTCGGACAGCACGGACAGCATTCCAACCCCTTCCCCTCCCCCAGAGTCAGATCACCCACCACTAGGTACATAGCTGCAGCCAACCACCCTTGCCCACTGTGACAGGGCATAGCTCTTGGCTGAGTCCAACTACCCTCTCCTCTCAAGATCCCTCCCCCAAAGCATATACCTGCCGTCATATTGCCACTCCTTCACCCCCTCCTCCTCTCCTCCATCTCCACCTCCTCCCACAGCATACCAGTCTACTCTCTCTAACTGCAGTAGGGACACCCAGTCCGACCCCGCCTACGTGCATGAGGATCCCTCAGTCCGACCTCTCTAACTTGCAGTAGGGACACCCCAGTCCGACCCTCTCTAACTGCAGTAGGGACACCCCAGTCCGACCCTCGCCTATGTGCATGAGGGACCCCTCAGTCCGACCCTCTCTAACTTGCAGTGGGACACCCCAGTCCGACCCTTGCCAACATGCATGAGACCCCCAGTCCGACCCTCTCTAACTTGCAGTGGGGACACCCCAGTCCGACCTCTCTAATTTGCAGTAGGGACAACCCAGTCCGACCCTCCCCTACGTGCACGAGGGACCCCCCCCCCAGTCTGACCCTCCCCTACGTGCATGAGGGACCCCCCCACTCCGACCCTCCCCTACGTGCATGAGGGACCCCCCCCACTCCGACCCTCCCTACGTCTGAGGATCCCCCAGTCCGACCCTCCCCTACGTGCATGAGGGACCCCCCCAGTCCGACCCTCCCCGACGTGCAGTGAGGACCCCGAAACCCCCCACTACTACAACGACAGTCGGTCCAGTACCACAGGACTTACAGAGTCCCGTAGCGATGACAACAGCGTGCGAGCTGTTCATGTATCTCTGAAGCACGTCCGTCAGAATGTCCGCCGACACCTGAACGCGTCCAGCCGAGGCTCTGACAGATCTGTGCCGCCGCGACCCGCAGTACGGCGCGGCTGTAGCTCTCCGTCATAATCACGCCATGGAGCAACGAGGGCTCGGAGAAAACAACGGCCCGACGGACACAACACGCAGCGATCGATGTCCGGCCACTCTAGGCCGCCATAGCGCTCTAACCAAGTCCCCTCCTTCGTCCTGTAACTGCCGTGTCGTCTTCTCCGACGATCCGTGTTACATTGTCGTCCGTGCAACGTTCAGCGTCACGACGCGTGAGCGCCACGAAGTAAACATGATCCGTAAACGTTTTTAAACGACACCGAATGAACCCGCCGTTCCGTCGGTGTATGGTCACCCCGCCATGTGTGTTATCGCTTGTGCTTTTTCGGGAGTAAAACGCGACGTTTCATTTCCCCGCTTGTACGTTCACCCAGGCCCAGTTTGATGCGTTATTTCGCGTCGTGTGAACCGATTTTATTTAACGACTAAACAACCTGGAAGGAGCCGGTTGCTGTTTTTGGCCTTAACGCTTCCGTTTTAAAATGCATGTGGAATTGGTTAAATAAACTTTATCTCTTTGCAAATGAAATCATATCCTATTGTGTGTAAATAGTTAATAAGAATCTCGCTGACCACATGTATGTATGTGCTGTAGTTTTTGTATATCGGCCGTAACCAATACACCGCCCATAAACCTACGATATTTTAACGGAGGTATTAATAAGAATCTAGCTGAATACACACATATACATACACATATATATGTGTAAATATACAAATGTCTATATATATATATATGTGTATTTCTGTATATCGGACCGAACCAATACACCGCCCATAAACCTACATCGTTGTTATATGTTTCTTGATTGATATTTCTGTCAATAATTCGAACATGATTATTCACTCAAGACTCCAACACTATCGTTCCGGATATAAAACGTGGAGGTGAAAGATGTGTGGAATACCAAGGTCAATGCCCATGGGAAAAGATCGCAGGAAGTGACGTAAGAACGTTTCTCTGGTTTTATTTGGTTAACACTTCGTGGTGAAGTTTTTTTGTTCTGACCCTTATCAGCTGCAACTCAAAAGTGGCGCGTTGTAGTCGTGTAGTCGTGTAGTCGTGTAGTCGTGTAGTCGTTGAGAGAAAGTCGTGTTTATTTTTTTTTTTTTTATATTCCGAGGTGGTTACCGACTCACGCGCTCTTCTGGTACATGAACACCTGTTGGACAGGGTGATCGGTGCTGAGACATGTCTGATTTGGAACGAGAGGTTCATGAAGGTGGACAACGGGGAAACGAGACTGGCTGGACCGTGTGCGACGGATGTTCCGGCAAGAGTGAGGATACACACACCGCGTGCTCACACATTGCTTCATTACTTGTGTTATTGAAGCTTTGCCAACAAATATTTTGAGGTTTCTCATGATGGGGAGGAGTGAGGTATGAGAATAAAGATGAGAGAGAATGGGGTTGGGGGGGGGAGGAGCAATGGGGTTGGGGGGAGGGAGAGAATGGGGTGGGGGGGGAAGGGATGGGGTTGAGGAGCGAATGGGGTTTGGTGGGGAGAGGGAGCAAAATGGGTTTGGGGGGAGAGGAGCAAATGGGGTTGGGGGGGGGGAGGGAGCGAATGTGGTTGGGGGGGGGGAGGAGCGAATGTGGTTGGGGGGGGGGGAGCAAATGGGGTTGGGGGGGGGAGAGGAGCAAATGGGGTTGGGGGGAGGGAGAGAGGGGTTGGTGGTTGGAGAGGGAGAGATGGGGTTGAGGGGAGGGAGAGAATGGAGTTGGGGGGGGGGTAGAGGGAGAGATGGGTTTGGTGGGCAGGAGGGAATGGGGTTTGGGGGGGGCGGAGAGAATGGGGGTGGTGGTTGGAAGAGGGAGAGAATGGGGTTGGAGAGGAGAGAGGGAGAATGGGTTGGGGGGGTAAGAGGGAGAGAATGGAGTTTGGGGAGGAGAGAATTGGAGTTGGGGGGGGGAGAGCGAGAGAATGGGGTTTGGTGGGGGAGGAGAGAATGGAGTTGGGGGGGAGGAGGGAGAGAATGGGGTTTGGTGGGGCAGAGAGGGAATTGGTTTGGGGGGGGAACAGAGAGAATGCAGTTTGGGGGGGGGGAACAGAGAATGGGTTTTGGGGGGGGCAGAGAGAGAATAGGGTTTGGGGGTGGGGGGAGAGAAACAAGGGAGAGCTTGAAGGTGAAAAAAGGGGTGCAGAGGAAGTGCTGGATTGAAAGAGGAAGGAGAGGAGCGCTTGGTGGTGTGGAGTGAGAGGAGCTAATGGTCATAGGTGTGTGAAGAGGAGGAGTAGTGATATGAGCGGCGGACATGAATTCATTGACATATAGACTCTGTGCATTGACATGATTATTTGATGTTATGCCTTGGTGTTGGCTTGATGAATAAGGGTTGGACTTAGGATCATGGATCCGAGGATCCCG
>CM068952.1:134935079-134968525 GCA_035128595.1 Eptatretus atami | reverse complement strand
TTACCGTTCCTGAGAAAATGATTTTTAAAGCGGAAAAGCCCGCAAATTGCCGGCGGAAAAAGAAAAATAATAACTAAGGAAATAAACAGAAGAAAAACAATAGGTTACCCAGTCCATTTGACTGGGTACCCTCATAAGTGATGAGAATGTGGGATAAGTTTATCTGTGGCTCCATTTGCCCCACTTTGATTGGCTCAACTTACCCCACAGTGTACCATTAAGTACTTTCGATCAGCCTGCCCAACAAATTAATTGTAGCTAAATAGAACAGGCCATGATAAAAGCTTACTCTCCAAAAGCCTGCAAAAGTATTCACCCCCCTCCAAAGTTTTCACATTTTGATGCCGCCTGAGCTTATTTCACCATACTTTAAAACCAAACTGAACATAGAGTCTTCACAAACTACTCCAAAGTTATAAAGCTAAAAAAAAATGCAGATAAAATGTGAATACGTTGGATTAACAGCGAAAATCAGATGATTCTCAGTTCCAAAAGGATTCAAACCCTTTGCCGAATGAACCATAAATCACTTCAGGAGCAAATTATTTGTTTGAATTGTTTGACGAGTTGGATTTTCTTCACTGCGTATTTCTCCTTCGTCTAAAACTGCTTTTTCCTTACATCAACAAGCAAAGTATGTGACATGAATAGATGGCACCACCTTTCACCTCTCTCCATCCTGACACTTTCAGTTGGGGTGGCTCAACTTACCGCCCTCTCCCTCCTAGTACACTGAACGGATTAGGCCACAACTGGCCAAAAGGAACATGGGGGGGGGGCGACATCAACAGAGTTGAAGGCCAAGATTTAGGCAGACTTGGACAAACTATGGGTGTGGGGAGGAATGAGGGGCAGGAGACTATGCACAGGCTGGATAAGATGGATACAGAAGGAAAGTCTTAGGAAGGAAAAGTGGAAATTTATGAGGAGCAGGAGGAATTGGGATTGGGTAGGTGTTTAACAAGGGTAGAAAATATGGTTTTGGAATGGGGACATTCTGAGATGGCAGTGAACAGTTGTCTTGAAGAACTGGAGGGAAGAATGAGATTGAAGAGGGTATGGAAGGTAGTTCCACATGCAGGAAAAAAAGAGGAACAGATGAGTGGAGGTAAGCAGTGATCCTTGATTTAGGTCGTTTCAGCAGAAGGGGGTTGATGATGGACCGCATTTGCCCTGTTGAAACCTCTGGGGGTGGGAGTGACAAAGCATGGAGAGAGAGCAGAGGGTGCAAGGCCAGAAGAGAGGTGGTGGAAGACAGAGACCACTGACCTGTCTGTGAAGGTGAAGTGATAGGCCCATAGACTCAGCTTCATCGTGGGAGTTTCCAATAATCTTGAAGACTTTGGTTTCCATGGTGTCGAGCTGAACAAGATGTGATACAGGGGACCCAGCCCAGAGGGGAGAGCAGTGCTCCATCAAGCTGCAGATGAAGGCCTTGTTGATGGATAGTTCAGGTGTGCAAGGAAGGACTTTGTACGTCAGGTGATGCCCATTCGGTGGTTGGCTTTGGAGTTCAACTTTGAAATGCAGTTTTCCCAAGAAAGACCAAGGCTGATAATAAGACCCAGGAGTTTGAATGAACTTTCTCAAGTGGGTTGTTTAAAAAAAGGTAGATGGGGCGGTTTGCCAGACTGTCCTTTCAGAGAGATAGTGAGAGTGTGAGATTTGCCAGTGTTGAAAGACATGCCATGTCTTTGACTAGCTTATGATTTTGTCAAGGTCTGAAGAGAGGGAAGAGGCTGCAGCCTGCCTGTCTGAACTCTGAAGGATGAGCATTGTCAGGGCAGAGGGTGGAATCATCAGTAAATCGATAAAGAGTGTTTTCCAGAGTCAGAGAGATCATTGATGAAGATCAGGAATAGGACTGGGCCCAGAACACTGCCTTGGGGGCACTCCAGCCTTGACAGGGAGAGGAGATGAAAGGATTCCTTTGAGTGCCCCATGTTGGCTACGAGAGTACAAGACGTCAGTAAGCTATATGTTGAGTTGGCCTTGAATGCCATCGGCAGAGTGTTTAGAGAGCAGAGCAGGATGCGAGACTATTCAAAGTACGAGATATGTCCAGAGAGACAGCCCTGATCTCATGTCTGACATTGAGGGACTCCATCCATTGTTAGGTGAGTAAAGTCAACATGTCGAAGGTGGAGTGATCTGGACTGAAACCAAATTGGTGGTCTGAGATGAGAAAAGGAAGGAGAAAAGAAAAAGGAAAGATTTTGCATAAACCACGATGATGGATTCCATGACCTTGCTGATGATTAGAACCAAGCTGAGAGATCTAGTTAAGGGGATCAGTTTTTGCAACCATTTCAAAAAAAAATGTATTTGACAAGCAAGTCTGCCAGGTTAAAGGGCTGTCACACCTTGACGTTTTAGCCAGCGTATGGCAAGGTCTCAAAATGTATGAAACGCTGGCGTACGCTGAACTATTGATGTTTTTTTAAGTTTTGGGCGTATAATAACGTGTTGGACGTATGCAAACTATTAGTAACGTACAAGAACGTTTTAATCCACATATAGATAACTTATACCAACGAATGCTGAGCTGTTGTCGGCGTTCACAACCTATGCCCAACGATAGTCTAACTTATGCATAGCGGCGCGGCAGCGTATCGCCGACGATCACGTGTCGTAGGCTATTCATAGGCTGCGGCTCGACGATTCAAATCATAACCGCACTAGACATCGAAGTGTGAAGCCGCTGTCACACCTTGATTTTAGCCAGCGTATGCCGAGTATGAAAAATTTGCCGAACCAAGCTGGCACACGTCGAATACGTTATGGGTAAGTTTTGTATAGTTAATAGCAGCTGCATACGGCATACGCTGGCATACTCGTCATACGCCGAGTACGTCGAGAAATTTTCAGCATGTTTAAAATTTCTCGACGTACTCGACGTATTCACACATTCCGCATACGCTGGCATAAGTTGTAGGCACGCTAGCGATCGTTGACACACGTCGACACACTTACTTGTACGTTCTCATAAGTCGAAACACGTCAATGTAATGGTTAGCGTCAGTGTTCCAGACTCCCTGTTTTTTTTTTTGTTTTTTTTGGTATGACGGTGATGTTGACACTTCGATTTCTAGTTCGGTTATGATTTAAATCGTTGAGCGGCAGCCTATTAATTTATTATATTAAACCGCACAGAAATCAAGTGTTAACATCACCGTCATACCGAAGAAAAAAAAAAAAAAACAAACAAAAAAAAAAACAGGGAGTCTGGAACACGACGCTAACATTACTGACGTGTTTCGACTTATGAGTAACGTACAAGTAACGTGTGTCACGTGTGTCAACGATCCGTAACGTGCCTACAACACGTTACTCATAGGTTAGAAATAAGTTTCGGGTACGCTAACATTACCTCGACGTGTTTCGACTTATGAGTAACTTACAAGTAACGTGTGTCAACTGATCGCGTAAGTGCCTACAACTATGGCCAGCATTATGCGGAACGTGTGTCATACGCTGGCATACGTCGGGAAATTTCAAGCATGGAAATTTGTCTAACAGCTCGGCGAACTACGACGTTTGCCAGCGTTCTACGACGTATGCCAGCGTACTAGACGTTGCACGTAACACGTATGCCAGCGTGCTCTTAACGTATACAAACTTACCCATAACGTATTCGACGTGTGCCGGCGTTTTAGCCCAATTTTGCATACGTCGGGCATACGTTGGCTAAATCGTCAAGGTGTGACAGGGCCTTAAGTCATGGCATTCCAGTGGTGGTGCTTCAAGCCCGATTAGCGCGGGTTGTTTTTGTTGTTTAGCCCCAGACAGTTCTCTCGAAGAAGCCCATGGCATGGAAACAGCTGATCTATCTCCCAAGAGTAACCAGAGATCTCCCACATCCAGGATGGTGTACCCCCACCTTCACGAAGTCAGGTCCATGAGGGGGAGGGGGAGGGAGGCGGACAGACAGAGCGAGAGGGGGGGGGCATGGAGATGCAGGAACTATTCATGGGGACCACCCTGCCCTGCGAATCTGGGCAGCAGGGAAGATGGGGAAGATTTGGCCCCTGATTTGCATGGGGGTGGGGGTACAACCACCACAAGAGGGTCCCATAGTTGCTTGTTGTTATGAAGCCCTCCTGTCCTATCAAATGTCATTCCATCCTATCACCTGTCCTTGACCGGTATATCCTATCGTTAGTAAAACGAGAAACACTCCGCTCCTCTTGGAGCAACCCTGGTGGGATGGTTGGGGGAAGGGGAGGAAATGGGTTGAATATATTTGTTCCCTAGCTAGTAATACCCCCTATATGTAGCAGGGTCAGTAAACCACTTGCACTGTGTCACGTGTTACAGGCGTAAATTGTAAGTTGTCCTCAAGGAGAGGGGTGGGGGTGGTTGTGCCGATGACCTGACCCTGGGTACAACCAACACTTATACAAAATTTGGTCGAGATCGGGTGAAAATCTTAAGCCATCACCCCCCCCCCCCCCCGATCCTCCCCCTCACATTTGTGGAGTGGGATTTTTCTTTTTAATGTGCCCATGAACTGACCCTGGTACGACCAACACGTATGCAATTATTTTCTCATGCTCTAACTGTCTAACAGGAACACACACAACACTGATAAACACTGTTTTATTATTACATAAAAGGTGCCGTAGTGGTTGGACATAGACCATTTGCTTCATTATATGTGGAGATAAACCAGGTTCAGGGGTTTGGAGCAAGTACTTTCTTTTAAACTTCTTGAGAAAATATATAAATGAAGAGAAATTGCTTAATTTATTTACTGTTGTAAACCATGTTTAAAATATTATTTCTACGATTATAAAAAGGCAAGCACAACACATTTTTTCAAATGTAATGCATTTGCCAAACTATGATCCTTCAATGTATTCCTTTTTGTTTTGTTTTCTTCCAACATACAGCAGTTTCTGGAAGCTTGTTTCGTGTGTTTCTTGGAGCCAAGGGAATGATCAGTGGAGCCATTCTGGGAAGTGTCTTTGGGTGAGTTCAATTTGAGATGCCGACTGATGTGACTTGGTTATCTGTATGCTTGTTCAGGGCCTACGATGATGTAGTGCTCGGTGGAATGTTAACCTTCCTGTTCCTGCTTTTCAGGATGTGATATACATTCCTCGAGCATTCTCTCATCTCAATCTTTTTCTTGCCCTTCTTCCCAATCTTCTTTTGCCCAACACACAACTCAGAGGTGTAATGGTTTGAGCATCCCTTCTTCGTCATGGAGTTTGGTGGTTTGAACCCCTGCCGAGTCATACCCACGACTTTAGGAATGGCATGTGCTACTTCCTTGCTTGACGCTCAGCATTTATAGAAGGATGGATCATGTATAAACAACCATGTGTTGGCAAAACTAGCACAGGCTTTGATGGGCCTGATTGCCTTCTCCTGCACTGAAGTTGAAAGGGAACTTGTATTGTTATTAAAGAGTAATAGTATTATCATTCTCCTCTCCTCCCTTCCCCTATCTCCTCTTCCTCCCATGTGTATTCGTCACACCCCCTTCCTCCTTATCTCCCAACCTGCTTTCCCTCAAACCACCTCCCTCCTTTTGTCGATAGGTTTTTTATGCTACAGCTGTTGTAAAATGCCCCCAAATCGAGATGTTTTTATTGGCTTTGGGGTACTCCTCACATCTGGAGTCGCACTTTCAAATATGAGGAATTTAATTTAGGGGTTTTCCACATAATATATTCAGATAACACAATAAATGAGAACAGCCCTTGGTAGAGTGCCACCAGGCTGAACAGTTTACGTTTTGTATCCCACTGCTAGGCCAGATCTGTATCCGGACCTGAACCAAAATCTTAATTGCCTTGTTCTTGTCTCCAATCGAACTCGTCCACCAAGTTTTGTCATAATCCATCCACAACTTTTTGATTACTTTCGTGCGATGTATTGTTTTTGTCACTTTCTCTTAATCGTGAAGAATCCTTTTAAAAATTATCGTATCTAGATCTTCACCAAAATTGATTCAATTGATCTCCTTGCACATGCAACCTATACACCAAGTTTTGTCTGAATCTGTAATCAACTTTTTGAGATATCTTGCACACACACACACACACCACACACACACACACACAACACACACACACACACACAGGAGATGGACAGACAGACAAACAGGTGGGAAAACATAAACTCCATCCACCTTCTGTGGTGGAGGTAATAAATAAGTATTTTGAGACTGATTCCGGTGTGGACCATTCGGCCATTTCACATGGAATATGCCACCATTTATTTCACCTTATCAATGTAACGTGTCTGGTTTGTCTCACGTGGACCGATGACATATCTATGACGTCATTTGGGGCTATTCCGGACTCTCCCCGGCGACTCAACGGGTCACTGACGTAGGTCCCGGTATTGTATACGCCACTCGTCCTACATACTGCCAAAGCCTCCATGGGGGCTATAGAGGGTGCAACAGCATTTCCCGAGATCATATTTTGCACTCTTGAATTACGTGGCTAGGATGAGGGCATACAAGCATTCCTCGTTTCCCACGCGATGACCAATGTTCAGGACTTTTCCGCACACGAGATAGCAACCTCAATCACATGACGCCTCGTTGAATGGAGCACCCTGCAATCTTCGTGGCACGTAGCACATTTCCCATCTCTTATCCTGCCTTTGCCTCCTCCGGTTTACCGGGGAGACAAAGGTAGGCTGCAAATGTGGCATCGTCATGCACATAACAGGCGCGAGGGCATCGTTTGATGATTTCTCGAGCACGCGAAGTACACGAACCTCATGACTCACATGCGACCATCTGTCACTTAGCCGTGCAATCATGCCCCTTCCATATCCACACCCATGCTTCCATCTACCACTCATCCCTATTAAATCACACTCTCACCATAACACTCCCATCGGTGACATCCCTCGCATCCTGTGCGCACGTGCATTATTATTCATGCAAGTTTGTCCCCAAAGCCGCCAATGTTACCATGGTCACTAATCCCTGTAACCACACCCCCAGCATACTAACCATGCCCCCATGTAAAATTTCATGTGCCCGTCCTCTGGTCGGTAGGCACACCAAAAACTTTCCCTTATCTGTTGCTGCACCTGTGAGGAGCTCCTTGTGAGCCAACAGCCATCCATATCTGGTACCCAACTGTGTCCGTCGACGTCGTCCTGCAGATGGGTTACCTTTTTCTAGGAGTTGGTGGCAGGATTTGCACTCCAGCCAACATAAAACACTTCATTCCAGAATACACATAAATGCAAAGAAAACTGAAAACCCACTCCTTGGGAGTAGCTGCCTTTGGCAGGGCACCTCACCGGATGAAGAGATTGGGGAAAAGCCTTCGGGACCACCATTCTTTGATGATCGGAGGAAAACCACAGGGTAACATTACTGGGTTGGATTGCAGTGGTGTGTGTCGGGATGTGCTGAGGTGTCATCCCCTAGACGGCGATCTCCTCGGGTTAACCTGGGAAGTTTGGGTGGGTAACTAGAATGTCCTATCCCGAAGAGAGGATGATCACCTGTCTTTGCTATCATCTGAGCTCCAGCATTTGAACATCAGTATTGCAGCACATTCTAAAGTTCAGAGACTGGATAGTGGTGAGACCATGGCAGGTGGATCCACCTACTACTGGTCTGGTCACTCTGATGGTTACTATGCTCAAGGAGTAGCTGTAGCTGTGTCCAATAAGCTGACTCCCATCATAATTGAGGTAACACCGGTCATCGAGCGTGTTATGAGACTGAAAATTCGTCACTCCTTGGGTGTTGTTTCCCTGGTCTCTTTATATGCTCCGACTGAGGCGAGTGGTCTCACTGTGAAGGATGAATTCTATGCCACGCTTGAGTCTGTGGTTGATCAGTGCCCCAGACGAGATACACTTCTAGTCTTGGGGGATTTCATTGCATCAACTGGAACTGATAGGGATGGTTATGAGACGTGTGTTGGTCCCCATGGGTCAGGAACTGTGAACCTGAATAGCACTAAGTTCCTTGACTTTGCAAGAAGTCATGGACTTAGGGTGGCCGGTTCATGGTTTCAGCACCCACAAGCTCATCGCTGGACTTGGTATTCCAACGCTGGCGGTCTGGCAAAGGAGATTGACCATGCCCTCGTTGATGGTCGCTGGAGGATGATCCAGAACTGCAGGGTCTACCGGAGTGCTCAGTTCCTCAATACTGACTACTGGCTTGTTGGAGCAACTCTTAAGTTGCACCTTAAATCCAGGAGAATGGTACCATCCCAGCCTCGGCTGGATGTTGGCAAGCTCAAGGATGAGAGGGTAGCTGAGGAGTTTGTGAACAGGCTGAGTGGGGATTTTGGGGGGTCTGGGTGTTTTGGAGTATCCTGAAGAGTTGTGGAGTGCCTTCAAGCCTACCATCCTTGATGTTGCTAGTGGATGTCTTGGAACCCACCGTCAGGTGAAGCAGCACTTTGTCTCCCAAGGGACACTGGATGCCATTGATGCAGAGTCGTAGGGCCAGGCTTAATGCCATAGCTGATCTGTTCAGGGAGTTGAGGCATAAAACTGTATGTGCACTCAGGGCGGACAAGGAGGCCATTTGGCGAGGAATATGTGAGGTGGTAGAGCATCACCTGTGGTCAAGTGATTCACGTCCTGCTTACAGAGGAATTTGTGCATTGCATTCCTCCAAGCCAATCTCTCCGTGGACTGCAGTTAGAGCGGAGAGTGGTGGATTCTTGACAGAGGAGTCTGAAGTAAAGGTGAGCTTGGCCAGTTACTTTGAGCAGCTGTACCAGGCTGATCCACCAGCTGTTGAGTTGGATGTCAGGGGTGTTCCTAATCCTATTGCTGACCCTCCAATCAACTGTGAACCACCTTCGTTTGTAGAAGCACAGGATGTGGTGAACCACTTGTAAGGAGGTAAAGCTTTTGGTATTTGTGGCATCCATGCTGAACTTCTCAAGGCTGGTGGAAATGCTGTATTTGTGCCGTTGCATGCAGTTCTTTGCTCTGTTTGGAGCACAGGAATCATCCCAACTGACTGGAAGAGGGGCCTTGTTGTCCCTTTCTGGAAAGGGAAGGGTGATCGCTGGGCCTGCGACAACTACCGAGGTGTGATGCTGCTCCCAGTGCCGGTCAAGGTCTTTGCTCGGATAATTCTTGATCGGGTTCTCCACCATCTGCTTTTGAGCACTGGTGCCCAGAGCTGTAAGGGCTTTACACCAAAGAGGTCAACGATTGACGAGAGTTTCGGCAGGGGCTGCTTGCAGCCTATGTTGATCTCCACAAAGCATTTGATTCAGTGAATTGGTATGCCCTCTGGAGGATTCTTGGTTTTTGTGGGGTGTCACCAAAGTTGATCAATCTGATTTCTGAACTATATTCTGGTACTGAGTGATGTGAGGTGTGGTGTTTCCATCTCCGACTTATTTCCAGTTGTTACTGGAGTTCGTCAGGGGTGTGTACTGGCCCCCACACTTTTCAGTATGTGTATGGATTGGATTCTTGGGAGGATGTCAGAGAGAGCAAGTTGTGGTGCATCGTTTGGGAATGTCAAGATCTCTGAGACTCTGACCTTGATTTCGCAGATGATGCAGTCATCTTTGTGGGGGCCCTCGCGACGCTGAATGAGAAGTCAGAGCCACTGGTATTACAGTTTCCTGGATCAAAACTAAGATCCAGGCTTTCAATGACATATTGGATGCTGCGATCTTGTCTGTACCTGTTTGTGGTGAGGATGTTAATGTCATGGAGAGACTCACTTACCTTGGCAGTGATATTCATGTCTGCATGTTGTGAGCTTGAGGTCAATAGACGTCTGGGTCGGGGCGGAGAGTCATGTATTCACTGTATCATGGGGTGTGGCACTGTCAGTACCTATGCAGATGGATGAAAGTTTGAGTCTTCACTTCCTTGGTTCTCCCAGTCTTGCTCTACAAATGTGACTTGGACTCTGACCAAGGATCTGAGATGGAGACTTAACTCCTTCGGTACTCGGTCTCTGGAGAATCCTTGGTTATTACTGTACAGACTTTGTGTCCAATGAGTGGTTGCTGAGAGAGACTCAGATGAGATTTCTTACCTGTATAGTCCGTGAGCCTCAACTGCGGCTGTATGGACATGTGGCTCGTTTTCCTGATGCTGATCCTGCTCACAAGATTCTCTCAGCGAGAGAACCTCGTGAGTGGAGGAGGCCAACGAGCTGATCACGTGCCTTGTGGTTGCAGCAAGTTGATCAGCATCTCAAGGAGATGGGGATTTCTGGATGACCGGCGGAAAATGGACGTTGTGACACGCTGCTCCGGCGCATGCACCCATACCTGACCCAACTCTGTGTGGAGTTCTGGAGGCCTGAGCGGAAGAGCACTTTTGCGCCACGTGCCATCGGTCTTGCATTCTCATGCTGCGTGGAGTCAAGTTTAAGTTTTGTAAACCTGCCAGCTCGTGTCCGATGGGTGAGGTGCAATGCTCTTGTATAATATCTGTTCATTTGCTTGGTAAATCTGGCTGTCTTGTTTGCATGCACTTGCTTGTAATCGAGATTGCATGTACACATTGTACCGCAATCAGTACCTTTTTCTGCCTCTAACTTCAATGGCAATACCAATATGATACCTTTATTTAACGGAATGTATAATACGAATATTCAAAGTGGCATCTCGTGCAGGAATCCTCATTTTATTTACTAATGAGCTGTGCTGGAATTGTAGAGATTAACAGGTTTTTGTTTTGTCTCGCAAGCATGATCAACTGTGCTTTTTATCACACCATTTCCTTAATATGTTGGTATGATCCGCAGCTCTAGTTTTGGCAAAGTGCTGCCACCATCACTATCATAGTTGTGTGCATTCCTCGGACAGGTGGGCCTTCCCCTTGGATACAGAAAAGGGGATGAAGCTTGAACCCTGACCTTTTGCTTTAACGGGGATTCCCATGTGCCTGCCTTCTCTCTGTGCCCTATTATTATAAGTTGCATAGCTAACATGTCATGCATGTAACAGTATAGTGATGCTTGTGAGTGGGTGCAGGAAGAGGATGGGTTGGGGGTAGGGAAGCGAGGGGGAGTGGTTACATGCTTGTTTTGACTAACGCAAATGACCTGTGCAGAATTCCTGCTGGCCTCACTTTGATGGCAATGAACCAGCTCCATGGGGAGACCCTATGGCAAAGGAGACTAAGGCTTCGACAACAGAACCTCCCGGATGAACCTGAAGTATGGTATGCGAGCTGCATCAGAAATGTTTTGCGCAACAATGTGGAACTTGCATCGAAGAGAAAAATGGAATTTAATGCTTTCATTAAATACATTTAAAAAAAACAGTTTGAAAATAGATCTCCATTAAAATAACTGGGTATGTTTAGATTGCTGGTTTTATTAGATTCAGGACAGAAGTCACGACGTTTTTTTTGCAGGGAAGGTAAACTGCGAGTTCTGGATAACTTTGTGGAACGCATTGAAAGGACAGTCGTGGAGAACTCTGCTGAAGAAGACATTTTGCGGATTGAAGAACTCTCCGTCAAGGATCCTGTCCTTCGCAAACAGAACCCGATAACCAGCGATTCTTCCAGATCAGCATAATCGACGCTAAATGATTTTCACCTCCGAAGACAATGCAGCACCTCCTGTGCTATAAGCATTCTTTTGGCTAGATTTGTAAGCACAGTTGTCCCACAATTCAAATCGAGCTTTTGCCCTTTCAGCTTACTTAACGAAATGGATCATTTTGAGGAAATTGATTGTAACAGTTCCAAAATAGATTTTGCACAGATATTTGACTTCTTCCAAAGATTCTCATTTGCTCGAAGTTTGAAAATTGTATGAAATGTTTTTGATGGAATTTCATTTGTGTACAGGTAGAGTGCACTTTTTTATGCATTGGCAACTCGATTATCGTTTCCATCACTTTGTAACAAAACGATGAATGTTTCTAAGCATATTTAGTGGAGGCACACCCACTTCCAATCATTGGATGTTTCACAATCATCGTGGAAATGCATGGAATGTTTGTTGTTTCAATACCAATCGGAGGGCAGCAGAGTATCCATCATGACCGATCGTAAATGTTTCCTTCGTGGAGGTTTTCACCCAGGACAGGCCCTTACTCTACCATACGGTTCTGCTGAAGCAGTCCTCGACTAAGGCATGTATTTTAAGTGTGGTCACAGTACCGGCATACAATGGCCTATTTTCTTTGAAAGGTAATGTCGGATATTTTATGGCAACGTAGGAATGTTAGCGGATTAGACTGATGTATATTGGCATTTATGGAGTTCGTTTTCTTGCTATTTTGTTATTACAAAGTCGAGGCTCATGGAAGAACTAGAACAGGTCAAAGCATACCAGAACAAAAGGAGCAGCGGAAAGAGAGGGGGGGACACCAACAGGAGGGATGGGGGACAAAATAGAGGTAGACTTAGGAAAATAGGGGATGGATATGGGGTGGACAAGGTGGATACAGAAGCGAACTCTCAGGAAGGAAAAAGTGGAGATTTGGAAAGAGGTGGGCTTGAGAAGGGTTAACGGGGATAGAAAAGATCATGGTCTTGAATTGGGGAGGATCTGAGATGGTGGTGAACAGCCGTCTTGAAGACCTGGAGGGAAAAATGATGCTGAATGGAATATGGAAGTTGATCACACAGGTGGAAAAAAGAGGAACAAATGAGTGGAGGTGAGCACTGAGCAGTGATCCTAGATTCCCTTTTAGACAGTGAGAGTGAGATTTTTTAGGATGGAAAGACACATTCCAAGTGCTTGACCAGTTTGTGATCCTATCAAGGCTTGAAGAGAGGGGAAGAGGCTGCTGCCTGTCTATTTTAAGGATGGGGGATGTCACGGTAAAGGGTGAAGTCATCAGCAAAGAGACAAAGGGGATTTTCCAAAGATTCAGAGATCATTTGTGAGGGTCAGGAATAGGCTTGGGGCCCAGAACACTCACTTGTGGGGAACTCAATCCTTGATAAGGAGAGGAGATGAGAGGAACCTGTTGAGAGCCACACATTGGCTTTGAGAGGAGAGGAATTCAGTAAGCCATGTGTGGAGTTGGCCTTGAATGCCATTGGTAGAGAGTATGGAGAGTAAGCTCAACTTCTGAAGCACTAGGGTAACTGGGGTTTTCTTTTTCTCAACAAGAATGAGACTCATGAAAGGGCAAGGTGATGCATGATATGAACTTGCATTTGGGCAGTGGAGCAACTCTTGTGCACTATAAGCTATGACGATAATGAACAGGAAAAGAGCATGTAAGGAAACACTGCAATCTACAAGTAAATGGTTTTGAGTTATGAAGTGTTAATGGTGCTCATAGAGTTTGTAGGTAAGGATGGGGGATGACAGGAGATGGTGGGAAGAGTGGGTCACAACATCTGAAAGGTAGAGCCACATTTGGAGAAAGAAGAACAAGAGTTGAGGTGTGCTTTAGCCCAGTTTTGTAAGTTTAACCAAGTTGAAGTAACTTGGAGTTTTTGGGGAGGGTTGGAGAACAGATGGAGGTAAAGCAGAGAGGTAGTAAAAAAAAATAAAATAGTCAACCAACCTGTCTGCTATGGGAGAGTAACGAACAGGCTGTGTGTTTCTACCTCACAGTGGGAGATGTCAATAACATGAAGACCTTTGGATTCCAAAGAATCCAGGAGAGACAAATGTGATATTGGGGTGCTAGCCCATAGCGTAGGGCAGTTCTCTCTTGAGATATGAGCAAAGTCCTTTCTGCTGAGTATGGTGCTCATTTGTTGTCAAGGAATGATTTGGAGCATCGGAGAATGTTCTATCTGTGGCTGGCTTTGATGGCCAGATTTGCTAAAGGGTTTCCTCGCGAGGTCATGGCTGATGGTGAGGCCTAGTACTTCAAGAGCTGACCAAGGAAATACAGGAGATAGGTGTGTTTGGTGGATAATCATCTGAGACTGACAGGGTGAGATTGTTCAGGAAATTCCAGATCAGCATCGAGTGACGCAGCTACCGTCTGCCGAGCAGTGGGATGGGGGGTACTTGAGATGGGGATTGTTTGAAAACGGGAAGTACCACACAATATGGAGGAGGCATGCAAAAAGGATGAGGTTTTCCAGAGTATCGGTTTCAAAAAATCGTTTCTTGTTCAAAGAAAATCTTACCCTGTCAGCCCATCAAACGGGTTCAACGAAAAAAAATTGAGATGACATCGTGTTCAAAATTCATATGGCAGAACCATATTAAGCCAGACCGACCGTTAAATTATATTGACATCTTGGATCTGATGTTTTGGTCACCCAATGACAAATAGGGTCTCTTTGAAGCTGTGTACCGAGGTCTGGATGTAATAAATCCGACGGTGCCATTATACCTATTCAGGAATGGTTGAAGTAGGTACGAAGCGCTGAAATAGGTGGTGGGAAATGCTTATCCCCAGGTGGTGATGATATAGTTTCTTGAAAGGGTGCATTGGGCTGTCTGCAGTTCATCAGGGTTGAGCTTTTGAATGAGCAATTCTTAGAAGCAAACTATGTCATAATTAGAGAGTTCATCGAACACCTTTCCTCGTGCAGTCTTGAGAAATATGAGCAGGATCTGCGAGCGGCAAATTTGAATGGTCGTGATGACCTGAAATGCCATAATATTATGTCCAAGTACTGCTAAACAGAAGTGTTTTGAAAGTGCCAGTAAGGCTGTTTGTGTTGTACAGTGTATAATGAAATTGAAATTAAATAAACTCGAGAAAACAATATTCCGGAGGTTCGCCGCTGTTACTGCAGCGTCTTTTTACACCACCCTATTTTAACACGATGCATTTGTTATCCGTGCTTGTTGTGTCCTTCATAAACATCCTTAAAAGCACTAACTTTCCTGTTTGGAATGATCTTCAATTTTGTTTCACTCCCAGGCAGGCAGACAGAGTAAGAAAATATATCTCACTCCTCTGTGCCATCGGAAAGAATTCAGCGCCATTGTACTGCCCAACTAACTACAGGTTTGTTTTCCGATTCATGTCGAAATATAACATTGAATTGAAATGAAGTTGCTCCTCGATCATGAAGTAACGTTTTTGAATGAACAGATAAAGTGAGCCATTTGTTTAACCCCACTTTTCTCTTCGTGTGTGTGTGTGGGGTAACTATACACACACATGTAACTTCTGTACCAGAGTTGCCATGTCTATCGAATGCTTGGCTTTATGTTAGTTACTTGATCTTTCACCCTCGATAGATCCCAGAAATTTTGAGCATGTTTGTTCACTTCAATCAAATATTTCACTAACTTGACTAAAATGCCATTGTGATTTATGTTTTTAGTCTCCTACTGGTTTCACCAGAGGGGACTATAGGTTTGCTCTCTGTCCGTCTGTCCGTCCGTCCCACTTGTGGTTTTTCAGGCTTTTTTTCCCATACCCTTTAACATATTCAACTGAAACTTGGTACATGGCTTCATTATGATAAGTTACAGAACAAGTTCGAGTTTCAGGGCATTTTGTCAATTTTTCACAGAGTTGTACCCTTTTTACAACTCAGAAAATATCACATCGGTGGGGGACATGTATTGCATAGCAATTCTGGCTCTTGTTATATCTTATGGATAGACGTTCAACTTGCCTTCTCAAACTTTTTGTTTTTCCTTCTTCTTCCAACTTCCTGTTTGCTTTTCTACCATACCCAAACTTTTCCTGGGAGACGGTGATGCTTGCTTGAGGTGTTTTGTGATTAATTATAACAATTACCTGCTCTAATTGTTCTTCAAACATTGCATACCAAACTGCTTTATTCTCACTTTGATGGGCTGACAGGGTAACTCAGGTGCAGCAGAACGACCTTTGATCTGTTGAGCCTGGTTCAAATCTCGAGCGAAAAAATTGGCATCGGGCTTCGCATCACCAAGTGTACCTCCATAGGGAGAGGACGTTAAAAGCAGCTGCCGCGTTTGCTAGAATTCTGCTCGATGTTAAAAATCCTCGCGGTGCCTTTTGAAGAAAGTAGGCACATTGTGTGTGCCTGCACCATGACCAATTTCCAAGTTAATTACCCATCATGTAGTGGGTGGGTACTGCTTGAACAGCACACCCGTGCCTCGGTGATGATCTTTCATATGCAACACATGGTTGCAGGTCGCTCATTTGCTAAGGGCATGGATGTACCGTTGATGCAGTGCCTCTTGTAGGTTGGAGCAGGAATTTGTAACTTAGCCATGGTGCTGGTAATAGCTTGCCTACTCTTTCTGAAGGTCGCAGTGGGGTTTTTAACTTCCCCCAACTGAAGCTAACAGACGGGACACCCGGTTTGACGTTCATCCGAAGGGTGACACATGCATTGATGCGTCGCCCTGCCTTTGAAGCACCAGGATGACAGTTTATAGCTGGGTCGAGATTCAAACTAAAATTGGACAGCTCAGAAGTGAGGGTGCATACCTGCCAACCCTCAGTGATGATGCGATCAGCAGACCAAATGAATGGTTAAATCCTAGTCAGATATCCATTAAAAAGAGATGGAGAGTGATCATTTTGATTTTTACACAATATTAGAGGGGGGGGGGGGTTCCTCTTTCCTTTCAATGTGTATTTTAACTCTGCAAATGTTTCCCTCGATCTCACAAGATCTGATCAAATTCCCAAACTTTGGATTTTCGCTGCAATTCATTGCTGTCTTGCGAGATTAACAGATCCCTCATTGAGTTTATGAAAACCATTTATCAGTCTACATCTGCACTGTGAAATGTGAGTTAGTACGGGATATCCATTCCCTGAATGTACATTTCAGAGATGGTACTGCCCAATGCTCGATGTCCATTACCTTGCAACCAGAAACCATGAATTGCGCTTCTCTGCGATCACATCACGTTGGAATTTGATCCGATTGTATGTTCCCAATTGCTTGTGGACCACTCATGTTGTTGCGTTCTGAGTTTACATCGTTGGTACGTCACTGACCAATAAATAAAGCAGTCACCAAAAAATTTTCAAATCAAATGCTTGATTCCTGCAACCTGAGGCCAATAATTGAATAAATAATTTTCTTCCCCAGTGTAATTTGCTCTCGGAAGCCATCTTGAACGCACTTGTTGATATACGTGTGTTGTTCGCATTTCTGAACTTACTGTTAAGATATATTTATTACCTTCCTTGCATTTTAACTTCAAACATTTACATTATATTGCATTTATGGAGGAGGTGGTCCATGGATGAGAACATACCAGACAGACTCTGTGGCATTGTGGTGAGTGTTCGCCCTGAGTGTGATATGGTGGTAGTTTGATTCTGACCGTGGCTGAGTCACACTAAAGAGTTTAAAAACGGTATGTGCTGCTTCCTCGCTTTGATGCTCAGCTTTTGAAGGATAGAGCATGGTTTTGCTGACCTAATGAGGATTATAGTAGTAGCTGCAACCAAGCTGTAAAAAGGAGGTGATGTGTGGCTTCTTTGAGCAGCCGTGCGGAAGATGAATGTGGGCCATACGGACCACGGTGCAATTTGGTCATTGTGCAGCTTACTTGGACATCCATTGCAGAACACTTAAGACTTCATACCATGCATCTCCCAAATATAGATGCGTCCTGTCTGTTGGTGTTGTTCGTGGACGTTAAAGATCCTACGGTGTCCTTCGCGAAGAGTCAGCGAGTTATCGCCATCAACCTGGCCGAATACCAAATTCCAGTCCTAACCTACAGAGGGCATTGTATCAGCGGCAGAGCCATGCCCCCAGTGAATGATGCTAGCTTGCAGCCTTGTGCTGCATTCTAAACAATAAGAAGACAAGTCGTTTATCTTAGAAAAGACGTCGTTGCAGATTGTGAACAGTAAACCTGCGAACACCATGTATGTGTTTTATGTGACTGCTCTTCCATGGGCTGGCCTGCAGTGAGACCAGACCTACCTTGTTCAACGCTAAATTAAGCGCAGTAAAAGATATGAAGTCTTCAAGTCTTATGTAATGTTGTTCCCTGTAACTGAGCTGAACCCTTTCTTTTCTCATGTTTTTAGATCCACAAATATTAATATTTCCTAATAATGTTTTCCTCTGTCTCAAATGTACGAGCTCCACTGTGAGCCTTCAAAACCAGAGAAGAAGACCCTTTATCATATTGTAGACCTCTATGTCTCATTTTACTTAGTCCATGCTCACGAAGGGAAAAGTGTGCTTCAGCGATCGGTCCCGTACGTGCATGCGTGCGTACGTACGTACGTGCGTGTCTGCACTTTGTTATTCCCTTTTCTCTGGAAACACTTGCCATATTGACATGAAATTTTCACCATAGGTGTGACTAATGTTTTAATGATAATTATGAGGTCATTGGTCATGCGGTGTGACAGCCAGGTTGGAAAAACAAACGTTGGACCCCTCTCCGAAACCGTACCAAGGAAAAAATTGTAACTTGGTACATATAAGTGTGATTTTTAGCTTATCTGGAATTAAAATTCCAGATAAGGTAGTCATTCCGCACTGTCCGTCTGTCGCCGATTTCGACTTCTCCGGCCAAACCACTGAGCCGATCCGGCTGAAATTTGGCAGCGACATTCTCTCCTGACTGGTAACAGGAACTGCAATGCTCGTTCCAGTCACATGACTTTAGGTTAAAATGGCCGACTTATAAATTTCTTCAAAAATCTTCTTCTCGAGACCCACCAGTCAGAATGCTACCAACTTTGGGTTGAAACATTAGGCCAGGGTAGGGATGTGAAATTGTGGAGGTCATGCCGAACACGTGACCGGAATTGTGTCAAAATGGCCGATTTGGTCAATGGTTGGGAAAATCGTGTAAATTCCTCCAAAAACTTTCCTCTCCAGACCGACCGGTCAGAATGCTATCAAATTTGGGTTTCAACATTAGGCCAGGGCCCGACATGGCCAGCGGACCTATTTTTAGCTCACCTGGGACATAGTTCCGGGGAGATTATGGGATGGTGCGTCATCAGTCCATCCGTCCATCCATCCACAAATACTTGCAACTTCTTCTCTGAAACTACACATACAGTTTTGATGAAACTTTATCACAACCATCACCCTGTATGTACCAAAGTTTGTTCATGACATTTAAAAAATCAGGCCTTGAGGGGGTCTACGGGGGTTGCCCCCAAAATAAGAATTTGCTATAACATTGGTTCATTGGTACATTTTGCTTATTCTGCCCTACGTTGATGAATAAGGAGGTCAAAATGGCTGATAGTAAATTTATTCAAAAATATTATTTCCCAGACCCAGCTCTCAGAATGCTACCAAATTTGGATTTCAACATTCGGCCAGGGTAGGGATGTTAAATTGCTGGTCATTCCGATCACGTGACCGGAAGTATGTCAAAATGGCCGACTTAGTCAATTTTGGGGAAAATTGCGTAAATTTCTTCAAAAATCTTCTTCTCCAGACCCACCAGTGAGAATGCTATCAAATTTGTGTTTCAGAATTAGGATAGAGTCCTGATGTTAAATTGCGGAGGCGATGCTGATCACGTGACCGGAAGTGTATCAAAATGGCCGACTTAGTCAATTTTTGTGAAAATCGCATAAATTCCTTCAAAAATCTTCTTCTCCAGACCCACAAGTCAGAATCCTACCAAATTTGGGTCACAACATTATGACACAGTCCTCATGTTAAATTGCGGAGGCCATGCTGATCACTTGACCGGAAGTAGAAGTGTGTCAAAATGGTGGTCACGCAAATGACTTCCAAAATCTTCTTCTCTTGACCCACCTGTCAGAATGCCAACAAATTTGGGTTGCAGCATTATGGTAAGGATGTTAATTATATTGTGGAAGTCATGCGGATCACGTGACCGGAAGTGTCAAAATGGCGGACTTTGTAAAGTTTTTGGAAAACCGTGTAAATTCTTTAAAAAATCTTCCTCACCAGACCCACCAGTCAGAATTCTACCAAATTTGGGTTACATTAGGCCAGGGCCCAGATAAGCTACAGGTCCAGTAATCCTATTTTTTTTTTTTTATGTCTTGGGTCCCTTCGTTGTGATGTCATAATTGCATATGTATAACGCTACATCCGATCAGTATGAAAGTTTTTGAGGGTCATCTGGGGATAAATTGGTCAACAGGAAAAAAAAAATTGACGTCATCAGTCATGGATCAGCAGCTATATATATATATATATATATATATATTTTTTTTTTAACCTTCAAAAATCTCCAAAACGGTTAAACAGATCGAGGAGAAACTTTGCAGGTAAGACGTGTATCCATGAGGAACAAAAAGTTTCCCACCGATGACGTCGTAGATCACATGGTTTGACAGCCATATTGGATTTACCCTGAAACCTTTAAAAATATTATTTTCCAGAAAGGCTGGACAAATCGAGGGGAAACTTCACACACATGTTCCACAATCTTTGGGGATGCCAGGATGTTCCTCAATAATTGATAGGTCACATGGTCTGTCAGCCATATTGGATTGAAGGAAAATATTTAAAATATTCATATTCTCTCTCTTGAACTGCTTCATCAATCAATGTGAAACTTCACATTTATGATCTAGTAGTGACAGGGAATTTTTGTTTTAAATTTTAACTTGATCGGATACATGGTTTGGCAGCCAGAATTATTTAAGTTTTTTGTACCTGCGTTGTTTTTTTTTTTTTTAATAAGGCTCACTTAGCTGCGCCTGGATGGGTTTTAGAGTAGCAGAGTAGCAGTTGAAAGCCGAATCCTATCCAGGTTCCTCCTGATGACTTTATCTTTGCTTTTTGCTTGTTCATGTTCCTTCTGATGATTCCAATGAAGTACCTATTTTATTTGGTGTTCCATTTGATTTGAATTTTTTTTTATTTTATTACAAATTTGCCACCAGAAGAGTTTGCTTGCACCAAGTCCTTCTCAAGACTGCGCTGGGTAAGTATTCTTTGAATACCATCTAGTTGTAAGCATATTTTTCACCAGAGTAATGCAAGACACTGGAGCAGCGTTTCTCAACCTTTTTACCCTTGTGGAACCCTTGAAATAGTTTTCATCTCTCAGGGAACCCCTGCATAAAAATTATTATATACCATTATTAATATCTAGCTCTTTTATATTTTTTATCGTAGTTCACGTGGTAAATATAATAAAAAAATTTCGGATACCTGGTTTAAGGAAAAAATGACCCTTTTTGTCAAATTTATTGGCAATGAAAAAAAAAACATACCGCTCGTTTATGAGACATCACACCGAGGTTTTCATTCACAAAAAAAAATTATTTTTTTTTGTTTGAAAACGTCATTTTTGAAAGTGTTTGTCAACCCCGAGTCTGTTGACAATTAAAAAAACACACCTCATGTAACTTGATCAACAAAACTTAAAAATAAAGCTGAAGCAATAAAGGTAAACAGAAGAACTAACCTTGAGAGAGAGAGACTTCGCGCTAGGAAGCACAGAGAAGATAGATGGACACCGTGCATGCGTCCCGTACTTGAGTCAGTCACTCGATGATACACGAATCCGCCGCGTACGGGACGTCCACTAACCAGTGAGGGCAGTTTCACACTGGCGCCATATAGGCATCGTTAAATACATTCCTATGGTTGTTATAATTGTAAATATATAAGAGGTTGAAGCCTCTATTATAATAACCAAGGAGTTCCAACAATATGCCGTACGTGTATAGTAAAATTACGAATATTAAATCAAACAAAAACTACTCAAAAATACATTAGCCTATTTATTACTGTTTCTCGCGGAACCCCTAGCGACTCTTGCGGAACCCTATGGTTCCAGGGAACCCCGGTTGAGAAACACTGCACTGGAGGATTATATGAGGAGCCTTATTTTCTCGTATTTTCTAGGTCTTCCTCACATCCTCCTACTGCCCTTTGTTTTCTACGTTCTAACTTCTGATCTTACTCACTCTGCTCTTTCTACCTTCTGATCCTTGTCAGCCCTTCTAGGGTAGCAACCCCTTCCTTGTGAAACTCCCAATATCCAGGTTCGATGTTCACCTCCCCGTCTTTGTTCCTCTCTTATTCTTTGGGAATCTCCTTCTCCAGATTGTTCAATCCCACTCTTCCCTTCAGGGCTTAAAGTTGGTAATACACCACCACCTCAGGTCACCCTTGCCCATGCGTACAGAGGCAAGAAGTAATTTTTTTGTCTGTCTGTCTGTCTGGCATTCAAACAAAATGGAAAATCATTCGCAATAGGAAAGTGACTGTTTTTAGGGACGTCATAAAGGACACAAACAACAGGCACAAATCGCTTATGTAACGTATTAAATAAAGTGGTGTAAAACACACTGCATCAACCGCTGTAAAGGTCCGGAATTTTTTTTAATATACAACCCTTAAAACCTTCATTTTATTTCAAATTAATTATATCCTTGATCACTGTAAAACACAAATTGCCTTCTTGGCACTTTCAAAACCCTTCTGTTTCGCAGTATTTGGACAAAATATTACGGCATGTTGCATCATCTCGACCAATAAAATTTGTTGCTCGCTCTCTCGGACGAAATGGCGGCTTGTAGGTAATATAGATCATGCTCCTTCAAAAACGCACAATAACAGAGTTTAAAAGACCTTTCCCATGTCCTTTTTTTTCTTCAAGATTGTGCAGGGTAAGTGTTCTATGAACTCTCTAGTTACCTCTGCCACTGAATATGGATGGAGGTTATGTTTTCATCCCTGTCTGTCTGTCTTTTAAATTTTGGTTCAGGTCCGGATCCAGATCATACGTGCTATGAGTCATTCGTGCTAAGAAACTAACAGTGGTATACAAAATGTAAATTGTTCAGCCTGGCGGAGGTATACACTCCACCGAGTGCCCTTCTCGTTGTATATCTGAGCTCGTTCCCTTGTTAGGATCAGATTATATCTACAGTATAATGAATGTCTTGTGACCAGTATCCTAAAATACATTTCAGTTTTGGCATTAAAATCGATTCTATAATACACGAGGTTTTTCTCTTGACGTTTTTTACAAGTTCCTTTGGGAAACTTTCTTACAGGCTGGCCAGGCTTGCTTATGGAGGACAATGCTATGCTGCTGCAGGGATATTTTGAGCTTGTGTACAGATAGAATACTGTGATTATACGAAAAACCCTCCAGTGCTATTGAAATAGTTACGTTTTTAGAAACTTTACACAGGAAAGCAGATAATGGGATGCCTGTGTGCCATTACGTACCACACCCTGAACCTGTTTTGACAAGCAGTGAGAGTAGTTATTGCGACTCAGCCCGTTATATTTCCAGGAAACTTCAGTGGGCCTCTTGAGTTAGTCTCTTCAGTGCCTTATCTGTCTGTGCACATGACTTTCATGCTTACCTGGTTTGAATGTTTGGGCAAAATTTGGAACGATTGGATTGTTTGTGCATGCAAGCATCATCATTTATTGTTGACTCCTCAGGACCTCAGGTATGGTGGAATCTTCACCTGACGCTGATTTGCATTCACCACAGGATGGTGGAGATGGTACCATAACTCTATGCCACAATTAGGACAAGAGTCCATATGCTTTGGATACACCACAAAATCGTCTGCAGGCCAGAGTGTGTGATGCAAAAACAGCGTTGCTGGGCTTCAGGACAGGAAGTAACGGAATTGTGTCGATGATATTAGACTGATTGTACGATTCCCCTCATTTGGTGTTTCTCCCCTCTCTTATTCTGCTGTTCATTTTGTTTTGCTACGTCCTAATCCAATCTATTTTAGCTCCTCCGCAAGCCTCGACTTTGTATACAAAAAAAAATCCAGCAGAATGAAGTCGCTGAGAAACGCTTGCAGAATGTAAAGTTGCACTGATTAGTTGAACATGATAATCTCTTCCTTTGATGTGTAAACAACATTTTATTTTTATTGATGTTTGTGCATTGTAACCAGCCATATTAACCAACCATAGGATTGTACACCTGGTGTTGGCTTAATGGTTAGGGTGGTGGGCTTGGGATCCGAGGATCCTGAGTTCAAATCCCGCTCAGCTGTTGAATTATTACCAGGTGGGGTTAACTCGGCCTGTCTTCCTTCTGAGGTTGGCAAAATGAGTGCCAGCATGCTGGTGTACTGTGTCGGAGTGGAGACCCGTCCAGGATTGTGCCCAATAGCCAAAAACACTGCTTAAGCAGCACCAACGCTCTGCACAGAGTGTGGTCCCAATGGATGGATGGATATGATTGTCAGTGATATTGTGGTGTATCATTGCACTTAGTTTGTAACTGATATTGTAAGTCTGACAAGATGGCACATAAATTTTTATTTTTCAATATATAAGTACAGTATATCCACAAAAGAAAAATCTATACACATCTTGTTGTTCTTTTTTGTGTGTCTCGGAGTACTGTGATTACCTTGCACCTCTTATAGGCCACGGCAATCTATTGACACTCAGCATTTAAAAAGGGATAGAACATGGACAACCAACAATAAGTTAGCAAGCAAAGTGCAGACTTTGATGGGCCTAATGGCCTCCTCCTGCATTGAAATTCCTTGTAAGGAACTCGTATCATGGCGGCTCACCACATTAAAGCAGTGTCATCTGCTATCTTGCGAACAGTAGCTTCAGTCATACTCCGATGGGTTGAGAAACATTTTATCATCAAATCGCCAGCCCACCTATTGGAGAAAGGAATCGATCCAGGACCTGTTTCTGGCTCCCTTCACACTGATGACGGCAAAGGAAAACATCTCAGACCTGCGAATGGCATGGCAAAAAATGTTAAATGGTGGTGGGGATCTCTCAGAAGGGGTGGGGAGGAAAGGTAACTTTTATACTGCATCGTCTGCTGTTAGCATTTCAAATCATGGTAGATAATGAAAAAAAAAAATCTGTTTCAAACGGGTATTCCACTTGTATTGTGTATTCTGCCAAATATTTATTTGTGCAAAATAAGGTCGTGTTATTTGGACACATCTCCAGCAAGCAAGCAACATCCTCAGGTGTTGATTGGCTGTTCTGACAAGTAATTTTCCAGTCGTGAGAATGTTTCAACCGATCGAGTGTGATACCCACCGCCACATCGACTGACACATTAGTGAAGAGTGAGACCACATCAAAAGATACCAGTGTCATCTTCCTGGATTCTAACCTTTCTTATCCTCTATAAATTCACCATTATTCTTGACTTTTGTCAGTCTTGCCTGCTTGCCTGCCAATGATACGTGCTAAGAAACCAAACAGTCAGTACGAGTCATACGTGTTAAGAAACCAGTTGTACCAATCAACAGGGCATTGACAAAAGACAGTGGGGATCAGGGGGGCATTCTCTTTGACGGTACACACTATCAACATATTTGGCACAACGATGGGTTCACCAGTCTCTGCTGTTGTGGCTAACTTGATGATGAAGGAACTCAAGCATAATCAAAATAAAGACCAATTACTGCACTGTAGTCCCAAGAAGGAAGCCAACATAACAATACACACACGTATAAACACTCTACACGTACAAACACAATATATAAACACACAAACACGGATGTATTATGTACTGGTAAGTACTTACAAAAGCTATTTTATTTGAAGTTTAACCTGAACTTACGAGGTCCGTCTAAAAAGTAACGGGACTGACTTCACAGAAATTTTATTCCAGAAAATATATTGAAATCACAGCTTGTCCCCTTCAAAATAGTTTCCCTCCAGTCTCACACACTTGTCCATCCTCTTCTTCCACGCTTCGGTGCACCCCCGGAAGGCTTCTTCTGGAATCCTCTGGAGTTCCGTCATCATGGCCCTTTTGATGGCCTCCACATCAGGAATCGGGTCCCTTGATCACCCCCTTGAGCTTGGGGAATAGGAAAAATCACAAGGGGCCAAGTCTGGCGAATACGGGGGTTGCTCCAGAGTTGGCACGTTCCTCTCCGCCAGAAACTGGCAAATGCTCAGGGCACTGTGAGCAGGGGCGTTGTCATGGTGGAGCACCCAGGCGTTGTTCTCCCACAGATCCTCCTCTTGTCCAGACTAATCTCATGAGGCGCCGGAGGATCTCCTTGTACACAGTATTGATTCACTGTTTGACCTGTGGTAGAAACTGAAGTGGACGATGCCCTTGATGTCAAAAAACGCGATGAGCATCACCTTGACCTTCGACATCCTTGCTTTCCTTGGTCTTGTTGATGCGGTCTTTTCCACTGACGACTTGCCGTTTGGTCTCAGGATCGTCTTCGAATATCCACGATTCATCGCCAGTAATGACTCTCCCGAGCAGGTCTGGATCGTCCTCGAGGCGCTCGATAATGTCTTGACAGACAGTGACTCTTTGTTGTTTCCGGTCCTCGGAGAACAGCTTGGGGACCATCTTGTTGCACACCTTGCGCATTTCGAGATTTTCAGTGATGATGCTCCAGACAGTGTCCTTGTTGAGGGAAAGTTCCTCAATCATCCGCACCATGAGTCGACGATCTGCGTGCACCATCTGCTTCACATGCTCGATGCTTTCCGCCGTTCTGCTCGTGAAGGTCTTCCAGACCGTGGATCGTCTTCAACCTCCTCCCGTCCCTCTTTGAACCTCTTGTGACATTCAAATGCACGTGTACGTGACATCGTTTCTTCCCCGTCGACTTGCTGCAGCATTGCAAAGGATTCGGAAGGTGTTTTGCCAAGCTTGCAAGAAACTTCAGATTGGCTCTCTGCTCACGACTCATAGCGCGACGACTCAACTAGACAACGTGTAAAGCACAACCTGTAAAAAAAAATCACACAATGAGTGCAGTCAACCATCACCAATCATATGTATTGCTGGAATGTTGCGAAAGACTCTGACGCAACCGTTCATTCAATTATGTCAGTGGAGCACACAGCAGGCTCAGTCCCGTTACTTTTTAAACGGACCTCGTAAAAGCAAATGTTTTTCATCGAGGTTTCGATCCTTTCAGCTGAGAACCTCTCCAAGTGGCGGATCCACAACCCCGGTCGCAGGTCCACATGAGTAGATTTCTCAACATCAATGGACCCACAACCTCAAAGTTGTGTCCAGTCAGTCAACACAGCAATGCAACATCTTTATTCAAACTTATTTAATTAATACTTTTATTTAAAGTATTACTGCATTTGAATAACTTTTGAGATCCAGTCCTGGATGTGCCCAGTCCAATGGCCAAAGTGAATGCTTTATCCAAACCATCAAGAGGATAATGAAGAAAGCTGCTGACATCTACCTGGCACTTCTGGAGTACCGAAACACCCCTGTCACAGACACATCTTTCTCGCCGGCACAGATCTTAATGAGCGGGACTCTGAGATCCAAGATACCAGTCACAAAGCAGCTGCTCAAACCAGCAACAGTAGATCCGAGAGCGCAGTTGATGCAACAGAAGCTGAAACAGAGTCTGTCATGACAGATCAGCAAGATATCTGGCTAACCTCCAGCCGGGTGACACTGTTCGCATCAGGAGGAAGAACCCCTGGCAGCCAGCCATCGTTACCAAAGTGGATTCACACCCAAGATCATACTGGGATGACAACGGCATCGGGAGTGGTTTACGCAGGAACAGATGTCACCTTTTGAGAACGAATGAGCCGCCACCAGTTCTCATGACCCCTGAAGACGACGTCGTGACCCCTCGTGAGCAAGAACCTGCTGCGACGAGCAATACCACTCATGTAGACATGAACAGTTGAGTGGGTATGCCACAACCAGCTACACCTGTGAGAGAACATTACACACCCGACTGCATGCACACTGCAACACACATGCGTCCAACTGTGTAGTGTATGAGCCGAGGACATGAGATTGTTAAGCCTCAGAAGTGTAAATATTTTGTTTGTAAAATCCATAAACTTCTCATAAACTGGTGTTGATGACCATTGCAGACTTTTACTGATATACCTGACATACTATGTTGGTTAAACTTTTACTCAAACTTGGTTTCTGGTGGAACTGCAAGCCAATAACTCGTTTAACATGTTGCTAAAGCTATGTGGACACTGATTGTTCAGTTGACAATACTTTGGCAATTTATGATCTTACTCTTCACTAAGAAGGGAGGTGTAACAGAATATCTCTTATAATACCAAGCTTGCACACTAAAAACTCGGCTCGCCGTCACACGATCCCTATGAAATTGCTGTGGCACTTAGCGGACATGCCGACAATGTTTGGGAAGTCTTGGCGTTCCATAGTACCACTTGCATTTTGCACAATGCGTATTTTTGTCATTCCCCGTGTACGGTCTGTCGTCTGCTACCAGCTATGTTGTACTGCTAACCCGTGCATGTGCACGGGTATCGCTAGTATATATATAGTGTTCCATATGTGGACCAATAAATGAAGTGTCATTTCCACTTGAGCCAGAGACGTGTGCATGGTCAATGCTGTGACAATACTACGTGGGACTTTTTGAACGGATTTGCAAGGAAGTGCACAACCTACAAATTGGCGAAGCATAAATGTCTCCCCGCACCATCTGAAATGTCATTTCAAATCTAAAGGACACAATATCAACTGGTGATAAATCCAGAGTAGTTCATCATATCATGCAGAGACTGTGACCAATTCTACAGTGAAACTTGAAGGAATTTGAAACAAAGGTGAGATGAACATGATAGAGCAATTAGGCTTGGAAAGGTGACACGGTCAGCCATAGCATGTCATTGCCTGCCATCTGGCCACAATTTGACTTTGATGGGACCAGTGTCCTCGACGCGACACCCAACAAATGACACAGATTGATACTGGAGGCATGGCATGTCAAGAGCCTAGAGGATTGTCTAAATGGGGAGACCATTGACCTACTCACACAATATACTTATTTTATACAAATGACTAAAACTGGTGATGCAAATAGCTGGACAAGAAGAGCAAAAAACACAGTGCTCATACACAAGAACAGGTTATACTACCCATCACCTTCTGAAGGGTGTATTGTGTAACTCTCTCTCGCCTTGTGTAACTCCTGAGATAATCTGAATAACTGCATCTTTCAAGTCAGCAATTCCGTTTGGTTTCAACTGAAACACACTCCTTTTGACTCTTCCTTATCAAAGATAAGTGGCAAGTCTGGGGATCCCCAGGACCACGTTAATCTAGTTCCATGACTGATAACGTGGTGAGGAAATGTTTCCCTCAGCCAAGTGAGACATTCATTAGAAATGTTGGATGTGATTCTGTATTGTTGAAACCACCGATTTTCATTATTTCTCACCCTGTTAAATCGGTAAGTCTTCAGCATGTGACGATAACGATCTGATGTCACAATTACTGCAGTTTTGGTATTGGGGTATTAAAAAAAAATGCAGGGCCTGGAGAATCGTGACAACCTCGATCCACATCAGACGGTGATTTTCAGATGGTGAAGTGATGCTTCTTTATGTTCTTGTGGCTTTACCAATCCAACAAATCTGCAATTTTGTTTATTTATCTTCCCATTAATGTAAATATGGCACTCATCAGAGAAAATTATGTACCGGTAATCAATATTGAGGTCTTCATTTTTCCAGTGCTTCAGAAAAGCTGTTACAAAATCCATACCATCCTGTGTGATCATTTTCATCAAGTGCCTGGAAAAGCTGGATTTTGTATGGAAAAAGCTCAATATCTTCCTTAAGTATTCGTCGCACGATATGCAACTGATTCCTATTTCAGCTGAGAGTCATCTTGTTCATTTGCATGGACTTCTCTCCATGGGTTGACCGACAGCTCCAATAGTCTCTGAGACAGGAACACAAACACACCTTACTGAGCAGCCCTTGTTCGTGTTTAGTAATAAGCCGTATCTTTCATCTTTCACACTTGGTGCCTTTGTTGTTTTGTAAGCAGGTACACAAAATGTTGGGAATCTTCTCTAAAATCTCTCTGCACTCCCTTCGGTGACTTTGTTTCAATGTACGTGTTATAAATAAAGATGTGCTGCTCAATGGTAAATTGCCCCATTATTTTTAATACCTGTAAAAAAAAAAAAACATTTGTGTCACATGTAATGGAATGAAAGTTGAACACCTCTTTTCCACTTGTTACACCCGTTCATTCCCTCAACCGCAAAAATGTACAAATTATTTTGGTCTTTGGCTAAAGTAAGAGAGCCAGAATGTTGTTGTCCATCACAGTGGAATTTTGTGGATTTCAAAAGCTATGCTAAACACCGTACTTGCTGCTCTTTTGGTGAACTGCCATGCTGTAGTGGTCTGGGAGCTGTTCACACGAGGTGTGTCTGGTTTCCTGTGTGACCCTCATACTTAATAAGACCAAACCTGTGGCCAGCAATCCCATGGGAGTTTTATGTTGCATTTGTCCTGCTGGAAGCTCATTCCATGCTGAAAGATTTTCCACCGCATTAATTCCAGAACAACTGGGCTAAAAGTAGGCCGTGCGCGAGTACCTTGTTGGCCCAAATTGGCCTCCGAAGTGCTGAAGCCCAAATCAATTGTGCACTATAGGGCATGATCCTTGAGTCTCTCCTGTTGGTCCTCACCCTCACTGAGACTGAGGTCCTTCTCACTTTCCTGTATTTATAAAGATATTTTAAAAGTCAGCAGCAAGGAAAAAGATGTGTGAAAAGGTTCCTTTTATATTTGTTTGCAATGTTCTCTTTTGGGTTCAATGTTTCAGCATTTCATTCTGCATGGGGAACAAATGTAAGGCCCTTGTCTGGGGAATAAAATTATGTCCTCATTTGGTAAAGTTTATAACCTGTGTACTTCTGTAACGGTGAACCAAGGCAGTATGATGAATATGTTTACATCCTCTGTGAATATCATCATGTGCATATTCTATATGTGAACACCTGATCATCTTGACATGAAGGCTTGTAAATTTTTCCTTTGCATAAACTGTACTCGTCCATAGTTTGAGAAGTTAAATTGGTGATCTGATCACAATGAGATACAACCACTCACCCAATATCAGTCTGTTGTGTGCTCAATGTAACGAGGGTTTAAAATCATTTGAAGCAACTGGCAAACAACACTGAGAGCCGAGAAGGTCAACCGGGTCTTCATTTGTGTCACCTGATTTGCAACCATGCATATAACACCTTCATCTTTGTTTCACGACGCTCTTTGTAGTACCAGTCAATAGGACCACAGTACCACCGACCGACCCAGCTATACCTGTTCTTCTGAATAACCTTTTCTGTTGACAAGTAAATGGAGATTGAACAACTGAAACCAAGCTCTAAATTGCCTCCCATGATGTAGTAAAGCAACAGGACTGTACCAGCTCAACTATCTGGCTTTGCTATTTATGATACCCCCTGTTGTTTTTCATTTAAGGGCCATTTGTCGACCTTTTGTTCCTTTGGACTGCTTAGCTTCTTGGCCGATGAGATTGCAGAGAAAGAATGTCCTATGAGATGAAGTCAGTAGATAATGAAAGCAATTTAGAAACTTATCAAAACAGGACGTTGCTAACGACATATCGGCTGAAATGCACCCGACCTTGTCAGATATCGAGTAGTTACTATGGAGGGGAGAGGCCTCACTGGCGAATGAGGGTAGTTGTCAATTCCAGCACAGAACTAGAAGTCTACATTGGCACAACAAGAGTGTATAAAAAAGAATAAAACACTTTAGCTTATCCACCATGAGAAACGTATACTCACCAATATTTCTGGGCTTGCCCTTCCTCAGAGCAAGACTGAGGCCTACTATAGAAGCCTAGGTCTTCTATGCTTCGGGACAGCAGGATAGCTCAGTCTGTTGTGTGCTCTCTTCTTCGCTATCTTATCGAAGATTTGTACCAAGCTGACTTATCATGTGTAGTCAAATTTGTCTATTAAACTTGCTGTCCTGGGGTGGTCCAGGCAATGGGGTTTTCCATCTCGGATGGAGTGTGCTGGCCTTTGGATCGGATGTCATTGAAGCTTTGTACATTAAAGGTCTTCAATTATATCTTTCGAAGAGGCCACTCTGCTGGAAGCCTGCTAAATTTCCCTGCCTGAGATGAAAATGGGATTGGTAAAGAGATGTAGATGTGAAGTTAGATTAAGTCAATAATGAGGAAGAGGTTTGTACAAAAAAGACCAATTAATAGATTAATTTCATATAAGGTGTTAATTTTACCACTGAAACTACTAATTTACTTCCTCCTGTGTCTACGTTTCCTTGGATGTCATTTAAGGAATGTATGAGTACAAATAAAAATTGAAATGATGGAGCTTAAACTAACTCTGTGGACAGAACCACAGGATCATGAAACAAGGAGATATTTGTAGAATGATACATGTGGAAGAAAGAGTAAGTACAGCACTCAAAGGGCTTCGGCAAGCTTTTGACAGCTTATTAGTCTCACCCGTTCCCAAAAGTGTGTGTGCGTGTGTGTGTGTGTGTGTGTGTGTGTGTGTGTGTGTGTGTGTGTGTGCGCGCGCGTGCGCAACTTTAATATATTGCCTCTTGTTTGCCTTAGGCACAGTTTGACGAAATTATCTAATTTAATTATGTCATATTGTTGAAGAATTTAACCACTCGTTGTTTTTGTGCAGTTCCACAAAACGTCCAGATCCAAAAACGATATAAAACATGGCATTTCAAAAAGTTGTGGAGGGATTATGACAAAACTTGGTGGATGAGTTGGATAGGTGACAAGAACAAGTCAATTGGATGCCATGAGATGTTGAATGTGCATTATGTCCATGTCAGGGGTGTCTGTTGCTGATGGTGTTTTTGTCAGCACCTAAATATAGTTGTATGAAAAAGTCGTGTAGGCAAATACTCGATAAAGGCTTGTTACCTCCATCACCAAGGGTGGACCGAGGTTCATTTTTCACCCCTGTTTGTCTGTCTGTGAGCAAGATATCTGAAAAAGTTATGGCCGGATTCGGACACAACTTGGTGGACAGGTTGGATGTGTGACAGGAACGAATTGATTCGATTTTGGTGAAGATCCGGAGAAGAGAATTCTTTAATTTTTGAGTGGTTCTTCATCATTGAGAGATGGGGCTAAAAACGAGATATACCAAGATATATCAAAAGTTGTGGACGAGTTATGACAAAACTGTACACATAAAAAAGAAACGAGTTGGGTACTGGAAGTCACAAGAACAAGCCGATTACATTTTGGTTCAGTTCCAAATGCAAAATGCATCCTAACAGGGGGATACAAAATGTAAACTACTCTTCAGCCTCACAGAGGTATGTGCTCGACCAAGTGCCATTCTTTCCAGTTTAATATACGTACTTTAATTGGGGATGACGAGATGGGGGGGAGGGATTGAGGGGATGGTGAGGTAAATGGGGTGGGCTGGGATCTCATTAGGCTGAATATCATGCTTGTTTGTATAAATGTGCTGAATCATATGACCATTGATTAAACCAAGAAGCCCAGAACACTTCCCAGAAGCAGATATCCCTCTTTTAGCTCCTATAATCAGAACTCTCCTTGATTTCCCCATCCCTTCTCAATCCCATGTCCCACAACACAGCCTCAGAGCGTCTCTGAACTTTATGGACCTCCCTCAGTGGGGAGGGCCTTGGTCAGCACACCTCGCTGTTCGCCTCTAATTGGCCAGGATCCTACGGGCACAGCCTTCCTGGGCGGGTTCGGCCATGCCGGAGAAAGCCCCCTCCACGCGTGGAGGAAGGTGGATGGTGGTGAAGCCCCATTGCGTGTGGAACGTTCGTGGAAGCCGAGGACTGGAACCGCGAGGCCCCCCTCTGGCAAGTCAAGGGATGAGCAGCCAACGGTGCTGATGGAGTGTGATGGGCAGGTGGTGAGATGTAATAAC
>CM068952.1:134895830-134911659 GCA_035128595.1 Eptatretus atami | reverse complement strand
CTATTATTAACAATGGGGTGAGGAAAGGTATGTGGTACGATCAAGAGATGTATTGGGGTGTGCAAGCAGAGATAGGGAAGAAAGGTGTGGTGCAACAATAAACAAGCGACTTATGAAAGCGGACGCAGAGCAGACCTCACCCGAAAATAATAATAATAATAGCAATAATAGTAAAATTCTCTGCCAGAAGAAATAATCTGACTTGTATAGACAGGTGCCGAGACACAACACACCACACACACACACACACACAACACACACACACACACACACACACAACACACACACCACACACAGACAGACAGACAGAACAGACAGACACACAGACACAGAGCCACACAGAGATGCTGGAATTATAGATGAATTCATTGCCCGAACGCGCCACCAATCGTCGGGGGGATGCTCCGTGGTGCGGTACCCCCCTGACAGCGTGCGTGTCGTCTATTGTCTCAGCAGCGCACTCGATACCTGGGCGTGAAGGAGGGGCTGAGTTGTGGGAGGGTGGAGTCCAGAGCGGGGGGGCACCCCAAACCGCGGTGTCGTCACCCGAATCGGGCGTTCTTGATTGGCCCCAACCTCCTGCGCGCATAGCCGGAAACCGCAACATTCCATTTCCGGCAACGTGACCCGAGCCCGTAAAAATGTCTTGCTCGACCTCACGACATGATATGAATCACCCACACCGAATCCGCGTCCATGACTTGCCTTGCAAGACCCCGGGCCGTCCCCTGATGACCGCGAGGCAGCGTCGTCCCGCACGCCCGCTCTGGGCCCCCCGACCAGCCTGCGTCAAGTGCATGCTCCATGATGCGCCACACGGCCCGCACTGTACAACATGCCGCTGCCCGATCGCAGCTTCGCCGACCGTCGAGGCGAGAAGACGTTCGCCTTCCGTGGGGAACATCCGCGGCCGCCGGCGAGGACCGAAGGTACGATGTTATGGCGAACCCATCCATGCACAGACAGTAAGATGTGTCCAAAAAGGTGTGACGAGCTAAGCGCTGGTTTTCCTTCGAGCACATTCCGTACAGATCCACCATTACTCGTGTGGCCAGCGCTCGCGTTCGTCCGATTGTGCTTCGTGTGCGCGGGGCGAAACCCGATCGATATAGCGAGTTCAGAAATGGGTTGGAAAGTACGTGCCGCCCGTATCATGCACAACGTGCCGCCCGTATCATGCACAACGTGCCGCCCGTATCATGCACGACGTGGCGTCGTTGTGGTTTCACTATTATCGGCCTCCGACGATGTCGCTATCGGCACCAAGCTACGAGCCACGCTCTCGCCGATATTGGGTCATTTGCATCTGTGTTGTGCAAAACACCGTCCATACAGCCTCTTTCAGGGATATTCATTCGTATGCCTTTCCAATGCAACCGGCAATCTCCCCCCAGATCATCTCGAGCTGCCGAGCATATTGTATAACTCGCCGCAAAAGTTGGGTTGAGGGATCGCTTGAGGATGGGAGCTGTGTGCTGTCGATGCTCATGTGGTGTTCGAGCTCCCCTTTCTGAGGTGCTGTTTCTTCCGTCTCCTCGGTACGTGTTCCGTGGAGCATGGGCGTCGTGCTGGGTGTGTTTCCTGTCCATTGGGTGGAAATTACCGCTGCGTGTGCGTTTGACAGGCTGTGTTTTCTACGGAGGGGTGTGGGTGTAATGCCTGCTTGGCCTTTGCTGAGGATCCATCTCACAACAAAGGGCGCACGTGGCTCAGATTTACCTCAGGAATAATCAGAAAAGAAGAGTAGGAATCAAGTTAGAAATGAAATGAAGAATAAATGATGTAAGCAAACCGGAGCTGTGAGATCCTCGCAACGCACCCCCTGTTGTCCTGTGAGACAAAAGGGAAGGGACTATCACGTATATTAATGGAAAAAACTGTCTTGGGACCACTTCATGTTGGATGCATGCGGTTCCAAGAACGCAATATATATATATATATATATATATATATATATATCATATATATATATATATATATATATATATATATATATTTACGAATTTGGAATTCGATTGCACTCAACATTCAGGTTCCTTTAGCTCAGATATGTCGATAAGTGCATGTTCTATAGATAGCTTACCTTCCATTGTTTAATGGACAGAAATCGATTAATTGCGCTGTGATTTAATTTAATAGTTAGGGAGCTATCACACACATCACAACACAAAGGAAGACGCCCCTCCCCCTCTTCTGCGAAGAGGAAGAAGAGCCCTCCCGTCCTGAATCTCGGGATGTAAACAATCCCTCCCACCCGTGGTTGAGCGGGGATGGAGCACAGGGCGTGACGTCACGCCGAAAGCGGGGGGGGGGGGGGGGAGGGGCCGATAAGAATAAACAAGGACAAATGTGTCCAAGAGCTGCGCCTAAAGGTTTTGTCTTCACCAGAAAAGAACAACAAGAGCAAGAAGAATAAAAAAAAAACCAAAAAAACAACAACTTCCGATATTTCATGTCACGTCCGTCATGGACGATCTTCGTTCATGACGAGAAAATAGTGTACAGTCATGCGCCACTTAACGACGGGGTTACGTTCTGAGAAACGGGTCGTTAAGCGACGTCGTCGTTGTGCGAACATCATTTTTTTTTTTCATTTTCGTTTTCGAACATCGTTTTCGAACATCGTACTTACACAAACCTAGACACCTAAGCTATATGGTGTAGCCTATTGCTCCTCGGATACAAACCTGTACAGCATGTTACTGTACTGAATACTGTCGGCAATTGTAACATGCATCCAAAGAGACAGAAGACACGTTAGATTTACTTTGTGCAGTTCATGACGGCCATCAGTTGTGTTAGCAGCAGCTTACAACCTCCTCGCATCGATTATAGAAAGGTGAATAAATAGCGTTTGGATTTATAAATCCGTAATCATTGCATCGATGTTATAATTTACAAATGAATAAACGAGCAGCTGTCAATTGTGATATATTTTCGGAACAGTGCGATTGTTTAAACAACATAAAAAGCTTCATAAAATAAATTTGTGTTTTAATGACGAACAACAACGATTTATTCGTGGAATCTTCAATTCAAAGGTAATTACTTGCTAGAAGGTAAACGTGGAAACATTGGTTCAGTTTTGAAAGCCGATTTCCTTGAATCCCATTTAGCACGACCTGTTTTTTTAGCGATGACATTTTATGGACCTCAACGATCGCATTATAACAGGGCCACATTGTCGTTGTTATTATCATTATGAGGTATATTGTTCTGTAGAGTGTACATAATTGTATGTGCTATTTTATACAGGGCGACATCACTCGGCGATAGGAATTTTTTCAGCTACATTTTTTTTCATTTTTTTTTTTTTTTCCCCAGAGCTGGCAGACCCGTCATATATGCGATCCGTGTTGCCCGGACGTGTTTAAGCGGCGCATGACTGTATTACGAAATTACAATATATTAAATGGAATAATCTTTAAATAGTAATGTGAACTTTTCGAAACTTAAAAGCAAATGTCCGAATATATTAAAAGTTCATGATAGACGCTCTCAAAAGGCACCCTCAATGCGAGGATGTACAGGTGTTTAGTATTTAAGGAGATCCAGATCCTGTATATAAAAGAGCCGAGTCCAAAAGGTTTTTCAGAAGAAGAAGAAGAACAACAACAATGCCGAGCTCTTAAGCATTGCTAGCAACGCTGCTAAATAGGGACCTCTTGCTTGGCTCGGGTGGTTCAAGGTTCTTGTTGGAGAGTTGTTCGTCAGAGGAGTTGGTTCGGTTGTCGTGGTTCTTCTTCGGCCTGTGGTCGAGGAGTGTCGCCTGGTTCAAGGTGCTCAAGCTGGTTCGAGCCTGTTGCTCTGCTTCGTGGCCTAGTTCGGCTGGCTCTTCTTGGCTCGTGGAGCTCTTTGTTCTCCGCTCGGTTCCCAGCTTGGTGCGACTCCTTGGCCTCATCTTGGAGGTGGTTCTCAAGATAGCGACGCATCGACGGGAAGGATCGGCGCCTCGTCTCACCAGCACGTGTTCGGAAGCGCGAGAGAATCGCTGGAGCTCGGGAAGGATCGCGGCTCACGGCGATTGGTCCAGCTCGCTCTCGCTGGAGTCCGGGTCCGAGCAGCTTGAAGACCACACGAGGTGGAGAGGTACAGATAGGTTCTGGTTTCAGCTCATCTGTCCTCTGAGTTGAAGTCTTATTAAAGCATCAGCCACCATTTCTTGGGTGTGTGTGTGTTCGTACTGTGTCGGTGGGCCGTCTAACAAGTAGGAAACTGTTAAGTGCTTTGTGTGCTGTAAATGATTGCATTGCATTTCGTATAGTTGGATAGTTCTGCTCTTACGTGCTTCCCTAGTTCCCCATTATTATTAATAAATACCCCAATTGTTAAATGTTTTCAGTCGTCGCATCGATTCTTTCATTGACTGAGCATTTCGTGTGTCATCCGTCATGACATCATCGGTCATTCGCTGACGTCATTAGTTTATATATAAATGTTGGTAGTTAGAAAGCCGTTGGTTTGCCATAAAAGGGGGACATTCGGACCGACGGTTCTCGGCGATTAAGCACTCGGAATCGCGCACGGGACAGGCTCGCTTAAGCGGCTTGTTTTGTACGAGTTCATCGAGGGTGTGGAGGCTCTGTAGATCGCCACGTGTCTCTAGGTATTTTGAAGAATTGGCAAATAACCCTGTACCACGTGGTGGAAAAATTGACCCTTCACGGTTTCTTGCACAAGACCCGTCGGCTGCGGAGTTATCCGGCGCGATCTATATTTCGGAGTTATCGTTCGATCTATATTCCGGGCGATCGTCGGGCCGATTCGACTTGCGGCTCCGTCAGAGCGGTCGGCTCGCGCGACCCCGGCACCGTAACAAATATATATATATATAATACTGTATATATGTTTATTATATATATATTGTTTACACATAGTATATATAGTTTATATGTTATATTGTTTATACATATCTATATATTATTTCTGTTAACGTCTGCGGTAATTTGACGTATCTCCTCCAAAACTGCCAGCGGATTGTCGCCACTTTCGGCATGCGGGTGCTCTGTCTACATGAACAGCATGGGCTATGTGAGATCGCGCCAGATCGGACGGTTTGGGAATTTTGGCGATTTTCTAATTTCTAGTTCGTTTCATGGCGACGTGTGACGTCACCGCTGAGAGGCGTAATTCCGTCATGACATCATCGGTCATTCGCTGACGTCATTACGTCTGTCGTCGACAACCGTCACCACCGAGGCGTAATGCCACTCCTCGAAACACAGCGTCTGCAATGTAAAACCCTCTTCTGCACATGCTGACTACCTCAGAAGGTGAATTTGACACAAAAATGTAAAAAAAACATTGTATTTAAAGTAAAGATCTATTGAAAAAATATTATTTCTGTTATCGTCTGCGCGTAATTTGAGGTTCTCAACCGCCATCGTTACCTGTGTTTGTTGCGTGTTGATCTTCAAATTAAAGCGTCCAGCGGTGTTCGATCGTCGGATGTGCGCCAAAAAGTTCCGTTCATTGAAATTTGCATTCTGATTTCGTCACCCTCCACTGCTCCTGTCAGTCTAGGGCTAGGCCTATATCATGTTAAACTTGCCCATCAGACGCCAACCTTCCAGTCACACTGCAGAGATGCAATTTCAGTCAGACTCGCATACTCGATGACCATAAACAAATCCCAGGCCAAACATTTGACAAACTCGAAATATACCTCCCAGCCCCTGTGTTCTCCCATGGCCAACTATATGTTGCATTTTCACGTGCAAGAGGTTACTCCTATAATCTATCAAAGTGGACAATAATTCCTCACAATGACTATCAGCAACAAGACACTCACCCAAAATGTCATCTACAGGGAGGTCCTTTAGAAAACTTAGGAAAGGTAACCATAGTGCATCACATCCCTAATGACACCCTCCCCAGATTCCCATAACATCAACTATTATGCTTCATCCACTTTTGCCACCCATTCAACTCCTGCGGAGCACGGGTATATCTAGTATATTTTATATGTAATATATAATATTTATATACGCGTATTATATATATATATATATATATATATATATATATATATATATATATATATATATATATATATATATATATACAGTAGACTGGCGTAAGTCGTCACCATCGGGACCGAGAAAAAGTGACGACTTAGACATGTGACGACTTACGCGTATGCGAACATTCATGATGACTGTGGGGTAAGGATGAAGTCGCGCGTGCCTGGACACGTACGTGTGAGAGGGCGCAACAATCTCTAAGCCGGCTATTGTACCAAAGGAAACACAATCCTTGGGGCATAGGTGGGGTTCATTGGTGAGTTGGAAAGTGATCAAGCAAAGATGGAATTCATGAATCACTTTATCAAAAGTAAAGATAATGAACAACTGTAAGACAACTCTATACCATCGTGATGGTATATGACCATCGACAAATGTGGAATGAATGGCTGTTAGAATTCATTCATTGGAATTAATGTAGAATGAGTTTTCATATGGAATGAAAACTCATATGCCATCGACAAATTACATGACACACAGTCATCGTGATGACTACCACTCAATACCTATGTGAAAGTGAGTGTGGTGATGTACAAAACAAGCCAATATAAAACCATGATCGGACTTCAACACTAAGCTCGATCGATCCTTTACTCCTTCGCCAGAGACTGCATTGCGCAGCCTGTCTACCTCTTCAGATGCATGTGGGAGGCACGCTGACTGAGCTGAACGCAGCGCAGTTATAAATAGCCTATCACTGGCGGTGTAAACCAATGAGCGCGCATCACGATTCCATGAAATCGGGCTTCTCACGAGGTAGAAGTTCCGTGTGAGAGTTAGGCGTGGTAATTTACTTGAGTTTCCATACGCGGAACGGACAACATCTGACGAATTAGATGAAGTGACGACTTAGAGATGACGACTTACAGACTTTATTCAAAGGGATTTAACATTAGATAAATTCGGGACTTTTTGACGCTGCCGACTTAGGGGAAGTGACGAGTTACACGCTGCCGACTTACGCGTAGTCTACTGTATATATATATATATATATATCTAATATTAATATTCGACACGCCCCTTTTTTGTTCCACCATCAGATTTTTGTTACTGCATGAAATGAAACAAGCTTTGACATATATAGTATGATATTATTGTCTTCCTTAAGAGGCCCCTCAAATTCGTTTTGATGATTATGGTAGTTAAACAGTTCATGTTCTCCATTGCAAAATGGGAGGAATTATTGCACAAAAAAGAAATAAAAATGTTTCCCATTTTTAGAGGACCACTAAGATGAGTTCGGCTCATAGAATCACGCTCCATTTGGGGAGAAAACAGTTGAGTCATACCTGACGAATTTGCACTTTCCATGTGCCGTAGTTTCTTCACAAAACCATGACTTTCTGACTAAGTACAAAGTATTTCTTTGCTTTTTTTATACATCGTTGTCGTTTTGAAATTTTCATCGACCGATACCCGCTGCCCAGCTGGACCAACTGCCACAAAGTATCGCCCGGTCAGTTACGGTTAAACCCAAAATCATGATCATCGTTTTAGTGTGGAGGTGAGTACTGACAGTGTACTTGGGTCTTTTCCGGGTGGGTGCGGGATTGAGCACGTGCACATAAAATCTCGGGTCTCCGCATAGTGGCGTACAGGCTTAAGTCGTACTTCTGTTTACTACCGTAGAAAATCACAAAACCATCCGATCGACATGCTATTAACAGTTTCAGAATCAGCTAAATTCTACAACATATGAATATGTAGACGAAACTGATCCGGCCAGCTAAAATCTACAAGATATGATATGTAGACGAAACTGATCCGGCTTTTGGATCACCTTAAAGTAGGGTGCCCTGTAATTTTAATGGCTCTATGGATCCTCCGGAACTCATGAATGGTACACGTTGTGTAGTCACTAAACTATGTGGTAATGTCATCGAAGTGGAGCTACTGCGGGACAGTCGAAGGGGAAAACCTGAATATAAATCAATGGATAAAAATGATATAATATATTGTTTAAAATACATTCATGCTATCTGTCTTTTACCATATGTTGCCAGTGACGCCCGTCGAAGACGGGCACCTTTACTAGTATATATATATATATATATATATATATATGAGTATATTGTATATTTATATGCATATATACGAGTATATTTTTGAATATATATATATATATATATATATATATATATATATATGTATTATAATATGTATTTATATATCTTGTAATATACAGTATATTATATATATATATATATATATATATTATATATAATATATATGTATATACAGTATATATAATATATATACATATATGTATATATATTTATCTATACATATATATTTTTTATACGTAATATATATATATATATATAAGTAATACATATATATATATATATATTTTGTTATATAGTACAGGCATGAATAACGTTGATGCCAAATTTTATATTTCACAAGCAGGATTTTGTGTTTTTTAGACAAATCCAATCTCCGCTGCCTGATGTTGAACTACCATTTCACGGTGAGTGGTGTTATAAAATGAATTTTCCCTACTTTCTTTCCATATCAGTGATGGCAGCAAAATGAACCAAAGATGAGTGAGTGGAACTTGTTTTGAAGGTTGAAACGTCAGCCTCTTCAAACAGATCAATTGCTGCCTGCAAGTAAATGGCCAAAACAATTTGAACATTGACTGTAATTTACTCGATCTCACATGGAAATCAATTAATAAATAAATTATATTTACTATCAGAAAACATTTTTATTCGTCGTTAGATATATTTATTTTTTACAATACTAGCCGAAGTACCTGGTGTTGCCCAGGAAAATTCAATGCAATATGTATTGAAATATTTCCTGGATGACAAATTGAGGAATGTTGGCCTTATGGTTTTGTATTAATTACCAATCTTTGCCATTGCAAAGTGCACTTCCACTTGTATCAAAATGCTGCACCTGCTAAGGATGCCCAACATGCTGCCCAGGAGGCTGCTTGTCTTGCACATTGATCCTCAAGCCGAGCCTGTGTCTGCTCTGTAGTCTCATCTGACCTGGAGGCTGCTTTTCTTGCACGTTGATCCTCAAGATGAGCCTTTGTCTGCTCTGTCTCATCTGACCTGGAGGCTGCTTGTCTTGCACGTTGATCCTCAAGTCGAGCCTGTGTCTGCTCTGTAGTCTCAGTTGACCTGTCAGCTGCTTGTCTTGCACGTTGATCCTCAAGCCGAGCCTGTGTCTGCTCTGTAGTCTCAGTTGACCTGGAGGCTGCTTTTCTTGCACAGTTATCCTCAAGCTAAGCCTTTGGCTGGCTTGAGTCTTGAGTGACTTGGAAACTCATTTTCTTGACATCTGATTTGTTGCTGCCCATCAGGGGTCTTTTTTGGTGGTATTTGGCAGTGTTTATAATGCAATTGAGGTAGGTTAAGATATTTCTTAACATAAGTGTTCCCTTGGGAGTTCAAGAAGTGCTCTGGCAGGCATCTTACCCTGCCGAACTTCATGATGTGGTAGATTAAAGTTAAAAAAGCAACAGACGGATCATACACAGACTGGGAGGATTTCAGGTATGGAGCAACGTACCAAGGGAATATACAGTTTCCATTATAAGCTTGCACACATAATATGACCTCAATATATGATCTTCACAATACATATTATATTACTCGATCGCAGCAGTGTAAGTAACATACTCATTCGAGGCCTGAACACGGAAGTGTTGTCATAAACCTGTGTGAAGCAATCTTTTTAATCGCAGATTGCACCGCGCACGTGTGAGCACGTAATAATTAAATTTGTGTTTTTGACAACAAATCATTACAACCTCAACATACCATTTTCACAATACATATTACTCGATTGCTTCTGGCTTAAAAAAACGCAAGCAGTGTATTAGCAAAAGACCCTCGTTAGTGCAAGACTGATCAAGGCCTGAAGGCCAATTATCTAATTTTAATATTTTTTTTTATCCAAACATAGCCCTTGACCTTCCTTTGGATGATATAAGAGGCCATGCAAAGTTTTGTTGCACTGGTTCCTGCAGGATGTGGATGCATAATGAACAAACAAACAAACACACACACACACACAAACAAACAAACTTTCTTCTTTATATTTTAGATAAACCTTGTGGCTCCTGAATTTTGGGCCACCCTAATACATGTCAATGGAAAAACAATGGAATGGAAAAACGTCACAATGGAAAAACATCACAACAATGGAAAAACGTCCCTGTGCATAATTTACATCTTTGTGAAATAAGAAATGAAAACAAACACATCATGTTGTTTGGTCATATCAATATGTAGTGTTTGATAAACATGAAATTGACATGAGAATGTCAACACGTGCAAGACATGTCTCCAGAGGCTCAAAGAGGTCAGTTAACAGCTCAGTATCTGATGTGACCATCATTTGCATTGATACACACTTGGCAACCGTGCCTCATTGAGGCCGAAAGATGGTTGAAGGAGGCTTGAGGGATGTCATTCCAAATCTGTATCATGGGCTGCTGCAGTCGGGCCAACGTTGCTGGCTGGTTTTGAAGACACTGCAATCGTCATTCCATTTCATCCCACACATGGTCTATGGGAGAAAGATCAGGCAAAACAGTTCGCCAGGAAAGTGTGGGAATGTTCTGTGGTGCGATGAAGTCAGTGACCGCTCATGCAATGTGAGGACGTGTGTTATCCTGTTGAAGTGTGATGTGACGTCCATTAAACTGCAGGAACGGGAGGACGTGAGGATGGAGAACTTCATCATAGTATCGAATACCTGTCAAATTGCCATTATTGGTCTCCAGCGGGGTTCTGTGATGTGCAGTGATGCCTCCCCATAACATCATGCTTCCATCGCCGAACGACAAATGTTGCACAACACATGCATCAGTGTAAGTTTCCATTCCTGTAGATCAGTGTTTCCCAAACTTTTTTGAGTGCGACCCAAATCCGGGTGTGGTGAAAATCTCACGACCCAAGCTTCAATCAGCGTCTTTTTCCACGAAACATAATATCATAATAAAATCAGACAACCAGCGCTAATACATACTATATTAGTGCGAGAGCTGTAATTGCAGCTTCGTCTGCATGATGTCTTCGATGCGGGGCTCGATCTTGCTGAGCGCAATGCGCATGTCGTGGCCGGTCGAGGCAATTGCGCGCCTTGGTTTTGATGACCATCAGCGCTGAAAAGCCTTGCTCGCACAATAGTGGTCGCAAACGGGAGCAGAACATTCATGACTTCGGCGCCAATTATGGGCTTTTCTTTCTTGACCGCAGTCCAGAACTCTCCAAGTGACGCTTTGGCATAGAGTTGTCGATGGAACTTGTCGTGATGCAGCTCGATGAACTCTTCCTGCAGTCCTGGACATCCTCAGACAGGTCGTCAACCTTAGCCTGGAACGGATTCCTGATCCAGTGCTGGGACGCCAGATCTCTGTCCGGATGTAGCGATCGAAATCCGGTGATCAGGTTCTCCAAATGGTTCACCAGGATGGGCTTGATCGCATCGGCGCTCCAATCTCGTCGTCCTCCCATTCCTCCAAGTACTCGTTCAATGACGGAAACGCCGCTGTTCTTCCGCACTCCAGTTTCCCCTTCCAGAGCAGCAGCTTTTCCTTGAAGGCCGACAGTTTCTCGGAGAGCGTAATGATGTTTTGATCCCTGCCTTGCATGGATGTGTTCAGTTCGTTCACTGAGGCGAAGACGTCGTTGAGGTAGCAGACTTTGAGCATCCAGGGCTTCTCGTGGAACCGGATGGCATGGCGATGGTTCTTCTCGTGAGGAATATCTGCAGCTCTGTTCGTAGCTCCATTACACGACGCAGGACCTTGCCGCGGGAGAGCCATCTCACACTGGAGTAGAAGAGGAGATGTTGGAATTCAGACCCGAAGTCAACACACATCTTCTCGAACAGGCGAGAGTTCACGGCGCTGGCTTTGACGAAGTTGACAACGGCGACAACCTCCTGCATCACTGCCGAAGATCCGGCGACAGATGTTGCGCAGCAGGTTCTCGCGATGCAAAAGGCAGTGGAAAATTCTGACGTTCGGATTGACTTGCTTGACTCGCTCAGTGAATCCCTGTCGAACACCAAGCATCGCGGGAGCGCCGTCGGTGCACAGGCTGACACAGTTTTCCCAGCTCAGGCCTTCTTGTTGGAAGTTGTCCACGACGTTGAAGACATCGGCCCAGTTGTCGTCGTTTTCATTGGCGTGCAGAATAGAAATTCTCCTCGAGGTCCGTCTACCCTCTTACCCCGAAAATCATGAGCTGGGCGTCGTTTCCGACATCGTCGACTCATCGAGTTGGTAGCTCCATTTTCCCACCTTCATGCGGGCCACCGCCTGGTCCTTTATCTAGCGAAAGGTCGACGATGCGGCTGCGAATTGTGTTGTCGGATAGCGAGATGGACTGCATTTTCTTGGCCGCGTCGTCGCCGCAGACGAGTCTGGCCATGTCCATGGCTGCAGGCTTGACAAGCTGTTCGCCGATCATGTGCGGCTTCATCTTCCTTGCGATGCGCTGCGCGACGAGGTAGGATGCCAGCGTCGCTTGCTGCGCCTGGATTCGTCGCCGGCTCAAACCGCGCTCCGCTTCAGAGCCGCTTCTCGGCGCTCGAAAAACTCACGATCCTTGTTGACGTGCTCTGCGTGCTTCGTCGCCAGATGCCTCTTCAGTGTTTTCCTTCAGCGATTCGTTGGACAGCACTTCGAAGCACAACACACATTGTGGCTTCACAGAACCACGATCACTGATAGAAGTGAAGCCCACATCCAAAAATGCTTGCTTGTAGGAACGCTTTGCCATCCTGCAAAACGAAATAGGCGACTAGATCAGTCAGTGGAGTCAGTGTCAAGGCTAACTGATACAAAACACGCAACGCAATGTGGAGCAGAAAACTGCGCTGCGCAGTCCAGCCAGCAAGGCAGATCACACAAAACAGAGTCTCGACTTGTCGGTCAGCCAATGTGAAGTGACCGGACTGAGTTCGTCACCTCACAAAATTACTTCGGTTGCAGAGAGAGCGAGTAATTGGAAAGGCGAGCTGGCGAAATGATTGGCCTGCAGTTAACCGTTTTGGGCGGGTACAAAGTACTGAACGGTACTGAACGGCAAGAGTAGGTAGAAACGGAAGTGTCGCTGCACGTCGGGCTGAATTATCGAGTGGAACGGTACCAAACGGCACTGTCCTACGATGTGGCGTTTGCGCGATTGCCTTTACCGCTTGATTTATTTAAAAAAAAAAAAATTGCCGGGGTCGTCGCGACCCATTTTTGGACCCTTCACGACCCACATTTGGGTCGCGACCCATAGTTTGGGAAACACTACTGTAGATAAACGTGACAAGGGCCATCACGACTGTCAAGATGGAACCTCGACTCATCTGTAAAGAGGCTAGCAGCCCACTCTTGTCTCCTGAACCTCAGACGTTGTCCACACAAAGCTAAGCATGCATGTCGATGATGTGGCAACAAAATTGGACGTACTGCTGGTTGTTGTTGTCGGATGGTATGCTCACGTAACCGATTCCTGACAGTTCTGGCACTGATTGGTCACAAGCCAGAGATGCTGAAAGCTGTCAAACTTGCTGTCTGGAACCGATTCCAAAGGTGCATCAACCTGATATGGTTAACCTGCCGATGTGACATCACACTTGGTCTCCCAGAACGTGAACGGTCTCTGCTGTTGCCAATTTGTTGATAAGGTCTACAGAATCACTGCATGGTGTTCCAATGAACACCAACATACCTAGCCACAACATTGTGTGGCATTCATGTCTCAAGCATGCCAATGTCACGTAAACGTTCATTTTCTGAAAGGCTCGGCATCATGTTTACGACATTTAGACGTCAATAATAAATAAATAAATTCACAGCAGGGATGGTTCTCCAATCATCGTGCTGCATTGCAATTCGCTCAGTACCAGTGTAGCACTGTCACATGACTCAGTAAACGTGCATTGCGATTTGTGCATGCAGTGCACAGTTTGCACATGCAAATATGGATGTTCATGAGTAAACTGGGGTACATGTCAGTATCATTTTATGTCATTTTTATGGTGCACAGGAACTTATTTCATGTATACATACAGGGTGTCCCAAAAGTAACCTAGGGATTTAGAAATTAAATAACATTTCTGTTTTTTTAATAATTTATGATTATTTTTATACCAAAAGAAAATTTACAAAATGGAGATAAATTTGCTTTATTTATGAAAAATGATGCAGCTTAGATGTCCTCCATTTTCGGCTTCACAGAGACGAGCTCTTTCGACAGCATTTTCCATAACAGCGGACAATAACTGGCTGCAGCCCTCGAATTTCTGCACAGATGTTGTCCTTGAGCTGCTGAATTGTGTCGGGCTTATTGATGTGAACACGCTCCTTTAGGTAACCCCAAATAAAATAATCGGGAGGTGTCAAATCAGGAGAACATGATGGCCAAGAAATTTCTGAATTTTCGCGAAATTATTCGGTGTCCATGCTTTTTGGGTGAGAATAATTGACCGATAAAATCTTTGTGCGTTGTGAATTTCTCCATGGGTAATTTACAAATGTTAATCTAAATTCTGAAAAGAAAAGAAAAACAAATTATTAAAAAACAGAAATGTTTTTTAATTTCTAAATCCCTAGGTGACTTTTGGGACAACCTGTATATACATATTAGGTGGTCCAGAAAAATGAATTCAAAAATATCATCGTGGTCCCTCCAATGTTTTTCATTTTACCATGAATATCATTATTTTAAAATATCTTTGGAATCAAACAATATTAAAAGGTGGCTCAATGCATTTGAAAAGTTCAAATTTAATGCCTAAAACCATGAAAATAGTACAATGGTGTCAAGTACAATATCATCATAGAATCATAAGTACATTATCGGCTAGTCATGAAACTGTAACCATAAGGCGATTTTCATATGTTATTGCCATCATTACAAATGTTAACAATGTTACAAAAGGTTTACGGGTGCTACAAGGCAGTGATTGATGCTAATTGGACGAATACCTGTAATAGCTACTATGATATAATAAACAGAAATCTAACACAGTAAGAAGACTATTAAAATATAACTGGCCATTCTGGCAACCATGCAAAATCTTAATTTGGTCACTGGTCATTAGCAAGATACTAATAAATAAAACATATTCAGACAGTCTTAAGGACTGATTTATTTGGTATGGGAAAGTGTGATCGATGCTGAGAGACCACCTGCAGCAAATACTGCTTCTGATCCTCATTCTTTGTGATGGTGTCATTGAAACTTGTATGAGTTTCACACCCTTTCTGCTACATCATTGACTACTCTCAAACTGTCAACACATTTTTAGCAGCTTGATACTGTTCAGAGACCCCCATTGTTCAGGATCATTTAATATTAGAAATTCATACGGCAGTTTCAGGATTTAAAAAACCGCAGAGTTGAAGCACTAACAAAGTCAGCAAGAGTGATGGCAGATATATCACTGGATGGAATATCTACACGTTTGGAGAAAGTGAAACCTGGTTTCTCCAGAGCAATCACCATATTCCTCTTAGTTGAATAATTTGTGTTATTATCAAAAATGAGAGTGCTACTAACTCTTCACTCAGGTACCATAGATATCTCAAGAGATTTCTTGGCAACTCAGAAACAGAACCATTCACATTTTTGTAATTAGTTATATCTTTCAGTAAGTTTAGATCATTTGCTGGAGCAACGAAGCGATTGGGCAAGTAGTCCATGCTTTTGTGTACAGAAGACAGATGAACATGCAAAGATCTCTCAATCCCTTCTCCTCTCTTGCTGTCAGTTTAAACTGTCCTTTGAACATCCATACTTTGATGGCATATAAGGCTTTTGCCATCATCTGGCTCTGTGGAT
>CM068952.1:134855462-134884579 GCA_035128595.1 Eptatretus atami | reverse complement strand
CTGGAGTGGTGCAATGACAGCCTGAGGTCTCACTGCTTGTACAATGGCTTGTCCAATACTAGCCACTTTATGTTGCATGTTTTTTTCCAACGAACAGACTATTCAACATATTTCGAAGTGTATCTGGAAGGAATGCCAGTGCAGAGTCAATTCAAGGTTATCTTTCTGATTTTTGGGTAGTGATCAGTAACAGATGGTACACCGTTCTTGATATCACTCTTGATCAGCCTTGCTGCCGTCTCAATTATGGCCTTCTTTTGTGCCTCTTCATCTCCTTCTCGCTGTGCTTCTTTGTAGAATGACCGGAGTATATGTTATGTTTTCTCCCTGAATGTAACTATGTCATTTACGCCCTCTCCTTCAGCAATATAAATGGAGTCCCATATCTTTCCTTCATTTTCTTCTTCAGATAGTAGTTGGTGTATGGAAGAGAATTTTCATCCATAAGAAACTTCCATTTTGCCACGAAGGTACAAAGCAGTCATCTGTTCCTCATCATTAATCTCAAGATATGAACACATTCTGGAGAATGCCTGCTCTTGATCACTATCTATCGGACGTCCAGATTTCCTACTTGTTGAATCTGGTCCACTCCGGAAGTGCACTGGTACATCACGCCAGTGCGGAAATGGACACTGCACTGATGATGATATTATGCAGTCAGCTGCATGAAGATCTCCACCATAGTACTCAATCCGCCATTTCACTGTGAATGACCAATCATCGGACCGATTCTCGCAGCACTCCAGAATGGTTTTGGCAAAGTCGTCAGTCTTGACATGACTGTAGTCAAAACTTCCAAGGTCCACTGTGGTCCCACAGAACAAGCAGTCAGATTTGCTGTTGAAAGGCCCGGTCAACACACGTGAACTTCGCTTCCTGGACGGTTTGGATGGTCCTTGTTTTCTTCTTTTGATTCAGGATGTCATGTTGATTTATATACCGTTTACGACAGTCCGTGTGTACCTTGCATCCAGCCGCCACATAAAACATCGTCACCTCTCTGAACACTGGCTGCATTGATGCCATCAGCGCCCTTCTGACGAATTTGCACAACGTCACTTCCATCCTCAAGCCTCTCCTTGCAAATTGAACACTGATCTTTGCGCATCTCAGGAGCACTCATTCTTCAAACACAGAAAACAAAACATTCAGGGAAAGAGCATTCGAAGAAAGGGATAGGCTACTCAATCAGAGCCAGTCCCCTGACATGTAAACATTCAACATATCATTACTGGTAAGAAGACTGAAAAACCCTTTTGTTAGAATTTGATAAATGTTGGGTGATTGTCTAACAGAGGTTTGATTATATAGAGACAATTTATTGATTTTACGCCCTTAATTTTTTGCCGCCATCTTGGATTTCAGGTTAAATACTGATCAGATCTAAATTTTATTGACACCAGTGGATTGCTGATCCATTAAAACCATGGACCAGAACCAACAATTATGTTTTTATCACAATTATTGAAGAAGTTATAGCTGTTTTAGTTATTTCAAAGCCCGGTGGCGGCCATCTTGAAAATGACTGTTTTAACCCATTTCCGGATGTCAGATTTTGGTAGACTTTTTTTCTATTGATCAGTATATCCAGTAGGAATGAAAACCACTGAGAAACCTTTTGTTGTGGGTTTGGTGGTTGTTTGTCATAAATTGACCCGACTATAGATCAAAATGGCGATGCTTATTTTATGCTTAAAAATAAATTGTTCTTTGTCTAAACGAAATGTTTGAGATTTTTAAATAAATCATTTCAAGAAAAAAAAAAAAAAGAAGAAGAAGATAGCTACAGCGAACGAGACCACTGAGGTTGTTTGCATTGATCAAATTCTCCCGAAGAGAACTTGACTGAATCGGGAATTGATTTTTTAATAATTTTTTTGTTGCCCGATTTGAACGAAACTTGATACTGCACAGTGCACACCGCAGGCGAATGGTGAGTAAGGTGGCCCTAAAATTTTTGCGCTATCCTGTACCGTTTTGGCTGTATTTCAGGAACATATATACATACATACATACTTATATTCAAGATAAGAATTTTAGTAATATGTAGATACCATACAGCACTGGACACAAAATTTTGCCGCTGGAGATTAGTCCCCCACAGGAGCATGGCCTTATTACGCCTTCCTGCTCTGAGTCGCCCTTGTCCCTCTATCGCTTCCTTTCCGTTGCTATTGACATTGAGGTTGTTGTTGTTGTTGTTGTTGTTGTTGATCTTGTTGTTCCCTTGATCCAGAGTCTGGAAACATAACAGCAAATGTAACCTTAGCCAAGCACAATTAAATTAATATGCTGGTCCGTGACAATATACATCGAGATTAGACCCCGTTACTGCAGTGGGTACCAGAAAGCAAGTGCCGCACTACCTCTTGCTGCATGCATCCTGACCAACAGGAAATGCCTGCCACACATTAATCAGTCCAATTTTATCGACTATGAGGAGCTTCTGCTCCACACCAATGAGGGCTAACAAGCCCGAAACGTACGCGTCCATGGATGTTCCTTCTCTGGGATGGACTGGTCTATAAAATTGAGAATTAAATTATCTTCCCAGTGTTGGCTGCAGTACCATCTTACTGGGATGTAGGGGGCTGTAACTCTGCTCAGCAAATGCCTAATAGGCGGAGCCTCTGCAAATATATATATATATATATATATACACACACACACACACAGTGAGTCACAAGTCACGTCCAATCAGATTTTTACTATTTTTACAAATCTTACAATAAGTCTTCAAATTGTGCTGCCTGGAGTCGAGAACAAATGTTAATGTGACAGACTAAGCCATCTCTCACATTCTGGAGAATTTGTGGTGTGGTACTGTGGTTGCTACACATTGTGTACACACATTGTGTTTGAGCTCTTCCAAAGTTTCCGGGCATCCTTCGTATATGCGCGCCTTTAAAGAACCCCACAAAAGTTCCACTTTTTCCAAGGGTTTACACCTCATCGGGTCAGATATCTCTTGTAGCTATCTCAAAGACTAAAACATAAACATAACATAAACAACAGATAAAAATTCCCAATGGGTGTGACTTATGATTTATGACTCAAAGTGTGCAACATGGAGAGTGTTGTTTTGGCAGAAGCAGCTCTCACTCCCAGCACATGACGTAGCTAGAGGAGAAGCAGAGAGCGGGAGGGGTTGAGGAAATGTTGCGCACTGGGTTGATCCGTACTAACAAATCCTCCTGCAGCCAGAGGTGAGAGACCTCAAAGAGCCACAGAAAGTGAAGTGAGGGGCAAAACAAGATACCCAACAGAATCGCCCAACTCAGAATAGCCCATAATGGAGAGGGTGGGTGCTGAGAGGGTACAGGACAGCCGGGCTCATCCAAAGTGCAGGGCCTTCAGCACAGCAATATAACCTTCTCGCCCTCCTTCCATCTATTTATTTCATCTTCCCCACAATTTTTACTTTGTTCTTTTGCTTCCTTCCACTGACCCACCATCCTTATCTTTTTCTCTGCTTGTAGATTTAGCATATGATGAAGAATAAGACGAAGTGTTCCATGCAAAGATTTTTGTTCTTCATGTCCTCTTCATCGGGGCTCTATGTGGACATGCTATGCCCATAGGGGCTCAACAGGTTTGGTCATTTATTGCAACTAGAATAGTCTAAGAGGTAGATTGCTTTAATCAAAATTTTAGGTGTAGATAGTTCAACAAGCCTACCCAATGTAAAAAAGGTGCTGATTCCAAAAAAGCAGTCTGCTCGACCCCACATAAGACAAAATTGCCATTTTGGCCACTTTTTTGCCAGATATGTCCAAAATCAGAGATTTTTAAATGGACTGTCTGGTGTTTTCATTTTGTATATAATGAGCTTCTAAATCTTTTACACTACTATTTTGTGGCCAAGATCTGGCCAAGGAATAATAACCTGTTCAATGTGGTCAACCTTTGGCAGGATTTGGCCAGTTTTGGGCGAAAAACAGATATTTTCCATCGGAATAGTAATAAAATTGTACTCTATATGAATAACATGCAAAAATTCATGGAGATCAAATTTATAATGCCAAATACAGACAAAATACAAAGTGGCATTTCATGGCTACCAATGTTCAGTTTTAACCAAAATACTGCATGTGGAGCATATAGAATAACTTAAATACAGTAACCAAATCACACATTTTGAATTAAAACATATGAAACTATAAAGAGTAATCAGAGATTTCAGAACCACGCCAGAACTTGTTTTGTGTGGTGTTTGTGTAGTTTTTGTGTGGCGTTTGTGTATTGCTGTGTTACGTAATTAATAAGAGACAAAATTAGAACTGCCAGTTTAAAACTGCTGGCAGAGGTGACCGGGTATCAAGATGTCCCGCTTTGATGCAACCCCGCTTTGATTGGACACCTGAATCTGACCCATGACGATTTTCATTATTATTCAATTTAATTTAGAATGGGATAAAAAATAAATTCAATTCAAATCAAATGAAACACCAAATAAAATAGGTACTGCATTGGAATCATCAGAAGGAACCCAAGCAAGTAAAAAGCAAAGATGAAGTAATCAGGAGGAACATGGATAGAATTTGCATTTCAGCTGCTACTCCTCCACCCTCAAACCCATCCAAGCACAGCCAAGTGAGCCTTATTCAAAAAAAATATATATATAAAAGAACCCAGATCAAAAATCATTAATAATTCTGGCTGCCAGACCATGTGTCCAATCAAGTTGAAATTTAAAATATGTATTCCTCATCACAACTTGATCATAATTGTGAAGTTTCACATTGATTGATCAAGCGGTTCCAGAGAAAACACTATTTAATATTTTTCTTCAATCCAATATGGCTGCCAAACCATGTGACATCAATTATTTCTTGACAAACTTGTACACCCAAGGCTTGGGGAACATTTATGTGAAGTTTCCCCTTGATCTGTCCAGCCCTTCTGGAGAAGACGATTTTTATACGTTTTAGGGTAAATCCAATATGGCTGCCAAACCATGTGACCTATAATGTCCTATGTGTAAACCTTTTGTTCCTCATGGATAGGCGGTCATACATGTAAAGACTTGCCTCAATCTCTTCAGACATTTCAGAGAAGACGTTTTTTGAAGGTTTTTTTGACAACCAAAATGGCTGCCTAATCATGTGACTGATGACATCATCAAGTTTTTTTAATTTTATTTGTGGACCATTTTATCCCGAGACGATCCACAAAAATTTTCATATTGATCAGATGTAGCTTTCTACATATACAATTATGACGTCATAACGAAGGCACCTATGATGTCATTAAAAATCACACTTATTCCTCATGAGTACTTGTCATTTGCCAACTTTCAATTCTTTCCTTTGTGCGGTTTCAGAGATACAGAGGTCCAAAATTTTTCCGTTTTTCCAACATGGCTGCCACACAACGTGACCTGTGACGTCATAATTAGGATTAGTCGCACCTATCATGAAAATTTCGTGTCAATCCAACAAGTGGTTGCGAGAAAAATACGAAAGTTTTGTGCGGACGAACAAATGAAAAACCACTCATGGAGTCACACTTGGCGAAACGGAACAGCACTCGGTGGAGTGCATACCTCGGCCAGGCTGAACAGTTTAAAATTTGTATCCTACTGAGAGGTTGGATCTGAATCCAGACCTGAACCAAAATCGAATCGACTTGTTCTTGTCACCGAACCAACTCTTCCACCTCGTTTTGTCACAAATTTTCCACAACTTTTAGAGATATCATGATATACATAGTTTTTGGCCCCATCTCTCAATGGTGAAGAATCACTTTAAAAGATTCTCGTATCTGGATTCGGATTTGAAGCTTCACCTTAATCGAATCAATTGGTCGTTCTCAAAAACCCAACCTGTCCACAAAGTTTCTGCGGATCCATCCATAACCTTTTGAGATATTGTGCTCTATATCGTTTTTGGCCCAATTTCTCAATGGTGAACAATCATTTGAAAAAAAATCTCGAATTTGGAACCGGATTCAGATCTTCACCAAAATCGAATCAATTAGTCCTTTTCACCCACCCAACCTGTCCACAAAGTTTCTGTGGAATCCTTCCATTACCTCTAGAGACATTGTGCTATATATCGTTTTTGGCACCCCATCTCTCAATGGTGAAGAATCACTTGAAAAATTCTCGAATCCATATCCGGATTCAGATCTTCACCAAAATCGAATCAATTAGTCCTTGTCACAACCTGTCCACCATGTTTCATCTGAATCCGTCCGTAACTTTTTGAGATATCATGCAATATCATTTTTAGCCCCATCTCTCAATGGTGAAGATTCACTTAAAAATTTAGTAATTCTCGTATCCAGATTCAGATTTTCATAAAAATTGATCTATTCTTCCAGGTGGCACTCCCAACCTGTCCACAAGGTTTCATGTGACTCCATCCATCCTTTGGAGATATTGTGCTATATATCGTTTTTGGCCCTATCTCTCAATCGTGAAGAATCACTTGAAAAATTCTCAGATCCGGATTCCGATCTTCACCAAAATTAAGTGTTGCTGTCCTTGGCCGGTCACCTAAATACAAAACAAAAAAAAATTCAGAACGATTGCTTGAAGACGGGCCAAAAATCGTGTGACAAACAGACAGACAGACAAAGAGACAGACAGACAAACGCTACAGCCCAACGCACTTGGAAAAAAAAAATTCGCCAACTAACAAACAGACATCAAATAAACAAACAAACGGACCCAAACACAATACCCTCTCCTTCGGCAAATATCAGTGGGTTTACTCACGCTCTCAAAACCACATTCAATTAGTCATCTCCATCATCATCACTGTCATCCTTATTCTCTGAATCAGAATCAGTGATACTGTCCTTGTCATCATCATTTTCCTCATCTCCATCTGCGACATCTTCCGGTTCCATGGTCTCAGAAAGCATAGTTGGCATATGATTGCTGGTAAACCATAGTAGAAAAACCTCATTAACCTCTTCCCAGCCTTGATCCGTGGGTTGAATATTCTTTATTGGATCTTTTCGATGTGCATGCTTCCAGCGATATGCCACACAGTTGCACCGTGCCAAATTTTTCACCAGAACATCTTTTCAGGGTAGAAGCATGTCCCTTTATTTTCTCCAATGGACTGTCTGGATCAGTCGGTTTGTTTCTGCAGGAAGATTTTCAACCTGGCCTCATTCACGGATGATAATGCTCCTCGACCATCGAGTGAACACATATTCTACAAGGCTGTCGCCATCAACAAAGGTGGTGTTCTCTCCAAGACTGCCAAGGCCTTCAACATGGAGAGCACTCTTTTCAGCTTTCTTCAGTGGGTTCACCTTTACCTTCCTGAAGAAGGGTGGTGTGTAGTCACATCCTCTCAGAGCATGATAATCTGTCAATGCCTTGCAAAGAATTTGACCAAGATTGTTTGCTCGTGTTATGATGTGGACATACCTTCTCATGTTGTCACTCGAATGTCCAAGGCCCATCCACACATTGGCCTTGAGTTGTCTGGCATGATACAGGAGGATGAGCATGATATCAGTGTCTGTTGCACGGACAACACCATTCTGTCCTCGTATTGCATTTGACAACACTCTGAGATGGTATACCAGGCTGGTATCGGCCTCCACGTGTGAGCATACACACTCAGGTGCCTCATTGTGTTCTACATTTCCTGATAGAGTTGCTGGATACTGACAACACTGCTCCTCATGTCATGTACAACAACTGTCTTGTTTTATGATAGGTGCATAATTGTTATCTTTCCATTCCTTTATCATTCTCAAAATTTGGTGATCTCAAGGCATGTCTGAAATCTTCAGGACATAACTGATCTGCACCAGTGAATTAAAAATTTGGCCAATGTTGGCCAAACATTGGCTAGAATTGGCCATGATTGGTCACGTATTCATTCTATATTGTAAATACAACCTATATTATGTGATTCTGTACCATTTAAACATAAAGGTACATCATCAGAACATGCAAAGACAGACAAACATAATTTAGCCAAATATAGTCATAATTTGGCCAACAAGTGGCCAAAATGGCAACTTTGTCTTAGGTGTGCCAATAAGACTACTTTTTTTGGAATCTGCACTCTTTTTATATAGAGTAGGCTTGTTAAACCGTCCTTACCTAAAATTTGATTAAAGTAAAGCCATCTACCTCTTGGAACAGCACACGTACTTCATCCGGGAGCAACAGGAAGGGTCATGTTATTATATTCTCTGGTTTATATATATTACAATAGATCTAGGCTCAGGTGCATTAGTCTGTGGTGGAGGTGAGAAGCATCTAATGCCTCAAGGATGTCGGGATTCCTAAAACGTATATAACAGTAGCGAATATTTAAAAAGGTAATCATTCTGTCTGTGATTTAGAATATTTTTTACTTCCGGGGGGGGGGGGGGGGGGGGGGGGGGGTGCCCCATGAAACGCCACGATAAGCTATTTATACACGTTAACATGGCGTTTGTCCAAGGAGGGAAAACCCCTTGGCGAGAGGGGATATTATTAGTATTAATATTGTTTTGTAATAACAATATTATGCTATTATTATTAGTGTTGTTATTACTTTTGTTATTAAAAGCGAATTTTGAAAAACGACATGATGAGTTATCTTGACACGGATATATACTTTAACACAGATTTTTCCCGAGGCAGAAAACCCCCTTGGGGAGGGGGGCAAATGAAGTCACTACAACCGTCATCTTGTGATCCTTCGTCCTCATGTCAAGTTTGGTTGACATTGGATAAGTACCGACCGAATGCATCACGGTCAAACAGACAGACAGATATCAAATTATGTATTTCAGTATGATCACTGATGAATACATGTCCATCATTTGTTTTTATTGAAATTATACCTTGTGGAAACATCTTCCTTTCATGACACTGCAACTAAGTTAAATACAAGGGAGAAATCGAGGGAACTTTTCATGCCCAGTAGAACCATATTAAACCGCTTGGTCATATCGGTCCCACGCCTCGTACATGAGCTCATGCGAGGAGTTGATTAGTTTGGGAACAGAACCCTGTTTACGTAACATTTATTGAATACTTTTACTATTGTGTAACATGTAGTCCGTGGTCTGATTGGCTACAATCATGTGAAAATACGTCCTGACTTGCTCTGTCATGCAATTGTAAAATAATAGAAGCAGGTATGTATTTGTGCCTGAGGGATTGTTAGTTGCACAACAAAGGAAAAATGAAAATTTTTAAGTTTCTGAAAGATTATGGCATGATCCAAGTGTTTTCCTTGCAAGTGACTAACACAATTATTCTTTCAAATAACACGATTGTGTTTGTGTGGTTCACTGGCATAACCTCCTCAATGCACACATATGTTTGAATATGCATACATTAATTTTTTTTCTGAAGAATAACAAAAGAAAAATTCTGATAGAAGCAAAAATTTTTCAGAAGATTATTTCTTCTAGAATTTAAATGTGCCAAAGGAACGGCAGGTTGTTTGTAAAGCTTGAGAATAAGTGTTGGGAAAGTAGGAATGATCAATGATTATAAAGAATCCACACAAGATGTTTAAATGGAACCTTAACAGTGGAAGAGTGAAATATACTTGACTATCACAGGATTGAACTTTTAAGGTGAACAATTTAAAGATGATCGCACCGGCAGGACTGATCGGTAGCTCACTTATGGATGGTGATTGCATACACAGTATGTGTAGTGATCGTGATTCTGTTTGAGGGTCTGGTCAAAAAGTGAATGTTCTGTCCATGTTTGCTCATTCCTTATATTACAACCTCCTTCATTTCTAAAAATAATAAATATATAAAATAAAATACTCTTGTGATGTCCCTGTTCTTGCCCCAACGTTCTCGTCCCCAATCTTCGTCCACCCACCTTTGCCCCGAACCTCCATCCCCCTCCCCACATCCCCCATCCCCACTCCACTCCTGTCCGACATCCTTGTACAAATAATGAAAATGGAGGCAAGGGGTCAGTGGAAGTTGGGTGAGAAACGTAAGAGTGATGTCTGAATTCTACACGTTTTGTTGAATGTGATCAAAATTCTTCGGAATACAAGGATTGCTGAACGATTAAAAGAAAAAGGATTCAAATTGAAAAATATTTTTTCAAACAAACACCCAAAACAATCAACTGTTTTCTGCAGTCAAAAGCAGAAATACATTTTTAAGGTTTGAGTAATAAAACACAGAAAAGGTTAACCAAAGCGTCGGCCTTGCGACTACGCACTCCGAGCATCATCGTTCCATCAAACGAAGGGCAAGGTCAAACTACGGACAATGAGCGAAGATGAAGGCAGATGCAAGGGGTCAGCGAGAGTTCATTTTGGGGACTCGTGCAGCTGGGTCGGACAGAGCACACACAGGGAGCATGACTGGAGTAAATGAGAACAACAGAGAAAATAAACACTTAAAGAACCAACTTAACTCCAAATAGAGCGTGCATCTGACTCATTGATAACCCCTAAAATAACCTCAAATAAACTACCGTTATGGCCAGACCACACGACAACACATCATCCATGGAAAAAAAATTACCCGGGTAAAATTAATTGAGAATGATAAGTTCCGAAATGAATGAATTGATCCACTCATCATATCGAGAGTAAGGTGGAGGTCAAGATCTCCCTCGTGTCTCGTCGAACCACGTCGGTCTTGGTTACATGTTCAGTATGCTTAACGTCTGTACCAGAGGGTTCTCTGGCTGACAATCTGGTGAGTAATTCCAAATGAAACATGTTCAGTAAACTGAACCCGGGGTTGAGGACAGAGGACTGGGGGTGGGGTGGGAACCCAGACTCTAAGTGAGGCATCTTGTCTCACCTTGCTCGAAGATTGATGGGACCTTTCACTGCAGTGAATTCCAATCATGTTGATACAACAGTTGTGTTCTTGGAAAGAGGATGTACACTTTGCTGCAAGTCGTTTCCTTGGTACGCTTGGCTAAGTTGGAAGCGCACTACCAATCCTGATTCCACCTTGTACAAAGAGTGATCAACAAAAATCGTTTTCTCATTATTGATGACAATGACAAAAACATTTTTCTTCATTCTTTTTCTACAATTTTGAGTTTCACCATGTCGAAGTTTTTACCATGGGGCTGGCAGGATGGTGTAGAGGTAATGCACACCTGCTTATAAACTGTTCTAGCCTGGGTTTGAATCTCAGCCCATCTACGTGAAATCTATGCCCAGTTTCACAGGCATGGTGATTCATCAATGGGTGTGCTGTCTCTCTGATGGACCTTAAACTGGCATTGTGTCTGCCAACATCAATTGGTGAATGTCAAAGATCCCATGGTGTCCTTTGCAAAGAGTAGGTCACCTCTGACCAGCAACCTGAACATCCAAATCCCTGCCCCAACTAATACCACTCCCCTTCTTTGTGAAGTGGAAGAGACTGGTCGAGCTTATATGTCACATTTTTGGGGAGGCGACTTAACACAAATCTTGTTTATAATACATGTTCACCAGCGTTGATGTTAAATCTTTTAAATTTACACTTCCATTGCAAACTGCTCCTTCTCATTGGTGGTGGTCCATTTCGGATGACAATGAGATCATGCTCTCACCTTCCATCCCCCATATGAAACTGACAGCTGCAAAATGGGTGACGTAAGAGTCATGTGCTAAGAGCATTTGGCATGTTTGTGAACCTGTTATTGTGATTACACGGAACCTGCGTGGTAATCCACCAGTCAAACAGAAACCGCCCGTGGTGTTTTATATCCCACAGACGCACAAATTGACAATGAGCAATGGGAGTTGAAAGTGGGGGTGATCAAGGATGACAAAGGATCCCAGATTCTGGGTACCATGTTAATAGTACAAGATGTTTAAATTGTTCTTTTGCACTGGAAGAGTAAAGTAAACCACATACCTACACTCTTTTGCTCCCCTTTTCTCCCGTTTTGTGAAACCGCCTTTCTTCGGCTGTTCAATCCCAGTCTCCTCTCCAGTGCTTCAAGCTGGCTGTGTACTACCATCTCATGTCATCCTCCTTCCTACTGGCAATCTTTTATACCTCATCGACCTGTGCATTGGGAAATTCATAGGTAATGGGTTACTGGAAGAAAAGGTTTGTCCTGGAGGAACTTGGGAAGTATTGATGGATGAAAGGGCAGCGGGAGCTGGATCCAAAGAAAAAAATTACAGAAAGGCCATTGACCTGCCTGCAATGAGCAAAGCAGGTTCCGTGCTTTAGCTCCTCCTGCTTACCTGAGTTTGTGTTTCTGAATCTTTTTTTAATGATAATATAATAAATCTGTCTCCCTATATCTCCCAAACTCTTCCAAATGTACAGACATTCATTATGATGCTGGAACTCACGTGTTGGTGAGCATAATTTCTTCATTCTCATCGAATTCAACAAGACGCTCACCTATTTCGTTTCCTCCCCTAATCCATACTGTCTGACTATGTACAGTGAATCTACCTTCTCCAAATATTACAGTTTGATCACCCTTCAAAACTTCGATGTCCTTTGTCCTTTTTAGTTTCAGTAGCACCTCCATATCTGGTCATAGCATTCTCCTCTCTCCTCCTCAAAGTTGTCGTTCATCGGAGCATGCACCTGGATCAAGCAAAGGCCAAACTGTTTGACTCTCAACTTAACCACCCTAACCGTGTCTGAGATGGGAGAAAATCTAGACTTTTTTTTTTTGCTGATTGATGTTCTATAATTACTGCCTCTCCTCATCGATATTCTTCACCACCGGAGTGCATAACTTCAACTCCAATATGTCTGAACCTTCCACTTCCACTTAATCGAGCTTCACTTATTCCCAGAATATTTATCTTCTTCTATACCCTCCATCTCATTCTTCAAATTCTCAAGGTTTCCTTTTCTGAGCGAAGATCTGACATTCCATTTTACAATCTTAATGACCTCCATCGCCGATTGGTGGACGGAAATTGTTTTCACCACTGTCTGTCTGTGAGCAGGGTATCTCAAAAAGGTGTGGACGGATTTGGACAAAATTTGGTGGACAGGTCAGTATCTGCCCATGACACGGACTGATTTATTTGATTTTGGTGAAGATCCGGATGCGACAATTTTTGAAGCAGTTTTTCACCATTGAGAGATTCGGCCAAAAACGAGATTTGACAAACCTTGGTGGACAGGTTGGGTGAGTGACAAGAAAAAGGCAATTCGATTTTGGTATGTGACAAGGACGAATGGTCCGGATGCAGATCCAGCCCATCAGTGGGATAGAAAACATAAACTGTTCATCCTGGCAGAGGTATGTGCTCTCTCCTGAGTGCCGTTCTGGTTTTCTTTCTGTTAGTAAACCAAAATCCTTCCTGTAGGGTACATCTTGATTATGTTTTGGATTCACCTTTTGTGCATGAAACTCTCAAGCAGGCAAGACATCTCCAGATGTGAAGACCTCATTCACAATGATAAATATATTTAATTTTACATCCATCATTCAAGATAGTTTAGGGACAAAGGATATTCATGGGGTGAGCACCCATAATAATCCTTCCTTCCAGTCCAGGTGTTTTTGGAGGACACCATACTCCTCCCCAGAGACTAATCTGCCCTCACTTTTTTCTTCTTTTTTTTGAGATTTGAGATCTTACACCCTTAAGGCCATTGGCCTTTGCCTGTAACCCTTGTTTGGGGCCTTTACCGGGTACTGTCGGCCAGAACATGCTGAATGTGGGGCTTGGTTGGGCAGGAATGATCACTCCCTGAACGAGAGTAATAAGCTACCTTTGACCCACCTGCAACACTCACCATTCCCAAATTAATTATGTTTTGTCGAAATACATAATTGTAACCCCGTTTCTCAACTTTTTCAATTGTTTCTCATTTTTATAAAATTCCCCCAACTTATCCAATTGCTTTGCATGCCGTAATTTAAAAAATGATGTCCTTAATACAGGGATTCGCACACACAATCGGAACTTGGAGGAGATGTCAAGAACGCAATCTGAACGGAAACATCAATCTCTGAAATATGATGCAAACTATAAACAACATTTGATCACTGTACAGGGTGTTCCGAAATTATCTTTGCTATTTGGAATGTAGATTTTTTTTTAAAACAACATAATTAATAGACATACAAGCAGGCAGTTTGCACCATCTTGCAGCTCAATCCAAAGGATTTTTCTTGACATGTCAGTAGACTTCCACATATGCACCATTTGTGGCTCTCTGAATGAAACCTGGTGTTTGCTAAGTGGTTAGGGTGGCTGGCATGGGATCTTAGGGTCCTGAGTTTGTGCCCCCGTCACCCGGTGAATTAACACCAGGTGGGTTGACTCAGGCTGTCATCCTTCCGAAGTTGGCAAAATGAGTACCACTGTACTGGTAATAGGGGCATTGCATCAGCAGCACAGCCGAGCCCTCAGCCAATGATGCTACCTGCAGTCAATGATGCTACCTGCAGCCAATGATGCTACCTGCAGCCAATGATGCTACCTGCAGCCAATGACGCTACCTGCAGCCTTGTGCTGCATACAAAGGATGAGGAGGAGGCTCTCAGATGTCCAACATTCGATTTCAGTCCACATCTGCCACAACATGTCCACAGTCGCACATTTTTGGGGTTACTCGACACACACTGGAGAAATATTTTATAAAAATTACTGTAGTTGGGCTGCTAGATGGTGCAAGCTGCGTGCTTGTATGTCTATGAAATATATTTTTTAATTTACATTCTTTTTTTTAAACATATTTACATTATTTTGTATTTACATTACATGTCTATTAGTTTTTTTATATTTACATTCAAAATAGGCAAGATAATTTAGAAACACCCTGTACATTACTTCAACTCTTATGGTTTTATGACCCAAAGTTGTAATCCATGGTTCGGCTGACAGGATGGCCTAGAGGTACACAAACTTGCTTCTAAGCTGTCTTGCCTGGGTTTGAATCCTGACACAGCTATAAACTGTCATCCCAGTGTTTCACAGGCAAGGTGATTCATAAATGTGTGTGCTGTCCATCGGATGGGTGTCCTGTCTTCCAGCATTTGTTGCTGTACGTTAAATATCCTTTGTGCAGAGTAGGTGAGCTATTGCTGGCACCATGGCCAAGTTCAAATTCCTGCCTTAAAGGTCCCCTGACATGCAAAAGTACTGAAATTTCATTTATATATGTCCTAGAGGAGTTTTTCATCGTGATTTCAGATCTGACAATGTTTTTTCACAATACTTACTCATTCTGTAAAATGTAAAAATAAAAAAACAAACCTCTTCGGGAACGCCCCTAAAAATTCTCCTGAAAGGGGCGTAACCAACATGACGTCAACTACAGTATGACAAAGGCTGCACGTTAATACTCGGTTGGTGATCTACGTGATTCTATTGGCTTTCTGTTGTGTTCCACATTTGATTGGTCGACTCAATCGCTTTGTTCATTTCTGCTTTAAAAAAAAATCGAACATTTGGTTTTGATAATGGATGGCATGGACTTTGATTTGTCTGGTAACGACATGGAGTGTGAGAGAAATGAAGGTTTTGGTCTGAATCACATGGAGAATTGTCGGATAACGTAGTCGCGGGAGGTGAAGTTCAGGCAGATTTAAATGAAGTACGGCCTTAGCAGTTCGAGCCCGAAGCAGGACAAGCAGAGAAAAATGGCGATGAAATTCCCGGAGTTCATGATGATCGGGAGGACATCGAAGGAAGACTCGGAAATAACAACTGGTTAGACTAAATCCTATTCGTAATTCAATAATGTAAATTCGACTTGCATACTGCTCGATATCAGAAATATTTTAGTGAGGTGACGTGAACAGCGCAGCGCAGCGGACATGTTGCTTTGCGGCGAATTAATCACAAACAAGGCGCGGCGATGTCATCGGCCGTATCTCTCCGCACATAAAACGAAGCAATCTCGCTGTCCGGATACGATGAAAACTTGTGTGCAGAACACACCTTCCGATACAATTGTCTCGAGTAGTCGATAAATCGACGTTCTGTTGCATTTTTATTTATTTTATTCCTACTGTCGTCATGTAGCACCAGTAGAAAACAATGAAGAAAAGAGAATAATAAAATAAAGCTACAGCACGTCAGATTTATCGGACTAGTCGGATGGACGACGGATTTATCGGACTAGTCTAGACTCCAGAGTTGATAAGTAACTTGTATTACCATGCACACAATGTATAAGTCAATGCGTAAGAGACCCAGGCTATGAGGCCGTGTAATAGGACAGATAAATTTGTCTTTCATAGTTGTGCAAACATATTTTTCCCTGTTCATTTATTACAGCATTTTGGCTAAATGTTAATGAATAGCATGCCAATGAAGCAGTACCTTCACTTTAGAATAAACCCATGTATGTCGAGTGCAGCCATACCTGGCTTGCATGTATGTGGAATCGTACCTGTCCCAGCAGGATGTTTCAACGAACAATTCAATAAGCTGGAAAATGTGGGTGCAGGTTTTTCACATTGTTTGATTTTAAAATTATCTCCTTGCGCCTTGAATTATGCAATATTAATCGTTAGTATTTTACTTGTATGTTCCTGTAAAAAATTTTTTAATGGAAACGTTCAACAGTCACATTTTCTATTTTGTTTACATGGTATAGCCCTTTATTGTGCATACATGTATTGGATTTGTATACGACTACGACAAGGTTAGTAAAGGGATAAATAATTGCCTCGTGATTGTTGTGCATACACGGCTCAGAAGCAGAATTTCTTGTCTCTGTGTGTGAGGAATGAGGGGTTGGGATGAATAGAGGGATGAATAGAGCCCATGCTCAAAGTCACTGTCTTCGAAGTGGGCGCTGCAAATGATGCTCGTGTCGCTGGGGCCTTTCCAGTTTCCCCTCGTCAGCTTCACTTTAGATGTCCATATTCTCCGACGATTATCATCTTTCGGAATACATGAAGGCTTACACCGTCTTTGCTTGTATTGCTGCATCCTGCTACGATACATCTTGCAGGCATTTTCGAAAGTACGGCTAAAACTATTTAAAACTTTCGCGAAACAATCACTGGAATTAAGACAATCACAGAGATTGCACTAACATGTGCAAAATGCATTTGTACGTACTTTATAAGGCGCGCGACATCTCGACTCTCAAGTCAATCCACTCTGTGCGAGTTTCTGTATGTGGCGTCACGCTGCGATTCGCTGGTCAATTTTTTTTAGGGGCGGGGCATAGCAAGTTGTGAATAGCTCCAGAAATTATCGAAATATTGCTCTAATTATCCCATTTTTGATTTAAAAAACAAAAACATTTTTTCTTTCTTCACAAGGAAGTCAGTAATATATAAATAACAAGAAAGTTTTGCATGTCAGGGGACCTTTAAGCAGCAGAGGGAATCGATTGCCTCAGTGGCAAAACTGCACCCTCAACAAATGATGCTACCCTGCAGCCTAGTGCTGCATCCGAAAGAAGAATAAGAAGAATAAGAAGAAGTCCATGCTTATGTTTGGACTTTGTGAGAGTTTTGCTGAATTAGGTGCACTACTGCAGTGAAAGGTTTTGTTGTTCTGTGCTTTCACTGTATTGCTAATCGGTAATTAACCATCACCAACAAATGCTTCCCTTCCATCGGAAAGGTACCCATTCTCACACAAGTTCACAAGACACCCACGACTGAATCCATGGAATGAAATAACATGCGCCTTTGTGAACTGACAAGTCGTATTTGTGATTGCCCATTGTTAGTGGATTAAACTCCAATCTTTTTTTCCAGTAGTGGTTGCCTGATAAGCCATTCAATGATAATAATTTATGCCATCCTGTGGAAAGAACATTAAGCCGGCTGTTCCATCTCATATCCTTTACTTGTGGATGCTTAAGATCCAACAGTGTGCTTTGAAAAGAGTAAGCTACTGTGTACTGCTTAGTCTGTTCTGCATTCAACTTCCTGCCTTGTCATTCCTCGCAAAACCAGTTTGGTGTCAAAGACAAAGACTGATCAACATAAGCTAAAGACTGCATCAATCTCAAAAATACAAATGACTTCATATAAACTTTGATACTTTTGGAAAAGGAACATAAATTAGAACAATTCCAGAACAATTCCTTCCCCCCCCCCCCTTCCCAAGTATTTATGAAATAATATATTGTGATGAAAGACGTCGTCTCCAAATAACTCCAAGAGGACGAATAGCCAGTCACTCCAGAAGTTCCCGCGGAATCCCGCACCCACAGTCATGTTTCCATACATTGAAGCCCGAGTACGAGCGAGTATCATGCCAGCAGTCACGCAACAGATTAGTTGGCCGAGCAGAACCAATGTTGCATGATTGCTTCCTGTGGTCTATAATCCCAATTAAAATCTGGCCAATCGCCGACAGCCTTACATCGCCATCAAAACGGACAGTATAAGTCAAGACAGTTTCTTTCTAAATCGGGTCTTTCTGGAACAGGGCACACATTTACAGGCAAATTCAATCATACATTTATAAGCACCTTTTCCCCTAAGCAAGCCTGGTGTTGGCTTAGCGGTTAGGTTGGCTGGCTTGGGATCTTAGGGTCCTGAGTTTGAGCCCTCGTCGGCCACTGAATTAACACCAGGTGGGCTTGACTCAGACTGTCATCCTTCCAAGGTTGGCGAAATGAGTACCAGTGTGCTGGTAACAGGGGCATTGCATCAGCGGTATTGCTGTGCCCTCAACCAATGATGCAACCAGCAGCCGCAGGCTGCACACGAATATAAGGAAGGTCCCCTAAGTGACACACACACTGCTGGATCCTTATTCTGTCACTTAACATTCTACGTTATTTGGAACCAAACATGCATCCTATCTGAAGAGAGAGATGGGTGAGGGGGCAAGATGGAGAGAGATAAGGAAAGAAGAAGATGGGGATGTGTTGAGCCCTTGCAGCCGAGTTAGCGCCACCCAAAAGTTCTGGCTATAGATGGTCCTTTGACCTGGACCGCCTCACCCTCCACTCTCCTTCCTCCCTTTCTGCCGCCAATGTACTGTGTCTGCGGCGCAAACTTGGTGCAGGTTTTGACATTGTCTGAGGCGAAGTGTGGCCGGTGATGCAGCCAGATGGCAGGAGTGTAGCGATCGAGATTCAAGGCGAAGGTGTGTAAGGGTGATAGGTCAAAGATGTGTGAGTGGCTGAAAGAGAAAGGGGAAAGAACATGAGGAAAAATAGGGGCAATACCCCTGGGTGCTCACCTGGTCGAATAATGATACTGAGGAAGAAGTCAATCTGGAACAGAATCAGCAAAATGTACCAACGAACCAATGTTATAGCAAATACCTATTTTGGGGGGCACCCCCCAACCGCATAAATTCCCTTCAACCCCAATTTTTTTTTAAATAGTATGAACAATCTTTGGTATATCACAGGTGATGAAGGTTGTGGTCAAGTTTCATTGGAATTGCACGTGTAGTTTCTAAGCAGAAAGCAAATACACATTTTGGGGGGCCACCCCCCTTCCCCCGTATTCTCCTTCGACCACGATAAGCTTTAGTACATCATTGGTGATGAAGGTGGTGGTCAAGTTTCATCGGAATTGTGTGTGTAGTTTTGAATAAGAAAGCAAATACATATTTTTGGGGACAACCCACCCCCCCAGTACCCCCCCCCCCCCCCCCGTACACCCTTTAGACCCAGATTTTTTTTTAATGCCATGAACAATCTTTGGTAAATCTCGGTGATGAAGTTTACAGTCAAGTTTCATTTGAATTGTGTGTGTAATTTCTGAGAAGAAAGCAAAAAATCTTTTGGGGGCAACCCCCCCTGTAAACACCCTTAGACCTCGATTTTTTTTAAATGGTGTGAACAATCTTTGGTACATCACGGTTGTTGAAGGTTGTGGTCAAATTTCATCAACATTGCGTGTGTAGTTTCAGAGAAGAAAGGAAATACCTATTTTGGGGGTCAACCCCCGTTGATCCCTTAAGACCCAGATTTATTTTAATGCCATGAACAAACTTTGATACATACAGGTGATGAAGGTTGTGGTAACGTTTCATTAAAATCGATCTTGTAGTTTCAGAGAAAAATTTGCAAGTATTTGTGGACGGACGGACGACGCGCCATCCCATGAGCTCCCCGGAACTACGTTCCAGGTGAGCTAAAAATGAAAGATAAAGGGATGAAAGAAGCGAAAGAGAAAGATGCAAGAATGAAAAGAACAGTGAAGGGGAAAGACAAAGATGAAACTGGACAGGTGAGAGTGTGGACCGCACGAGCTTTCAGACAGACTGTGTGTGAAGATTCCAGGAGACCGAACACCCAAGAAGGCAATGAAGACCCATTGCACCTGTCTGCTCCCCTCTTTATGCTCACTTCCCCCCATTCATGACCCCCCACTCGGTTCCCCACTCGGTCATTGGTGGCTTGCCGACACAGGGGGCACCTGTCCTTCACCCGTGATTTGCACCTTCGTCATCCTTCTGCCGACTAACAATCTGGGATTGGTCACCCTGGGATTGGGCGTGGTGTGCTGCCGGGGTTATCAGTGGGCATCCTATCATCCCAATGGTGATTAATCAGGCATCCTGTCATGCGGTCCTTTATTCGGTGCCCACCAGCCAGTTTGAGGTGGTTTTGGGGGAGGGTAACTGTTGTGTGGAAAGGCTTGGAGCAGGCGATTGCTGAGGGGTAAGCAGGGAGCAGGTGATTGCTGTGTGGTCGGCAGGGAGCAGGTGATTGCTGAGTGGTCGGCAGGGAGCAGGTGATTGCTGAGCTGTAAGCAGGGAGCAGGTGCTGCTGAGCGGTAGGCAGGGAGCAGGTGATTGCTGAGCTGATAGCATGGAGCAGGTGATTGCTGAGCTTAACGCACGGAGCAGGCGATTGCTGAGCGGTAGGCAGGGAGCAGGTGATTGCTGAGCTGTAAGCAGGGAGCAGGTGATTGCTGAGCGGTAGGCAGGAGCAGGTGATTGCTGAGCTGTAAGCAGGGAGCAGGAGATTGCTGAGCTGTAAGCAGGGAGCAGGCGATTGCTGAGCGGTAGGCAGGGAGCAGGTGATTGCTGAGTGGTCGGCAGGGAGTAGGCGATTGCTGAGCTGTAAGCAGGGACAGGCGATTGCTGAGCTGTAAGCAGGGAGCAGGTGATTGCTGAGCTGTAAGCAGGGAGCAGGTGATTGCTGAGCTGTAAGCAGGGAGCAGGAGATTGCTGAGCTGTAAGCAGGGAGCAGGCGATTGCTGAGCGGTAGGCAGGGAGCAGGTGATTGCTGATGGTCGGCAGGAGCAGGCGATTGCTGAGCGGTAAGCAGGGAGTAGGCGATTGCTGAGCTGTAAGCAGGGAGCAGGTGATTGCTGAGTGGTAGGCAGGGAGCAGGTGAGTATTGCTGTGCTGTAAGCAGGAGCAGGAGATTGCTGAGCTGTAAGCAGGGAGCAGGCGATTGCTGAGCGGTAGGCAGGGAGCAGGTGATTGCTGAGTGGTCGGCAGGGAGCAGGCGATTGCTGAGCAGTAAGCAGGGAGTAGGCGATTGCTGAGCTGTAGGCAGGGAGCAGGTGATGCTGAGTGGTAGGCAGGGAGCAGTGATTGCTGAGCTGCTTAAGCAGGGAGCAGGTGATTGCTGAGCTGTAAGCAGGGAGCAGGTGATTGCTGAGCTGTAAGCAGGGAGCAGGAGATTGCTGAGCTGTAAGCAGGGAGCAGGCGATTGCTGAGCGGTAGGCAGGGAGCAGGTGATTGCTGAGTGGTCGGCAGGGAGTAGGCGATTGCTGAGCTGTAAGCAGGGAGCAGGCGATTGCTGGGCTGTAAGCAGGGAGCAGGTGATTGCTGAGCTGTAAGCAGGGAGCAGGCGATTGCTGAGCTGTAAGCAGGGAGCAGGTGATTGCTGAGTGGTCGGCAGGAGCAGGTGATTGCTGAGCTGTAAGCAGGGAACAGGTGATTGCTGAGTGGTCGGCAGGGAGCAGGTGATTGCTGAGCTGTAAGCGGGAGCAGGTGATTGCTGAGTGGTCGGCAGGCAGCAGGCGATTGCTGAGCTGTAAGCAGAGAACAGGTGATTGCTGAGTGGTCGGCAGGGAGCAGGTGATTGCTGAGCTGTAAGCAGGGAGCAGGTGATTGCTGAGTGGTCGGCAGGCAGCAGGCGATTGCTGAGCTGTAAGCAGAGAACAGGTGATTGCTGAGTGGTCGGCAGGGAGCAGGCGATTGCTGCACAGTAAGCAGGGAGCAGGCGATTGCTGCACAGTAAGCAGGGAGCAGGCAATCAGGGAGCGTGTTGCATGTGCTGTAAGCGTAGGAAATGAATGCAGACCAGGTTGTAGAAGCTGAAAAGAAAGTCTTAAATATCTATCTATACTTTCGCAATGCATATCTGCTCACGTAGATTTCAGATACTTAACGAAACCATATACGACGAAATAATTAGGTATATTATAAGTGAGGATCTCTATCTCTCTTCCCCCACCCCCAAACCCCCCACCCCCTCCAAGCACCCAAAGCTGCAACAATATTTTCACAAACATTCTGGTCACAACCAATCAGTTTCAATCCTTCAACTGGACGCTGTCGTACTTTGGGAATACATCCACTGCTCCCTTAGCTCCAGGTGATGTAGCAGTGGAAGAAATGTACTGATAAATAGGAAATACGAGACCACCTCCTTGTCCAGGGCCTTTAACTCAGTACAGCACCCTGCCCTTCTGGCCAAGGTATCCTCGTCCGTCATCCATGCTCCTTTACTCTTCTGCCTCACACACATCTTTTTCACCCGAAATTGCACTTTACCCCTGCTGGCACACTCCATGCTCCACAATCTCTTTGGAAGTCATGATATTCTTCTGATATTCCAATGTCCTCAAGGTAGTAGCATCCTGCTAATTCACTGCAATGACCTTGGAAATGTACTTATTCCATTTTGCTGACGAGTCAAAGCTGTTGCACGTAATTCCGCATCCGATGGATCATGAACACCACTGCATGGTGGACGGTGCTTCGAGTTGAAAAGAATCAATAGCGTATTACGCATGGCGACATGGTCTACGACCCACTCGGCGGAACACTCATTATTTCCGTAGCACCGGGACCTGAACGATCCCCGTGATATGCGCAGTGAAGTCTCCAGGCTTTCAGAAACACAGAGGGACGGACACATGCTCCTCTTTACATCAGACTTGGAAATTAATTCCTTTCCCATTTTGGCCACATCCGGATAATCCAGCCTTGGAGAATCATGTGGTAAATCTCTAACAAGATTAATGTGTTGAGGTTAAAGCAGGTGGGCTCTGCTTTGCAGAAGATGCGAGCGATGTGAATAATTCATGCAAAACCTACTTTACCCACGGGAATGGACTCAGGATTTCTGGTGTCCTTTCACGAACTATCTTTGCAGTTTTAACAACAGGTCTTAACTAATTTTGTTGTTTAAACATTCTGAATTTGACCAATAAATTAATCCTGCTTGAACTCAGAATATGTATATCTCCGACCGGATTGCCCTCTGGACAGAGAAGAATATCTTATGCTATGGGTGTCCAATGGATGTGCTTACTCACCACCATGAGCAGCCAAGCCACACTCCAGTCATTATGCAACCAGCAAAAGAAATAAATTGAATCTCAATCAAATATGCATTCATTGTAGAATGTACTTACTCACTTTGTCAAATGACTCATTCATAAAGTGACTTACTTATAGCACCCGGCTACACTTGGATGGCATCTGCTGATTCAGGTTGGGAGGATGGCACAGCAGTAGGACATTTTCCTTTGAGCGGTCTAATCTGCAGGGTTTGAATGCTGGCCTGACGATAAACCACCCAGTTTTCATCCACTGGATGGGACTTTTAGTTGGAGATCCACCTGCCGGCATTGGTTGCTGGAAGACATTAACATTCCACGGTATCTTTCACAAAGAGTAGACAGGCTGGCAGGATAGCCTAGAGGTGCGTGCACTCGCCTCTGAGCTGTCTGAGCCGGAATTTGAATCACGACCCAGCAATAAATTGCCATCCTGGTGTTTTCCAGGCAGGGCGATTCTTCAATGTGTGTGCTGTTCCAAGGAAGGACTTTAAGCTGGGTTTCCTGTATGCTCACATTAGTTGGTGGGTGTTAAAGATCCCACGACGGTGTCCTTCGCGAAGAGTCTGTGAGCTATCGCCGGCACCATGAACAAATTACAAATTCCTGCTTTAATGTACAGGGAGCACTCACTGTATGAGTGGCACAGCCGTGTTCTCAGAAATGATGCAACCAGCAGCTATGTTTTGCACGCCCATTAAAGAATGAATGAATCTGCTCTGTAGAGACCTGTTTAGATTTCGCAACTTCTCAAAAACACCGTACAGCCACTAGCGGCTTCAGTCGGGTCAAATCCCATTCAAAATCTCACAAGCAAATCATTGGCACAAGAAACAAAATCTGACTTCATCTAGTCATGGGGACTTGCAAAAGCGTAATTTCATCAACCAGAACAATATGGCTGCTGCTAGCTCAGGGTAGAGCGACGTACAATTTGCAGTGGATTAATGCTGCTGACATTTCTGAATGTTACGAAAACAGTTTTAGGTCAATGCACCCACTCCCTGAATTAAAACCATATCATCATTACAACATATATAAGCATACATGACATCAGCGGCCTATTTCTACTCGCAAATTTGCTGGATTAAGAAGAAGTTTCTTGCACTAGTCTCTTTCTGAAAACCCCTAAACGCCATGATGATGCCAAATTAGCTCGATTCGCAGTTTTTTGTCCAAACTGACATCAGCCACAAACGCAACCTTTGTGGGGTCATTTCGATCTTTTCATTAACTTTGGATCAGAATGATCTGGAATAACTTTCGATCTATTTCATTAGTCGAGAGTCCGAGACAAAGCAGATCGCAGTGCCCTCTGTGTCGTCAGTGAGTCCAAACAGTTGATACAAGGCTCACGCAAGCACGGCAGAATGCTGTAACGTACACGGTAGTCAAAATACAAATGCTTCCTCCAACAAAGTAGAGATACGAACAGGACGAAGACATTACAGAATGCAAATAGAGGAAGTGATGGGAATGAAACTTGAGATACGGTGTTTTCAAGGCAAGAACAGTCTTGTAGTATGAAAAGGGCCAAATCATTGGGGTTTTTTTTCTCACAAGTAGGGCTGTGTTCAGTGCTCTTGACAAAGGATGAAATGATGAAAATATTTTATGATAGGTCTTCATAGGCCCTGAGCCACCACCTACTGAACATAATCGTTTCTTGTGACTAATGGTCACTCCAAACTTGTTATGGACACCTCGAATTGTACTCCTGAAAGAACACAAAGTGGTCGAATATCAGGCTCGAGAAGTCAGTTCATGACAGACTTGGGCCAAAAAACTTTCCCCGGCCAACCCCACATTCAAGGTGGGAATTATTGGGGCCGTTTAAGTAAGAGAGTGGTGGTGGTGAAAGTAAATTAAGTTGTCTCTTCTTCTTTTGTACCCAGCACATGGCTGTGGGTAGCATCGTTTGCTGTGGGTGCGGGTGTACCTCTGATGCGGTGCCCCCCTGTAAATTAGAACAGGAATTTGTAATTTGGCCAGGGTGGTGGCAATATCTTGCCTACTCTTCGCAGATACCCTGGGATCATTAACGTCCACCAACTCATGCCGGCAGACGGGACGTGGAATTTAACGTCCATTTGAGGGACTGCACGTACACATTTTGGTTTTTCTTCGAATTGGTTTTTTTTGGGGGGGGGGAATCGATACCTACACTTGAGTGCTTGCTGGTAAATAACATAGTTATTATTACCTACACTCAAGTGTAGGTATCGATTATTTACATAAGTATTCAGCCCCCTGAGTCGATACTTTGTAGAAGCGTCTTTGGTAGTGGTTACAGTTTTGTGTCTTCTTGGGTACGTCTGTATCAGTTTTACACATCTTGATTTGGGGATTTTCTCCCATTCCTCCTTGCAGATTTGCTCAAGCTCTGTCAGGTTGGATGGGGAGCGTCGGTGAACAGCAATCTTCAAGTCTTTCCACAGATTCTCAATGGGATTCAAGTCTGGGCTTTGGCTGGGCCACTCAAGGACTTCCTCATTCTTGTTCTGAAGCCATTCCAGTGTTGCTTTGGCTATATGCTTGGAGTCATTGTCCTGGTGGAATGTAAATCTTCACCGTAGTCTAATAAGGTCTTTTGCACTCTGAAGCAGGTTCTTTTCAAGGATTTGCTGTATTTGGCTCCATTTATTATTGTTCCTTCTATCTTTACAAGTCTCCCAGTCCTGCCACTGAAAAGCATCTCCACAGCATGATGCTGCCACCACCATGCTTCATGGTTGGGATGGTGTTAGATGGGTGATGAGCTGTGCTTGGTTTCCACCAGATGTATTGCTTTGCATTCAGGCCAAAGAGTTCAATTTTCGTCTCATCAGACTACAGAATCTTTTGCCTCATCCTTTCAGAGTGTTTCACGTGCCTTTTTGCAAACTCCATGTGTGCTGTCATGTGCATTTTTCTCAGGAGTGGCTTCCATCTGGCCACTCTCCCATGAAGCTGAGATTTTTGGAAGGCTGCAGAGACTGTTGTCCTTCTGGCAAGTTCTCCCATCTCAGCCAAGGAACTCTGTAGTTCTGTCAGAGTGGTCATTGGGTTCTTGTTCACCTCCCTGACGAAGGTCCTTCTTGCCTGGTTGCTCATTTGGTCAGACAGCCAGCTCTAGGAAGAGTCTGGGCAGTTCCATATTCTTTCCATTTCCTAATAATGGAGCTCACTGTACTCTTGGGAACTTTGAACACTCCAGAAATTGATTTATACCCTTCCCCACATCTATGCCTCCTCACAATTCTATCTTGGAGTTCTACAGACAGTTATTTGGACTTCATGGTGGAGTTTCTGCTTTCACATGCACCGTCAGCTGTGGGACCTCATATACAACAGACGTGTTTCTTTCTAAATCATGTCAAATCAATTGAATTGGCCACAGGTGGACTCCAATCAAGTTGTAGAGACATCTCAAGGATGATCAAAGGAAATTGGATGCACCTGAGCTCAATTTGGAGTGTCATAGCAAAGAGGTTGAATACTTTTACTGACGCAAGATATTTCAGATTTTCATTTTGAATTAATTTGTTAGAATTTCTGAAAACATGTTTACATTTTATCATTTTTGGGTATTTTGTGTAGATCGGTGCCAATTTTTTTTTAATTCAATCCTTTTTAAATTCAGGCTGTAAAACAACAAAATGTGCCAAGTCAAGGGGTGTGAATACTTTCTGAAGACACTGTATATAATGCCAATGTTTTCCCCCTTTTCAGGGAATTTATTTGTTTATTTATTTTTGTTATCGACTCAGTGGTGTTATGGATAGAGCATCCGCTCTGATTCTGGGTGGTCAGTGGTTCGAGCCTTGCCCGAGTCATCCCAAAGAGTTTAAAAAGTACATGCTACTTCCTTGCTTGACACTCAGCATTGAAAAAGGATAGAGCACAGACAAACAACCATAGGTTGTCAATACCATTGCAGGCTTTAATGGGTACAATGGCCTCCTCATCCAATGAAGTTCCTTTTAAGGAAACTCATATTAATATCTAACATTATTACATCTTAAGTTACCAATTGTATTTTCCTTTACAATAACTTTAACATGTTTTCTTCTGCAATAACTGAAGCCAGAGGTGTCCAGGTATTGCTACGGACCGATGATGCTTGCCGTGTATAGTTCGACAGTTTTTATGACAGGTGGTTGTCCACCACACTCCCAACTCCTTTTCAAAAATCCTGGATCAGTCTTTGAAACCTGTTTACGTTCCATAACTATTATCTTGTCACCACTGATTATGATGAGTGAGGATATCGTAAACAATCATCAATGTACCATACGTACTCTTTGCAGAGCGTTGGTGCTGCCGAGGCAGTTTATTGGCAAGGGTTATGCTGGGTGGTTTGAAGTTGCCTTTCGAGCAGTCAGTCGGGGCGGGAATTTGTAATTTGATCAGGGTGCCGGAGATAGCTCATCTCCTCCTCGTGAAAAACACCATGGAATCGTTAATGTCCAGGAATGAACAGTAGTGGTACATGGGTAATCCTGCGAAACACCAGGGTGATTGTTTATAGCTGGGTCAGGATTCAAACCCAGGCTAGACAGCTCAGAGGCTAGTTAGTGTGTGCACCGATAGCTATCCTGCCAGTGAGGATGTATCACTGGTCAATCTTAACGCCATAAGGCTCTCGGCCAGCAGGTAAAGGAACGAGGGATGGAGCTCAGACGCATGAGAGTTCTGAATGTGGAAGTTTTTGTAAAGTCTGCCAATTCCTACTTCTAAGGAACACAAACAGGCCCATCCAAACTGCGTTGTCTACAACAAAAGCTGTACACAGCCAGCATGTTGGATCAGTGCATTGGCCTCTTTAATCAAGGCAATAGATGGAATTTGTTTTGATTTCTCGTGTTAATTACCTGTGTAAGTAAACATAGCAAGTGAACTGTAATAGCAGTTATAGAGTAAGAGTGTAGATCACATGATTTGGAGTAATGATCCAAATTGCAGCAATGACAACAACGTCTGAACGTATGCATCCTGTACCTGCAGAAAGGTTGGGTTCCTAATGAAATGTCATGTTTGTGACATCAGCATAATGATCAAACTAACATGTAGAGCGGTGCGGATCTTATGGCTGACAACATCATTCGTATTATGACGTGCCATACTCTATAGAGAGCGTCGCTTCTCCCAAAGCAGTTTCTTGACTAGGCTTACAATCCTGCATGGCTCACCATCCCGACACCAGGATGCCGGAGATCACTCGTCTACTCTTCACGAAAGATGCTGTGGGATATTTAACATCGACCAGCTAATGCAATGGAGACGTCCATTCGAGGGATGATGAACGCATTGATGTCTCACCCTCAGTGTAAAACACCAGGATGATAGTTCATAGCCGGGCCGAGATTCGAACCAGGTTAGACAGCTCAGAGGCGTGTGCATACCTCTCGGCTATCCTGCAAACCCACCTTTACAAGGTTGCTCGGTCAGGAATTTTTCCTCCTCCTCCTCCTCCGAGTTGCATGCCATCTTGTCGCTCTTGTGTCCGACGTACTTTGACAAACATTCGTAGGCAATGGCTGATATTTGATCTGGGTTCCCGCATCATGAGCCAGGGGTTGGGAGCACTACCAGACCAACCCAGACTGTGATGGACAGTCGACAATTAAGTTTTTGGAAAAGAATGTCAAAAAGGTTAAGCAACAAACAGCATCTTCATTATCTGACTTGCTCAGGAGTTGATAAAGAAAATTTTTAAAAATCGATTTCCCATTTCCACCTTCAAGTGGGGCAGACAAGTAGTGGGGCAGACAACTATAGACAAGTA
>CM068952.1:134807962-134850462 GCA_035128595.1 Eptatretus atami | reverse complement strand
TCTATAAAGTCTTCAAAACATCTCATCAATATTCTATAAAGTCTTCAAAACATCTGATCTATATTTTATAAAGTCTTCAAAACATCTGATCTATATTCTATAAAGTCTTCAAAACATCTGATCCATATTTTATAAAGTCTTCAAAACATCTGATCTTTATTTTATAAAGTCTTCAAAACATCTGATCTTTATTTTATAAAGTCTTCAAAACATTTGATCGATATTTTATAAAGTCTTCAAAACATCTGATTTATATTCGATGAAGTCTTTAAAACTTTTGATCTATATTCTATAAGGTCTTCAAAACTTCTGATCTATATTCCATAAAGGCTTCAAAACATCTGATCTATGTTCTATGAAGTCTTCAAAACATCTCATCGATGTTTTATAAAGTCTTCAAAACATCTGATCTATATTTAGTAAAGTCCTCAAAACATCTGATCCCTATTCTATAAAGTCTTCAAAACATCTGATCGCTATTCTAGAAAGTATTCAAAACATCTGATCTATGTTCTATAAAGTCTTCAAAACATCTGATCTATATTCTATAAAGTCTTCAAAACATCTGATCTGTTTTCTATAAAGTCTTTAAAACATCTGATCTACATTCTATAAAGTCTTCAAAACATCTCATCTATATTTTATAAAGTCTTCAAAACATCTGATTTATATTTGATGAAGTCTTTAAAACTTCTGATCTATATTCTACAAAGTCTTCAAAACATCTGATCTATATTCCATAAAGTCTTCAAAATTTCTGATCGATATCCTATGAAGTCTTCAAAACTTATGATCGATATTCTATAAAGGGTATTATCGAACAAAAAGTGAGATTCAGTAAAATTAACCTTAAAAACCTTGTATGTAAACAAGATTGTTACAGATTGGAAGCAAAGAGCAAAGGAAAATGTGATTGAAAAGGCTCCTCGGGGAACTTGTGTGCGCATTACATCAAGGACGTCGATAATGAGACACAATTGATACAACCAATGAGGCCACTGAGTGTATCCTGAGGCAACAGTGTTATGAGGCCACTGTGATGTTAATCGGAGCACACGGCATGACATAATGGACCGATGAAGATGATTTCACATTTGGAAGTGTGGATGAAGTACATCTAAATCAGTGGAAGCACTCAGACAAATACATTTCTGTTCGCACAGACGTAACGGGGACTGCGGAGCCTGGAAGTGTGGATGAAGTACATCTAAATCAGTGGAAGTGCTCAGACAAATGTGTTTGTGCTCACACAGATGTATCGGGAGTGTGGACTACTCTCTGGGTGGCTGCTTATAAAAGGGTCGTTCGTCTTGGTTGTTCTGGAGGTCGAACAGCGGGTAACTGTCGCCAAATCAGGCAATGGTCTCGCTTCGACAAATATGTTTGGTCTGAAAGCCGAGGAAATGAGAGCACAGAGCGACGATGGAAATGGAGATAAATGTTGGGAAATGTGCTTGGAGTAAACTTGCTCTGCACACGAAGGTGGGAATGCAGGCAGCGGGCGGGAATGCTGATGGTGGAAATGTAGGCCACAGAAGTAATTAAGAAATTGTGCTGAGACCCCCTGTTGTTTACTCATGTCGGGTTCAAGAGGGCCAGGCGAATAAACAAGCTCGGAGCCTTTTGTCTATTAGCGTGGTCTCTGAGGCCGAGGTAGTAGGGTGGAGGGGAAGGAAAGTGGAGCTGTGCTGTTCAGGATTGTTTGGGAGAAGCAGGTGCCCCTGACAGGTTCGTGGCCTTGATGGAACATGGAGTTTGAAGTATTTAGGGAGGGCTCACTCACTTGATTGCTGTAATCCTGGGCCTATCAATCCACAAGCATCACTCTCGAAAAAGGAGATTGATGGTGTGTGTGGATAGGCTGGCACAGAAATTCAAACTCTGGCTTTATCCAACTTTCCTGCTTTCATGATTCGTTATCAGAGCGGGTGCGCGTACGTGTGTGCACGCACGCGCCTATCAGTCTGCCTGCCTGCCCACGCATGCGTGCAGACACTCAGATGTTCTCATGCAATACCACTTCATTTTTTCCTCTCTCATGACCTCAGTACATGGGGAGTTCTGAGGTCCAGCTGAATGGGTTGGACAGGTGTTTGGACAGTCAGAGTGGAATTTGGTGACAGTCAGTGGGTCAAGTCTCGGAATCTCTGCAGAAATATAAACTCTGGCATCGTTAAACAAGTATTTCGCACTTTATCTCTCCAGTTATGGCATTCATTTGGCATCAGTCTATTTTTTCCCCCCCTTTGTGGATAAAGTAACTTTGAATGATGTGATTCACAGTGGGTCATACTTCTGTCTAAATAAAGATAATGATTTGCTCCATCACTGGTTAAAACTAAACAAATGCAAGATGTATGTACCAGGAGAAAAAGGTTTTGCTAAATCATTTGAAACATCCATTTGATGATAAAGATGTCTTGCACTTTAACACGGGGGAAAACAAAGGAGCATGGATCCTTATCGCTTACTCCACATCCAGCAATTCCTGCATGTTGCAATGTGATTAACCAAGGGTTAAGAACTTCTTCTGATCAGTTGCACTCACTTTACTAACTTACTACAACAGTATCTGAAAATGAGGAATGATTAATATTTCATCACGTACATCCGCTGTGATCTTTGCACTTGAGAACTGTACTTGTATAACTAGAGAAAGTGAACTTTGTCACGTGTGCTTTAAAAATGACGCGCAAGAAATAATTAAAATAAAAGACAAAATGATTGGATCAAAATACATCATTGATTTGGATTCAGAGAAGCTCATTTTGGTCAATGGACTCTATCCCATCACCTGTATATATTTGAAAATGTTTTTCTTTAAAGGTGTTTCATCTTTCTCTTTTTGGCCTTCTTTCCCTCTTTACAATGTGGAGTTAAGCCAAGGTTATGCAAGTATCTGTCTTCGGAAGTGGACCTTCTACAAAACATCTGATCTATATTTCAAATATTATGCTCCGGTCATTTTTGGCCCCATCTGATGAAGTGAAGATGGTGAAGAATCATGAAAAAAATACTTTTAATTCTTGGATCCGGATTCAAATCCTCACCAAAATTGAATCAATTAGTCCTTTTCATACACCCAACCTGTCCACCAAGTTTCGTCCGAATCCATCCCGAACTTTTTGAGATCTCCAGCTCACAGACAGACAGAGAGGGGTGAAAACAACCCCAGCCCTCCTTCGGTGGTGGAGGTAAATACAGGGTGTCCCAAAAGTCACCTCGGGATTTAGAAATTAATCTGTTTTTAAAAATAATTTATGATTATTTTTATACCAAAAGAAAATTTACAAAATGGAGATAAATTTGCTTTATTTATGAAAAATGATGCAGCTTAGATGTCCTCCATTTTCGGCTTCGCAGAGACGGGCTCTTTCGACAGCATTTTCCATAACAGTGGACAATAACTCTGGCTGCAGACCTCGAATTTCTGCACAGATGTTGTCCTTGAGCTGCTGAATTGTATGGGGCTTATTGATGTATACACGCTCCTTTAGGTAACCCCAAAGAAAATAATCGGGAGCCGTCAAATCAGGAGAACGTGATGGCCAATAAATTTCTGAATTTCGCGAAATTATTCGGTGTCCATGCTCTTTGGGTGAGAATAATTGATTGATGAAATTTAAAATTAAATTCCACGATTTTGGTTCTTTGTTCAGTTGTGAATTTCTCCATGGGTAATTTACAAATGTTAATCTAAATTCTGAAAAGAAAAGAAAAACAAATTATTAAAAAACAGAAATGTTTTTTAATTTCTAAATCCCGAGGTGACTTTTGGGGCACCCTGTATAATCATGGTTTCCGTGTATTTATCAAACTAACGGGATATATCAGTGAAAATGTACTCGTCTTTGAGTTGTGTCAATAGGTTTGATTTCAAGCCTGATTATATATTGCCATCCTTTTACTTTGCCGACAGTAGAGCATCAATCCCCTTCTTTCATATGTCGCACGAGGCTGTGGGGTAGCATCAATGGCTGAGGGCAACGCTCTTCCACTGATGCAATGCCCTCTGTAGGTCAGAGCAGGAATTTGTAATTTGTTCATAGTGCAGGTACCTACTCATCGCAAAGGACACCATGGGATCTTTAACATCCATCAACGAATGCTGGCAGATGGGACGCCTGGTTTGACGTCCATCCGAAGGACGGCACACACATGATGAATCAGCAGGATGACAGTTTATACCTGAGCCAAGATTGGAACCCAGACCAGATGGCTTAGAGGCAAGTGTGTGTACCTCTCAGCCATCCTGGCAACCCAGAGCATCAATGACTACGCCGTTCCGATATCAATGATCACTTTAAAAGGGGCTAGCTCTCTCATCTCTCATCTCCAAGGCCATCTCCACTCATGGCTCACAGACTTCCTCTTCTGTCGCAGTCAACGTGTAGCCCTAAATGGAGTTCTTTCATCCCCTCTTCCTTCCAGGCAGGAGTTCCTCAAGTAGCATTCTGGGCCCTGTTCTTCTTCTGGTTTTCATCAATGATCTCTCCGACTCTCTGGAAAAACCTCTATATCTCTTTGCTGATGACTCCACCCTCTGCCGTACCATCTGTCATCCCTCAGACCGGCAAGCAGCAGCTTCTTCGCTCACTGCAGATCTGGGTAAAATCACAAACTAGTCCAACACGTGGAACATGTCTTTCAATCCGGACAAATCTCACACTCTCACTATGTCTCTCCGAAAGGACCGTTTAGAAACCCCCCCCCATCCACTTTCTCAACAATCTGCTGGAAGAAGTCCTTTCTTTCAAGCTTCTGGGTCTCACTATCTGCCATGACCTTTCCTGGGAAAGCCACATTTCAAACCTCGCCTCCAAAGCCAGTCGCCGACTGGGAATCCTCCATCATGCAAAGTCCTTCCTCGGCCCACCTGAGCTCCTGACCACTTACAAAGCTTTCGTCCGCAGCCTGATGGAGTACTGCTCTCCCCTCTGGGCTGGTGCTCCTGCCTCCCACCTTTCTTGGCTCACGCTGTGGAAACCAAGGCATTTCGGATCATTGGCATCTCCCGCAATGAGGCTGAGTCTTTGGGCCTCTCACTCTCACCGCAGGCTGGTCGGTGGTCTTTCTGTCTTCTTCCGTCTCCCTCCAGTCTCGCCCCCCCCCCCCCTGCTCTCTCTGCGATTGTCCCCACCACATTTCCACAGGGCGCTCAAGGTCCGCCACCAACCCCCTTCTGGTAAAACTACCAAAAATCATGAATCACTGCTCACCTTCACTCTTTCATTCCTCTTTTTTCCCACCTTTGGAATAAACTCCCTCACTCTATTCAATCCAATCCCGGGGTTGGCTTAGTGGTTAGGTGGTGCTTGGATCACAGGGTCCTGAGTTCAAGCCCCGTTAGCTGCTGAATTAACACCAGGGGTTGACTCAGCCTGTCATCCTTCCGAGGTCGGTGAAGTGAGTACCAGTGTACTGGTCCCAGTGTATGCCCCGGTTAGAATAGGTGTACCATATCCCTGTGTGTCGTAAGAGGCGACCAGGGTTGGCGTCAGGAAGGGCATCCGGATAAAACATTGCCTCAAGAAAAAGCCCAACCCCTGCACAGCAGGGAAAAATGGCTGTAAAACGGTCATTTTTTTTTTACTCTATTCAATCCCATTCTTCCCTCCAGGCCTTCAAAACAGCTGTTCACCACCACCTTTCATCATCCCCCATCCAAATCCTCAATCTTTTCTACCCCCGATAATCCACCCAAGCCCACCTCCTTCAAATTCCCTGCTTTCCTTCCTGAAAGTCCCTGTAATGTCCATCTTGTATTCCCCATGTACCCGCCCCATCCCTCTCCCTTCCACAATCTCCTAATGTCTCTGTTCCCCACTGTTTTGTCCTTCCCACTCCCACCCCTCTTGTCTCATGCCCCCCCCCCCTTGCTGTGCGTTGTGTGTTAGCTCTCACACGGGCCTCGACAAGGTATACAAAAAAAAAAACAACATAATCTGCAAATACTTCGCTGGGAGGTGTTAAAGGTCTCGCAGTGCATTGCAAATAAAGTAAGCTGTTGTGCACTGGTATCCTGACAATAATTCAAAATCCCAGCCTCCTTGAAAGAGTCATTGCTGACATTGGTGTCAGAACACTCACGGCTGACTAACGGAGGCTGCAGAAGCACCAAGCTTTACACTATCGAAAGGAAATTGCTTCTATTTATTATGGATCCCCTTGGTAGGTGGAATTGACAAAACTATTTGTCCTGCTACGTTTTAGTACGGCTCAAATAGAAGACGTCGGCATACACATAAGGGAGCCAGGTAAAGAATGAGTTGGTCAGAGTTTGAAGAAGTTTTTCCACGTGTGCAAACCTCATGGTTGAACAAGAAAACAGGACACAAAGCACAAAATGCCAGCCACACCTGTCTCGGATTCGCCCATGCTTGTTTCAATATTTGTCTTCCTACATGGGCAGTCAGAGGAGAGGCCCACCCTCGATTATGTAGATGGCAGCACTTGCTGCATGCAGTTTGTGCTGCCCATTCCAACTGCATTCCCATAAAACGAGGCCATTATTCAAGGCTCTATACAAACACACTGTACTCTGATTAGCTTCACAGGCCCAGCCTGTATTTTGGCCCAGTTCCCAGCTTTGAAAAAGGTTGATGGAAAGGTCAGCGAAAGGATCTACTTCGAGGTCTGTACGAATGTTTGTTTTGAGATTTTAACACTTTGAGTTTGGTACAAACAGCTGGTTGAAAGAGATTCCAAGTTCCGACTCGTTTCTCAACCCGGAATGAGCTGACAATCATCTTTAAAAGGACCTTTTTGTTTAGTGTTTTAATGAAAAAGGATCGGATCATGTAACCCACAAGGCCATGTTATGGTAAAAAGAAGAAGCAAGCTTGTATGTATATTAAAAAAAAAACATTTATCATGTGATGTACTGGCATGAGTCCAAAGATTTACTTGCTTGTGTACGGTCTGGAGCCAAGAGTCTGCAAAACAAAGCTTTGGCCAAAGGCCATAAAGATGGTGAAGCCTCGAACCCATAATGCCCCCTTTCTTACAGGTGGGTTTTTGGGTTACAATTCCCCTTTCATACAGGTGGGTTTTTGGGTTACAAACCTCATTTGTGTTGTTTACCTCCCCCCCCCCCCCCCCTACACACACACACACACACAACCTCCCCTTCCCATGCTCCCAATTCTTTGCTATTCAGGAACCAAGCCGCAAGCGTGTTCGATCACAATCAAAAGTCTCCAATTCCTTGGCAAACCTCATTTCTCCCGTTCGACATCTGGGAAAAGGCTTACAGGTAAAGGCACGACGAGGGCGTTTAATTTCACCTGGACTTTCAACCAAGATTGTGGCGTACGTGAGGAATCACTGTCCTTGCTCTTGACTTTGGGGTGTGCATGTCTCTCACTTTCCGATGCTTCATTTTATCCAATTTTCATCAAAATAAAAGACCTGACTGCCATATTCTTCCATGCTCTGCGATCTGGAAGTGTTGTAATTGCTTCCTCCATTCAGTTTGAGCAGTTTGCTTTGAGATAGGTCATAGAGATTACCGGCTAAAGACTGTGATTGAGTACAAACAGCGGCCAGGTAAACCCTTTGTCTGAACTCCATCCCATACCTAAGTCTCTGCTAATCTGTATAAATAGCGAAGTGTGTGGTGTGTGTGTGGTGTGTGTGTGTGTGTGTGGTGTGTGTGTGGTGTGTGTGTGTGTGTGTGTGTGTGTCAGTCATTACTGTAATTACACTTTCTCACGTTGACACTTTATTGTTCACACCCCAAACTCCCAACAATTGTTACATTTCCTGAGCACTGCCACCAATTTGCATTTTAAGTTGTATTCCAATTACTGCGTATCATTTCCTGGGACAAATGAGTAAGAACATTGATTATGCTTAAACAGGCAAGCCACACAGAGGTCGGGTCAAGGTCACATTGTTCATTGGAGAAGGTTCAAGATGACACAGAAATGGAGAGTAGTTTGGCATCTGTGTATGTGGAGTGGCATAAAGCTTAGTTTGGCACTTGCTCACCAATAAGCTATCAAGTCTGGGTTTGATGCCCGACTGGGAAAGAAGGCTCAGAAGGCTCAGTTTGTATGTTGAACTGAAAACTGCTGTTTTGGTGCAGTGCAAACAGGAGGTTCTCCATCTTAATGCATGCAGTCCTCTGAATGGAGACCTAAAACTGGCGTTCCCACAGGCCAATACATGCCTGTACCCAAACCATATTCTTTGATTGAGATTAGCACGATATACAGCCAGTGGGAGTGCTGAGGTTTGGGTATAGCATGAGCATTATGGCCTTTACACATACCTTAAGTCGGCCCTAATTTGCAATAGCTTGCGCTGCAGTGGAGTGTGGTTCTGGTATTGTGCAGAGTTATTATTGTGGTCAATAATTAAATCTATTTTATTGCTGAACTTTGCTACATCGTGGCTCAAGTGAAATCAACTGGCTACCATAATTCTGGGTGGAAATGAAGTTGTCAAACATTTTCAAACTCTCTTTCCCTACCCCACCACCACCACCTTTGCCCCCTCACAGCATTCCATGAGTTTCCGTGGTGATTCACGCCCTCACCAAGCACTCTTGAGCAGCCCCAGTCCAGGCACACCTCCAGGGCCCCGCACGGCCAGTCCCGCCCGCAAACGAGGCAGCCTTCTTTGGAGTGACATGTTTGGTGCGTGCCCGGGCAGCTGCCTGTCTGCTAAAGCGATTCGCCGACAGGAGGTGCGCTTTTGATCAGATTCCTTTTTGATTGTACACCTTATAGCCTAATATAATTATTTGTTTTTTATATTTCTCCAGTTAAGGTAGGATTAATTTATTTATTTGTATGAAAAGCAGTGATACTGTATTAGTTGAGTACTAAATTCATGAAGGCGAGGTTGCCAAATTGTTTGGTGCCGTGCTTGCATGCAGGCCATTTTTGAACTTTCACAAGGTGAACAGGACCTCGTTGATGATCTCCGGTTAGCCAAAAAGGTAAGAATCACCAACATTCATTCAAAGATCCCAAAACATCTTAAATGGGGATTATACATATGGAGTACTCAAAAAGGAGTGAGGAAGGTTGGATCATCATCAAGTATGCTATCGCTAAATTATCTTGTCAAGATGATGGTGGGATAAATTGGGAAAGTGAAGAAGTCCGAGGAGGAAAATGGAGGTTTGTTAATTGCTTGCCAAATGTGATTGTGGTTTGGCGAGCTGAACCACATTTGTCTCTTATTTGGTACGAGCAGCCAGGGCTGCTGAGAGGGTTGGGAGGGGGGGGTGGACATCAGGTGTATCACTGCCCCGGGATCCGTTGAGGGTTTGGGCCCGAGCTTCTCCCATATATTTTTTTTAACAGCACAGTGAACCCCCTCGTCGGCTCATCCTCACTTCCTCGTCGTTGCGTGCATTGTTCTAGAAAGTGTTATATCATAATATCATCGTACCGCATATGATAGAGCATATATTAATGGAGGAACACATAGAATATCAGTCCTTTTAACCTTTCACATGGATTTTTAGAGCAAAAATGTAATGCTCGGGTCCCTGGGGTCCCATTGCATGCATCAGAGGGTGAAAGAAAGTTCTTTTAAAAAATAAAATAAAATAATAATATAGAGAGAGATAGATAGATAGATATTGTGGAGGGGGTAGCAGGCCTGTGAGGTCATTTTCCTCATCACCTATGCTAGCAGCAGTACCTGGTATTGCCTGGTCTGTTTTTGTGGGAGCCTAAAACACTTCGCTACACCCACGAAGGAATGGGGTCGGGGATTATTTTATATAACCTTTCAAATAGCTACAAATGCTTCGGCACTATCGAGTGATTAAAAAATAAAATTCGACCTTTTTATGCCCCTGTTGACGAAGTCACCGGTGGTATGTTTTTGGGTTGTCCGTCCATCTGTACGTACATCCGTTCATGCTAATTTTCTCTGTTTTCTCTGCAACTGCGAATCCAATTAACACAAAATTTCCAACACAGGTGTGATTATACATGTAGAATGTTTTTATGATGATTATGACGTCATAGGTCATGGGGTGTGGCAGGCATGTTGGAAAAAAGGAAAAACTTTCGATCTCTGTATCTCCAAAACCGTACCATGAAAAAAAAAGAAACTTGGCACAGGGCAAGTACTCCACATGAGGAATAAGTGTGATTTTATTTGATGTTATAGGTGGCTTCATTATGACATCATAATTGCATACGTCGAACACTTTATCCAATTAATATGAAAATTTTTGTGGGTCATCTCGGGCTAAATTGAAAAGGAGAAATAAAAATTGATGATGACCTCGGTCATATGGTTTGGCAGCCATATTGTTTTTAACATAAAAACATTCAAAAATATTCTTCTCCGAAACGGCTGAACAGATTTGAGGCAAAACTTTACAGGTATGATCGCCTATTCATGAGAAACAAAAATGTCTCCACCTATAATGTCATATGTCACATAGTTTGGCAGCCATATTGGATTTACCCTGAAACTTTTAAAAACAATCTTCTCAAGAACAGCTTGGCAGGTCAAGGGGAAACTTCACCCACATGTTTCCCAACCATTTTGGATACCAGAGTGTTCACGATTAATTAATAGGTCGCATGGTCTGGCAGCCATATTAGATTGAATGAAAATCTTTCAAACTACCTTTCTCTTGAACCACTTCATCAATCGACATGAAATGTCATAATTATGATCTCGTAGTCATGGGGAATATATATATATATGTTTTAAATTTCAACCTCATTGGCCACATGGTCTGGCAGGCAGAATTATTTAATATTTTGAATCTGGGTTCAGGCATTCAAATCAAACTTGGTATAAGTATGTATAATGATGTAATAATGTGGGCGGAGGCATATCTGGCAATGTCGCAACGTCGAAGAGTGCCCTTCTAAGATTGTCTTTTTAATTTCCAGGGTTTTTTTTTGCCTAAAACATTCCTGACACTCACTGATGAACCTCCTGAAGTTTGATGAATATCCGTTCAGCCATCTCCAAGAAAAATGGTGACAGACAGACAGACACACAGACACACACACTGACAGACAAACGGCTCTCTTATAGTATAGTTTACAAGAGCAAACTTCATTTTTACAATTCACCTCACATCAGGTAGCTAAAGGTGTAAAACACAAAATTCAGATCATTCACAAACTTGTTTAACAAATTATTTGAAATTTATTAGTCAAAATTAAACCCCCTTTAGATTCTGTGCTCGTGTCCCATTATGTAAGCACGAAGGATCCATTTTAAATGTTAACAAAATAAATACCTGTGTGCTGCTTACAATTGTGCAAGCATTCCTTTTTAGTGAAAGGAAGTCCATGTACAGAGTGGCCACAAAATCCCAATGCACGCAGTTAGAATTCAGTTTGAATTTTTCTGGATGCTTCCCTCCATTCTCTACACAAATTTGAATTTTTCTCCATGTTCTTCTGCACATCTTCCATGTTGAGGGTTGGAGGTCATAAAAGCAGCCCCTGGCAGCTGTTTTGAGGTCTTCTCAAAAGCTGTTTTGAGGTCTTATAGTCAAGATGCTAGACAAATGACAAATTCCTGCCACAGTCAAATGTCTGGCTGGACCACCCAGTTACAGAAAGACTTGGGCCAGAATCGTTCACTGGGCGATCGCACAAGATGATGGGAATGAGTGGGGCCAATGAAGTATTAGTCGACGGACCATAGATTGAAAGGCAATTATGTTATAGAAATAAACTGAACAACGTTTCTTCCCCCAAAACAGTGCAAATGTGATTTGTGTATGCTGGCTGTGACCCCTTGAGATTTTGGTCCTTGACTGCCAATTTAAATTTGCTATTTTCTAGGCTTACCACGATCCGATGCTCAAACTCTCCATTATGACAAAAGAGGAACTGGCCCAGATTTTTGGAGCTGCCCACTCGTTCATTCCTCTGCATGAAGGTAAGCCATTTATTCATCCTACACACATATGGTGTGAAAAGAAACTATTCTCTACAAAACAATCTTTGCCACTGCTCAAGTCTATGGTAATGCAAAGCTGTGACAGCTCCAGGCCATTACAGACAATAAATGTCTTTGGAAGACAACATGGTAAACTCTATGTTTGATCTGCATAAATTAATTTCTGAATTACAAGGATCAATCTCCACTCTCTGACGAGCTCAGAATGGAAATGTTGATTAACTCCCAGACGAATGAAAGGACTATCTCTTGGAATATACCAGACTCGGTGTTGTAATGGTTTGTGTGTCCACTTTGAGTCTGGGTTGTCGGTGGTTTGAACCCCCGTCAGTCATACCAACGACTTTAAAAATGGTACGTGCTGCTTCCTTGTTTGATGCTCAGCATTGAAAAGGGATAGAATACAGACAAACAACCATAAGTTTGGCAACCATTGTGCGGATTTTAATGGGCCGAATGGCAGCCTCCTGTGTTGAGGCTCCTTATACCATTAAGCACCCGTCTTAGACGCATGCTCTCTGTGGAAACACCTTTTTAATAAAAGTGGAGAGTGTGGAAGCAATCTTTTGTTGTTGTTGTTGTGCTTTTACCTTGTTCAAGTAGGTAATATTTTTCAGATAGCAAAAGCAAGGCACATGTAAATACCAAAGTATGTGGTCACACACAGTCATGACCAAGCTTGTAAAAGCAATTCTCATTTACACTAACCCTTCGGCCAAAATGCATGGTGTTGTAAGTTGATGGTTTTGCCTTTAAGCTTAAAATGTACAGTTTTGGCTGGGCTTACATATTTGCATTAGGTGGGACAGGATGGTACAGAGGAGGGTGGACTTGCCTTTGAGCTGTCAGGTCGGGGTTTGATTTTTAACCTGATAACCTCAAACTGTCAGGATGGTATTTCACGGGTGAGGACATTGTCATCAATGAATGCACCAGCTCTCGGAGGGACATTTCCCCTGGGGACCTGTCTGCTTGCATTCGCTGGTGGGCGTTAAATATTATTTTGACAATGAGTAAGGCATCTTTTCGCCACCCCACCCCCCCACAACAAATTACAAATGCCTCCCTGACTGACTGCGGGGAAAGCAACGGAAAACCACCCAGCATAACCCTTGCAATGAAACTGCTTCAACAGCAATGATGCTCCACATCATCAGTGATATCAGACTGGCCTAACCAATCGCTTGAAAGAAAATCAGATGGGAGAAATTGTCAACCAAATTAGTTTGACAACAAATCGTAAAGTCTGCAGGCCAGCATTTTAAGCAGTCATGAAAATATTTGTACCTGAAGGAATAAGATGTCATTTATTCAACCACATATTGACCATTTTCAGGCAAAAAATATGGAGGTTTCTGTTTGCATAATACGTACACAAAAAGTAGAATTGTTGATCCTCTGCCATCTCTATATACCCCCGTTTCTTTCCACCCCCTCAATGCCATCTCACCCCAACCTCCTTTCTTTTATGTGTTTTTTCTTCTCCCTCCTCCCAGAGACTTCTATTCTCCTCCTCACCTTTCATTTTCTCAAAAAAAAATTCCAAGTCTTATTCTGATGCCTCCACACCTGGGATATGTAGATGGCTGCAAATATTATGAACCGGGTGCAATTCTGGTACATCCATCCATCCATTGGGACCATACTCTATGCAGAGCATTGGTGCTGCCAAAGCAGTCTCCTTGGCTATTGGGCACAGTCCTGGATGGGTCACCACTCTGACACAGGATACCTGCAAGCTGGCACTCATTTTGCCAACCTCAGAAGGATGACAGGCAGAATCAACCCCACCTGGTATTAATTCAACAGCCAAGGGGGGTTTGAACTCAGGATCCTAGGGTCCCAAGCCCACCACGCTAACCACGCTAACCATAAAGCCAACACCAGGCATACAATTCTGGTACACTAATACAAATAAACAGAAAACGTTGTTGTTGACATTTATTTATTTCAAGCCACAGACTTACTGATCACCCCTTGTATCTCCCCTCTGGATTAAAAAAAATATGAAACAGCTGAGAGACATTGCCTTTTGTTTTTGCAGCTCTGTTAAACAAACTAGCAGAGGCTAGAAAGCCGGATGGTTCGATCGATGAAGTTGGACAGCTCCTCCTCGACTGGGTGAGTATGAGTAATATCCAGAGGAATGGTTGATTGACATTTCATGTCCGTGTCTCCAATGTCTATCTCCAAATTCCTGTGACATCCTCATTCCATCAGCTGAACAGACTAACACAGTGTTGTTATGTTCATAGCACATTGTTCTCTGCACTTGTTTCACTGTTCCACGAGCTTCTGATACCAGCTGCTCCATTCCTGTTCTAAATTACGTAGAAAGTGACCAGCTTGTCTGAACAATGTGTCCCTTCATAATCCATGCACAGTAGGCTGGGAGTCAATTACGAGATGAGCTCGCAGGTAACATGATTTTAGGAAGGTGCAACTATCCCGTTGATGCAGTGCCCCCTGAAAGTGATGGCAGTAATTTCTCGAATTTGTTCAGGATGATGGTGATGACTCACCGACTCTTTGTCGAAACACACCGTGGGATCTCTAATATCCACAAGCTAATGCTAGCAGACGTAACCCAGCTTAATGTCCATCCAAGGCATGGCACACTTTGTGATGAAACACTCTACCTTGAAACACCAATCGACAGCTTATACAAATGTGTGATGTAATTCAACAATCTAGAAAAAGCTGAAGCTGAAATACAACTGTATCAACTTGAGACCCTTGGAGGAGGTTGCATTGAATGGTCACAAGGTGATTGTTGTGAAAATTGATGACAATCTTAATATTCAGTTGAGGAGGAAATACATTATTGTGTTGCAAACCAGAAGTATGCTACAGCCTCGGTGGCCTGATAACCATCTTACAAGAGCGACCAAAGCGGTTAGACCTTTAAAGATATGATTCCTAGACTTACACCCCTTTTACATGCAGATGTTGACATGACAACGAGACCAGAGTCACACTGGCCAGGAACTCGTGAGTATTTATGTGTTTCAAACCCTCGTGACTGCTAAACCCAGTAGTAACCATGTGCTGTCCACAAGGCTTAGGTCAAGGAGCAGCTGAGCAAGACTTGGAGTGAAGGTGTGGAGGGGGCTGTCATTGGGCACTTATCTTTTGACAAGAAGGGCGAGATGGCTAGCAGTGCTAGTGACGATTGCTGCTTACTACATAAATGCGAACCAAGCTGGAAAGGCCAGCCTCATTATTTTGCTTGACGTGCATGGTTCCCCTGGGCCATTGGAAGAATGCAAACACATCTAGAGACAGAAATTACACATTGTTGTGAGTTTTCTTCAACAGTACAAAATTTTCCTTTCAAATTAAAATCGGGAAGGATAACCACCGACGGTGTTGACATTTTTGTGCGTCCTTTGAGACGTGGTGGGCCGGCGGTGACCTGTCATGGCTGACTTTGTTGACGATGATACATTTTCCAAATTATTTTCTTCCCGATGTTTTGTGTTCGATTTAACACCTTTGTTGCATATTGTTGAGATGGAATATGGTTTGAGTCGGTTTATCCCTCTGCGGTGACAAATGTTTGACGGATCTTAAACCCTTCTCTCGTAGAAATCACTGCTGTACTTTGCTGCAGTGAAAGTCAAATTTAATGTTCTGTATGAACTTTCAGAAAGCGAATGGAACTAATTAATCCCTGAACCCCCTTCTCCCTCATCCCTGCACCCATATAAATTGCACAAACTGCCATTTTGTCAGTTAAGGCTCCGATAAATAAACAACAACAACACCTAATTCACACTAATAGCAGCAGTCTTCTATGTAGTTGCTTCCATCACACATTGATGACCATATGCTTAACAATATTCGTAATTAAATAATAGGTGACAATATTTTCCCCCATATTTATGAACTCATAAGGTACCTCATGAAAATATTATAAACCTTTTTGTAGCCTCCTCCAGACTATCATCCGAACTGACAGACTAAGAAAGTCAGGTGTAACCGACAGTTGATGAAGGATAGTGGACATAAAAAGCAGAGCATATTTTCAATGAGAGTTGTAATGAACATCGTTTTATGGAGTTGCATTTTTGAAACAAAGAAAACAGTATTCTTTTATTATTATTTGTTGTTTAAATAAATCTAGGCTTTTGGAGAAGCAAAACGACAGAGGGCAGTAGTTTCATTTACTGATGGAGGATAAAAGTGGAACAGGGAGACAAAGATGTTGCTCACGAGTGGGTGAATGGTAGAAAGGAAAGGGCTTTGAGTTTGTGGTGGGGTAGGGGGAGGTGAGGGTATAAGAGAGCTGAATTGAGAATAAGAGAAATCAAGAGGTGATGGGCAACGTCCTTGTAAGATTGGAGGAAAAAGCATGAGAAAACATATAAAGGGAGTCTCTTCCTCAGAAGAAAGAATAGAGGCATGAAAGAATCAAGGTGAGTCCTCAGCTTAGACTTGGAGGGAAAATAGGTGTGGGATTCTGGAAGAACACGTGAGACCCGGGCTAGATAAAGGTGGATGTAAGAGCTCTAGGGTAGGAGGAGCGAGGCATGAAGTGAAGTGATATCGAAAAACGAAAATCTGCACACTCATTTGTGGTGGGTGAGAAACTGACCCTGGGACGAAGGTCTACTCTTTGCAAAACGTACAATGAGATTATTGAAATGCACCACATAAATACAAACAAGAAAACTGGCTTCATATCCCCCATAAGAAAGCACCAGGACCAGGCAACTGATTGGACCACATTCCATTTGGGAATCCAACTGAGACTGCGGAGCTCAATGACGAGAATGCTACCTCCTGAGCAAACCTGACATCACCAGGAAAACTCGGAGTAATAAATTGCTTAACAAACTGGAAAGTTCATGGAACACCTTACCCTGCGCAGTCTTGAGAAAAGGACGTGGGAAGGGGTCTTTTAAACTCTTGCTTTGTGTTTCTGAGCACGATCTATATTAGCTTTGTTCATGAACTTTGAATAGCAGGTGCGATGGCAACCACATGCAGCCGATGGGTCGAAAGGAGCAGTCCAGAGCAGAACCTTCTGCCAACTCTTCCAGGAGAAACTGATGATTTTGAAACGATCTTTGAGAAAAACCTACACGAAAGAAACATCTTTTGGATGAAGTTATCTCTGTGGTTGCATCGCTAGACACCGCCGTTTTTGTCTGAATCTTGGTCACTCCGCTCTCAGAATGCAGAGCAAATTTGATTGGTCGAGATAAATTTTGCCAAAGTACTGCTAAACTGAAGGTTTTTGGAAGTGACAAGAAGGCGATTTGTGTTCTACAGTGTTCAAATATATAATTCAATTGAAGTAAAATAAACGTTTTTAAGGCTAGAGGAAAAAAACAAGCAAACGTTGAATCGGAATTTTACCGCTATTGATGCACCCTCTTTTACACGTTCTTATTTAACACATTAAATCAGTTCTTCACGCCTGTTGTTTGTCCTTTATGACATCACTAAAAACAATAACTTTCCTGCTTAGAATGATTTTCAATTTTGTTTGATTGCCAGAGTGAAGCAATTGCTTTCCCATGGGTGTGCATGTGCACTCGGGATGAGATTCTGTACAATTTGCCAAATTCAGAGCCAAAGTGTACAGGAGGGCCTTGCCGTTCACTGGGGTTACATTCTTGAAAATTCCCGTGAAACACAAATCCATGATGCGAAAACTTAAGGGGTAATGCGGAAAATAGGGTTAGTGACGCCAACTTTAAAATTTGTCACCTCTTTTTGTCAAACTGTACCCTTAATTAATATGTTTGTTCATTGTTTTTGTGCTATTTATTTTCATAAATATACGAGTTATTAGGAACGCAAGATAAAGTAGTATTTTCCTGCATTAAGAACATAAAATAAAGTTTATTTTCTTGAGTTATTAATATCATGAAACTTACCTTTAATAATAATGATGATAAACTTGATCGATCCAATAATGTGATGGCGATGTTGATGATGGTGACGATAAAGATGAGATGATGATGGCGATCACCTTCAGTATCCGCTAAATGTTCATAGATGCATCCAGCCTTCTCTCATATCACGGGTCTGCTAAGAGACACTTTTCTCTGAGATTGACCCTCAACCCAAATATTAAGTGATTTGTTTTTTTTCCCATCTTTTCAAAGATGGGATCATGGTGACTCACAAAAGACACTTTAGCACTTGTAGGAGCACCCTTGTTTTGCCCTCACTTTTCTTAATGTATCTTGTCATTGACTCGTTGATCCCATAATGGCTAGCAACAGAAGCCAAACTCTCGCCTCTCGATTAATGTAATCGATCCAATAAATCCACTTTATCGATAAGAGACATCACTTTTTTTCTGTCTCTTTTCAGTAGGCTCACTCCCACTTGATTTTCTTTTCGATGATATTATTACAATGGCACACAAAAACGAGATAATGAGTCATATAGTCACAAAAACAGTACGGTGTAACCTTGCAGGATGCTGGGCACGGGCAGACTGTTGTTGTTGAGGGAGAGAGAAAATGGCACGTGTATTATTCCACAGTGCACCAGCGCTATACTCATGGGTTGGCGTGCAAGAGAAAATACTTCATGCAATTATTCGAGCTTGTTGACTGCAATCTGCAAATCTTGCCTCAATAAATTCATCGCGATTTAACAAATCTGCGAAGGGGAAACCTGTGAACGACAAGGCCCTCCTGTTCTGCTAATCTGCAGGTTCGTATTCCGATTCATGTTCCGTTTCATGCGTCGACAGTGTTCGAAATATAAAATTCAACTGAAATTAGGTAGCTCCTAGATCATCGACTGATGTCTGTCAGACAGACAGAGTAAACCAATTGCGTAACCCCGCTTTGCACTACAGATGTGGGATAATGAATGTGGGGGAATGATTTTGAACATTTAATACAGTCAGATGTATGTTTTTCTTTGTAATTGTTTCCATCAATCTCAAGCTATGTGTTTTTGGAAATATTAATTATAAAGCAAACATTACTGGCATTTGGCAAATAACTCTCCTTTGCTTATCAGAGCCTTGAGAATTCAGTGTAAAAACTAACTAACCAACCAGCCAACCAATCATTGCTTGAGCCACCCTCGGATGGCAGAAAATCCATTTCACAGGATGTTTGTCCTCGGATGAACCCCGAGCGAAGCACAAGATCTCGTGTGTCACACACAAAGTGATATCAAAACAAGTTAATATTAGCAACAGCGCAAACCAAGCTGTCAGCAAAAAGAAAAGAAAGGAGGAAAAAGCAGATTATTAGAAGGTTTTTGATAAGTTTCCACATAAACACTTACTAATCAGTTGGACAAGCGGATGCAGGGAGTAATCGTTGTACTTGTGGAATAGATAGAGAACTGGCTTCGGAACAATTTGTGCCAATATTGTTTGAACCATTCTCTTGAAATCTCTCTTGCAACATCATGGTGTCTCAAGAGACCATCATGGCAGCTATATACCAGGAAGTGGCATATTACACACACACACACACACACACACACACACACACACACACACACACACACACACACACACAACACACACACACACTAGCAGAGGTGGATACTTTGAACCGGTAAGTCTCCGTTCCATCTCCTGAACCCACCCACGTGTGGAGATAGCAGTCAACAACAGCAACTTTCACAACACATACACCTGTACTTCATGGTGGTTACTTTGAGACCTGGGAAGGCTCCGTTCCATCCTCTGAAACCCGCATCTGGAGATAAAAGCCAACAGGAATGGTTCTAATAAAGCAATATGGTAAACCTGAGGGTTTAATCAATGCAGAATTTTATTTTTTTCCTACTCCTTAAAAAGATACCGTATAATTTCTAACATGTACATTGCAGATGGCTCAGCTTTTATTATATTTCCTTTAAAAGATAGCTTGTTCTAGGATGCAACACCCTTGCCACACACATTACGTGGCAGCTTTCATCGGATGGAGCCGATCAAACGGAACATGAAACAGATCAAGCGGCAACATTCTTGTGCTGAGCCACTGTCCTACATTCAATCACAAAAAAAAAAATTCATCAATACGATTATTGCTTGATGTTCAAAGCTTGCCAAATGTCATTGTTTGATTTGATCACATGATGAACTTGTGATGGAAGTTAAGAGAAATGGGAATGGCATGACAAAATCTCATCGTCCAACACTCGAGTTGTTCACTTTTGTATAATAGGTTATGCAGCAACATCTTCTCTTGCTTTCTTGTTCTATCCCAGCTTCCTAGACTGAAAAATTACAAAAACTACTGCAGCAACCAAGCCGAAGCCAAAGCTTTGCTCGATCATAAGAAGCAAGACCCCCGTGTGGACGACTTCCTCCGACGATGCATCGAGTCACCATTCAGCCGGCGCCTCGAGCTCTGGAGCTTTCTTGATGTTCCACGTGGGCGTCTTGTCAAGTATCCACTGCTCGTACAGGAGATCCTAAGACACACGCCACCCGAGCATCCAGATTGGCAACTGCTGCACTGTGCTGTAAGTCGACACCACCCTCCCTCCGCTCCCCCTTCCCCTGGCAGCGATTCATTTCTTCTCGTTTTGCAATCAATAGCTTCCTGAGATGACTTGCAGTTGTTTAATCAAAGCTGGTGAGGTTTTATCGATCATACGCATTTGTCAGATGGTGAAGTGGGCACCCGGTAAATCTATGACATGGTGACAAATGACCGACGTGCAATAAGCCTGTGTAACGCCATGAGCTGTACAACGCACAAGGCAATCACTGCACAGGGAGGAAATAAAAAAGGAAAAATCAACGATTTCACAAAATATCATTATTCATTATTTTCCTCTTCTACATTGTTATAAAGGTTTGCCCAGAATATAATCTTTTGACGTCAATAGTTTGATGAGTGTGGGCTAAGGACTAGATTATTGGTCCATTTGAATGAAAAATTGATGTCCTATGTATCTTGTCTTTGCAGCTCGGTGTAATACGGGGCATCCTGGCAGACCTGAACAGGGATGCAGGAAGGGCAGAGTGCCGGTTTTACTGCCAGCGGTTGGTACACGCAGGGGTAGATGGACACAAAGACGATGTCGGGACCTCGGGCATCCTACACTGTCATGGAGAGCTACGCAATGCTCGTGGAGCTGTAGGTCCACATTCCTTCCACGTCCTCACCATTATCAATACACACTAACATATGGAGGACTATATAAAGCAATTATTAATTTTCAGCAGCAGGATCAATACTTAATCTCATTATCATTGTTGCGATAATCATTATTACCCCACGCATGTGAAGCGAAAAGCGAGGTTAAGCAATTGTTTCATGTCCGTCTGTCTGTCAGCAAATGTCAGTTTATGATTGAGGAACAACTTAATTTCCATGGGGGTTTTAATGGCCACTAGCTAATGTTAGCAGATCGGACCCCCAGCTTAATGTCCATCCGAGGACATCTCGCACTCCACGCACCTCGCATTGTTAATTCAACACCCTGCCTGTGAAACACCAATCTGACACTGAAGTATCAAGTTTATCAACGTTGTTATCATTTCCATGATCAATCACAATCTGTTGTGGTTTTTTTTTTTACACTGTGCCACCAATGGAATTGATAAGTCAGGATGAACCCATGTTGGTGGAAAATGCTTCTTGGGGATCAAAATACTGCGACGGTTGTGCTGTCATGTTTTATCTTTATTCTCATAATCCATGCACCTGTCTTCACTCCCATCGCTTTCACTCCCCGTCCACCCAATCCCCGACAGAAACTGCATGCCTTCTTGTTTGCCGAGGGCCTTGTCCTAACTCGACCTGTGACTCGGCCAGAGGGCCTGGCCTACCAGGTGTGCGGCCGACCATTACGCCTCGTTGAGCTTGATGTTATTAACATCCCAGATGGGGAGGCGCGTCTTGGAGGCTCTTTCCGAGGAGCCTTTGGGGACAAAGGTGCGTCCTCTTGGATGATCATCTTTCACTTTTCCTTTTCTCATATTCCCTTACTCATCAGTCTGCTGCACTTTCTCACTTGATCTCCATTTACTACCTTCAAATGTAGTTTCCTCTATGATTACTCCTCTGTACTTTGCTTCCATTTTCTTTTACCGCCCTCTCCCCCAATGCAGCTTTGTAAAAATCACTCACTTTTGTGATACAATATTAACTTTTCGAAAAACAAATTAAACGATATTTGGAAAAAAAAAATTATCGTCATCCACCAATAATCACCACCGCACCTTAAGAATACTTTTCCTGCATGATTCACCTTTGCTCTACTCACACTATTCAAGTTATATAAATAACACCATCGCACAACTAGCACATGACTGTCGCCAGGCCAAACGACAAAATCCTACTGCTGAAAAGTGATCTGTCATAAACAACTTCCTTATTTCGACACAGAGCAAACTCTCATTGGCATGTCACTGGGCTCGTGTTTTGAATCCCTGGCCTTGCGGACCAATGAATCTTGAGGGGTAGTCGAGGGAAATTCTGCTGTCACCTCAAGATTACACGTGGGCTGTCCAAAAACTACTGACGAGATGCTCACAATAGTCTAAGACGAGATAAGGATTTATTTATTTATTCTTCAAAGTAATATATCAGTTCCAGCGGTTTACCCCCACCCTGTGGGTGGATATTTAATTGTGAATTTGAAATGGAGTTCAGCTTCTTTGCTGAAAGCAATGATTATTCGGATGTAAGTGATAGTTTTATTCAACTACGTACTTACATGTACTCATGTTGTATTATGGACTGACATCTTGCTGAGGAGAGAGCTTGGACCACACATGTACATTTGGCCGAAATTTGCTCTTGCCCGACACTTTCTTGCTGAGCTTTCTGTGCCCACATGCTGAGGATAGGGGTGGAGTTTGCATCAGGCAAGCAAACTCAGTGCATGTATGTATGTATGTATGTATGTATGTACGTACGTAGGTATGCTCTGTTACAAAGCATCGGTTTTGATGAAGCAGTGAATTGGCAATGGTTATCCTAGGTAGTTCACCATTGCTTTCCCAGCAGTAGTTATTGACGGGAATTTGTAATTTGTTCATGGTACTGGCGATAGTTCGCCTACTCTTCGTGAAGGACACCGTGGGATCTTTAACTTCCGCCAACGAATGCTGGCAGGTGGGACACCCAGGCTAACATCTATTTCAAGGGATAGCACACATGTATTGATGAGTCACCCTACCTGTGAAACACCAGGATGACAGTTTATAGGTGGATCAGGATTCGAACCCTGGCTAGATAGCTTTGAGGTGAATGTGCCTCACTCTATGCTATCCTTACACACACACACAAAACACACACACACACACACGTACTATATACTGTACATAAAATTTGAAATAAATAAACATGAGTCTGTCTTGACCAATTGGAAGTGTCTCGTTGGTAAAATGTTTTGAATGCCCCCTGTAGCTACCATGTGTGTCATTTCATCGTAATTTTGACACAGAGTAGATTTGGGGAATTTGGCTACTTAAAAATCATATTATTAAAATACAGAGTGCCTGTTAGTCTGTTCACTTGTAGGCTCAAACGACTTGGTTGATCTCCATCAAATTTTGCGCACGTGCCGAGGGTACCCGGTGTCAGGCCATGGGCACAAAATAATTCCCCCCTCCCCATGAGGGTGTGTTGACAGCTTTTGATTTTCGACTGTGCACATGGCACAGCGCACGTTGTTTACCGACTCCTGCCAGAGGAAGGGGGTATTACTCGCCACAGATACAAAATAAAATTACTCCACCATCCCGCTTCCCAAGCTACTCTCAGAGGGAGTGGGTGTTTCTCTTTTATTCCATCCAATGTATATAAACCATGATTCCATGACATATTTGGTCCACCCCGTTGCATCACTTCGAAGGTAAGAATACATTATTCATTAGATATTTCATTGTGTACAGTGATCTTTTTAGTTGACTCGAAAACCATTCTGAACATTTATCAAAAACAAAAGTATGCAGAAGACGCAAAAAAAAGCCTTTCTCTTCTCCATTAAATTGAAGAGCGAACGATATTGATGTCCCTTGTAGTGATTATGCTGGAGAGTAAAAGTAGTGCTGATCCAGCAAATGCCACATGTCTTTATTTTCAATTCGATGTCGGTACGTTACCCACCAATCCGTTGCCACTGAGCTTTTTTTCCTAAGCCTTGACACTGGAATTCAAAAAATGTAACGGCACTAAAATTTATCCAAAAACATCAGAAACATCTAAAATGCACCCGAGTTCAGCACGTGATATTTTGTCCTTTCTTGTGCAAGTCCTTGCCAAGGACGTTATTGGGTTCCAGGTTTTTTCTGGCCCATGAACTTCCGCAACACATGCTAAACAGCATGTTGCTTTTGACAGCATGCGTTTCCCCACCCTTCTCAGACAAATAATGTGCCCCAGCATATTCTCCCGGGTGGCAATGATTGTCTAACGCTACAACTCTTTGGGCCACCTTTCTGACACCATTGTTGACGTGTCTTTTAATGATGCTATTTAAGCCCTACACAGTCAGATTTTAATGTCAACCCCCCCTTGGTGTAACGTTATATTACCTTGATTTTGTCACAGCATATTCACTTTGTGAGAAAGTGCTTACCGGTTTGGTGCCAAACTGTGATCTCACCTCAGCAAGCTATAATTTAAACTGCAATGATCATTTTGCCAAGTTGTTTTCGGATGATGACAGCTCCTCGATGCAAACTAAATGTGTAAGAACTGTGGCTCACTGTAATATTATTATTATTATTATTATTATTATTATGCACCCTGCTCTGTACAGAGCGTCGGTTCTGCCGAAGCAGTGTCTTGGCTCGGGTTTCAATCCTGGACGGGTCGCCACTCCAACGCAGCGTACTTGGCTGAGTGTGCAGGAATTTGGAATTTGTTCATGGTACTGTTGATAGCTTGTTTAGTCTAGGCGAAGGACACTGTGGGTTCTTTGACATCCACTAATTCTAGCAGACGGGACGGCCAGTTTAACGTCTATCCAAGGGACAGCAACACATTGATTGCCTTGCCATGCCATGCTTGTGAAACACCAGGATGAGAGTTTATAGCCGGGTCAAGATTCAAACCCAGGCTAGACAGCTTAGGGGCAAGTGTGCATACCTCAAGGCCATTCTGTCAGCCACCATCTTATTTTACACAACAAAATTATCACCCGGTCTCCAAACTATCCACTAAGTTTGACAGCTTGTTATCATTGGAATTCCTTGGTGAATGAGTTTGATTAATACTCAAGCTCGACTCCGATTCTGTTGACCAAACAATTTTTTTTTCACCCCATCACATGTACACGTGGGATAACACCAGCATTTTGTTAACCCATTACTAATTGAACTACCAAAGCTGTTCTTTCATCTTCATTCCTCTATCTCTGGAACTGTCCCACCTCTGACCATTTTCAGTCTTCCATTCAGTGCAAGGAAGGTGATAAATGTGTGCTGCCACAAACTATGTCTGTCTGCCCTTACCTTTCCTTGGTTGTTACTTATTTGGCTTTTTTTTCTTTTTTGGACTACTCTGCATGTTCTGTACTGTTTCCCAACAGCCAAAAACTGCTTCCGTGTTGGCCAAGGCTCTGTGGCACAACAGACACCGCTTACCTTACAAGCTGCCGACGTATTCAACAAGCACAAGTGGCTCTGTGCCCTTCATCAAGCTAAAGCCTGCATTACAGCTACTGCGGCACCTGCAAAATGTGCGAGACCACCATTCCTACCTCTAAACAAGAGGAGTTTGGTGGTCAGTCCAGCATAAGGTCTCGGGTTATGGATGAGATGCCGATATTCAACGTGGCAGCTCAGGGACCCGGAAGCAATACAGGCTTAGATCGGTACGTCTCGAGTCTAGAACAGAACTCCATGGTGGTTCAAAGCTGATATGCTGCAAGTTTCTTTTTTCTTATTCATTATTTGGTTTATTTCATATATCATTATGGTGGTATTTAATGTTCTTCAAAAGTCATTGTTATTCCAATTTTAGGGCCTTAAAGTGGTTTAGCCTACAGATATTCTTCATCTCCTTAATTGTCTCCATGGCATTGTTTTCTGTATTATACTCCATCACCAAATGCACATTAGTTGAACAGTTGCTTGTACAACGCATGTGTTATTACAAATGGGTCGCTAGCACCACTTTTTGTACATTGAGGTTCAAAGTTAGTTCGTCTGTATTCGACATTATGTTTGCCCTATATTTTTTCTTGGATTCCTCGTCATATCTTTAAAGTTTTTGTATAATAATTACCATTCGCGATGGCTGTACACTTCTGCACAATTCGTGGATCTGATGAGCTCCAAAATTACAACCCAAATAGGTACAGAAGGTCATGTTCCTGTGTGGGGATGGGGGGGTTGAGGGGAAACCGGAGAAACTTTATTGGTTCTCTTCGAGTTTATGCAAAGTGGGTGACGAGTATCTCTAGAGGATCACTGGGACCACAACTCCATTTGTAAAGTCAATAATGGGAATTGAAACGGTTCCTCTGAAGGTACGTCAGAAGGAATCAGTGGGATTTAAGGATGGGTATTTTGGTGGCCCAGCATACCTTTGTGTCTTTTGACACCATCCATTGTGACTTTTTGGCAAGAAGCTTCGTCAAATTTTATCAGCTATTTGCATACATGCCTGGTGTTGGCTTAATGGTTAGGGTGGTGGGCTTTGGATCCCAGGGTCCTCAGTTCAAATCCCACTCAGCTGTTGCATTAATACCACGTGAGGTTGACTCTGCCTGTCATCCCTCCGAGGTCGGCAAAATGAGTGCCAGCTTGCTGGTATCCTGTGTCGGACCCATCCAGGATTGTGCCCAATAACCAAGGAGACTGTTTAGACAGCACCAATGCTCTGCATCGAGTATGGTCCCAATGGATGGATGGATTGATTTGTATAGGTTATTCATTTTCAAACTGTTAGTAGCAGTCATTGTATGAGGTGGCTTGGCCAACATCTCAGATCTATCGATTTACAAACAGCAGGAGGGTTGGGCGATAGTACCTTCATCAGAAGGTATTTGGTCACCATAATTACACCAGATTAATACTGCTGCCGCACTTAATTTACAAGCCCATTAAAAAGTTGCAGCTGAACTTCTAACCATCTACATAATACATATGCATGATGAGAATGGGATTTAGACATATTGGGTGGGTTGTGGGGGAGTAAGAGAAAAAATGTGGATGGGGGGGATGGATTAAAAGTCCATCATTTGTGCAGAATGCCCTCATTGCTAGTTACTTGCTCATCTCCAACCACCTGCTAACACAAAAGCTTTATATCTGAGAAAAACCGGAAGTCCGTGACCTCAAACACGCTGTAGAGTGATGTCGCAGGTCTTTCAGCAAGTGTGCAAAGTCACTTGTAGGAAATAGGTCAAAAAAGCAACAGCTTTTTATAAATGTAAGGTTCTGCAAAATATAAAACGGCTACTTTCTATTTCAAGTCGGTGGGTCTTGGAAAAATACACCACAGCCTCTTGACCTTGATCAAATTAGGTCAACATCGAGTCATTAGGTGAATGGCGTTCCAAATTGCAGCTCAAAATACTCCTCTCATGCAAAATGATAGTCATGCAAGGGAAGCAGAACAGCAGATATTCCACTTTATAGCTGCAAAATATTCGATGTCCTGTATTTCTTTTTAAATACAACTAAAAAAAATCACATTGGAATTTGTGGAATAACATTTCGGCGATTTTGCACATCCAAATTCACATTCGAATAACCGCTTTGATTCAAATTCTACATGCCAACGTCACACAATGGTGACCTTTATGCATATGGATGGGTCACAAAAGTCAATCAATTTGATTCGTCTTAAGAACAGATTGTTTCATCTTAGTTTGTTGAATGGAAATCCAATGAATTAATTTTTTTTATGTACACTGTATTTGTTTGTTTTGACCAAGGAATGGATTTTATTTAAAGTGGGTTTACGCAAGTGCTTAGATGGTCAGAGTAAGTTGGATGGAATGTGCAGCGTTTTGCTGTGGCAAGTGCAAGGGAAGTTGGTTTTTCTTTTTCAAAAGATGGACAGCAGAGAGGTTTTGAAGGTTGATGGATGGAACGATTCCGAATGATAACGAGAAAGGTTGGTTACAGAATATTTTTGCAACGACGGAATATTTTTAGCATATGAAAACCAAAATAAAGGAAGCATGTTATTTTTAAAAAAAAGAAATTTATCTGTGTGAGGTTTGTGGATATTTCAGAAGCTGGGTACCGTACATGTTATTTTATGTGGGAAAAGAAAAGAGAACATGAATTTGCACTTCCAAGGAGTATCACAATGTCATCATCATCACACCATTTCAAAGCCTTTATCCCTGAGCAGGGGTCAGCTTTTTGCGGGCTCCAATCATGGTACCCTTTCTTGTGACTGTTTTTACGGCCGGATGCCCTTCCTGACACCAACCCATTAGTCGCCTTCGACCCTGCAGGGATAATTACCAGTATACTGGTGCTCATTTCGCCGACCTTCGGAAGGATGACAGGCTGAGTCAACCTCCCTGATGCTAACTCAGTGGCCAGCGGGGCTCGAACTCAGGGCCGCGAGGATCCCAAGCCACCACCCTAACCACTAAGCCACACCAGGCTCAAGGAGTATCACAATGCATTTATTGCAAAACGAGCTCGGTTGCACAGTGTGACGTAGGCCAGGTGTTGTTGACCGATGTAGGACCAGAAATCATGTTGTGTTGCCGAACAACAACAACAAAAAATGCTCAAATTAGATTTCCTTTGCACTTGTGTTCGGTTCATTAAGAAGGGGTAGACAGGAAGTCCCATTGCCCTTTGGATTTCAGGGGTCAAAAATATTGGTCTGGGAATCGGCGTTTTGCAGGCAGAAGATCGAACTCGAACTACAAGCTGCATGTGGCAACATCTTGAGCATTCCAGCTTGGTTCGTTTCAAATGCCCTGAGAAACGGTGTGAGTTTGCCGCATTTTCCTTAAAGTTTTCCAATTGGTAAACTGGCATTATTCCAATCTGAAATGGGAGACAAACTACTTTTTCAGCATCACTAGGCAATGGGGACATCGTGTTTACCGTGAATTCACGAGTATGAAAATTAAAAAAAAATCCAGTTAATGCACCATCGAGATGTGCATGCAAGGAAGGTAATATGTATTTTGTACATGATGCATCACTGAATGCCAAACCAGTGATTAGTAAAGTGCATCATCGCTGTGGTGCTGCATTCAATCAACAATCCAAATATACAGTGGATATTGAAACTTCTGACTGAGTGAGCATGGATGGCCTTTACAAGCATTGGTGTGTGCAGATTGATGAAATTTTCACAGCAGCTGTATCAGACTGAGACATGCTTCACCTACTTGTCCATCTCATATCTGAATAAGCCCGGGTGACCCTAATCTTGTCCGAACGTGGTGTTTGGATGACCTCACAAATATGTCTGAAAAAATAATCATTTGAAAGGAACAAATTGAATTGGCACAGGTCAAAAGGTCAAACTGTGTTGGCAGGGAACAAGGTGCAGGAAAGGACAATCACTGGATATTTAACCAGAAACAAGGTACTGGAGCACAGGAGAGGGAAGAGGCAGTTCTGTGAGCCGGTCGAGTCTCTGAGGTCCAACTGTGTGACGAACGGCAAGCCGACACAGCTGCATCATCTGCAGGGGCTGGCCTGTGGGCCATGAAAACATTGCTGTCGCATCTCTCAAAATCATACCACTGTTACACAATACTGAGCCATCAAATAACTTCCTTACATTGTAAAATCCAAACATGCATGAACAAATTGATGGCTGGACAGCCTGCTGGCTAAAATTGAGCTAGAAAGGAAGAAAAATTAAAAAACTAGGTCTCTCCAGCGGTCAAACAAGATGATAAAAGCTGCAATTTAATTATGGTGTCAACAGGGGGTGCATTCTTTCAGCAGCGTGCATTCTTTGAAAGGAGACCTTAAGCCAGAAGTTTAATTTCCTGACAATCATTTGAAGGTATTATAGATTCTATGTGGTATTCTTAGGAAGAGCAGCCTATCCTCATCATGGGTTATGAAAGTGAACAAAATATCCACACTTTTGCTCTGGCCATGGCACTATCAAATAGGCTATATAAGATCTATATTTAAACGTGAAAGCACCACAAATTAGAATAGCTGCCCAGCAGACTCAGTTTCGGTCTGATGGACGGCGACCATGTCAGGTCTCAATAGATGGATTGCAGTGAAGTGATGCTCTCTCCCTGTTGTGAGGATACTTTTCATGTAACACACAATGCTTGCACATTCCCGGATAAAGACCGCTCAGGTGACATATCAGACCCGAGCCTTGCCTGCTGAACAGCTATACGAGTTGGTGGTGCAGTCATTTTTTTAATATCTGTCGAGCCATGTAAGTTTAAGCTCATCTCATTGCAGCAGAGACTGAATCGAGAAACCTTAGATTGGTTAATCATTTAAATCTCTCATCCTCCTCCCATGAAGCACCAAGCCACACTACTATCAATACTCACACTCGTAGAACAGCAGACGCTGAGCGCAGGCTGTGTCCGGTGAGATGTAGTCACGCGGCGTGCGGCCACGGTTGTCTCGTGCATAAACATTACCACCATAGGACACCAGTAGGTCAATGAGGTCCGGACTGAGTGTCCTCGCTGCATGGTGGAGTGCCATCTCGTGTAGTTTTGAAGCATTCACATTTGCTCCTGTACCGAGAATGGCCCCACCACAAATGTGACTTACACATCTCTCCATCACCAAACACTCCACGGTTGATGTGGACATTTTAGAGAGAGTACACTAAAGTTTCATGAGAAAAGGTGAGAAGAAGAGCGCAGGTAATATAAAAGATTAGGAGGAGTAGAATCCAAGACTCCGAGGAAGATGTGAGATCGCATGATTAGTCACGAACCCAGACCACGATCTACATTAATTTTGAAGATGTATACATTGTTAATGCATTCATTTTTGTCTTTCAAAACATGACAAGTACAAAAAGATAAACAATGATAAGGCCTTCCAAAGAAATTAAAAGGCAGTCTATCCATGTTTACACCATAACCTCAATCAATTCAATGATTGCACTACAATCTCACCCACTTGTACAATCGACCCAAGAGACAGCAATAGTACAAGGACAGCAGCAAATGCAAAGCTTTATGAACAAAGAAGTATGAAGCGAGAGTTATTGAAGAGGCTCGGAGAAGCAAATGTGAAAAAAACGAGGGTGGTTCAAGGTTGATGTGGACATTTTAGTGTTGAACGTATAAAAATAATAGTCAATGTAACACTTTCTGCAAAAAAAACATTGTGCATTGATCTTGTCAATATTGAACAAGTCAAACAAGAAGTGATGTCAACAATGATCAAAGCATTTTGGATAAAAACAAGATGGAGATCAACGGTCACATGTGTTGTGGAACAGAGGTATATCAGTAGGTTCCTTGTGAAGGAGAGTATCAAAGCAGCTGAAACTAACAGGACACCGTCTGCACAATTTGGTAGTGCATGCTTTTCATGTAGTTAGTTGTGTGTTCAAATGGCACAGCTGGTAATCTCACTGATATTGAGCATTCTCACTGCCACCCAAGGAAATGTTAAGTGGTGAACAACTTTTTTTTTTCTTTACAGGAGTGAGGCTAATGGAAGAGCCAAGAGCAAGGTAGAACTGACAGTGGCACAAACATCAAGGGAATTAATGAACAGGAAGAGAGAAGAGGCAAGAGGGGAAGAAACACTGGAACTAGTAAGATGGTTCGGTTAAGAGAGGTTAATGGGGATAATAAAGATCTTGGGTCAGACTTTGGGGATGACGAGAGATGCTGGTACACCACTTGCTTGAAGCCCTGGAGAGAAGAGTGAGACAAAACAACCTCTGGAAGGCAGCTCCATAGATGGGAGAAGTAAAGAGTAAAAGAGGAGATGTGCAGTCAGCCTGAATTTTGGACATTTAACCAGGAGGTAGTTCCTGGAAGAATGCATGCATCCGGAGTAGATAGGGAAGGAGGACTGAGACAGCAGAGGGAGCAATGTTGTAGAAGAGGCATTAAAAAAAACAGAGACCAGTGACCTGCCTGCGGTGATGTGAAAGAAACAGACCCCGTATGGAGAATGTTCAAATAAATTTTGATAACTTTAGATTGGAAATCTAAAGCTCTGATTTTCTCTGATTTTCCAAGGAAAGCATTAGCTCAATGGAAGATGGCGAGTCTGTGGTTGGCTGTAGAGGCCAGCTTTGCACTGTGGTCGGCCAAGGAGAGGTCATGGTTGATGGTGAAGTCTCGTTTCCAGATAAGCAGCTGCCCTTTGCCGAGCAGAAGGATGGGGGTACTGTATGACTCAATGTGGTCAGGTCAGGTCAGGTATGGGAGCATGCGCCAGAGCAGAGTGTCGCCTGTAAAAAGGAAGAGAGGGTCTTCCAGAGCATCAAAGAGGTCATTTATATAGATGAGGAACAACACTGGGCCCAAAACACTGCCTTGGGGAATTCCAGCTTTCACTGGGAGAGGGGAAGAGAGGGTTCCATCGATGGCCACATGTTTACTACATGAGTGGAAGTCAGAAATTCAGGAATGAAGGTGGCAAGCATTAATCGTCATTTGCTGGCATTCTCTGCAGACTGGAAGTTTCATCCCTAATTCAGATAAATGAAGAGAGACATTGTGACGGGGATGAAATGAAGGGTTATTGAAAACACTGAGGAAAGTCATGCTATAGGCTTGGAGGGATGGTCCACGGACCGAGCTTTTGAGTGATCAACCGATTTGGAAATAAATTTAGGGAAGAAGAAGATGAAGAGATCGAGATGAGGAAGAAAAAAAGACGAGGTTTTCTTGTCAGATATAAGAAATGAAACTTTAAGACGTCATTAAAAACTTTTAAAGTAAGAAGCAAGTTAGTTATATTAGGAGGTTATGAGAATGAATGGAGGAACGAAATAACAGAAAAAATTAGTACGTGATTTTTCCGTGTTAAATAAAGGCTTAAAAAAAAAATTTTTTAGATCCTCGTGGAGGATCTCTAAGTCTTACTCACGTTGTTGTTCTTCATCTTCTTTTTGTGGACTTTTTTGTTTCACAGCCTACAGTTTTCATCGAAACTTCCTGAAACTTTGCATATATATGTAAAAATACCCTGCGCAGACAGTAACCATCGCCGATTTTGAAAAATTCCTCCTAGAAAAAAAGTTGATGTCAAAATATCTCCGCTAATGGAAATCGCCTCAAAAATTATCTCCGAAACTAGGCAAGCTTTTTAAATTTTGTTTGTGGGAATCGAACAGGGCATTAGCAGAGATGAATTACCGCACATATGATACAATTCCACTATGACGTCATATCAATTTTATGAAGTCATTCCTATTTTTTGACATTTTTTGTTTCACAACCCAGAGTTTTCATCGGATCTTCGTGAAACTTGCCATGTATATGCAGAAAGCCGACGCGCAGGCAGTAACTATCTCCGATTTTGGAAATTCTTCCTTGAAAAAAGTTGACGTCATAATATCGCCGCTAATGGAAATCGCCGATACCATTATCTCCAAAACTAGGCGAGCTGTTTGAATTTTGTTTGCGGGAATCAAGCCGGGCATTCGCACAGATAATTTATCACAAACCTGATACATCACAATGACGTCATCATCAAGAGGACGAGGATCTTAGCTCATTTGAGCTTGTTTTTTTTAAAGAGGAGATGTATATATACAGGGTGGGGCATTTATATCTGACGGTTTTATTATCCTTATAACTTTTTGTTTCTAAACCAAATAGAATAAAAATTTCTATAAAACATAGGCACATATTTTAAGTTTTCAAAATCAATTTTGATTCTTTATTCTTAAAAATTACATCAGACAAATGGGCTCCTTTCAAATTCGTGCATTTACTACAGCGGATCATCATTATTGTTCATTACCGCAAGCAATGTCTTTTGATCAATGGAGCGGATGGTTGCAGTGATGTTTGCATTTAATTCATCGATCGATGTTGGATGTTCCTTGTAAACTTTGCCCTTCAGAAATCTGCTAGAGTTAAATCTGCCAAATCAAAGTGTGCCTCATCTGTCATGATGACCTTGTTTGTGAAATTGGCATGCTCATTGCATTAGAAAAAAACTTTAAAATTTAGAAGAAAAAAAAATGCTCATTGCATTTAATGTGCTCCATCATTAAAAAGAAAAAACTTTCTAGTATTATCTGTAAAACAAAGAAAACAATAATTAGTTATGCCAAGACTGCTTCTGATTAGAAAGATTGCAAATGTGTCATATATAAATGCCCCACCCTGTAAAAAGTCGTGAAGTGTGAAAGTAGTACACAAAAGACAAAATAAATAATACGTGTCAGGCCTAAGTCTAGTAATAGCATGATTTCAAGCTGGGACCTGGAGAGATAATGCAGAAACCCACAATCACGATTTTCAACAAGACACAACCAACAAGGAATACATCAAAATACAGGAATGGTTTAAAAACACAAATAACAACAAGGGTATGAAATAACAACACAAAGACAGAACAGATCTGGTGAGCTAATCTTAGCTTTCATGAGCTTTCACAAAGCAGATAAAAACCAAAACCCACCACATCAGACCAGAACTGGAAAATTTTGGACAATTGCCAGATTTATATAAGTGGAATTGCAGCATGATTGGGTGATGTCAGTGTTGGATGCATGGAAACAAGAGTCTATTCTCACTCGTAACTCAACAAGGTGAGGGCAAGATGGATACCAAAGGAACTCTACCCTACCAAACAAAAGAACATGGGTGCTCGAGCAGAAATTGCTTGGGAAGTTTTCTAAATCATCTACCATATAGTCCACACTTCTCACCTTGTGATTTTCTAATTCTTTCTTCCACGCAAGGAATATTGGAGTAGAATTAAGTCCACAAATGACATCATCAAAGCACATATTCTGAAATGGCAGCAGACACTATGCGGATGGCAGATGGGCCAAGTGTCTAAGTGTGGTATGGGTAATGGCTTAAGAAATTAGTGGTCTCAACTCAACTGCACCTTTTGATTTTTGAGAACAAAAAATCCACGTGAACCTTGGAAATTTTGAGCTTTGCGGAATAGCACAACAACCAAGGATACACGGGTTATCGTATATAGCAAAAAGTGAAACAGTTTGAAAGGGAATGAATGAACAATCACAATCTGGTATATCTGGACCGTGATTTAATTGAATATCCTCACTTAATGTTACAGATTGTATTGAACAGACATGGACAGGGACTAATGAATAAGCACGGATAGAAACAGTAAGCAACACATACCAAACTACATACCAAACAGTAAGCAACACATACAAAACTACAGTAGAATCTGGATAATAAGCGTATGAGCTTATTATTAGATTTAGTGGCATACATATGCACTTATTTTTCAAATGATGGTGAATTGGTGCTTATATTCAAAAATCCATGACATGCGCTTATTATGGTAAATGTTCTTCAAATTGGCTGCGTAGATGTCAGTTTTTACATCATTGCAATTTTAATTGTCCATACCTCGGAAATAAATACTACATACACTTTCAGTCCTGGAGCACGTATCTGTTTAAACTCCGCAACAAGTTCGTTTTCCATTTCCAGGTAAAAGGCCCGTCTTCCACTCCGTATTTTCTTGAAACCTTTCTCAGTCTGAACAATTATTTCCTCATTCGTCACCATTTGCATCAAAATCCGCGTGTGAAGTCTTCATTTCTTACACGTCTGGTACTGGTTCTGACAAGAGTTGGAAAATGCGATAATCTTAATCTTTTTTTCACGGGTGTATGATCGACGCTTCACTGGCATGTCCATTTTGATTGTGATGAAAAACGTTGTTCCGATCTTTTATCATAAAGGGTCATAAAACAACCTTTTTGACACTTTATTTCAAAAAGACGTTGCTTTGAATGTACAACTCTTGTGGGTACCAGTACCAGATGTGTAAGAAAAAAATTTTCATTAAGCAGCAGGACTTAAAGTTTATGTGCAAATAAAACACGAAATAATGTCGTGTTTGAGTTGATATTTTCAGTTTTCAAAGCCTTACGATGACGTTTATATAAACGCTTATTTTTAATGGAGAAATAAAATCAGAAGGCTCATGTGCGCTTATTACCTCCGTCACCGAAGGTGAAGGAGGTTATGTTTTCACTCCTCTCTGTCTGTTTGTTACTTGCAAAATCGAAGATTTTTCACATATATTGGTCAGTCGATTTTGTTATTCTGTCTGTTTGTCTGTCTGTCGGTCAATCGCCTTCAGGTCACAATTATAAACCGATCGTCATGAAACTTCACAAAGTTGTAGAGGTAGTCTCAACTGAGAAGCCTATTGATTTTGCGGTCAAAGGTCAAAGAGCACAAAAAGCACAAAGAGCACTACTCGAGAGCACAATATTTGCAAAAACATATTTTGCAAGTATCGTGCTCTTGATGAGGTCAAATTTGTAAGTCATTTTTCATCCGATTGACTTGAAAGTTGAACAGGATTTGCATAGTGCATTACTGAATTGGGAAACTAACCATTTTTGAGATCTAAAGGTCAAAGGTCAACTCAAGGGCAAACATCTAAAATCAATTTTCAACTGAAAAATTGTCAATTTACACCCAATTAACATGACATTTGAACAGCAATTACACCGTCCATCACTGAATTGCGAAAACAACTATTTTTGAGGTCAAAATGTCAAAGGTCAACTCAAGGTAAAACTTCTAAATTCATCAAATTTCATCTGAAAAATCGTCAATTTTCATCCGATTAAACTGAAAATTAAGCAATTGCACAGTGCATCACTGAATTTGGAAACCAACTATTTTTGAGGTCAAAAGGTCAAAGGTCAACTCAAGGTCAAACTTGTAAAACCATCAATTTCAATCTTAAAAAGAATCAATTTTCATCCGATTGACCTGAGCTTTGAGTAAGATTGTCAATATTAATCTTAATGAAATGGACAAATTGATGTATCCATGGCAAGCTTTGGAGAGGGGTGTAGATCTTGCAAGTATAATGCTCTGCACGACATCTTTTTCTTGTTTGTTTGTCTGTTTGTGTACAGGATATCTCAAAAAGTTGTGGACGGATCCGGATAAAATTTTGTGGACAGGTTCAGTGTGTGACAAGGACAAACTTATTAGACTTTGCTGAAGATCCAGATCCAGATCCGGCTACTAGAATTTTTTAACATTATAAATATATGTGGGAAAATTACAGGCTCAGACAAGGAATCAAACCCAGGTTCTCTGACAAACTGTACCAATGCACTGCCATCTGAGCTATCTGGTGGACATTTCTATATGTGGAAAGAGAGTGGCATTTCTCTATGTGGAGGAATTGCGTCACAAAGCCAGTGGATCCACCAGATAGCTCAGATGGCAGAGCCCTGGTATAGTGTGCCAGTACGGTTTGCCAGAGAACCAGGGTTCAATTCCCTGTCTGGGACTGTAACTTTTCCACATATATTTATAATGTCTGTTCTGTCCTGTTCATTTATAATTGGAATTTTTAAGTGATTCTTCACTATTGAGAGATCGTGTGAAACCGATATATAGCACGATATCTCAAAAAGTTGTAGACAGATTCAGACGAAACTTGGTGAACAGGTTGGGTGTGTGGCAAGGACGAATTGATTCGATTTTGGTGAAGATCCGAATCTGGATCTGGATACGAGTGTTATTTAATTTTGTAAGTGATTCTTCACTATTGAGAGGTAGGAGCAAAAATGATATGTAGCATATTTCAAAAATATATTGGGCCGATATGCTCTCATGGATCAGGCATTACGTGGCGGAGGTATGCGCTCAACCGAGTGCCCTTCTAGTTTTTCGTATGCGCTTATATTCACGAATACGCTTATTAACCAGATTATACTGTATACTCTGACTACAACTGATAAACATATGAGGGACATTCAAAATGTTCTTCTCTTGAGATACTCACAATAGTCCAACAACAAAAAAAAATATTTACCAATTATATCATCCATCTGTATATGTATCTATTGATATAAACAGCATATATATAATGGGCTAACATGCTTGGTGTTAGCTTAATGGTTAGGATGGTGGGCTTGGGATCCTATGGTCCTGAGTTCAAATCCCACTCAGCTGTTGACTCAACAGTTGATTGAAAGAAAGGATGGGATTACCTGATTGGTGGAACCACAGAGCATCATGAATAATCATTAGGCGGAAATGAATCACCAACAACTGGTAGAAACGTAATGCTAATTCGCTGGGGGAGGGGGGTGAGTGGGAGGGTTGTGGTTTACATGATGACAATGTTAACTGTGGTACAGTTGTCACACAATCAAGCCATCATCATCAAAACAGACATAAAGTTCAGCCAAATTATTTCTGTCTCCAAAGAATGGGATTGGTTGACCTGATGAATGTGACCTCCATTGCACAAAGGTGAGCTAAACTGCGTCCTCCACTCAGGATTTTAAACCAGCCAATACTATATTTCTCTGCACACTGAGGATTATTCAGTGAATGGTAACCAATGGCAGAGGCGCAGGGAATAGTTGTCGTACTATGTACAATTTATTGTACATTCTTACAAGCCTGAGTTGGTTGTCTGTTCGGTTGACTGATACCATCTGATCCTCAAAAGGGACGTTTTGCTCAATGGGATCCTTCAATCTCAAAGATGTGCGGCCCACATACTTAGCGTCACACAGGCCTCGAAATTCATAAATAATCTTACTTACATGAGAGGTGGGCAGAACATCTTTTTAGACTGACGGAAGCAACTGGCGGGTGGTGAAAATCACTTGTGGTTGAATAGCACTCATGGTTGAACTGTCCCACTGACAGAAGTGATCAAAATCTGCACACAACTTCTGTATCATCGTGACTTGACACCTCCCACAGATCTCCGAGTCCGTCTCATTGAATTAATGAATATAGCGACCCGTTCCGTCGAGTTCATTTTCAATGATTCAATGTATACTTGGATCAATATCAATGGTGAAGCGATGGGATCCCCTCTGGGCCTCGTCTTAGCAAACATCTTTGTAGTTTACTGTAAAAAACGTAGCCTTTGCAGATCCACATCCTTGAGTTCAACCCCCTTCCATCTATTAATCGGTACGTGGATGACATTTTGTTGTCTTCGAGTCAACCTCAGCATGTAAAGTCTTCTTCGCATACCTGAACTCTCTCCATCCATCCCGAGAGTTCACCTTAGAGATGGAACGCTCCAGCATGCTTCCCTTCTTGGATGTCTTGTTAAGAAATTGGCTGACGCTTATAAAACCACAGTGTACCACAAGTCTACTTTTACCAGCCAGTATACTAGGTGGGACTCTTACAGTTCCTTGAGATACAAGATTGGATTGATTGGTATCTTGGTCAATAGAGCAAGAAAGATCTGCTCCACAGATTAACTCCATGCTGAAATTGAGACCATCAAGACTATTCTTCTTAATAATGGGTATCCTGAACAGATCAACAATATATATATATATATATATATATATATATATATATATATATATATATTAATATATATATATATATATATATATATATATAATAAATATAACACACACATACAAATTCCTGAACCCACCAAAGAATCCGATAACACTGGTTTACAAAAAAAAAAAAATTTGAGACAAGCATGAATAGGTGTTTCTGACTAATTTTGATATGCTGAATTCAAATTTCTAAACAGTTTTGCTCTATCACCTCTAGTTTTTTTGCTTTCACATATTCCATTTTTATATTAGAATGCATATATTTATAATATAATGTGTATTTTTTTAGATTTTTTATTTTTATTTTATTTTTAGATATTTAGATATTTTTGGGTCTAGGGCTATATGTATACATGTATGTACATGTATACATGTATATTAGGGTGGTCCAAAAACAGCAAAAAAAAAATATAAAAAATTCAGATGTCTCCACAAGCCTTAAATTATTCCACTATGATTCAATAACGCGAATAAAAAAATTTAAGTTGATCGGAGGTGATTTAGAGGTCGCTTCATATGACGACTTTTAGTTTCATGAGTTGGTTAAATTAGGGTATGGTCAGGTACGATTACGGGTACTTCTGGATGTCCGAGGTGGAATGGAGTGCATTTTCGAACTCTATGGGGTCGATTTACTCTAAGAAATGACTGCACCGACATTGAATTCACTGCCATTTCGAAAATATGACCTAAAACAAGATTTATCATTACTGGAGTTGAGTAACTAATCCTACTCATTTCGATATTTTCTAATCTATAATTAATTTGTGGTCCGTCTAAACATTTCTTAGAGTAAATCGACCCCACTGAGTTCGAAAATGCAGTCATTTTCACCTAGGAAGTTCAGAAGTGTACGGATTCGCATCTCACCATACCCTAATTTAATATAATAACAACTAAATAAATAACTAACATATTTTTCGTGAATCATTGAATCTAAAACACTGGATGTTGGGCAGCTAGAATAAGTTCAGGCGGGAGTGGAGACAGCAATAGAGGCGGAGATGATAGTGGTATTTGGTAAATGAGACGAAATATTCTAATAGTTTGTAATTCCATTGATTGAAAAATTAGGGTAAGGTGAGATGCGAATCCGTACACTTCTGAACTTCCTAGGTGAAAAGGGACTGCATTTTCGAACTCAGTGGGGTCGATTTACTCTAAGAAATGTTTAGACGGACAACAATTAATTATAGATTAGAAAATATCGAAATGAGTAGGATTAGTTACTCAACTCCAGTAATGATAAATCTTTTTTAGGTCATATTTTCGAAATGGCAGTGAATTTCAATGTCAGTGCAGTCATTTCTTAGAGTAAATCGACCCATAAGAGTTCGAAAATGCACTCCATTTCACCTCGGACATCCAGAAGTCCCGTAATCGTACCTGACCATACCCTAATTTTTCAAGTCATGAGACTAAAAGTCGTCATATGGAGCGACCTCTAAATCACCTCCGATCAAGCTAAAAAAATTATGCCGTTATTGGATCATATTAGAATAATTTTAAGCTTGTGGAGCAACAATCTAATTTTTCGACTTTTTTGGACCACCCTAATGTATATCTCAAAAACTAGAGGTGATGAGTGAAAATGGATTTCGTATCTGATATCAGCACCCTTTATTTAGGTTAGAACACCTATTTTCATGCGTGCCTAAATTTCTTTGTAAACCCGTGTAATCGGACCTGCTAAATGTCCCGTATTCCTGTGTCTACCTTGGAAAGGCAAAGTGTCTCAACGGTTTGAAAAACAGATCAGACAGACAGTGTCCCATTCTTACTATACCGTTCAACCACGAGTGATTTTCACCACCCGCTGGTTGCTTCCGTCAGTCCAAAAAGATGTTCTGCCCGCCTCTCATAAAAGTAAGATCATTTACGAGTTTCAGTGCCAGTGTGATGCTAGGTATGTGGGCCATACATCTTTGAGATTGAAGGATTGTATTGAACAACACATCCCTTTGGGGATCAGACGGGGTCAGTCAACTGAACAGAGATAACCAACTAGGGCTTGTAAGAATGTACATAGTACGACAACTATTCCCTGCACCTCTGCAATTGGTTACCATTCACTGAATAATCCTCAGTGTGCAGAGCAATATCGTATTGGCTGGTTTGAAATCCTGAGTAGAGGATGCAGTTTAACTCACCTTCATGCAATGGAGGCCACATTCATCAGGTCAACCAACCATATTCTTTGTCGACAGAAAGAATTTGTCCGAACTTGATATCTATTCTGCTATGATAGCTCGACTGTGTGACAACTGTACCACAGTCAACGTTGAGTCATCATGAAAACCACACCCCTCAGCGAATTAGCATTACGTTTCCGCCAGTTGTTAGTGATTCATTTCCGCCTAATGATTATTCATAATGCTCTATGGTTCCACCAATCAGGTAATCCCATCCTTTCTTTCTCTCAACCAATCAACGTTGAGGACATTACATTGTAACCTTATAAACGAGAGTTTGATGGTTCTTCTTCGTCTGCTTGTGGTTTTATCCTAAGGAGTGCAAGTCGAAAAGCTTTGATAATGTCTATTTTATTGAAATGCATATTTAAATTTTGTTGTACTAATTGAATGTTTATTTGTTTATTGTTTATTTTTTTATTCTCACCATCCCTATGTCTGTAATCGTGTCGGCCTGCAGCAGTCGGAAAAGATAAATTTTGGTTGCATGTTTTATGTTTATCATGCATCTTGTATCATGACTGTTCAAGTTGTGCCAAATGCTGTTAGGAATGGCCACCGTTAATTGATTTCTTTATATTTGTGTTGAACCATTGCATTCAAAAGCAAATGTGTGGATATCTCTTCTTTTCCCGCCACTGCAGTTAGCGTAAACAGAGATGAAAAGGATCGGGAAAAAAATCCCACATGGTAAAGCTCGCCTCAACCACTCGGGGAATCTGGAGTGAAGCCCACTTGTTTAGGCTGCCAAAGCTCAGTGGGGCCTGGCGGACTGAGCACACGGCAGTGTTGTCCTAATTATCTACATATTGCATACACAAAGAAAGGGGAGGGAGTACATTGAGAAACAGATGAAAAGAAGTAGGATACCAGCAAACCAGAAAAGCAACTTGAAATGGATTTGGTAACAAAAATTTATTATTGTTTTTATGTTTCCCATGTTGATTGATCAGCCTGTTGATTGTGATTTAATGAGACCTATTATCAAATTATGTCTGCTACCTTGTTGAAATGTTTAATTTATTTG
>CM068952.1:134754111-134766229 GCA_035128595.1 Eptatretus atami | reverse complement strand
CCCGCTGGGCCGGTTACTTTGAGCGGCTGTACAAGGCTGGTCCACCAGCTTTCAAGTTGGATTTCAGGGATGTTACTATCCATATTGCTGACCCTCCAATCAAATGTGATCTGCCTTTGTTTGTGGAAGCACAGGATGTGGTGAACCAGTTGAAAGGAGGTAAAGTTCCTGAGATCTGTGGCATCCATTCTGAACCTCTCAAGGCTGGTAGAAATGCTGTACTGATGTTGTTGCATGCACAGTTCTGCCTGCATCTGCCTGCGAATACAGCCACCATCCCCCAACGTCGACTGGCGAAAGAGGGGACCTTGTTGTTATCACGTCTTCTAGCGAAAAGGCAGAAGGAGTGAAATCACCAGACAGCACGCACACTAGGTGAGGGATGACGCCTGCTCTTAGCTGACTGCCCAGCGACAAGGTCATTGCATCGCCCGATAAAAGTTCTTACAGGCGTACGCAACGATCTGCTATGCAGCACGCAGCATCCAGGCACTCCAGGCTTAACACCAAAAAGGTCAAAGACTTGACAACGATACTCCTTGCTCTTTGGGCCTCACCGATGCAAGAACAGAGAGTTCTCAGGCCCAGGGCGTGCTTGCAACCGATGCTTGATCTCTGCCAACAGTGTTCAGATTCAGTGAATCGGGAATTCCCTGCATGAGGATGTTTGGCTCGTGGGGTGCCACCGAAGAACTGACATCAAATACTGATTCGTCTGAACCATATACTCTGGTACTTGAGGAGCATTATGTGAACTTGGTCGCGTTACCATCTCCAACTGAGTTCCAGTGCTTACTGAGAGTTCATCAGGGGTGCTTGGCTCGAGCCTACAGTTTTCAGCACTTGTATGGACTGGATTCTGGGGAGGATTTCGGAGAGATCAAGCTGCGGTGTATCGTTTGGGAAATTCAAGATCTCTGACCTTGATTTCGCAGATGATGCAATCATCTTTGCGGAGACTCTCGATATATGCCTTGTGTTGGCTTAAGGGTTAGGTTTGTGGGCTTAGGATCCTAGCATCCTGAATTCAAATCCCATTCAGCTGTTGAATTAATACCAAGTGGGGTTGACTCTGTCTGTCATCCTTTTGAGGTCGGCAAAATGAGTACCAGCATGCTGGGAGAGAGATCAGAGGTTTTTGTCCCACCTTCCTTTCCCACCTCGCCTATTTAATCTCTTCTACTCTCTGTCTTTGTATCTCTTTCATTACACCATTCAACTTAGAATTTGCTTCAAACAGCAACTGTTCGCAGACTGTTCACTGTCGACTCAGGCATTACATCACTTGGTCCCAGTGATCGGGAACAGAAAGTGCTTAAGACTCTCGCAAATTTGATTTGAGACCCAATTTCCAAGGTTGCTGGAGTGTAAAAGAGCAGAGAGCGGGCTAATTATCTCTCGTTCCAAAGACCGCCTCAGAAAAGCATCAAGAGAGCCGTTTTCCATGACCTTTCCCCATCACAGTTCGATGTCCACATCTCTTTTCGTTTTCCTTTCGCGCATGAAGCCGTTCATTTCCAACGATTCAAGTACACTCCTTCAGGACCACAACGCTTCTTCTTATTCTTCTCAATCATGCATTTTACTCACACTCACATCCACGGCTGCCTTCACACGACACGGTCCCGCACCCATTTTCAGCACCCAGGTTGGCTCGGTCCGCGCTGCCTTCCCGACACACCAACACCTCTCTCGTCGGGCGGACTAGGCCTCCGAACCCGGCAGAGCATCGCTTTGGTCGGATGGGCCGCAGCGGTGTTCCTGAACATCGGAATGCTGCCGACGAAAGGGGGGCGGGGGGGGGGAAGCACAAAGAGCGATTCAGGTTGCTTCTGCCGGATCGCTGGGGATGTTTCAGACCCCTACTCTCTCTACCCTCAAACATCTACATTCTCTTTCCCTCAACCCCAAGCTATCTGTGTCCTTCATATGGGTGTCAGGATCCATGTTTCGTTATACAGGCCTAAGTGAATGTTCCAAGTTTTGCCTGCAGAAAATGTTCGAAGTACTCATCATTCCCCCTGACATTTCCCGCTTCTTTAACTTCATTGCCTGTGTGTAATAAATTAATGAAAGTGTTCATTGATGTCTTGATTTATCCTGCTTGGGGTTGATCCAAAATAGTGCTCCCAGCGGTGATTGGTCCGAGCTTACAATTGTAATGGTAGCCACATAATGTAGCAGCGTGGCTCAGCCAATTAATTGGGCCAACTCAGCTAGCTTATTTGTTTTGCTCGACCAATTAATTAACCACCGTGTAGTCGCTGGCACAGGTCCCTTTTGCCTCGCTTAAACTCACCGGCACTCTAAACTCGACCTTGGGTGCGAATATCTGGCCAGAGTTGAGAGTTGCAAATGGCATCCGTGGTCTCTCGAAGACACTTCTGTCCCTTGGAGTTATCCAGAGGTGACATCCGTAACAATATATTGATATTACATTTGAGAGACGTAGTTGTCTATTTGTTATGATTCTCACCATTATTTTCTCCATTTCAGATCATGGATGTGTGTATGACTTAAAAGGAGCCACTGAGCAAAGGCCAACTGACTGTGGTTTTTCATCAGAAAGGCGGTGGGGGGGGTGAGCGTTGGTATCAATACTGTCAGTGAACCTGTGTGGAAGAAGTGTCCACACGTCTGCTGGCAGACTGCCTTCAAATATATTGAAAGGAGTACATGAACAAAAAATGGCATCAGTCATGGTCTCAAGAAGAAACAAAGGAGGAACCACCGCAGTCGCAGCCTTCGTTCGCAAGAATCTAGTTTTAGATTTAGCGAACACTGTTTATTCTTGCAGTCAACCTGCCAATTGTTCAGGCAAAAAAGGGCAGCGGAGTTTTTCCATTGAGAACGGAGATTTCCAGGCAATAGTTGAACGTGCTTATATAGAGCACGGTGACAGCTGGGTTCAGGAAGTTCGCAACGGGATTGAGTTCGCCCAGGATTTTATCATGCAGTGGATGCTTTTACCACCAGGTGTCAGTACCAATTTCGAATAGGGGGAAAAACCACCAGAACATACCAGTCCACTTCGCAAAGTAAGAAGCAACGCCTGGTAGACCTATTAACACTTTAAAGGAAGAAGCTTTTTTAAAGATGGCTAAATATTTAAAAGAATAGACTATGAACAGATAACCTTCAGTGATTTTGTGCAGAAAATGGGAAATTTATTCAACCTTGACACCGACTTATGCAGTCTTAAGCAGATGAAAAGAAGCTTACAGAAGAGCACTTAGTGACAGTGTCATTATCCACCAGCATCAACGGAAGGCTGGTATGGTGACATTCAGAAGCACAATATCTGAACAGCTTTTATGAAAAACTAAACTGATACTCAAAGCACAGACAATGAGAATTGTTAGAAAACTACTGCAGATCTCATCAAGAATGACATCAAATGTAGACCGAGTCTAAATATACATATCCCACCCCTGAGATATATATTCTTTGGAAAGGAACAGTGCTTTGTTCCAGAGACAATGCGCTTACTTCTGAGGACAATAAGCAGAACTAAAAATTGCATCAATACTCCAAGACCATTGTTCAATGTGCTGCTCACCTGAGAGTGCTGATAGCACCACTCCTGATTTTGCCAAGGTATTGAGATGTATCACCACTTTGGGAGTCGAAGTTCCTCATTGACTCTCTAACCAGCCATGGTTTTTGCTCTTCTTATTCTGAAATGAAGAGATTCTAAAAGTCTGCAGAAAGAACACAGGTTACCGACATCCCCAGTATCACCCCAGGTCACTTTGTCCAGTTTGTTGCAGACAATGCCGACCACATATCAAAACACTGAATGGAAGAGAATACATTCATGGAATAGGAATAATCACAGCTGTGACCCATGGAATAAAATGAGACACCCGTGCCGAGCTGTTCTGCCAGAGCTGCAGATGTAGTTGATTGAAGGAAAGATTGGCAACACACTTCTAGGAGGAACTTGTAGTGCATATTTGGTCTGCAAGGAACTCCAGAACACCTGTGACAATGGCCCAACCTGGAAAGCTAGACCTTCTGTGGAAGGTTGTCTGGCCTATCTGGTTGCCTAGGCTTGGGTGGTCAGAATCATGCAGGCTGTCAATCAGAGCACTCACCCAGGGAAATAGTCAGTCACTCTTTTTACCAATGATAGTCATGAATGCGAGTGACATGATCAGCTTGGTCGAATCAACAATGCTATTTGTGGCAGCAGAATGTAGGTCACACAACTGAAGCCTATTCGCACATTCGACCAGCCTTTATGGTGCAGGCTCAGTTAATCATTGCCACGAACCTCAATCACATCATCTGATCGAGCAACTTGGGTACACCTTTTGATTGTTTGCTACTTCAGTTTACCTCCAAGTCGCTAACATTAGTGGTCACAGCTTCCTGCTGATGTGGTACCTACACCGGAATCGAACTCAGGCCACCTGGGTGTAAACTAAGTATCCTAACCACGAGACCATGTGGTGTTCAACAAACCTATAGTAGCAGCGAATTGTGCTCTGTTATCCTGCATCTTTGGTGAATGCCACAGAAATGAGTTTATCTTGGTTGCATAGGCAATGTGAGGTCATCATCAGGTCTTGAGAACTGCTTGAAGTTCTGTATGCTCAAAACACTGTGGGGCACATGCTCAGTGGAAAGGCGCTGGCAAGAGCAGTTTGGAGACATTTAGCTTGTTGACTCTGCCCCCAATGCAAATGTTGCAGCAGAGGCAGTTAATGTCCCCCTTCCAGAAGTCCACATGGCTGAGAATGGAGAACCAGTGGAGCATGAGCCAGTAGAGAGTCACAGAGAAACCAAAGCAAGGTAAAACTCAGGCTCCAATCCAGAAGACCTTGAGAATCAATTCAACTGGATGACAAACTTATTGCTGGAGAAGTTTGGCAGATGCAGTCATGTTTTAGAAAGTGCACTTCATAAGTCAATGGAAAACGAGAGAAACAAAAGATGGTGGCCAAAAGCATCACTTGTGTACAATTGCAAATTCTTCTTCTGACATCAGCAGCTGCCTCCGATCACAAAACCCTTGTATTATCAAATCCAGCAGTGGATGGGAAAATCTGACAACTAGATCCGAGTAATGGGGATGGCTTGAAGTAAGGTATAGTCTTGAGCTACGAATGACCAATTTACCAGCAACTCTCGAAGTTCTTTTGAGAGTCATCATATGTAACTGTTAAAAACAGACTGCGGTATGCAAAGGTGCACTTAAGAGAAGCAAGGACTACAATGCTCAGCTGCATGTGGGGAGTGCAAGGTGTGTCAAATTGCACCAACTCATCCGTTCCTTTCTGTGCAAGATATAGACGAGGAAGGGAGACGCGGAATTAAAGTGAAAGTGTTTCAAATGATGACAACAGTCATGTTCATCATCATTTTGTGGGAAGCCTGTGGCTACTGGCTTACATCATTGCTGGGAGTGCAGATATGCCTGGTGATTGCAGTGCCCCTGCTGGTTCGGGCAGGAATTTGTAATTTGTTCATGGTGCCAGAGATAGCTCACTTACTTTTTGCGAAGGACACCGATGCGGATTTTTAACTGTCGACTTACTAATTGCTGGCAGGTGGGACACCCGTTTCACGTCCATCCAAGGGACAGCAACACACATTGATGAATCACCCTGCCTGTGAACACCAGGATGACAGTTTATAGCTGGGTCAGAGATTTCAAACCCAGGTAGACAGTTTAGAGGCAAGTGTGTGTACCTCGAGGCCACACTGCCAGTCCAGAGTCATGTTTATGTGGTAACTGCTACTGTGCTACTTATTGTCAGGTCAAGCCAGATTGATCTGTGACTTGCTACAGGTACCATGTAAACCTGCACTAACTGTTTTCATGGTCGGTTGTCGGCGACTAACTGTCTCCCTCACCAGGTTTTCTGGTGAGGAGGGTGTATGATATGGACACCAGCAGCGATTAAAAACAAAACCTATCAAGGGTGGAGGAGCTCCTTGTGAGCCAACGGCTATCCAATTTCTAGTGCCCAAGGTGTCTGCGGACGTACTCCTGCAGTTGGGTTACCTATTTTCAGGAGGTTGCTGGCAGGATTTGCACTCCTGCCACCGAAAAAAATTTAATTCCAACAAAACCCACAAATGTAAGGAAATATGAAAACCCACTCCATGGGAGTACCTCTGAGCTGCTGCCCTTCGCGGGCAGCTCACTGGATGACGGGATTGGGCAAAGCCATTGGGACCCCAATTCCTTGATGATAGGAGGAAAACCATGGGGTAAACCTCCAGGGTCATATTGCGGTGATGGTGGCGAGTGGTGCAGAGGTGTCAATTCACCAGATGGCAATCTCCTTGGGTTAACCTGAGGCAGTCCCTTTGGGGTGGGTGCCTGGAATATCCATCTCGAAGAGAGGATGATCACCTGTCTCTGTTATCATCTGAGCTCAAGCATTTGAACATAGGTATTGCAGATCTCTGAGGTTCGGAGACCGATAGTGGCGAGATCGTGGCGGGTGATTACAACCGACTATTGGTCTGGTCGCCTCTGATGTTACCATGCCAAGGCGTTGCTAATAGCTGTGTTCAATAAGCTACCAATGATAATTGAGGTTACACCGGTCAGAACGAGCGTATGATGAGAGAAGGGTTCATCATCCTTGGTGTTGTTTCCCAAGTTTCCCACGCATTCTATTGGTGCTTCAGTCTGTGGTTTAATCAGTGCCGAGGCGAGATACTCTTCTAACTTGGGGGATATCAATGCATCGACTGGAACTGATAGGGATGGTTAGAGACGTGTGTTGGGCCCCAGGGTCTGGAATTCGTGAACCACAATAGCACTAAGTTTCTTGACTTTGCAAAAAGTCATGGACTTCGGGTGGTTGTTCATGGTTTTCAGCACCCACAGGCTCATCGCTGGACTTGGTATTTCAATGCTGGTGGTGTGGCAAAGGAGATTCACCATGTGCTCGGTTGATGGTTGCTGGAGGAAGATCCAGAACTGCAGGACTACCGGAGTGCTCATTTCCTCAATACCGACCACAGGTTTGTTCGTAGCAACTCTGAAGTTGCAGCTTAAATCCGGGAGAAATGGAACCATCCAGTATAGGCTGGATTTTGGCAAGCTCAAGGATGAGAGGTACCTGAGGAGTTAACGAAGAGGCTGAGCGGGATTTGGGGGGGGGGGTCTGGGTGCTTTGGGGAATCCTGAAGAGTTGTGGAGTGCCTTCAAAACCAACATCCTTGAATGTTGCCGGTGGATGTCTTGGAACTCACGGAGGGGCGAAGAAGAATATTGTCACTCAAGGGACACTGGATACCATTGACCAGATTTTGCAGGGCCAAGCTGAATGGCAGAGCTGAGCTGTTCAGGGAGCTGATGCGATAAACTGCACGTGTTGCAAGGGTGGACAAATATGCCTATGTGCGCGATGAAGCTGTGAGGGGGTAAGAGCAGCAATTCTCAACCAGGAGTAAATTTATCCCCTGGGGATAAAAATATACATGGCAGGGGGTAAATATATCATCCTGAAACTTTAAGGTATGACGATTTTTTTAGCAACTTCAGACAAAATCAATAACACTATTATCATTGCGATGCGAGACAGACACACGTATTGCATTATAACATACAGACTCTCACATTCTATACAAATTATTCTGTGCAAACTCAAAAATCAATCCCCCCCCACCACAATTTTCCACAAAATACATCAAACGGAGGGGTAAATGACAGAAGAAGGTTGAGAATCACTGGGGTAGAGCATCAACTGGTGGTCAAGTGATTCTCGTCCTGCTTACAGGGGAATTCGCGCATTACGTTCCTCCAAGTCCATCCCTCAGTGTACTGCAGTTAGAGTGAGGATGGTGGGCTCTTGACAGAGGAGTCTAAGTGAATGGCCCGCTGGGCCGGTTACTTTGAGCGGCTGTACAAGGCTGGTCCACCAGCTTTCAAGTTGGATTTCAGGGATGTTACTATCCATATTCTGACCCTCCAATCAAATGTGATCTGGCTTTGTTTGTGGAAGCACAGGATGTGGTGAACCAGTTGAAAGGAGGTAAAGTTCCTGAGATCTGTGCATCCATTCTGAACCTCTCAAGGCTGGTAGAAATGCTGTACTGATGTGTTGCATGCAGTTCTGTGCTCTGCCTGGATACAGGCATCATCCAACTGACTGGAAGAGGGGCCTTGGTTGTCCGTCTCTGGAAAGGGAAGGGTGATCACCAGGACGCAGCAACTAGTGAGGGGTGACGCTGCTCTTAGTGCTGGACAAGGTCTTTGCTCGGATAATTCTTGAAGGGTTCGCCACGATCTGCTTGAGCACCAGCATCCAGGGCAGCAGGCTTAACACCAAAGAGGTCAACGATTGACCGTATCCTTGCTCTTTGGTCCTCACCGAATGCAGACGAGAGTTTCGGCAGGGGCTGCTTGCAGCCGATGTTGATCCTCTGCAAAGTGTTCGATTCAGTGAATCGGGATGTCCTCTGGAGGATTCTTGGTCTTCGTGGGGTGCCACCGAAAACTGATCAATCTGATGTCTAACAACTATACTCTGGTACTGAGAGTGTTGTGAGATGTGGTGGTACCATCTCCAACTTATTTCCAGTTGTTACTGGAGTTCATCAGGGGGTGTGTGCTGGCCCCTACAGTTTTCAGCACTGTATGGACTGGATTCTGGGGAGGATTTCGGAGAGATCAAGCTGCGGTGTATCGTTTGGGAAATTCAAGATCTCTGACCTTGATTTCGCAGATGATGCAATCATCTTTTGCGGAGACTCTCGATATAGCCTTGTGTTGGCTTAAGGTTAGGTTTGTGGGCTTAGGATCCTAGCATCCTGAATTCAAATCCCATTCAGCTGTTGAATTAATACCAAGTGGGGTTGACTCTGTCTGTCATCCTTTTGAGGTCGGCAAAATGAGTACCAGCATGCTGGTTCCTGTGTTCGGAGTGGCGACCCGTCCAGGATTGTGCCCAATCCAAGGAGACTGCTTAGACAGCACCAATGTCTCGCACAGAGTATGGTCAAATGGACGGATGGACTCGAGATATCCTTTTGGGGCCTCGTGGTGCTGAATGAGGAGTCGGAGCTGACTGGATTATGGGCTTCCTTGGTCAAAAACGAAGATCAGGCTTTCATTACATATTGGATGCTCCTACCTTGTCAGTACCTGTTTGGTGGTGAGGATGTTGAGGTCACAGAGAGGTCACTTGCCTTGGCAGTGATATTCATGTCTTTGCTGGCTGTGAGCAGAAGTCAATAGACATCTTGCTCGGGCCTGGGGAGTCATGGATTCATTGATTCATGGGTGCTGCCGGTACCTGTGCAGGAGGAACGAAAGTCTGAGTCTTAATGTCCTTGTGCTTCCAGTCTTGCTCTACGGATGTGAGACTTGGACTCTGACCAGGGATCTGAGATGGAGACTTAATTCCTTTGGTGCCAGGTCTCTTCGAGAGAATCCTTGCTCTTACTGGTCGGACTTTGTGTCCACCGAACGGTTGCTGAGAGGACTCAAATGAGATTTGTTACTTGGATAGTCCGTGAGCGTCAGCCTGCGGCTGTATGGACATGTGGCTTCGTTTCCTGACGCTGATCCGCTCACCAGATTCCCTCAGTGAGGGAGCCTCATGAGTGGAGAAGGCCAATGAGCCGACCAGGTGCCTTGTAGTTGCAGCAGGTTGATCAGCATCTCAAAGAGATGGGGATGGGCAGGCATCTGCCTGGGGGATAGCTAGACAGAGGCCCCTGGAGTACCGGCGAAAGTAGACGCAGCGACACGCTGCTCTGGCACATGCTCCCATACCTGACCTGACCTGAATGCTGTGCTCTGCTATATATTCTCAAAAATAGTTGGAATGAGAGTCATAGTTTTGGGCATGGTCAAACCAACACACTGGGATAGTAGCTTTGAAATTGGACTCATATGTGCATTCCTGTGTTGGTGATGGATATTTGTGAAACAATTAGCGGACATCTTGACAATGGCAGCCATCTTGGATTTCCAGTTGCCAAATCCATGTCTCCAATAAATCAATAGCAAGAGATATGTGATTTGAAAAAAAATCTCGTATTGACACGAGTTAACCGGTTCTCTCTTAAATGTGTTTGCACAGAGACATATTAACAGAAAATATTACTTTGAGTGGCCATTTTGGAATTCATCTATATTTTTGCCCCGGATCTATATTTTTGACATGTTTGGGAGATTTGGGAATTAGTTGGAAATAAACCGCATTTTGTTGCAATTTTTGTCAAAGCACAGATTGACTGGACAAAGTCTGGAGAATCAACCCTGCTGGGTTTGTCTGAAGGAAGAAGAGGGAGAGGCAGACCGTTGTTTTCTGGCTGGGGTAAAGGCTGCAACCAAGCGGCCCGTCGCCAGGGCTCAGTATTAAAGGGAACATATGAACTGGATGGGGGGGGGGGCATAATTATAATATTTTAATATTTTTGATAACCCGGTATGCTATTGTATTCATGCAGCGTTGACGCATCTATACTGAGTTACCGTCGCATACTAACCAAATTGATCTCAGCTAGATTTAATACGTTCCAATGTTTTTGGCCTAAAATTATTCGAATGCAGGGGAGCCGCAACAAACGGGCACATTCACAATGGAGATATTCCACATTTATTAAATGATGCATGCACCAAAAACAGGTTTAATCTGCATAATTTCAAATGTAAGCACGATTGCAACACAACATTTTAATTTTTATTAGAAAATTACTTTTGTAAAGGAGGGTTGTGAAGGTCACGTGGTGCACTTCATCTTTAATTATGTAAATTTATGTCTTTTCCTTATTCATATTATCATATTATGACTATATTACATTTATACCTAACTTACAACCAATCAGGTAACCTGCTTAATATGGCCTCCATATCGAAGACGCTGATTGGCTATTTCTTAAAACTAAATGATCCACGATATATATATATATATATATATATATATATATTATATATATATATATATATATATATATTATATATATATAACACACGCACAGCATCGACATTCGACACGAGGTCTTGCGGCTGTCTGTCGTCTTGGCTGCTGGCATTGGTGCTTGCGTTATTATCCCTGCCAACGCAACGAAGTTGGCGGGGGATATAGAAATGGGTTCCGTCCGTCCGTCCGACCATCACATTTGTTTCCGGAGCTTAACTACAAATCCCTCAAGATATATTACGAAATTTGGTACACTATCAAGCAAGTGGTGAACTGGTGCCTTTTGATATTTTCTAATTGATAGGTCACATGGTTTGGCAGCCATGTTGGATTCAAGAAAAATATTAAATAATGTTTTCTCTGGAATTACATAACCTAACGAAGCGAAAATTTGCAACTGTCATCTTCCATCATGTCTGCATACATAGTAAAAATTATGACGTCACAAGTCACATGGTTTGGCGGCCATCTTGGATAGAAAAACACACCTCATCCGATTAACACGAAACTTCACACACGTATTCCACTGGAGGATTGGAGGCAGAATGTAAATTTATGATGTCATAGGTCACATGGTTCGTCAGCCATCTTGGATTGAAAATTAATAAATTTTTAAAATCTTCTTCTCCAGAACGGCTGGACAGATTGAGGCAAAATTTCACATACACTTTCCCCAAGACATCCTTTCAGAAGTTTGTTAATTTCTAATTGATAGGTCACATGGTTTGGTGGCCATATTGAATTTACCCTAAAACCTTCAAACATCTTCTTCTCCAGAACGGCTGGTCAGATCAAGGGGAAACTTCACATACATATTGCACACGCTTAGGGAATATAAGTTTGTTATCCTCATTTATCTATGGTGGGGGATATCGAAGACTTCGTCTTCAACGGATGCTAGTTATCTTTTATCTTGTGGGCTTGGACTGTATTGTCTTGCCAATTGCTTTGGAGATGCGCCTGGCAAGCGCACACTTATGTCTTGACTGTTATTCAAAGAAGGATATTATTAAAGAAAGTTTATCCAAGAAGGCCTTATTATTCACCACGTTGAACATCTGGAATAAGGGTTTTGGTTCACACAGGTGAACTCTTAAACAGCAAGGAGTTCACAGTGGGCGCTCGTCTTAAACACGAAGTTGTTCACCGGGTGCAACAGGGCATAAATGGGTGGTGTACAAGTGGGGGGGGGGGGCACCAGATGCGCCATGGGGGCATTC
>CM068952.1:134732035-134747180 GCA_035128595.1 Eptatretus atami | reverse complement strand
ATAAATAAATTGCACCAAACGTTCAGATTGGGCATGGGGTGAGGGGCATGGGGGAGTCTTTATGGTTCATCAATACCTTGTTGGCTCAGATGGAAAGGTGTCGAGTTTGCTTACAATCTTGGCTTGCATGACCGTGTGTGTGAGTTGGGGAACTCGCCCGAAGCCCATTGACCTTGTGGGCTTCGCCCATGTTATGAGTATATACCTCCTGTGCCAAAGCCAGAGATTTGTGGCAGAGCTGTATTCCCTACGCGGCCTGACGCAGGCCTCACAAATTTGGCACAATCATTCTCACAGTCTAAGTGGGCATGGAAACATGCCCGGATGCCCTTTGTCAGGTCATTGTAACCTAGACCCAAAAGCTGTTTACTCTCACCACGTTACACATCAGCTTTTTAAAATATGCACCTCACATTTTGGATTGGCCTGCTCAGTGTTCCCAATTGGGCATTTGGCTTGCAATGCCGGAGATCCCAGGTTCAAATCCCAAATACTGTGTCGATTTGTCCAGCGTTTCCTAATGGCCTTGTACTACATTCTTTATGAATATAAGCTCTTCCATAAGCCATTGATGCTGTAAAAGAATGAGAGAGATAGAGACAGAGAGACGGGGAGAGAGAGACAGACAGACAGACAGACACGGGGAGAGAGGGAGAAAAACTTCAATGAGCATGATTGAGGTCAGAGATTCATGACATTACCTGGGGGATATGTTTGCGAAATGTCCCTCTGGGAACTGCAAGTTTTATAATATCCTCTGTCAAAGGGGTTTTGTCTCAATAGTTTAGGTTGGCAAGGAATCGTGAACTGCCAGTTGAAGTCACTTGGAAAAGGCTCAAAGTAGCTTCCTAATCCACTCTGGCTTTCACTACAGGGTGCTTGTTGCATAATATTGTACAGTAGCTTTCTTTCCACTCCGCAGTTAACCCTTGCACTGGTCTCCTTACGCCCCATGCAGGGCCACCTACGTTGAGGTGGGTTGTATAACCAAGGTACTTTGGCCTGTTTGTGTAACCTGTTTGTGACTGCATTAGTTAATTTAAAGAGGCAGACTTTTTGATCGCGAACAGTTGCTTACAAGGCTCCTTATTGGATGTTTGTGAATTTGCTGTGTTGACGGCTTTTTTTTTCACGTATTTTTTTATGCCTCTGCCAATGAAGTCGCCGAAGGCATTATTTTAATTACAAGGTTGATGCTCATGGAAGAGGGATGTGATTGAGGGTAAAAAGGTAACAAACTGGCAGTGGGGCAACAGTTGGTACCAATACACAGGGAATGAACAAATAACAAAAGAAGAGGAGAAACAGAGAGAAAGGAAGGGAGGGAACACAGTAACCTGCAAGTAATAGGGTTGGGTTAGGTTTGGTAGCACGAATGGGGGTAAGAAATGTCGTGAATACAGATGGGGGATAACATGAGATGTTGGTGCACAGTCGGCTTGAAAACCTGCAGGAAAGAATAGGATTGTACATCCTCAGGGAGTTGATTCCACAAACAGGCAAAGCTTAGAAAGAAAAAGTCCAGGTATGCAATAAGCCTGGATTTTGGGCATTGAATGAGGAGGGGGTTACTGGTAGAATGCATGCACTCCTGGCACAGGATCATGTGTGTCAGGAGAGTGCATGTGTCCTTCCAGTAACCCCCTCATCGTTAAACTCCCAAAATCCGATCTCTAAAAGCATTTGCAAATTGGATCAACCCACCACTGTACCAACATACTCGGCCTACTGTTGGAAAGGCTCTCATGGTACTGTTATGTTTGTAAGGTAGATTAAGGAATTTCATCAGAAAGATAGGATTGTATAGAGTTGCTTGGTCCGTGTACGTGTAGGAGATATCTTGATGTAAACCAAGTAGGGAAACTGTGAGCTTAAGTGTTACATGTCACCATGTTTGAGGGGGGGGGGGGGGGGGTGGTGCTGTGTCAAATTAGGTAGGGATTATGGATAATTTCTCCCAGTATGTGATTGCCTCCTGTGACCTTTTCCTATGGTTTTGCATTTCAAGACCTGCGATAAAAAGGGATCATGTCTTTAAAACAACGACCACCGAGCTGCACGTCCAAACAGGCAGAAAGCCCCAACTCCAGGGGTGATGGCTGGCCAAACCACACCCCCAGAGTGGATGATTGATGGGCGTGACGTGAGGGAGTCAAGAGAAGAGCGAAGTTAGTCAGAGAGTCTCATGTTGGGTGACAAGAAGACAGTCGAGATGAAGGCTCTGAGACATACAGAAACGAGAGAGGCAGGCTCGGCGGTTGAAAGAGAAGTGCATTGTGGCTGGCTTTCCCTCGACGTGGTGAAGAAGACCACGATTCTTGTGCTCGTACTGAGCCAAATTGGCTCGGGAGTGGAGCAAGACACTGGCCATTGACTGTTGGCTGGGTCGTATGAGACCAGCCTCGAAGCGTCGTGTTGTGCCATCGGGGAGAGAGATGGGTCATTCTGCAGAGAGCAGCGGCATCAACAAGTGCGATCGACGAAAGAGGTTGCACGGCGGTTTCTGAGCCCTGGCGTTGAGTATTTTCCTGCGCAGTGACGAATTGGTTTGGTGACCTTCAAGCTTCCGAAACTCACCTCTGGGCACACAGATAAGTGCTGAGATAAAAGAGGGATTATTTTTCTTTGTTTATCTGCCCCCTTGTCTGTATTTAAGTCTGTGTGGAGGTGCCTCGACCTGTCCAGGATTGTGCCCAACAGCCCAACAGAGACTGCTTAGGCAGCACCAACTCTCTGCACAGAGTATGGTCCCAATGGATGGAGGCGCCTCAAAATTAGATTTTGTTTTACCTCACGTTCTGTTTTTATGATTACCTTTAGAATTATTACCATTGTAAATATTTGATTTATTTTCATTAAACCCCATATTTCTTTAAGTTGCTTGTGTCTGTCTATTTGTCAGTGGGTTTGAGATAAACCCCCTTGTGCTGTGCTTTCATCTGCTCCGTCCTTGCCACTGTTTCTTTCCCGCGCACGCCATAGTCTCCGAGAATCTCGGCTATTCGCCTCTCAGGGAAATCATTTGGCCATCTGTCCAGGTAGGGGCTAACCCCCTTGGATGCGACAGTATTATTTTTATATCAACAAGTGCATGTAGCCATTGCCTCCAAAGAGTAATGTGTTCTCAGATAAAGTGTCCCCATGTGTGCAGCAACAGAGCTATTTGAAAGTTTGTATCACTCCATGGATATTCTAGATTATAATCTGACAGCTCCATGGCAATTATAACTATCAATTGAGCATTATTGCTGTCCTTACTAACAATTCTCTCACAATACTGCTGCAAACGCCAGGTCCCTCCTCCCACCCCTTCCCCTCCCTCATCCCACCCCCTTCCCCTCCCTAATCCCACCCCTTCCCCTCCCTCATCCCGCCCCCTTCCCCTCCCTTCTCCCATTCCTTCCCCTCACTCATCTCACACCACCCCTTCCCCTCCCTTCTCCCACAAAGGAATTTTCACAGGGTGTATATTAAAGTGGACATATACATAATAACTTCGAAAAATAATATCTTTCGGTAATTTCCCCAGTGACCTCCTGACTAATTAATTACGTACGAAGGCATTTCACTCTACCAAGCCGATTTTCGTCGCCTCTAATCTATCAATATATATTGGTACGGCCCCAGGATTCGAGGTTCGCCATGAGGGGAAGCAGTTGAGTTTCTCCTGAACACCTGGTCATGAGGTCACCGACCACCGATAACTCCGTGGTCCAATGGGCTGCAGTTCTTACACAGCCGGAGTCGCTTGACTTTGACTACCAGCCGAGCAGGGTTACGCTTCGATGTTTCCGCGATACCTTTATATTGGCACAGCAACCTAAAGAGAGGCCAAGCCCCGCCGCCCCCCCCCCCCCCCCCCCCGCCCCCCCCCCCCCCCCCCCCCCACCCCCCCCCCCCCCCCCCCCCCCCCCCCCCCCCCCCCCCCCCCCCCCCCCCCCCCCCCCCCCCCCCCCCCCCCCCCCCCCCCCCCCCCCCCCCCGCCCCCCCCCCCCCCCCCCCCCCCCCCCCCCCCCCCCCCCCCCCCCCCCCCCCCCCCCCCCCCCCCCCCCCCCCCCCCCCACCCTTTCATGCACCGCACCTAGTGATCTGCCAAGCAAACAGATGGTGCAGCACCGGATAACAGAGCAAATCACGTGGGGTACAACTTCCTGTCTAACTATGCTTGTAACTGTGTTGGACCAATGGAGTAAATGACAACAAGAGACGATTTGAAATAACAACCAACAATTATTTATTTACACATACACACGAGCAAGCAATCATTTAAAAGCGAATATCTGCAGGCAAGAAAGCAAAAGGCACAAAAAGCAGATTTAACCATTACACGCATTCTTATACAATCATATTTACATAAAGGCAACATGGCTATCAATCAATACGGGGAGAAGAAGAAGACAATAAGAACTGAGAAGAAAACAAAAGTACTGAGAAAAGAAAAGTAGGGTTGACTCTTTCCCTCACCTCACACAGCCCAACGGGGTTGTGCCAGTCCAAATACACTGGGGGAGGGCGGAAGGTTGTGGAAAATGGGCGGTATAGTGGTGATGGGATGTGCAGCTGCGTGTTTGAGGCATCCAGAACAAGCAGGCAACTCCTATCTGGTGTCCCAGATATGCCAGCTGCAAGCAACTCTGTTTCTGCTGGGCACCCGTGTCCAGCCGCTTCCCACAAACCAAGCTGCGTTCTGGGCCTTCCTCCTCCTCTCCATCTCTCCAGTGCACTATGAGTTTTGTACCTCTTTTCATATTCTGCGCACACCTCTGCCCCTCACTGGACAATCTTTTTGGCATCTCTGTCCGTCCACTCTCTCAGCTTTTTCTCCTTCTCAGGATATGGCTTCTTCCGTCTCATGCGAACTTCCTTCCCAATGGGGATGGGGGTCGAGGGGCGGGGTCCATGATGCAACCACCGGAAAAATCCCATTTCATTTTGTGGTGATTGCCACGAGCGCCCCCAGCTCCTCCTTTCATGTGCGAAGGATGCGGAAAGCTCCTCCAGCCATTCCCTGCACTGCGCAAAAAGTTATTTGTACTGTACGTACTGTTTGCATGTGAGAAGCGCGTACTGCAGGCCAAACATATCAAGTGTCGTGCTTTGTGCCATGAATGTGTGAAATATAATAATGCACAAATGGAGTGGCAATGGACCAAAGGATGAAGGATGGACTGTTGACTTGAGGTTTGGTGAAGGGTTTTTTGGGGGGATTGCTGAAACGGACCGATGGTGTGAAGGAGGGATTGTTGAAAGGAGTGGGGGGTGGAGGGAGGCGGTGAGGAAAGGACCAATGGGTAAAGGAGGGATTGTTGAAAGGATCAGTGGGAAGACGGACTGATGGGGTAAAGGAGTGATTGTTGAAAGGAGTATGGGGGGGGGGGGGGTGAGTTGAATGGGACCGAATGGGCACTTGAAGAAAGATTGCAAGGAGCAGGGAGGGAACACTTCACATGAGGGAAACACAAACTAACCTCAACGCATGCCCCCACAAACCCCGAGACAATGGGCAAGGGTCTACCTACACATAGACTACAGAAATAACTCATCCTTGGGTCTCCTATGTGTACATGTTATGTATGCTCAGTCCTGGGGTACATTTCCAAAACCATAACATTACCCCGTCCCCTTACTCGACTCGTCCCGAATATACCAACTCTTGTGCACATATTCGGTGTAGTTCCCTCTAATACGGTTTACCTCGCCCATCCCCTGAGTGCGACAATGCATACATGTCCCGCCTTTGAAAATAATGAAAACGAATGCGTTGGGTTCCTTTACTCCAACACATTCACACGAGATGGTTCTAAATACAGTGCTATACCTAAATACATGCCAGGTGTGCTTAAACATTTTTAGCTTATCTGGAATTCCAATTCCAGATAAAGTATTGCCATCGCGCACCTTCCGTCCATCTGTCCATTCGTCTACTTTTTCAACCTCTCCGGTCAAATCACTGGGCCAATCAGGCTGAAATTTTGCAGCAACGTTCCCATCCTGACTGGTAACAGGAATTGCAAAGCTCATTCTGGTCACATGACTTTAAGTAGGTCAAAATTTCCGACTTAGTAAATTTCTTCAAAAATATTTTTCTCACAACCCACCATTCAGAATGCTACCAAATTTGGGTTACAATATAAGGCCATGGTCCTGATCTTAAATTTTGAAGGTCATGCCGATCACGTGACCGGAAGTGTGTCAAAATGGCTGATTGAGTCAATTTTTGGGAAAATCGTTTAAATTCCCTCAAAAATCTTCTTCTCCAGACCTACTAGTCAGAATGCGACCAAATTTAGGTTAAAACATTAGGACAGGGTCCTGATGTTTAATTGCGGAGGCCATGCCGATCACATGACTGGAAGTGTGTGAAAATGGCGGTCCCGCAAATTCCTTCCAAAATCTTCTTCTTTTGACCCACCTGTCAAAATGAAAACAAATTTGGGTTGCAACATTATAGTAGGGTAGGGATGTTAATTATATTCTGGAAATCATGCAAATCACGTGTCCGGAAGTGTGTCAAAATGGCTGACTTGGTCAACTTTTGGGAAAATTGCATTAATTCCTTTGAAAATCTTCTTCTCTAGACCCACCTGTCAAAATGCTACCAAATTTGGGTTACGACATTAGGACAACGTCTTGATGTTAAATTGTGGACGCCATGCCAATCACATGACCGGAAGTGTGTCAAAATGGTGGACTTGGTAACATTTTTGGAAAATCCCGTAAATTCCTACAAAAATCTTCCTCACCAGACCCACTCGTCAGAATTCTACCAAATTTAGGTTACAACATTAGGCAAGGGCCCAGATAAGCTTCAGGTCCAGTGATCCTATTTTTATTTTTATTACACACCTCGTCAATGCCTGACGGTCTTCCCTTCTTCATCCTCTTCAATGCCGTCCGCACTTCCTCCTCTGTGATCTCCACCAACTCCACTTTCCCCTTTACATAACATGGTAGCTAGAGCTCACCATTGCTTCCTTCCCAGTTCAACAGCTCTTTGAAATACCCTTCCCACACCTTCAATACTGCCTCCTGCCACCATGCTTAATCACTGCTCCCCCCCTCCCCCTCCCTTCATGTCCTTGCCATCATCATCCCTGTCAAAAGCCAATTTATATATCATCTTTCTTCCACCATCCTCTTACAACTTGTTTTATACCTCCTCTTCCATATTATTCCCCACTTTATCCACAGATTTCCTTGCTGCTTTCTTCTTCTGCCCATCCAGGTGTAGGAACCCACATTCGCCTAGGAACCCACCCCCTATCCTTGATATTCTCTATCCTCTTCCAAACCTCCTTCTTTTCACCAACTCTCTTTATTACTTCTTCCATCCACCATACCTGGTTTCTATCCCTTGCCGATGCCCCCTTTCCTGATGTCCTTCCACACAAAACTTCTGCAATTTCCATAAATCCCTCTCCGTACTTCTTCTACGACTCCTCCAAACGTTCTGCTTCTTCACAAAGTTGTTCATACCAAGCTCTCAGCCTCTCCTTGTGATCTATGAGGATGTTTCCCTGACACTTCCCCCACCTAATAATCTTCCGACCCCTGCTCTTAACCTCTCTCCTTTTCTCCATTCATACCATAAACACCACAGGCTTGTGTTGGGTGGTAACATGCTCTCCCACCACTGCCTTACAATCTCTAACCCTCCACAACTGTCGCTTCCTTACCACCACCAAATCCAGTTCTGTTCTATGATGTCCACTCCTATAGGTAATCTTGTGGCTTTCCTGCTTTTGAAAGAATGAACCATCTATGGCCATCCCATTCCTCACCACCAGCTTCACCAGCTCTTGACTCTCTCTATTCCTCGTTCCCCAACCAAATTTACCAACACATTCCTCCTCACCCAGCTTGGCTACTCCCACATGCATGTTAAACTCACCTGCATTGCACAGCAACACATCCAGCTCAACCATTCCCATCATCCTCTCCAGTGCGACTCTGAATTCCGGCTTATCCACCCCAGTCCTTCCTGTTTGTGGTCCATGTACTGACATAACACAAACCATTTGCCTCTGTACCACGAACCATGCCATCACTATCTGTCCCTTCCATCTTTACACTCTGACCACCTGCTTGCTGGTCTCTTCTGATACTATTATTCCCACGCTATTACTCCTTCCATCCCCACCCGTGTGCAACAGCTTGGATCCTCCTACCAACCTCCTCTCCCTGTCTCCTTTCCATTTGGTCTCCTGCACACACAATACTTCCAACCTCCTTCTCTGTATCATCTCCACCACATCGACGCCTCTCATTGCTCCCACATTCAAACTACCGAGCCAAACTTCACTTCTGAACCACTGCTCACCTGGCAGAGCCAGTACCATCTTGATGTTTGGGATGCTCTGGTCATCAATCAGCAGTGCTGCCCTATCCTGTTGTCATAATCTTGTGTGTGCACATGCACCACTCTCTCTCTCCACTCGCTCCCCATCTCCACCCCTGCCAACCCCTTGGCTCCATCTCCACACTTGACTCTTCACCCTACCCTCGAGACACTCATCCCTACCCCAGGCCATTCACTTCCTCTTCTCTTCCTCCCCCCACCCCACTCACTCTTTCCCTCTTCTCTTCCTTACCCTCACCCCTCCCCTCCCTTATGTCTCGCTCTCCTCGCTCTCCTTGACACATTAAAGTCGTGCTTATTCAGCTTACAAGCAAATTCTTTTCACAATTTTTTTTTTAAAACCACTCACTCTTTCACAAATATCACAGTTAAAAAGCCACCCAGTTCGACCCTCATCTCGCTCGTGCAAATACACTCCTTGACTCCCACGCTCGTACCACCTTGACCCCCCATGTCCTCGAACCACGTTTTGGAAAACAGCCAAGCCCCACACTCTTGGTTGGCCAGTCCCTCTCCATGCAGGGCCGACCCACAAAGGAAAACCGAGCTGAGACCACAGGCATGAGCAGCAAACGTACCCCATACCACTGATTCACTCCACAAAACTGCAACTCCAAAACTCCAACACAAAACTGCAACTTCAAATTGTCCAATTCCACAACTACCACTTCAACTCCAAAACCAGAACTGCTGCGCTCAAGCATGGTTATGGCCTTTGGAAACTCTGGCACTGCCCTTTTGTGCTGTGCATCCTGGTAATTGGCCATCTGCTTCTGTGGGCATGCCATCTTCTGGGCTGTCCTGTCCCACAGGGTAGTCTCAATAAAAGAGTCTTACCTCCCCTCCACACCCACTCCTCTCTTCAAGGCTCTGCAGCTGATCTCCCTGCCATGACCTGCAGTGTGCCGGCCAAATGCTGCCAGTCTAATGTGGAAACTTGGCGGGTAAAAAGACTGGCAAAAGGATTTGTAAGCATCCGGGTGGGCAGATCTCTAAAACGAAGCATTGGGAAGAACTTCATGGCAGCACAGGTCAACACGTTTCTACCCCTTCCACTCAGTCCACTTTCTGGCCCTCATGGCCACTCTTGCCTGTCACCTGTACCAATTCCCCGACTCACCTGCATAACCCCAACGTGAGTCGTGGCAGTGGGAAAATGTACTGTTATTCCAATTAGTCACTGTGGAGGTTGGTCATTACCAGCAGTGCCTGTTGCAGTAATTCGTCCCTTTTTCATTCAGCAAATTACTGCCTGGGCTCTCTTCCCAAACTTGAGGGCCCATTAATCACAGCGGACTATCTGTGGATGGTTTTGTGGGCTTCTCTGGGCCTTTCTCAATGTTGCTTTCAATTTAGCGACAAAACTTTCCACAGATGCTTTGGTTGGTTGTCCGGTGGCAGAACTTGAACCTGGTCCACACTTTTTACCCGCATCCATCGACCTGCCCAACATGGCAGTTCACCACATGCTGAGCTGTCCTGGAGCCTCAGGGAGAGGCTGCTATACCACATACAAGGGCAGTCACCTCCTCAGGCCCCTCACTGGCTCTCGGCGATGCTGCCACCAAGGGGTGGCCCCACAACAACCCTCCCTATTGCTCCTATCATTGCACCATTACAGGTACCCAGAAGAGAACACTTCGGTCCCCCGGAAATCTTAACCCCCCCCTACTCCTGGGTTCGGCAACCCCACTGACACAAGATTACATATAGCTCAGGCAGCATCCCAATAGAACGGGGACGCCCCACAACATCGCTACCACCAGGCTCCGAGTGAGGCCCTGGGTGTACCACACCCGTGGTCGGACCCCACGTACAAATCCTACCAGGTTATCCCCCTGGTTGCCTGGTGCTATCCTCCTAGCTGCCTGTTGCTATCCTCCTGGCTGCCTGGTGCATTCCAATTTTATTAGATCCTCGTGGAGGATCTCTAAGTCTTACTCACGTTGTTGTTCTTCATCTTCTTCTTGTGGACATTTTTTTGTTTCACAGCCTACAGTTTTCATCAAAACTTCCTGAAACTTGCATACATATGTAAAAATACCCTGCGCAGACGGTAACCATCTCTGATTTTGAAAATTCCTCCGAGAAAAAAAAGTTATGATGTCAAAATATCTCCGCAAATGGAAATCGCCTAAAAAATTATCTCCGAAACTAGGCAAGCTTTTTGAATTCTGTTTGCGGGAATCGAACAGGGCATTAGCAGAGATGAATTACCGCACATATGATACATCACTATGACGTCGTACCAATTTTTATTACGTCATTCCTATTTTTTGACAATTTTTGTTTCACAACCAGAGTTTTCATCGGATCTTCATGCAACTTGCCATGTATATGCAGAAAGCCCACGCGCAGGCAGTAACCATCTCCGATTTTGGAAATTCTTCCTAGCAAAAAAGTTGACGTCATAATATCGCCGCTGATGGAAATCGCCTATACCATTTCTCCGAAACTAGGCAAGCTGTTTGATTTTGTTTGCGGGAATCAAGCCAGGCATTAGCACAGATAATTTATCGCAAACCTGATACATCACAATGACGTCATATTCGTTTTTATGACTTCATCATTAAGAGGACGAGGATCTTCGCTCATTTGAGCTTGTTTTCCTCAAGGCTGGCCTCATAACCCGTCCCCCCTCCCCCCCCCATGTTCCAAATTCAGCCTGGGGATCAAGTCCCTCCTAGGCTGTTCCAATATCAATTTCACTGCCTCGGGTGCCCAAATGTGGTGGGGGCAATGGTCCTATGGCTCTTGGGCCTGTTTGCCCCTCCCTGCAACCGCTGCTGGCCTTGAGCCTTGATCTTGCTCTCCTGTCCTTCTCCAATTGTCACAAGAGACCAACTGCTCATGATTCTCAGCACCTGCATAACAAAAATACAGGTCATTAAAAATGAAATAGGGCTCAGGATGATCAACAATGGCCTGCTCTTCTCCTATAGTTACACAATTCTCATTTATCACCAACCCCCACGAGTGTCAGCTCACACCCTAAGTGCGGCGAGTTGACTCTGAGCATCGAGCCGAGCCCCAAGTGGTCCGATTCAAACACCCTGGGTATGTGACCCTCACCAGCACCCCAAGGGATCCAACTCAAACACCTTTGGTCCTGATGCGACCCTCACCAGCACCAGATGTATATATCAACATAGCATATGGATTTTGACCTCCGGATCTTATAACCATAAGGCATGTTCTTCAGTGTGCAATGCCAGATGATGGCAAACATCTGTCTATACTACAATATAGTGATTCTGCTTTCTCGGTAAAGAAGCAAGAATTGGAAGTAAATATCTATGAACAAAGGAGGGAAATAAAGGTGAAGTAAAAATGTACTTACTGTCCAACATAAAAATGTACATAATGTAGACTTTTTGGTTGACCAAATTTTACAAAACTTCAATGCGTGACCGTCGCAGTTTTGGTACATTAATCTCTGAAAATTTCAGGACGATCGGTTGAGCGGTTTTGGCTGGAGGTGAGCGGGCAGACAAACAAACAAATGAAAAATCGCTCAGAGTGACAACTTGGCAAAATGGCACAAATAGAATGGTACTCGGTAGAGCGCATACCTCTGCCAGGTGGAACAGTTCACGTTTTGTATCCCACTGATGGGCTGGATCCGAACCAAAATCCAATCCGATTGTTCTTGTCACCTGTCCAATTCATCCACCTTGTTTTGTCACAACTCGTTCACAACTTTTTGAGATATAGTGATATATTTAGTTTTTGGCCCGATCTATCAAATTTAGAAATTAGGCCCGTGTTGACCTTTTGACCTAAAAATTAATTGGTAGTTGAATTCAGCGACCTGACATGAAAATGCTCTTCAAATTTCAAGTCAGATGAAAATGGAGGATTTTAGAAAATTAGGCCTTTTGGCCTATTTTAACTTTTTGGCATATGTTTACCTCAAAATTAATAGGTTGTTGAATTCACTGACCTGATATGCAAATGCTCTTCAAATTTCAAGTTCGGTATATTAAAATTGAGGATTTTAGAAATTTGGCCTATGTTGACCTTTTCACCGATGGTGACCACAAAAATTATCAGTGGTTGAATTCAGTGACCTGATATGTAAATCATTTTCAAATTTCAACTATCGGATGAAAATTGACGATTTGGAAAATTTAGCCCAAATTGGCCTTTTGGCCTATTTTGACATTTTGGCCTATGTTTACCTCCAAATTAATCGGTGTTTTAATTCAGCCATCTGACATGAAAATACTCCGCATTTGAAGTCAATTGGATGAAAATTGAGGATTTTAGAAAATTTTGGCCCAAATTGGCCTATGTTGACATTTTGGCCAATGTTTACCTCAAATTAGTAGGTGGTTGAATTCAGAGACCTGATGTGCAAATGCTCTTCAAATTTCAAGTCAATCGGATGAAATTTGAGGATTTTAGAAAATCTGGCTCAAATTGGCCTATTGGCCTATGTAGACATTTTCTGTCGACCGAATTTTATGAATCTTCAATGCGCGACCGTCGCAAGATAGGTGACATTAATCTCTGAAAATTTCAGAACGATCGGTTGAGCGGTTTGGGCTGGAGGCGAGCGGACAGACAGACACAAAACAAACAAATAAACCAATGTCACCCGTAGGGTGATCCGTATCTTGCCAAAAGGTGACCACGTGTGACTTTTTAAGGTACACTGAGGTGAACAGAGCTGCTATCCACCAGGAGCGACTCCTTGAGGAATATCTGCCTAGAGAGATTCGATGAGAATGGTTCTAGAGTAACCATGAAATAACCAATGTCACCCGTAGGTGATCCGTATCTTGCCAAAAGGTGACCACGTGTGACTTCTTTAAGGTCACATGAGGTGAACAGAGCTGCTATCCACCAGGAGCGACTCCTTGAGGATATCTGCCTACGAGAGATTCCGATGAGAATCGTTCTAACGAGTAACCATGAAAAATATGCGTTTGCCTCATAACGTCACCAAATGACGTCATAATGTCTCAAGCTTGATATATTAGAAAGCACTCATGAGGTGTTCAATTTGAGGTACTACACGATATGGTTCCTAAACTTGAAATTTGACTTGGGGTCAAATATGTTTGACCTTAGGCGTTAACCATGAAGGTCAGGCAATCGCCACCAAAATTATCAGTGAATGCCAGACCATGAACTATATCCATGAGTTTGAAGACGATCCGATCAAAATTATCAAAAATGAGGGTTTGTCGATTACCCTGATTTGCGAAAAATGGACTTGACCTTTTGACCTTGACTTCAAAATTTTATGCGCTGAAAGGGCCTCTATAGGCCTCTGATATGCGAAGTTACAAAATTTTCCATGAAAACTGTGCTCTGCGAGAGTGATTTATACGTGATTAAGAAAAAAATGAAAACAAACAACAAAAAAAAAAACAGATATGGTCAAGGCATCGCCACCAAAATTACAGCTGAGCGCCAGACCATGACTTATATTCATGAAGTTTGAAGACGATCCGATCAAAATTACTCAAAAATAGAGGGTTTTGTCGATTACCCTGATTTGCGAAAAAGTGACCTTGACTTTGACCTTGATATAATTTTATGGCTGAAGGACTCCATAGGCTCTGATATCGGAAAGCTTACAAAATTTCCAATGAAACTGTGGTGCAGAATTTTTTTTCGTGATACAGACAAACAAACAACAAAAAAAACAAATTAAAAATAACAACATACAGCTGAACTAACAATTCTTTAAAAACTTCGTTTTGGCAAGATAAACATATGCCGTTTGCGCTCATAACCGTCACCAGATCAGGTATAAATGTCGTCAAGGCTTGATATCTTAGAAAGCCTCATCGGGTGTTCATTTGAGGTACTAACACATATGGTTCCCTAAAACTTTGAAGAGATTTCGTTTGGGTAATATGTTTGACCTTAGCTGTTATACCTGAAGTAAGGCTAATCGCCACCAAAATTAATAGCTGAAATGCAGACCCATGAACTACTATCCATGAAGTTTGAAAGACGATCCGATCAAAATACTTATCCAAAAATAAGGTTCGTCGATCCTCCTGATTTGCGGACACAGAAAGTGACCTTGGACCTTTGACCTTGACTTGCTTGACCTTCAAAATTTTATTTGGCTGAAAGGGACCTCTATCGGCCTCTGATATGCGAAGTTACAAAATTTCCAATGAAAACTGTGCTCTGCAGACGTGATTTATACGTGATTACAGATAAAAAAAAAACAACAAAAAAAAACACTGAAGGTCAAGGCAATCGCCACCAAAAAATTAATCAGTGAGCGCCAGACCATGAACTATATTCCCATGAAGTTTGAAGACGATCCGATCAAAATTACTCAAATGAGGGTTTTGTCGATTACCCTGATTTGCGAAAAAGTGACTTGACCTTTGACCTTGATTCAATTTTATGGCCTGAAAGGGACCTCCATAGGCCTCTGATATTGCGAAGTTACAAAAATTTCCAATGAAAATTTGTGGTCTGCAGAAATTTTTTTTTCGTGATTACAGACAAACAGATCCCCAACAAACAAAAACAAAAAAAAAATAAACATACAGACTGACTAACATATCTTGCAAAAACTTCGTTTTGGCAAGATAATGAAAAATCACTCAGGGTGTCAACTTGGCAAAACTGAACAAATAGAATGGTACTCGGTGGAGCTCATACCTCTGCCAGGTGGAACAGTTCAGGTTTTGTATCCCACTGATGGGCTGGATCTGAACCAAAATTGAATTCACATGTTCTTGTGCACTCTCTAACTTATCCACCTTGTTTTGTCATAACTCGTCCACAACTTTTTGAGATATAGTGATA
>CM068952.1:134710745-134723653 GCA_035128595.1 Eptatretus atami | reverse complement strand
TTGGCAGCCATGTTGGATTTAAGAAAAATATTAAATAATGTTTTCTCTGGAACCACTTAACTTATCGAAGTGAAACTTTGCAACTATCATCTACCCTTATGTCTGCAGATACAGTAAAAATTATGATGTCACAAGTCACATGGTTTGGTGGCCATCTTGGATATAAAAATGCACCTTGTCTGATCAACACGAAACTTAAGAAGCATGATCCGCTACCCCATTGGAGAGAGAATGTAAATTTATTATGTAATAGGTCATGTGGTATGGCAGCCATATTGGATTGAAAATAAAAAAATTAAAAAGTCTTTTTCTCTGAAACGGCTGAACAGATCGAGGCGAAACTTTGCAGGTATGACCGCCTATCCATGACGAACAAAAAGTTCCCATGTTCTTTTGATATAGGTCACATGGATTGGCAGCCACATTGGATTGAAGGAAAAATATTAAATAATATTTACTCTGGAACTGTTGAAGCATTGAATGTGAAACTTCAGAGTTATGATTCACCCATCATGTGGAATGAAGGATTTCAAGTTCAACTTGATCGGCCACATGGTTCAGCAGCCATATTGGATTGAAGGAAAAATATTCAATAATATTTACTCTGTAACCGCTGCATAAATATATGTGAAGCTTCACAATTATAATCTTGCCGACATGGGGAAAGTACATTTTAAATTTTAACCCGATTGGCCACTTGGTTTGGTAGCCAGAATTATTTAATTGTTTTAATCTGAAAACTTTTGCAATTTTTTCTTTCCTCACTTGGCTGCACCTGCATGCATGCATTTGAGGGGACTGGAGTAGCAATTCAATTGATACCGATGATGGCCCCAGGAAAAATGGTCAACTGTGTACATAATAAATGGATGAACGTGGCCTGTTCCTCGGTCCATAACTTGTGAATCCCGCGTCGAAGAGAAACGTGTGGGGCCTCATTAGGCGGTATTTGTATCGAAGGCGGACGTCTGGGTACCGGTCATCACTGCCAGCAGTTATAAAGTGGCAGTTCTAGTTATTCAATTGAATTTAGAATGGGATTTAAATAAATTCAATTCAAATCAAAAGGAAGACCAAATAGGTACAGCCTGCATTGGAATCAGAAGGAGCCCGGACAAGTAAAAAGCAAAGATGAAGTCATCAGGAGGAACCTGGATATAATGCGCATTTCAGCTGCTACTTCTCTACCCTCAAACCCTTCCTGGAACAGCCAAGTGAGCATTATTCAAAAAAAAAAATCAAAAAGAACCCACATCAAAAAATTAAATAATTCTGGCTGCTAGGCTGTGTGTCCAATGAAGTTAAATTTAAACTCTATATTCCCCATTACTACTCGATACTAATTGTGAAGTTTCATGTCTATTGATTAAACGGTTACAGAGAAAACATTATATCATATTTTTCTTCAATCCAATATGGCTGCCAAACCATGTGACCTATCAATTATTCCTTTACAAACTTGTACACCCAAGGCTTGGGGAACATTTGTGTGAAGTTTCCCCTCAATTTGTCCAGCCGTTCTGGAGAAGAAGATTTTTTTTAATTATAGGTTTTATGGTAAATCAAATATGGCTACCAAACCACGTGACCTATGATGTCATATGTGTGAACATTTTGTTCCTCATGGCTAAGCGGTCATACGTGTAAAGTTTCGCCTCGATCTGTTCAGCCACTTCAGAGAAGATTTTTGAAGGTTTCAAAAAACAAAATTCCCGACAATATGGCTGCCGAATCACGTGACTGATGACATCATTTATGTTGTCTTTTTTTTCTGTGGACCATTTTATCCCGAGATGATCCCGAAAAAATTTCATACTGATCAGATGTAGCGTTCTACATATGCAATTATGATATCATAATGAAGGCACCTATGATGTCATAAAAAAAAATCGCACTTATTACCCATGAAGAGTACTTGCCGTGTTCGAAGTTTCAATTTTTTTTCTTGGTGCGGTTTCAGAGATACAGAGGTGCAAAGTGTTTCCGTTTTTCCAATATCGCTGCCATACCACGTGACCTATGATGTAATTATAATTAAAACATTCTACATGAGTCGTCGCACCTATGGTGAAAATTTCACCTCGATCTGACAAACTGTTGCGGAAAAAAAAATATGAAAGTCGTGCGGAGAAACAAACAAACAAATGAAATTGCTCGTGAGCAAAGGAATTGCCGGAATAACTTTGTCATATCTCCATGATCTCTGAAAAAACAAAAACCTGGAAATCAATTTGGTTCTTATAAGTCGATAGTGCTCCTGTTTAATGAGTTATGGCACTTAGTTTGGTCATGATCATAACTTGGAAGTCAATCGGACTTGAAATGGCGTTTTTAGGCGCAATTTGAAATTTTTGACCCGACCCCCCTGATATACGACCCCCGACCGCTAAGAAGGGTGTTGGTGTGATACCCCAATGAGACATTTGGTTGATGCAGTATTGGAAGATGCACATTTTGGATTTGGTTTGAAGTCGATACGACCATTTTAGCGAACGTTATTGCGAAAATAAGAATTTCGGTTTTCGGTGACCTTGACCTTGACCTTTGACCTAGATTCACCAAAAACGACAAGTGTCTAAGTTGGACCATGGCCGACGTCTGTATCCAGTTTGGTCATGATCGCTGAAACGGTGTGGCTGCTACAGGGTAAACAAACACACAAAACAGACAGACAGACACAGAATGACACACACAACTGACCAACATAATTGCCAAAATCCGAAGGATTCCGGCAATTAACAAACAGACAGATGAACAAACAAACGGACCCAAATGCAATACCCTCTCCTTCAGCAGCGAGGGTAAAAATGATTGTACGCGAATAAGTAAATAGGGCCTGACGTCCTTATTTGATTTTTGGTTTGTGCAGTGGGCTGAGTTTCTTCTTTGTCATCCAGTGATTGTAGGTTTGCATCATAAACTTACAAACCACCCGATGTATCAATTGTCTGGGAGGATGGTAGTTATTCGATTTAATTTCCCAATTCATATGCGCAATTGTGTGCTCACCTTTGAGTTGGTTAGCCTGAGTTATATCCAGGAATTCCACAGGTTGTGGGATCAAATCTGATGGCATCAACACGAAGGTTTTTTATTGTAATATTTTGGAAGCAGCAAGTATCAGGACAATCACCACATCATCGCTAGATTGAAAGGAAAAACCAAGACTGCAAAGGAATGACCTTCAGCGAGAGTAATATTCCCTTCTGGTCTGGTCTCCGAGTGTTCTCATATCCCCAGGGCAATTTTGATTGGGTGCTGAAATGCTGCCCATAATAAGACAGCACCACCCATCAAAAATCCTGATGAGGGTTTATTAATTAAAGAGGTGAGGTTACATCATGATATGAATCATCATACTATAATTCGAGAAGTGTCTGTGTGTTTGTTTGTTTGACCTCAATGTGCTGATGGATGGAATGAGTTGAGAACTAGTGGTTGCACTTGGGGAGAGAGGAGAAGGTAGTTGGCAGTAAAGATTTTAATTTTTTTTTTTCAATTTTTTTTCAAAAATTCAGTCCAGGGGGTTCAGGGTGGAGGGAGGACCCAAATTTGCTCCATATAAATGTGTATCATATAGCGTCATTCCCGATGAGAGGGGGCATGACAACTCGGACTAAAATAGGCAATTGTGGAGGAGTTAACCCGTCCATTAGGATGGGTTCTTTGCTCGTCTTTAAGAATTTATACTAACATGGCTTTACGGTCTCTCGTTATTTGACAGTGTTAAATCTCAGTGATGTTTCATGGTGTGGATTCCAATGTTTCAGTCCCAAAGTCAAATTCAAAATTCCCGTCTCCTTGTCTGAAGTACCCAAATTAATCAACCCTGATGCTAACGGTCTCTGTCGCATCAGCATTCATTAAGTAACAAAAAGTTATGTGACTGAATCTGCTGTCACTGAAATTCTGTAAACTGGAATCAAAGGTTTCTGCTGATGTTCTGGACATTGTGTATTTTGAAAATCTTCTCTCTCACAGGATGTCCCCAGATCCTCATGTGTCACTTTGCCGATAAAAATTATTTCTTCCAATTACACATGCCTGATGCACACTCCATTCGTAGTGTTGCAGTTTATGTCAAGAATTCTATCCCCCACAGTCAATGTTTCACACATTGACTAACTCCTCAACCCATCAAATAATTTTGGCTGTGCATTCTTCTCTGCAACCACTGAATGTTTGCTTGTTTGGTGTACTGTCCACCTAACGATGACTCCATATATATATACCAAGCTATTTCTGCAAATGGGGATCAACTTATAACCATCCAGCCTAACTTTCTGTTCCTCTTCTGTGGTAATTTCAACTGCCACCATGCCAGCTGGCTGGTTTATGTCTCCACAACAACGAGCCATGGCATTGCAGCTAATGTCTTCTGTGACTGTGAGTCGAACCCAATCTCTAAACTTTCCAACAGGAATCTCTGTAACTTGTACATCCCTCCTCCTTGATGTGGTGATGACTAACTTTCTATGCAAATACCTCTTCCTGTTCCTCCTCAGCTCCACTCAGCTTCTCAGTCCTTGTTCCTGTTAAAGTCCAAATCTCACTAACTGAGGTTAGGGAACTACAAACAATGCTGCAGACTCTGGTTGTTCACTCAAACTGACTGACCTGACTGATAGCTCAGGCTTTATTGCAGACTTTACTCGAGACAAAGGAGATCGTTAGCCCATCCGCTGCACAGCAGGAGATGCAGTTTTACAATTGCTTCGATGTGTTTGTGTGTCATTGTGTCTGAGATTAGATTCCTCCCAGTCTGCCTTCTCACAAAAGGACTGGTCTTCCATCCTGGTCTCTCTCTCTCTCTCTCTCTCTCTCTCTCTGACTGACTCTGACTGACTCTGTCTGTCCTCTGTCCTCTCTCTCTCTCTCTGTCTCTCTCTCTCTCTCGTCTCTCTCTCTCTCTGTCTCTCTCTCTGTCTCTCTTCTGTCTCTCTCTCTGACTCTCTCTCTCTGACTCTCTCTCTCTCTGACTCTCTCTCTGACTCTCTCTCTGATCTCTCTCTCTGACTCTCTCTTCTCTCTCTGACTGTCTCTTCTCTGACTCTCTCTCTCTCCTCTGACTGTCTCTCTCTGTCTCTGACTGTCTCTCTCTGCCTGTCCTCTCTCTCTCCTGCCTCTCTCTCTCTGCTGTCTCTCTCTCTCTCTGACTGTTCTCTCTCTGACTGTCTCTCTCTGACTGTCTCTTCTCTGACTGTCTCTCTCTGACTGTCCTCTCTCTGACTGTCTCTCCTCTGACTGTCTCTCTCTGACTGTCTCTTCTCTGACTGTCTCTCTCTGCTGTCTCTCTCTGACTGTCTCTCTCTCTCTGACTGCTCTCTCTGACCTGTCTCTCTCTGCCTGTCTCTCTCTGACCTGTCTCTCTCTGACTGTCTCCTCTCTCTCTCTCTCTCTCTCTGACTGTCTCTCTCTCTGACTGTCTCTGTCTTCTCTCTCTCTCTGACTCTCTCTCTCTCTCTCTCTGACTGTCTCTCTCTCTCTCTCTCTCATGCAAAGTTTAATTCATCTGCAGCTATCATGTATTCATCCTGCCAAACACTGAATTATGTGGCAGGACAATTGCAGTCAAGCAGCTTGCTTTCTAATCATTGAAGGATAACCTGACAGAGAGCAACCTTAGTTCATTTTGGAAGGCTCACAATGAGTGTTTCCACCACAGACGAGCCTTAAAACATCATATGACTAGCCTTAAGATTGAACTCTCCCTCAAAGTCCTGGTTGCACCTTGTCCAGTGTGTCTATGGTGTCTACTCCTCTTCCATCCCCTCTCTCTCTTTCTCCTCAGATGGCTTAATTTTAGACTTTGAGACAAAGCAGTTCACAAGCCCTTCCACCACGTAGCAGGAGATGCAGTTTTGCAATCGCTTTTACGTGTGTTTGTGTGTCAGTGTGTCTGTCCAGGCCATACCATTTTTCACCATTTGAAGTTTGGTCATCAAATTTTCAACAAACCCTTATTATGAGTAGACAGAGAAGAATAATTAATAATTGGGTCAAAATGTCAAAGGACAAAGTTAGAGTAAGTACAAGTATGCCTTATTAGCCTGTCTTCACTGCGAGAAGGCCGGGTTTTGTAATCGCTTCCGTGTTTCTTTTTCTTATACATACCATTTGAGCTTTTGTCATCAAATTTTCAATAAACCTTTGTTATGAGAATATGGGGACACTAGTTAATAAAATGGAATTTTTTTTAGCTGTTATTTTTATCAAGTTTAGTTTGAGTACAACACAGATGGGCTTTACATTCTGAGAGTTCCATCTAGTTTCAACTCTGTGTTTGCCTCCAAAGCTCATGTGCCAAACCCATCCTTCTCAGTCCCTACCTTACCCCCTCATGCCCACTGTATTCCAGCCACTATGACTTTTTCACTTGACAATCAAGAATAATTTCTGAAAAACTTTGATAACAGGCCCAGACAGCATCAGTATATGGATTCTCAAATCTTGCAGTGCTGCTCTCACTTTCCTATGTTTTTTCTGTTCTTCACCTTATGTCATCTCCTGTCTGCTTGGAAGCTAGACAACATAATTTCAAATACAAGAATGATACATAAACAGACCGCCTCAACTGTAGTCCACTGAGCCTATTAATTTTATACAGGCCATGAAATTAATCATTTTATTCAAGGGCATGGAATGAAGTCTTTCCTTCTCTCAAACAGCATAATCTTTTTTTTATTTTTTATTTATTCATATGCAGACTACTTGGCTGCATCATTTTCTGGGGGTTCGGCTATGCTGCTGATGCAATGCCCCTTGTTACCAAGAGGCTGGTACTCATTTTGCTGACCTCGGAAGGATGACAGGCTGAGTCAACCCTACCTGGTGTTGATTCAGTGGGATGGCAGGGGCTTGAACTCAAGACCCGAACATCTTAAGCCAGCCACCTTAACCATTAAGCCAACACCAGACTTACCTAATCTCTGATCATCACTTTATATTCCCTCCCAGTCACTCCACTTTGGACATGATGCTGCACCTTTCTCAACAATGGATGGAGGCCCTGAATGTGAAACATGAGCTCAGGATCATATGTCTCTCTGGACATAACTGGGGCATTTGACAGTCTGCAACCCCACTCTGCTGGCCAAGTTTTCTGCCTGTGGCATTGAAAGTCACCATCATTTCTGGCTTTCCAACTTCCTCCATTTACAGTTAGACCTCGAAGGAATCCTGTCATATCTTCTCCCAGTAGAGGCTGGAGTTCCGCAAGGCAGTCTCCTGTGCCCAGTGTTGTTTCTCGTATACTTAAATTAACTCTCCGGTCTCCTTGGTAGCCATCTTTATTTTTCCAGATGACATCGCTTTATGCCATACTGCAACGCATCACAACTACAGAATGACAGCAGCTACCTTCCACTCTGAGCAGAAAAGGATCAGATACTGGTCTGACAAATGGAATACTATGTATTATTCAATCCAGGTAGTTTATTGTCTTTTATCATGAACAATGATCTCTCCTCTCCTTTGACTCTCTCTTCCAAATTCTTTTCCATTGGGGAAGAATGGCACACTTTGGGCGATGCCTGTGTTGGATAGCATGCTTCACGCTGTGCGTTTGTTCATGCTGGACAGCCTAGACTGCCCAGTCCATGCTCCAAGCTGACTTGTCCCCAAGGCTGCACTGAGGGGTTGACTTGCCGTGCTTCTTCTCCTTCAGACTGATATGGCCAGAGTGACCAAATGAGAGAGACATAGAATGTACCCCTTGCCTGATGTAACTGGGACTTAACTGTTGCACATCCTGGCCACTGGTCTTAATACTGCTGCTTTTAGTATGGCACCATGGCAGAGCCAGGGCACTCTGCTGATACTCAGAATATAGAGAGGCAGATTCACAGGTTGATATGGAATTTCTACCTAAATAATAAATAATACCTGACTTCACGCACATTTTCACATTCTGACAGGATGAGGGACATGACAATTTTGCCTTAATATACCTATAAGCATGAACATCACATGGGGGAAGGGGGTCTTACTCCTTTGATCCCATCCACATACCACTGCCCTCTCCTCACATAAGTTATGTTCTCAGTCCCAATGGTCTCCCAACCCAAGGAGAGGATGTGCAATTCATCTGTCTGAGAGAGAACACCAATGGGGGGTCCATCTCTACACCTACATCTCCCACCCCACTTTGTTGATCTTCAACCCTCTCACTACTGTTGGACTGCCATTGGTTGCCCTGTCCCAGACCGTACCAATCCCAGACTGCAACATTTTTGGCTGTGTCATACTCAGCTGCATCACCATCAAATGCACCACTGTCAGCGGCACTGGAGTTTCACCTGTTGACGCTGAGCCTACCTCTCTCACTCCTGAATAACTTTCCAATTGACTCCAACTAATGTTGATCCTTCAGTCCTGCTGCAAGCTTGGCCTTGTCCTTCTCCCTCCTGACACCCATCACCACATTCTGGTTTGTGAAAAATGTCATCAGCTGTTTCAAAGCAGTGTCTGTCAGACCCATGGCTCTACCCCCTGACACCGGAGACGTCACCTCCCCTTGTTTCAACTCACACATTTGTGAGGATGCCCTTTTGTCATCCTTCTCTCCCCTTGTTCCAACTCACACATTTGTGAGGATGCCATTTGTCATCCTTCCCTCCCCTTGTTCCAACTCACACATTTGTGAGGATGCCCTCTTGTCATCTTTCAAACTTGAGATTTTCAAATCTAAAATTTAGAAAATTACATAATTTATACATGAAGTAAACTTTAATTTGCACAAAACAACACTAGGCCAACTTCTATATTTGAACTTTCAAACTTGTCTCCCTCCTCTAAAACCTGAGAGTGGCTTGTTTAGTCTGTCTTTGGAGTTTGCACCCCCTCCATCTCTTCCCCCAAATGCTTCAATTCTGTGCTGTGCTTGCTTCCAAATCCTGTGTGGACAACCCCTCACTCTCTGTACCCATCCTATCCAATCACACCGAACTGCTCCTGGACTGTGCATTTTGCACCTGAGAATGTGAAGACGTTTCTGGCAACCATAGACACCGATTCTGCAACTGGACCAGATGGCATCAGCTCACGTGTCCTAAAATCCTGCTTTGCTTGCGCATCCTCTTTTTGCTCTGTTCACCCTATCATTTGCCCTTGGTTATCTTCCATCTGCTTGGAAGTCAACCAACATCACCGCATTACAAAAGCAAGGTGTAAAAACGGATCCCCTTAATTACAGACCTCTAAGCTTGCTTCCAATCATCAGCAAGGTCATGGAATCAATCATCGCAGTTGACATCAAACCTTCCCTTTGATCCAATGGCCTCATCTCAGATCACCAATTTGGATTCAGGCTCCTTGAACATGCTGCTTCTGTTCTCCCAACAAAGGATGGAGACGCTCAATGTCAGACAGGAGATCAGGGCTGTCTCTCTCGACATATCTCGAGCATGTGATACAGTCTAGCACCCTGCCTTGTTCTCCAAACTCTCTGCCTATTGCTTCAAAGGCCAACTCCACACTTGGCTTACTGACTTCCTCTACTCTCGTAATATCTCACCTACTCTTCACAAAAGACACCCTGGGATCTTCAATGCTCACCAACAAGTGCTGACAGACATGTCCTTACCATCCATCCATTGCATGGTGCACACAACGAAGCCTTGCCCTGTATGTGAAACACCAGGATGACCGTCTGTTGCTGGACCAATATTAAAAAGCAGACTCGACACTCGTGTGCATACCTTTAAGTTATCCTCCCACACCTACCACAGTTATCCTAACTAGTAACTATATAACTCATTATATTAACTAGCACAGTTCACCACCCTATGGGCAATCTTGTTCCAAAAATGCAGCACGTTCTTCCGACACATCCCTTTATTTGGGTGGCATATATGCTACAGATCGCTGCCTCGATTGCTCCCAAAAATAAAAGATATCCCGGATTACGTACATGAAGCAAAAACATGCGTACTGCTTACATGCACATATATATAATGCATAGTGGTTATTATAGCTTGGATAATTCCAAATGCACCCCTCCTGTCCCCAAAGAAAGAAAATGCCAAAATGGGAGAACAAAACATCTTTTCAAACCTTGATGAAATCAAACAAAATTTCCATGTGCACAACTTTAGGGTGCACTCATTAATTCCTGAAAGTTTCATCTTCTGAGGTGAAATCCTCAAAGAGAAGTATATGAAACATACGTACAAACATGCTGTTGTGTTGAGCGCCGATTAACATCTTGGCTCCTTTAACGGTATTTATTCTCAAACAAATATAACCAGGGGATGGTGTCTCGACGGAGGGTATGATGACTGGATGAGGAAGGGAAGAAATTGATTCAATAATTAATTATATACAATGAGGACTACAAAATGTGGCGTTCCGTAGTCCTCATTGTATATTATATACAATTAGGACTACGGACTCAAGCATAGACGGTGAAAGGGAATGAAAACTGGGTTGGCCTTAGCTCTGCTGGTGGAGACGTCAAAGCAGGTGGTGCCAAAGCAGGTAGGTGCGAACAGGTGAAGAACCAACCAGGGTGTTGAAGCAGGATAAGGCAAGGAGAAAGACAAAGCAGTAACATGAATCAGGAACAGGGAGAATGACCAGATGAGGCAGGGCACGAGCAGGAGGAGGCAAGCAAAACCGTTCCTCTTCAGGGTATCCCTTGATACCCTACAAAATAGATATGACTCGTATATTTATGATTTCCGATTGATAGAGTCAGTATTTTTGCAATTAAAAGTTGAACCAGGAAGTCGTCCGCCTTATCCGTCTTTTCAAGGGAAAACCGTTATTAAAAGAAAGATGGAGGAATGGTTTTACATTATCATTTCTCATGACCACCCTGACTTTGTTCACATAATTTTTTGAGTAATATCTCCACATCCATTTGCATTTTTATCTCTGCCAGCAAATGTGGATGGAGGTTACATGTTCACCCGTCTGTCTCTTTGTTATTTGCAAAATGGAAGATTTTTCAAGTATATTGGTCAGTCGATTTTGTTATTCTGTCTGTCTGTCTGTCTGTTTGTCCGTCTGTCTCTTTTTGTTTGTCTGTTTGTCTGTTTATCGCCTACAGGTCACAATTTTGAACCAATCTTCGCGAAACTTCACCACATGGTAGAGTTTGTCATAAGGAAGAAGCCTATTGTTTTTGAGGTCAAAAGGTCAACATAGGCCAAAGGTCAACAAATAGGGCTGTCCTTTTATTTTTTTCGGTAGAAATTTCAAAGGGGCTAACCCGAATTTAGGTTGATATTTATGAGAAAATAAAAAATAAAAAATATGAACCCGCAAAAAATATTTTAGGGGTGCTACATCGAAATTTGAAATTTGAAAAATTTTGTTTTTGCCATCGAAATTTGATAAAAAAAGAAATTCATTTTATATTTTTCTTTTTTTAATCTTATGCCAAAATGACATTAACATGTAATGTATGATGTTTTCTGGTGCATTAGAATCTGAAATACTGCAGAAAAATATTGTTGAACTTGGCAATATTTTTCCAGTCCGTCTCAGTGAAACTTGAAGTCTAAAAAATACAAGATTTTATGTATTTTTCGCGTTTTTTTGAATCGGCAGTTTGCAGACAGAGTCTTTGAACAGACGGGACAAGAGCTATAGTTCATTGGAACGTCTTATTAGAACGCCACTTAGGCAGGAATTTACTTCACTTTGGGTGCTGCCACCACATTCATGAACTCATCCTGGAAGCGGCTCCCGTGGTGTGCCTCGGTCCTTCCACAGGACCAGATATTTCGCTATTCAAAAGGCTTCAAGGGAAATGGTCGTACGTTGATCAAACAACCTTCAGAGCAGCACAACCTATAGAGAATCCTGGAGAATTTAATATTTTAACAAAAGAGGAAATCATTGAGTTCGTGAACGACCAATTGAAAGAACATCAGCCCAGAGAGGACTACAGGGAACTTTCTAGAGTTATGTATTGTCTTTGTAGCTGAACGAGGCTTTCACTTTCGTCATCCGGGCACCCTACATAGTCAGGTGGATGCCTAAAGCTATCTATGCCCTCAAGCTGTACTTGTTTCGCGTGCAGATCAAGTTGACAAAGAGAGAAGAGAAGGGCCTACTTGATCTGAGCCACTTCCTAGTACAAATCTACGTCAAAGCGTGGTTTACTGCCCCCAATTCCATCTCGGCTCGTGCGAAGGATCCTGACATTGTTAAAGCGAATGGATAAATATTCCGAAGTGAACGTTGATATATCTAAGGCAACGGTGAAATGTTTGCTGGGACCAGCTGTAGTATTTATCGGTAGAACTGATACCATTATGTCTATTTGACCAAAACGTGTCAATTGAGACAAAAATGAAAATATCTCAAACTCAAAAAGAACAAGTCGATGACGATGATGAAGCACCGAAAAGAGCTGTTGTTCACCAGAAATATATGATGCGCCGAAAACTGAAGATTTCGCATCTCCGAGAAGCAGAAAGTTTTTTTTGATGTACTGCATTGCTGCAACTCTGATATTTCTGACACAAAGAACCCAGATCAATGGGAAACTGAAGATAGTTTCGTACAGAGCCGTACTATCGTCAGCAAGCTGAAAGTTGTGATTGACTGTGCAGAGCGTGGTGTAGCCCTGGCGACTGAGTACAACAGACTTATTACGTACGATGAGGAGCAAAAGCAGTACCTATTACAAGGCGGTAACTGATCACCGAAAACGATTCCTGGACTGTAAGAAATCAACTTTGAACAGTGAACTGTAGCTCTTGTCCGCGGTCTGAGTTCAAAGACTCTGTCTGCAAACTGCGGAGTTCGAAAAACGCGAAAAATACATAAAGTGTTGATTTTTTAGACTTTTCAAGTTTCACTGAGACGGACTGGAAAAATCTTGCCAAGTTCAACAATATTTTCCTGCAGTATTTCAGATTCTAATGCACCAGAAAACATCATACATTACATGTTAA
>CM068952.1:134668986-134679826 GCA_035128595.1 Eptatretus atami | reverse complement strand
GTACATGTGCGCCGTTTACCTGGGGAAGTGATGGCACCAGGATGCACTGTGGGAAGACGACAAGCCGGTTGAGAGAGTGTGATGCTCTGGGCAATGTTCTGCTGGGAAACCCTGAGTCCGGCCATTCATGTGGACGTCAATTTGACACGTGTCACCGACCTAAACATCGTTGCAGACCAGGTACACCCCTTCATGGCAATGGTATTCCCTGATGGCAGTGGCCTCGTTCACCAGGATAATGCGCACTGCCACACTGCACACATTGTTCGGGAATGGTTTGAGGAACATGATGAAGTGTTCACGGTGTTGCATTGGCCTCCAAATTCTCCAGATCTCAATCCGATTGAGCATCTGTGGGATGTGCTGGACTGACAAGTACGATCCACGGTGGCTCCACCTCGCAACTTACAGGACTTGAAGGATCTGCTGTTAATGTTTTGGTGCAAGATACACAGGACACCTTCAGGGGTCTTGTGGAGTCTATGCTCGGCGGGTCGGTGCTGTTTTGGCAGCACACGGAGGACCAACAGCATATTAGGCAGGTGGTCATAATGTTTGGCTCATTGGTGTATGTATATATATACACACACACACACACACTCACACACTGGCATTGTGTGGGGAGAGAAACATGAATAAGTAACTCTTTGCAGCCAATTACAAAGATTGATTAATTGATTGGCATATTGGAGCTCTGTTTCAAGTTCCGCATGTGTCCTTCCCTGAATATTTCTGAATACAAATGGCTTTGCATTTTGAATGCGGGTGGGCTTTCCCTTTTGCAGTTTTTTCTTTGATCTTCCTCTTAGTTTGTTGTATTGTTGTATATCATTTGCAATTCAGCATCGAAAAAGGCTGTGATGAATATCCTACTAACAATGCCCATCTCCTCACTCCTTGCACTGCCTCATTTTATTTTTTCCCAAAGCGGATGCGGCCGGGCTTTACGGGGACGGGCATTTTCTAGTTTTATATAAGCCCAAACCGGCATCACCTCAACTCACCATTTGAAACCATTCACCACCCCGGCCCTTCCCCGCCACCCCACTGCTCTCCTGCCTCCTCCTCAGCCCACGGAGCTCTCCTGCTCCTCCATCCCGCCTTGCTGGCTCTCCTGCCCTCTTCTCAGCCGACGGAGCTCCCCTGCCCCCTCCTCCTCCCCCCAGGCAGGCAAAATTATATGCTACCTTGGCATGTAATAGTGGGGTTTCATTTAGCAATGCAATGGCATTTGACCGGTAATAGTGAATATTGCCTGAGGGCTTACCATCGGGGCTAGGGAGAGAAGGGAAGGAGGACAAATTTACTGATAGAAGCACCAAGGATCTGAAGACTCGGACTTTCATCCTCCTGCAGAGGTACTGACAGTGCCACACCCCCATAACCCATTGAATCCATGACTCCCCACGCCTGACCCAGGCATCTGTTGATGTCCAGCTCACAAACTGCAGAGACATGAATATCACTGCCAAGGTAAGTGAATCTCTCCCTGACCTCAACATCCTCACCAGACACAGGAACAGAAAAGAAGACAGCATCCAAGATGTCATTGAAAGCCTCGATCTTTACATTGACCCAGAAAACCCGAAGGCCCAGCGGCTCCGATTCCTCATTCATTACCTCGAGGGACCCTACAAGGATATCCATTGTTTCCGCAAGGATGACTGCATCATCTGCGAAATCAAGGTCAGATATTTTGACATTCTCAAGCGATGCACTGTAGCTTGAACTCTCCGAAATCTTCCCCAGAATGCAGTCCATGCAAGTGTTAAAGAATGTGGGGGCCAATACACACACGTGACAAACTCCAGTAACAACTGGAAATAAGTTGGAGATGGAACCATCACACCTTACAGCACTCTCTGTACCAGAGTACAGTTCAGATGTCAGATCGATGAACTTTGGAGGCACCCCGCGAAGACTGAGAATCCTCCAGAGGGCATCCCGATTCGCCGAATCGAAAGCTTTGCAGAGATCAACATAGGCTGCAAGCAGCCCCTGCCGAAACTCTCGTCTGCATTCAGTGAGGATCCGCAGGGCAAGGATACGGTCAATCGTTGACCTCTTTGGTGTAAAGCCCGACTGCTCCGGGTGCTGTTGCTTCAGGATATGGTGGCAAACCCAATGAAGAATTATCCTCGCAAAGACCTTGCCTGGCACTGACAGCAGTGTCACCCCTTGGTAGTTGGTGCAGTCCTGGGGATCACCCTTCCCTTTCCAGAGAGGAATAATGAGGCCCCTTGTCCAGTCTGTTGGGATGATGCCTGTGCTCCAAACAGATCACAGAACTGCCTGCAATGATACCAGTACAGCATTTCCACCAGCCTTGGGAAGTTCAGCCTGGATGCCACAGATCCCTAGGGCTTTACCCACTTTCAACTGGTTCACTGCAGCCTGTTTCCACAAACAAAGGCTGTTCACATTTGATTGGAGGGTCTACAATAGGGATAGTTATATTGCTGACATACAACTCAACAGCCAGTGGGTCAGCTTGGTGCAGCCGTTCAAAGTAACCGCCCCAGCGGGCTTTCACTTCAGATTCCTCTGTCAAGAGTCCACCACCCTCTGCTCTAACAGTAGCACACTGAGGGACGGACTTGGAGAAATGCAATGCACAAATTCTTCTGTAAGCAGGACGAGAATCACTCATCCACAGGTGATCCTCTACCCCTTCACACATTCCTCGCACATTGGCCTCCTTGTCCGCCCTCAGCGCACGTTCAGTTTTACGCCTGAGCTCCCTGAACAGCTGAGCTATGCCATTAAGCCTGGCCCTGCGACTCTGGTCAATGGTATTCAGTGTCCCTTGGGAGACAAAGTTCGTCTTCGCCTGTCAGTGGGTTCCAAGATATCCACTGCCAACATCAAGGGCAGTAGTTTTGGAGGCACAACACAACTCTTCAGGATTCCCCAAAGCACCCAGACCACCCAGACCCCCCAAATCCCCACTCAGCTTGTTCATAAACTCCTCAGGTACCCTCTCATTCTTGAGCTTGCCAACATCCAGCCTAGGTTGGGATGGTACACATTTTGCCTGATTTAAGCTAACAACTTCAGAGTTGCTACAACAAGCCTGTGGTTGGTATTGAGGAACTGAGCACTCTGGTAAACCCTGTTTCTGGATCATCCTCCAGCGACCATCAACGAGCACATGGTCAATCTCCTTTGCCACACCACCAGGGTTGGAATACCAAGTCCAGCGATGACCCTGTTGTCACTGAAAACCATGAACCAACCACCCTAAGTCCATGACTTCTTGCAAAGTCAAGGAACTTAGTGCTATTGTGGTTCATAGTTCCAGACCCATGGGGAACAACACATGCATCATAACCATCCCTATCACTTCCAGTCTATTCATTGATATCCCCCAAGACTAGAAGAGTATCTCGCCTGGGGCACTGATCAACCACAGACTGAAGCACCACATTGAATGCGTGGGAAATGACACCCAAGGAGTGATGAACACTTCGTCTCATAATACGCTTGTTGACCAGTGTTACCTCAACTATCATTGGTGTCAGCTTATTGAACACAGCTACAGCAACTCCTTGGGCATGTTGACCATCAAAGCGACGAGCCAACTAGTAGGTGTAACCACCTGCCATGATCTCGCCACAATCCGGTCTCCGAACCTCAGAGAGTGCTGCAATACCTTTGTTCAAACGCTTGAACTCAGATGATAACAGAGACAGGTGATCATCCTCTCTTAAAGATAGGACATTCCAGCCACCAACCCGAAGGTACTGCCTCAGGTTAACCCAAGGTGACCGCCGTCTGGTGGACGACACCTCAGCACCACTCCGCCACACACCACCGCAATCTGACCCAGGAAGTTTACCCCATGCTTTCTTCCTATCATCAAGGAATGGGGGTCCCGAAGGCTTTGCCCCAATCCTGTCATTCGGTGAGCTGCCCTGTGAAGGGCCGTAGCACAGGAGGTACTCCCAAGGAGTGAGTTTTCAGTTTTCTTTGCATTTGTGGGGTTTACGGAATTAAGTGTTTTATGGTAGCCGGAGTGCAAATCCAAAAATGGGTTGGCAGGAGGTGGTACGATTCTGGCCTGAATCTTTCTGGAATTGGCTGGTCAGGACTGCTGTTTGACTATTGCAGGAATTTGTAATTTGTCCATTGTCCAGCGCTAAGTCACCTACTCCTCACTGAAGACACGATGGGATCTTCAACGTCCACCAACAACCGGTGATGGTAGATTTGTCCTCTGGTTTAACATCCTACCGATGGATGGTGACCACGTTGATGCATCACCCAGCATTCGAAACAACAGGGTGGCAGTTTATATATAGCTGGGTCAGGATTCAGACCCAAGCTAGACAGCTCAGAGACGAGTGCGCATACCTCTAAGCTATCCTGCAAGCCATATTTGAATGCTCAATGAAAATAAATCGTTTTTTGGTCATTGGCAATTTAATTATTTAGTAACTATTTCCCACTGTTTTTTTTTTTTTCTTCATTCCCCACTGGCACATCTGATTTTTCACAGCTGGATGGGGAAAATATCAATAACCTTTGCATTGATACTGTCAAGGTCAGATGAAGTATAAATACTGGTGTTGGCTTAATGGTTAAGGTGGCTACCTGAAGATCTCAGGGTCTTGAGTTTTGAGCCTCTGTCATTCCATTAAATAACACCAGGTGGGCAAAATGAGTACCAGTTTATTGGCAACAGGGGCACTGCATCAGTGGCACAGCCACACTCCCAGCGTTGATGCAACCAGCAGCCACAGGCTGCATCTACATGAATACATGTCAATGTGTGTGCATGTGTGTGTCAGTTTGTGCGTATGCCTCCTCCATAACTCCAAAACCATGAAACCCAGCAGCCTGAAACTTTACATGCATACGAAGGGAACTCCAAGGGAGTGCATGAGTGAAAATTGGGTGTTTGGGTTAAATAAAACACCCTTTTTGAAGATAATTAACACCCTTATTTAATTATATTCTTTATCAGGCGCATCCTCAGCCACCTCGCTGTTGTCTTAAGGTGCACCCCGGATACCTTGCTCGGGTCTTAATTCACCATTTTGTTTGGCCTGCTCAACAATGCCTTGAGTTGGAGCAGGCCGCAATGGTTTATTAACGATAACGTTTTTTTTATTTCCACTTTCCTCACATATCATCGAATGCCTGATCATCATGTCTTCAAATCGCTGCATACATTGCGATGCTTATCAATGCCCGAAGACGCCAGCGTTCGTAGCTTTATTTTATTTCTGCACATCCCGTAACCTCGAGACTCTCTTAAACTAAGCCGAATTACAAAATTTTAGCTCCAGAATTGAACTTAGCAGCACTTTTGACTGCTGAAAAAAGTGTTAATTTGTCCAATTCAGATATTTCTTGAGCATTTCTGGGTGCGTGCGTTTATATGACCAATAGGAAATTGGTAATCGCTTGCCAAGCCAGGCGTTCCATTGGAGTGCTTGCTTGAGTGATTAAGCCACTTCGCGAGCGCTCACCAAGCTGCTTGGTTGTTTGTTTCAAAGCCGTGAGAAGTGATACCTGTCACTTCGCTGATAGAAACACCAATCTTTGCGCAATTGCTAAAAAAAAAAAAATTAAAAGAATTAAAATTCAGTTTCACCCTTTGAAAATAATGCGAATAAATTATTGAAATATCTGCTGCTTTTTCGTGGCCTTTACTCATCTGTGTTGCAAGTGGAGCAACCTACTTTGTGATGCTTAAAAAGGCAGTGCATAATCACCATTTTCTGAATCCATTCAATGTGAGAAACGGGATTGAATGAGAATAACATTATTATAAGTGAAGACGATGAAGGAGGAAGAGATTTTTCTGCCCGGTTTTATATAGAACATGGCGGTTAAAATGAAAATGTTGCTGTTTGGGCATGTTGAATCGCTCCGATAATGCCCTGGTATGCTGCCTACCCTCCCCTCACACTTCCCTCCCTAGCCATTATGCTGACTTCCATTCCCTTTACGCTGCCTTCCCCTCTTCTCACGCTGCCTTCTTACCCTCCTCTCACGCTGCCTTCTTACCCTCCTCTCACGCTGCCTTCTCCCTCCTCTCACGCTGCCTTCTTACCTCCTCTCACGCTGCCTTCTACCCTCCTCTCACGCTGCCTTCTACCCTCCTCTCACGCTGCCTTCTTACCCTCTCTCACACGCTGCCTTCTTACCCTCCTCTCACGCTGCCTTCTTACCCTCCTCTCACCGCTTGCCTTCTTACCCTCCTCTCACGCTGCCTTCTACCCTCCTCTCACGCTGCCTTCTTACTCTCCTCTCACGCTCCGTCTTACCTCCTCTCCATGCTGCCTTCTACACTCCTCTCACGCTGCCTTCTTACTCTCCTCTCACGCTGCCTTCTTACTCTCCTCTCACGCTGCCTTCTTACCCTCCTCTCACGCTGCCTTCTTACCTCCTCTCAAGCTGCCTTCTTACCCTCCTCTCACGCTGCCTTCTACTCTCCTCTCACGCTGCCTTCTTACCCTCCCCTCATTCTGCCTTCTTACTTCCTCTCAAGCTGCCTTCTTACCCTCCTCTCATGCGCTTCTTACCCTCCTCTCATGCTGCCTTCTTACTCTCCTCTCACACTCCGTTCATTACCCTCCTCTCATGCTGCCTTCTTCACTCCTCTCATGCTGCCTTCTTACCCTCCTCTCACGCTGCTTCTTACTCTCCTCTCACGCTACGTTCTACCCTCCTCTCATGCTGCCTTCTTACTCTCTCTCACGCTGCCTTCTTACCTCCCCTCTGCTGCCTTCTTACCTCCTCTCATGCTGCCTTCTTACCCTCCTCTCATGCTGCCTTCTACCCTCCCCTCATGCTGCCTTCTTACCCTCCTCTCATGCTGCCTTCTTACCCTCCTCTCATGCTTCCTTCTACCCTCCTCTCATGCTGCCTTCTTACCCTCCCTCATGCTGCCTTCTTACCCTCCTTTCATGCGCCTTCTTACCCTCCTATCATGTGCCTTCTTATCCCTCTCATGCTGCCTTCTTACCCTCCTCTCATGCTGCCTTCTACCTCCCCTATCCGCCTTCTTACCCTCCTCTCATGCTGCCTTCTTACCCTCCCTCATGCTGCCTTCTTACCCTCCTCTCATGCTGCCTTCTACCCTCCTCTCATGCTGCCTTCTTACCCTTCTCTCATGCTGCCTTTCTTACCCTCCTCTCATGCTGCCTTCTTTCCCTCCTCTCACGCTACGTTCTTACCTCCTCTATGCTGCCTTCTTACTCTCTCTCATCTGCCTTCTTACCTCCTCTCATGCTGCTCTACTCTCTCATCCTCTCCTCTCATGCTGCCTTCTTACCCTCCTCTCATGCTGCCTTCTTACCCTCCTCCATGCTGCCTTCTTACCCTCCTCTCATGCTGCCTTCTTACCCTCCTCTCATGCTGCCTTCTACCCTCCTCTCATGCTGCTTCTTCCTCCTCTCATGCTGCCTTCTTACCTCCTCTCTCGCCTTCTTACCCCTCTCATGCTGCCTTCTTACCCTCCTCTCATGCTGCCTTCTTTCCCTCCTCTCATGCTGCCTTCTTACCCTCTCATGCTGCCTTTTACTCTCCTCTCATGATTCCTTCTTACCCTCCTCTCATGCTGCCTTCTTACCCTCCTCTCTTTCTGCCTTCTACTCTACTCTCACGCTACCTTCTTACCCTCCCCTCATGCTGCCTTTCCATTCACTCCCCTCACGCTACCTTCTGCACCCCCTTGTGCTGCCTTCCCCTCCTCTCGTGCTGCCTTCCCTTCCCTCTCACTGCCTCCCTCCCCTCACACTGCCTCCCCTCTCCCCCTCACACTGCCTCCCAAACCCCATCCTGCTGCCTTCTGAATCCCCCTCCCCCGCCACGGTGCCTTCTCCTCCCGTTGCACTGCCTCCCTCCCCTCCCTGCCTTCCGTTCCCTCCCCTCTCACTGCCTCCCTTCCCTCCCCTCTGCTGCATTCCCTTCCCTCCCTCCTAGCTGCATTCCTTTCTCCTCCCCTCATGCTCCTCCTCCCACCCCCACCCCTCTCACCCCCCATGGACATCTCCGGCAGTCTCCGTGTCTGTATTAACATGCTGTTTTAATGTACCCCATTTTGTTCAATCCTGTACCATCCCCCCCCTCCCACCTTCTCCACAATTCCCACTACCAAACACAAGTCAAAGAAGCCCTCCGCTCATGCTTACCTGCTCCAAAATCCCTCCCCCTCTCTACTTTTCCCTCTTCTCGCTCCCACACCCTCACCCCCCCCCCCCCGCCTCCCCCAGAGTGCATAGAGACGTTTGGTTAGGCATCGCCTCCCACCTCCCCCCCTTCCTAGCTCTCCTTTCCTCATCCCTCCTTGCTCCCCCTACCTCCTCTCTACTTCCCCCCCCTCCTCTCTCCCCCTCCTCTCTCTCTCACACTCTCACACTCTCACACTCTCACACTCTCTCACTCTCTCACTCCTCTCACTCTCTCGACTCTCACTCTCGTCCTCACTCTCTCTCACTCTCTCTCACTCTCTCTCATCACACTCTCTCACTCTCTCTCTCTCTCACACTCTCTCACACTCTCACACTCTCACACTCTCTCACACTCTCACATCTCTCACACTCTCACACTCTCACACTCTCACACTCTCACACTCTCACACTCTCACACTCTCATCACTCTCTCTCTCACTCTCTCACTCTCTCACTCTCTCACTCTCTCACTCTCTCAACTCTCTCACTCTCTCTCCCCTCCCCCCTTCCGTTCTCCCTCCTCTCCCTCTCCTGCCCTCTTCTATCCTTCGACTCCGTCACTTTCCTACTTATCCCCCTCTGTTAAGGGGACTATTTGCAACTGACAGTTTAGTTTTGAATTTAAAATGGCTTCCCCAGAGTGTAGCATGTGTGACTCAGATTCGGTGTGAGCCGATCGGAGGGTGCAAAGTCGCTACAAGTATGAGTATGCATGCATGCAGGCAGAACTTTCCAGGTAGATAGCGTGGGTTTTAAATGCTCCCGCCTGGTTTTATATGGAACACAGTGGTTAAAAAGAAAATGTTGCTGTTTGGTGTGTTTTATTGCCCTTCCCTTCCCCTTGCACTGCCTTCCCTTTCCCCACCCCTCTTCGCTTCCCTCCTCCCTCCCCCTTCCCCCTCCACCTTCTCACTCTCCCCCACCCCTCTCCCTCTCCCCATCTTTGTCCCCCCCCCCTTAGTATACCTGTCAGCAAAGCGACAGGTGGTATTTGCTTGTACGGAATGATATAGAGATGAAGTAAAAGGGTCAAATATTTTCATCAATATTTTACTCTGCCTTTTTGCAATGCAAGAAGTAAATGCCATTTTTCTTGCGGAATTATTTTATTTTATCTGAGGGTGACATTGGAAGCTTGGTGAATCGTATTGATCAGTTTGGTTAACATATGGCATGAATATTATGCATTCGGTGATATCGTGAGGCACATCAAAAACGGAAACATTATATTTGAATATGGCATAGAATCGTAGAAACAGAAACATCATCGAGCTATGTCACTGTTGCCGTGTCCTGTGGGAAAATATTGGCTGGACTTCCTGTCCCAAACAAATCTGAAACAAGTACCAGAACAGCGTGCAACATCGCTGGGATGCCTTCGGCTCCAGGCGATGCCGCCTTGCAGCACATGGAGTTGGAATTTGGAGGGAGCAGTATACAATAATTGATTAATTGATTCATTGCATTATTAAAATTAATAAATAATAATCGTAAAATAATTAATTTCTTAATCAATTGGCTGATAGCATACCAAAACCATCACTGTTTCATCCGAATCTGTAACTTTTTTAAAATTAATGAATCGAAAAATTAAATAATTAATTGATTAATCAATAAATCAAATATACCCTTTATAGCCAAATCACTTGTTCACTGTCGTGTCCAAATATCAGCTTCCTAGCTTAAAATGTGCCTGAGATATTTCCAGGATGAGAAATAAAATAAATAAGTAAATAATAAATCTACAAGCCGGTAGGCGACATGGCTGCTCGCTCTAGATGGAAAGCTGGCCGACGCGACTAGCCAATATTCATGTACATGCTATCAATCAATTTAGCACAATAATAATGATTATCACAGCCCTCTTAGTTTGCACCCAGAAACCCGCCTTGTGAAATTTCAGGCATGTTTCCAAAGAGACTGTAACAAATGGCAGCCCTGGTAATTCCATTATCTATTCGCTAAAGATTTTATTTTTTTTATATGATGCTGTGTAAGACATTCTCCTTGAGCACAAAAAAACAGGTCCCTCGGAGGTCCAGTTTCGGAGTATTGATTTTTTTGTACAGTCCACAATAAGTGTACGATGTACGATAAAGTATTTTAGCTGTTGCTAAGCAACGGAGGTGTGCATGGCAACCATTCATTTTTGTGTACATGCTAGCCACATTGTAACACATTTCACCCAAGTTTCATCAAAATCATACTCTTTCTCTTAGAGATATTCGCAAATAACCGTTTCTGAATGTTCGACATGTACTCGCCCAAAACCTATCTCCTCCTACAAATATTTTTTGTAGGGCTGCAAATTGAATGAAGGAGCTAGATAGATTGCGCACAGAACTCTAAGCTTCGATTTTTCGATTTTTTTGACCACTTTTAAGGGCCGTTGCTAGGGCCCGGGGTCCCATATTCGAAAGCACACGATTCCCAGAAATATTGGTCCTACCTACCAAATTTCATTGGAATCGGTTGAGTGGTTTAGCCCCTAGGCTTGACCAAAGTTTCTCGCGGACAGACAGACAGATGGAAATGTCCAGAATAAGGGTGCTCTAAGAGCAGCCAATAATAATTAAGTAATTAATAAAAAAAATATATGAAAAACACTTTTTGCCAAAGCACATCTTCACTTTTGTCGCCAAATTTCAGCTTCCTAG
>CM068952.1:134650559-134668976 GCA_035128595.1 Eptatretus atami | reverse complement strand
CACCCAGACAAACAAACAAACGCAGTGAAAAGTAAGTACTCCCTTCGGCACCCGGCGATGGCGTCATGCATCGCCTAGATATGGAATTGGGAAGGAGCGGTGTACAATTAATTTATTTTGAGTTCAAGAGGAGAGCAACAGATTGATCTCGGGTTTTCATAAAGCAGAAATTAGCTTCTGTGGGAACATTACCAACGCTTTTGCAGCCAAACCATATCCCACATCTTGCTCAAATACTCTGAGACATGACAGGTTATTAACAGTCAATGGTGAATGAAACGTTTGAAATTTTAGCTGATAACACGAGCAGCACTTTGCCCCTGTTGAACAATTTATTTATTTTTCTGAACAAGCCTTGTAGGTAAACATGTTTGTTGATATTGGCATGTGATAAGTAGTTGCTGATAGACGAAGCTTAAATGGAGACCCTCGTTGCGGTCATAAAGACAGATCCTCCATTAAGAAAACAATGTAAATTCGTAAATCATCATCGACATTGAGCATGTTTACTGGGAAAGTATTCCTAACGAAGTAACCAAGTCAAGAAGAATGCCAACTTTACCAAAGTTCAAGTGAATGATGCATTCAGCGAAATTTAATAAAGACCAGATGCCTTCAGATATGGCTACAACCAATAAGGAGGTTGATTGAAGATGCATCAGACACCCTGTTGGTGTATCAGTAAATGGTGCCACAGAATGTTCCTGGTGTCTTACTTGTTGTTTCCCATTGCCGTGACCCAACCTTATGATTGCCTCGCCCATTTTTCCAGACTGGCAAGCAGCTGCAAGTGGCCCGGGCTTGGCTTGACGGGAATATTGCCATCTGGTGCCAGGAAGTGTGGCGCCAAAACAATCCAAGCAGCTCTTGGCACAGCCTGGTTCATCACTGATGTGTCCCTTTTCGTCTCTTCCATACCCCACTTTCCTACTGCCGATCCACTCCATTGCAACTCCTCGTGTGCCAACGCCTCGTCTGCTGCACCTCTCAAATGAGATAATGAGGTGCCCTTGCTTACAAAAACAGTAACCGGGTGAAATCACGTGCCCTTCGGCGAATGGCTTAACGGAATTGATGACCTTCACATTCACAATCACTTGCTTCCAATATCGTCTGGCTTCACTTGATTTCTTAGGGTTTTAACTTGTGAGTAACCTTTGTCTTCTTCCTATTCTTCTTTTTCTTTACCTCTTCTTCTTATTGTTCTTTTTTCTTCCTATAACATTGTAGCACAAGTTCACCTGACATTAAAACCTCTGGGTAAGCCCAACCTCTTCCCCCACCCCCGTCTGATTTACCTACCCCTCCTCACCCCACTCCTGTTACAATGATGGTGACAACCTTCCCCTCTCCCCCCACCTTTTCTACCACAGCAGAACTTTCCTCATTTATTTTTCTGATTATGTTACTTCCTCTTTATCTTTGTGCTTCATCTGTTTATTATCATTTTCTCTTCCTTTTTGTTCTTCCCCTTTGTGTATTATTTTGCTATTTTTTGCACTGCAAGTTGATGTTACTTGTATTTGTAATTATTCATATGATTTGCAATTACCATTATTAGACATTTATTCTATTCACACATTTTATTTTTCAGTTGAGTTTCACTTTATTCGGAGTTTGCGATGCAATAAAATTCCTGTTCTTCCTCCCTTCCCTTTCTTCCATCCTTCCTCCACTTTGAGTTCTTCCTGGTGTGCGTCCAAGGAACGTTTGCTACAAGACCGTCGCTCTCTTTTCTCGGAAACTGGTTTCACATGGTGAAGTAGATACAGCGACATCTTGTCTAGCACCATATGAAATCAGTGTTCTTGGAGACGAGATATCATCGTGGAAAATTAAGGGGAAAGATGAACCATAAACCGTGGTACCAAAGCGTGTTGTTTCTCTTTTGCCTTGACCCCATGACCTTTTTCAGTCTTGTGATCCGGGTAAGTCTGTCATTTCCATTGGTTGTTACTTGCCCTAAAATGTGATTTCCTGATATTTTGTGTGACGTTTCTCACTCTACTCTCCAGTCTTGGATGAAGGATGGATGAGTTTTAATCTCGAGCAACAACACTGCTTCAAACTCCTGAAGAGATTGATAAATTTTGCGATGTATATACCACCGCAACTGCCATAACACCCACCGATGTGAAAGTTTATTGTTTACTCCGTTTCCTCTGGTTTGTGGTGAGATATTTTTTGTTTGCACACCAGCAGTCATGGTGCTTCGGCCTTGAAGCTTTCATCGTTCACAAATAATATAAACTGGACCTCTGCTTGGGAGTGAAAGTGTTCCGCTTCTCTAGCCCTCGTCTGATATGACTGATTTCTTTTGGTGTTTAGAGTGTTTTACTCAATCTAGCACCATTTGAAATCAGTTATGTAGAGAGGGCGTTGCCTTCAATAGGAAACTGCTGCAGGTTTTCCATCTTGCCTCTCGACTGTGTAAGGTGAGGAGGTTGAAGCATTCTTACTCATCGACGCCACGCCCCTTTGTAGCTCAAGGGTCGGCAGGATGCAATTGTGGGTGCTACACGAAGCAACGAGTATGGAAGACCTTTTCTATCTGCTGAATACTACAGAATTATTGTTGCTCAGTTCATTTGTCAGAACTTGAGCCAGATACTAAACGAGACAAGAACAAACTGGATACCAAAGTGAGAGGGAACCTAACCGCTGCCTTGTTGAAGCGTTTCTTGGCAACAACACCACTGAAACAAACATTAGCAAAGTGACAAGGGTGTGGTGGTGAAGACGTGAGGGGAGGGGGAAGTGGTTGGCTCCTCTGATCATTGTTACAATGTGCCATAGTGCAAGCATCAAAATCATTTGAAATTATGAGCGTATTCAACTGTGACTCTCCTCTCATTTATCTTGACATCCAACATGGAGACCGTTTCAATTTATGTCAGGGGCTCAATGACGTCTGAAGCAAAACTTTCATCAGGCCTCCAAATGCATCTCGCCTTGCTTTCAGAGTTTTGACATTTAGACCTTGTATTGCCAAATATTTACACCTGCCTTGTTGCTACAGCTATTGTAAACGTTTGCTCTGTCATATAATATTTCCAGGGATGCTGAAATAGCTTTGTTTCTTGCAATAAAATATAAGTCATGGCATTGCACACTATTCGGTAAACTCTGTTGCATTTCTTACAAAAGCAAACAGTTGTGAAAGAATCGACGTCATGTACCAAGTCGTATGCAGGCATTGTTGCTGCCGAAGCAGTTACTAGGCAACCATCCAGGTCGGGTCACCACACCGAATCAGGAAGTCAGGGTGGGAATTTGGAATTTGTTCAGGGTGCCAACGATAGCTCACCTACTCTCCGCGAAGGCCATCATAGTATCTTTAACATCCACCAACTAATGCCGGCAGACAGGACGCCCAGTTTAACGTCCTTCCGAGGGACGGCACACACATTAATGAATCACCCTGCCTGTGAAACACCGAGATGAAAGTTTATAGTTGCGTCGGGATTCGAACCCAGGCTAGACAGCTTCGAGGTGAGTGTGCACACCTCTAATCTAGGCCGTCCTGCCAGCCCTCGCTCATATTACGCATTCTTAATTGTTTCTGGTTTCTTGACAATAAATTATCAGAACGAATGAATGGGCAGATCACACATGTTTCCAACTAATTTCATATCCATGACCACCAACGTTAATCAACACGTTTTTATTAGTAAACAACGACAGTAGAAAAGCTAGGATGCTCTGGGGAGAGGAGAGGGTGATAAGGTGACCCGAAATTACCTCCAGAAGCTGAAGCTTTGGTCACAAACAGACATCAAGCTAATTACATTAAAAACTGGAATGGCACCCGGTAGAGCGCATACCTTCACCAGGCTGAACAGTTTACGTTTCGTATCCCACTGACGGACCAGATATGAACCAAAACCTAATTGGCTTGTTCTTGTCACCTAACCAACTCATCCACCTTGTGTTAAAAGTCCTCCACAACTTTTTGAGATGTCACGCTATACATAGTTTTTGGCCCCATCTCTCAATGATGAATAATCAGTTAAAAAAACTGATAGTAGTCAGATCTGGACCTTCTACAAAATTCAATCAATTCGTCCTTGTTAAACACCCAACCTGTTCATCAAGTTTCGTCCAAATCAGTCGATAACTTTTTGAGATATCCTGTTCACAGACAAATAAACATAAACCACATGGCGTCCGCTGGATGCAAGAATTGCCCTCAACCTGTTCTTAAAAGGGGAGATTCAAAGTCAATGTCAAAGAGTTGCCAAGGACGATTTGGACATGATTTTACGCAATCACATGTAAATGCACTTTCAGACATTTGAGTAATTAAATGTTTCTCAACCATCAAAAGATTCATAATTTCAAGCAATTTACAATGTTATTTAATCAATTTGAAAACTTGCATCTTTACTCTGCTTGTTGTTCTTTTGCACACACTTGCCTTCCTCTGACATTTACCCCCTTGGCTTGATGTATTTCATGGAAAATTGCGGTGGGGGGGGGGGGGGATTGATTTTTGAGTCTGTATCAAATAATTCGTAGAGAATGTGAGAGTCTGTATGTTATTAATGTATTATGTGTTGTCTGTCTCACATCACAATGATAAGAGTGTTATTGATTTTGTTCTGAAAGTTGCTAAAAAAAATCATCATAACTTAATTTTCAGGTATGATATATTTACCCCCTGCCATGTTAATTTTTACCCCCATGGGTAAATTTACCCCTGGTTGAGAATCACTGAACTACATAATAAATAGCATGCAATTACATTGAGCCAAACACCGATGTTTAGTACAGTTTTTAACAACCACATGTGCGACCAAACAGGAAAAGTGAAATGAATCATCGCCATTCCAGACTGTTGATGCTATTCTCTGCAAAAACATACGTGCTGCCAATGACGTCACGCGTTTCCCGTAATGTTACGTGTGTGTCTCAAGTCTTGCCACAGTTATCTGAACCTACTCATCACAACATGTCTATTGGCTCCCTCTGCCGCCCACCTTCATGTTTACAACGACATTTTTAACCTGTTCGACACAGCTTAGTGAAAAATAGACCTCACCTGCATTACTTTACGTGGACACGTCCTCTTTTGATCCCACACAACTCAGTCTGGTCCAGGAAGGGAACGATTCACAAATTTAGATTCGAAATTCCATACTTGTGAAATACAAGGAATTATTTGGTAAAGGAGGAGGTCATTTGATCCAGCATACCAATGGCAGGCACATCCACATGGTGGCCCGCAAGTCACTTTACCCTTGTGAAATCATTTGGTCCAGCATGCCAATGGCACATCAACAGTGTGTCCTGAAAGTTGCTTTACCACTGTTGAATCGTTTGGTCCAACATGTCAATGGCACATCTGCAGATGGCCCATAACTCTCTATCTCTCTCTCTCTCTCTCTCTCTCTCTCTCTCTCTCTCTCTCTCTCTCTCTCTCTCTCTCTCTCTCTCTCTCTCTCTCTCTCTCTCTCTCTCTCTCTCTCTATATATTATATATATATATAATATATATTTATATATATTGACATCATAATCCAGGTTCACACTCCAGCAAGAGAACCGGATCTAGTGACGTCATATTCTGTGCTCGCCATTAAAAAAGTGTTTCACACATCTGTACATGGAGGAATATGTGGCAAAACTTTTGGAGAGCAATCAGATGTACGTATTCAAATCTCGAAGTGTACAAACTGTACAGACCCAATTCCTGTGCCGTACCCAGCATGCGTTGCCCGGTCCTACCTTCAACATAAAACCCTCGACTCCACTTACTGGTTGTAGCAACACCACATGTCACAACAAGAGAACCAGATCGACAGAGACGGCATAATTAGCATTTGCGTCCCAACCACTTGATTTGTGATGTCATAATCAGCGGGGACGTCGTAGGAATCACAAGTTCACGTGGCAAGTAATCGGTCACATGACCGACCTGCCCATTGTTCTCATGACGATGTAAAGCCCGGAAGAGTGAAAGAGCAGACACTCCGTGTCGAACTCTCTTGCTCGATACACCTTTCTGGCATTTGGGAATTGATGGGCTGGTTACCTTGCAAACCGTCCTGGTGTATTCAAACCCTTCTCAGTCCTACTTTTCTTCTCCTGCCTTCTTCTTCCCACGAAGCACAGTTTCAGTATCCCTCCATCCTCATCTTGCTATCGAGTGGTGATGCTTACTCATCTTCCCCCTTGGTGGTTAGCCAGTTGAAGGCTATCCTCTTTCCAAGGATATAGGGAGGGGGGGTATATATCTATTGCCTAGACGTAAGGGAGGGGGGAGATAGAGGTTTCTTGGTTGTGTTCAGCCTTTCTGCTCACCTATGTGTTGTATTTGTGTGCTAACCTGTTTGCTTTTGTGACTTTCTCCTTTCTTTCTTTTGTGTTTGTCTTTGTATATTCGTTTGTATATGTGTGTTTGTGTCTGATAAATGTACATAAATGAAGAAATAGACGTTCCAACCCCAACGGACTATGATGCCGTGGAGTCACAGTGAGGATAATCTCTCAAGGTACAGAGTACCTGTAGTATATCAAAAACTCCGATTGGTCAGTGACATGGTAATGGTTTGTGTTGTTTGGATGCTTTTGAATACATGTAACTCTAATGTACTGTCACGATACTGTGAAAGAACAACAAGAAGAACCGGAAAGAGGTTCCAAGATGGCTGATTATAATGAGCACAGCGAGCGATAGTGGTGATCCGTAATCACTCTGTTTTCTGTGTTTCTTGGACTCGATGACGTGACATTGGTGACAAGGATTAAAATTGACCGAGTGTGCACCGTCAAGATGGCATTTGGAGGGACCGATTTATCTGCTATTCGAGGCATAAAGTCATTCGATATGACGGGTGACACGAGCGTCGTGAGTGTGCAATGGCGGGCTTGGCTTGAAGAGTTTGAATCGTATTTGGACAGCAGAGGTCTTTTTTGGATGGCGAGTCACCAGCCCAAAGGGTACAGCAGAGAGCACTGTTATTGATAAATGCTGGTGCAGCAGTGTGAGAGATCTTCAAGACGTTTCATGACACTGGAGAAAAATAGAATTATGAAGAAGTGGTGAGAGCACTAAACGGTCATGACATTGAAAGACGAATGCTACGTTTCAGCGCCATGTTTTCCGTGAGATGATGCAGACTGATGGGGAGCCTGTGGCACTGTTTGTGACGCGTTTGAAACAAGCTTCTGATGGATGCATCTACGAGAGGGATCTGGAGAATCAGATCAGGGACTAAGTGCTTCAACACTGCAGGACCGATAACCTTAGACACAAATTACCTGAGAAAGGTGACCATTTCACTTTGGCAGAAACAATTAAGATTTCTTCAATGTTTGAAACAGTTGAATCTCAATTTCAGGCGATGAAATTGGATGCGGGACATGCTGGAAAGTCTCTTGTCAAAGTCCACTAATCATGTCAACAAGATTACCCAGAGAGGTAAGAGTAGGTTCTGGCCGAGTAAGATAGATAAAGAATGCTTCAGATGTGGACATCTGGGACATGAGTTGCCCTGCTAAAGGCATATTATGCGGAAAATGTGGGGGAAAGGATCATTTTGCGAGGAAATGTAAATGTAAAACCGATAGATGTGGAAAAAATGTTCGTCGAGTGGAGAACAGACACTGCAATGATAATGATGATGGCTAAACTTTTAGAGTAAAGGGACTTAGGCATCAGGAGAAAGTTCTTGTAGTGATTGTTGGTGTGGATGTATTGATCCTAGTGGATTCTGGAAGTGATAGCAATGTGATAGAGCATTGTGGGAAGAGATGAAGCAAAATAAAATAACATGCAAGTCAGGAAAATGCACAAAGAAGCTGTAACCATGCACCTCAACGGAGCCACTTCAGAGGGTAGGATGTTTTACTCCAGAAATGACCGCTGATGGAAGGAAGACAAGTGTGGAATTAGTAGTAATTGAGGAGAAGGGGACGCCGTTGAGGAGTAAAGAGCCTGTTCAGGCATTGGGGATATTACACATTGAACTGGGAGAAACTCGGTGACGTCCGAGGCAGATCTGAAATGCGAGTTTGAGCCAGTTTTCCGAGGGGTCGGAAAACTACAAGGCTGTCAAGTTAAACTGACAATCGACCCTGAGGATAAAACAGTTGCTCAGCCGATAGACGGACAGCATTTGGGTTGCGAAGTAAAGTTGAAGCATAGATCCAATAACTTATTGAACAGGACATAATTGAGCCTGAGGAGGGACAGACACTTTGGATGAGTCGGGTCTTAGTGATCCCAAAACCAAATGGAGATATTAGTCTGTGCGTTGATATGTGACGGGTGAACGAAGCAGTGGTAAGAGAGCGCCATCCCATACCCATAATAGATGAGGTACATCAGGAATTGGCAATGAGCAAAATGTTTCCAAGTTGGACTTGAAGTGGGTGTACTACCAGTTAGAATGGCATGAGGAGTCAAGGAATGTTACAACGTTTGTTACACATTGTGGATTGTACAGGTACAAGAGGCTGTTATTTGGTTGTACCTAAATGGAGTACCTGAGATTTACTAACATGAGATCTACAAAGTGATTCAAGGCATTCCAGGAAGAGCTAACATCTCTGATGAGCTTATCGTTCATGGTGCGACACGTTAGGAACATGACAAAAGGTTGAAGTTGGTATTTTTGAAAAGTACAACGAGCTGGTTTGACTGTGAATGCAGACAAGTGTCAGTTCTGGGTTTCAGAGCTGGTGTTCATGGGTCACAAGCTGACGAGAGAAGGCATCAACCCAACCGAAGACAAAGTGGATGCAGTAGCTGAGGCGCGAGAGCCGCGGAATGCGAGTGAAGTGAGAAGTTTCTTGGATCTTGTGAACAATTATGCAAGGTTCATTCCAAACCTCGCCACCTTAGCAGATCCATTGTGAAAGATGGCAAGGAAGAACAAGCGATTTGTGTTTGGCCAGGAACAAAATGATGCTTTCCAAGCATTGAAGGCAAATTTGATGTGTGCTCAAACACTTGGATATTAGAATCCCAAAGCACGAACCAAAGTCATTGCAGATGCCAGTCCTGTGGGATTCGGTGCAGATACAAATGGGAGAACCAAGAATTATTGTGTTCGCAAGCTGGTCACTCACAGACGTAGAGCGAAGATATTCACAGACAGAAAAGGAGGCCTTGGGACTTGTCTGGGCGTGTGAATGATTCCTACATATATATTTGACATTGACTTTGAGTTGGTGACAGATCACAAGCCATTTGAGGTGATATATTCACGGAGGTCCAAGCCATGTGGAAGGATTGAGAGATGGGTCCAAAGACTTCAACCATATAGGTACAAGGTGGTCCACATTGCTGTGAAGACAAATATTGCAGATGGTCCATCGAGTCTATTGGAGGTGGACAAGAGACAGGAATCTTCATGAGAGAAGGAAGTTTAATTGTTTGTTTGATTTGTGGCAGTGCACTCAACTCCTAAAGCGATGACAACCCGAGAGGTAGAGAGAGAGAGAGAGAGTCAGACCATGATCCAGAGTTGGATGAAGTCAGACAGAGCATCAAGACTGGAGATTGGGAGAAATACCCACACAAGGCAAATATGTCGCTGTGCGAGATGAGCTATGTTCAATTGGGAAATGCACTCTCAGGTGTCGTAGGATTGTGGTGCCACAGACGTTGAGACCAAGACGGGATGTTCACACATGAAGTTCATTTGGGAATTGTTTATACCAAACAGAACCTGAGGACAAAAGTCTGGTGGCCAAGAATGGAAAGAGACGTGGAGAAATGTGTCAAATCTTGCCAAGGATGTCAACTTGTTCATCGACTAAATCCGACAGAGCCTGTTCCAAGTATGTTGCTTCTAGTGGGACCACGGGAAGATGTAGTTGTTGAAAGTTTGGCTCCGTTCCCATCTAGAGAGTTGGAAATGGTTGTGATTGACTACAGTTGTTACTATGAGTATGTAATCATGAGATCCACTACAGCAGAGAAACTGGTGGCAGCATTAACAGAGATTTTTGCGAGGCATGGTATACCAGACACTCTGGATTCAGACAATGGGCCACATTTCATTGCTCAGACATTAATGGATTTCATGGACACTCTGGGCATCTACCACCATCGTGTGACTCCAAAGTGGCCACAGGCAAATGGTGAAGTAGAATGTCAGAACCAGTCTCTGGAGAAGCGTATGAGGATTGCGCAAGCTGAAGGGAGGGACTGGAAAGAGGCAATGATGTCATATGTTGCAGCATACAGGGCAGCACCTCACTCTACCACGGGGGAAAGCCCAGCAGACCTGTGATTTGGAAGGAAAATCTGAACCAAAATGTCGGAGCTGAAAGATGTCTTGGCTGACCAGGAGGTTCGAGACCGGGATGCTGAGAACAAGGGATTAGCGAAGCTGTATGCAGATCATCGACGTCATGCTAAAGAATCTGATGTGTTGCCGGGAGATACTATGTTGGTGAAACTAGAGAATTCAAAATAACCTGACACAGCTTTCTTGCTGACCCTTACATTGCTGACCCTTACCCCTCTAGATCCGCCACTGCCCGTTGATAATGAACGGCTGGCTTGGCAAGTGCTAGCTCGCTGCATGGTCACTGAACACACGCCTCCAGGTACAGGTGTGAGTGTGAATCCTTGCGAGTGGAATGGAAGGGAAACATTACGTGTTTAGACCGATTGTACTTTCCATCCAATGCGTGTTTTGACGATACCATCAACGGATCTGCAGCATTTCAGCAACAAGACGGGTCTAAACCCGTGAAATGCGGGTCACTTGGCATCTGTGCTGCCACCACCACCACTCCCTCCATCATTCAAAGCACCACAACCACCGCAAAGCCGCGCAACCAATCAAAATTGAAAATAATTCCAAACAGGAAACTTACTGTTTTTAACGACGTCATAATGGACACAAACACAAGGTGTGAAGATATAATGTAACATGTTAGATAGGGTGATGTAACAGCCGCTGGAGAAAACGGTGCTAAAACCAGGAATTAATTTATACATTCGCCTTAAAACCTCTTCATATCTTTATTTGAATTGGATTATTTACTTGAACACTGTGTAACACAAATCGTCTTCATCATACTTCCACAAACCACGTGATATATCGAGATATAGCATGAGGGGCGTGGCTCGTGTGAGTCCGCACCTTGAGTGAAGAAGAGCCCCTCAATATGGCAATGTGGGATGCAGATGTCATGACAATGGGGATTTATTCACATAATTAATTAACATGAGCCGTCAGCACAATTAAACCCCCTCAAATAGTGTAGTGGCAGAGTTCCAAAAAGGGCCCTAAAAATGGAGATAGCTTGCACAACTTTAGAACAAGACAAAATAGGTATCATTTTGTTCATTTGGATGTCTGCTTGAAGAAAAATGATGTTGTACTCGTGAAATCTCCTGCTGACATGGCGTATTAACCCCTTACTTGCGGCATACATGAAAAACATGAAAAATTCATGAAAAGTTTGTCGCTTGTGTTCGGATTTGCTCTATCCATGTTTTAAAAAAAAGTGTTGTTTTAGACCATTTCCTTTTGATTCTTAATATTTTGAAGCCATTTAGACCATTTTTTGATTTGGAAAGAGACTGTCCCGGATATGTTCTCTTTCTTGATGAGCGGTGTTTTTTCGTGAGACGGTCAGAAAACAGTTTCAACTGCGTCCCGACTGACCAAGCCTGAACAGAGTATCAACCGTGAAGCAAAAAGCAGAGGTGTGTGGTCAATTTCACCCTGAGGAAAGGTGCACTGCTGCGTTGGCTCATCACTAGATATGTGACTGGCGAGTATTCCCAGTGCTTCAAGTCGATGTACCAGACTACAAAGTCCAAGAAGGGCCATAGAAGAACTTTGTGCAGCCCGAAAAAGCAAAGACCAAAATGATGTTTCCAGGATAAAGGGTATATTTCTGATCAAGCCAGAATCCGTTCGACCTTGATTCAGTTCCAGCTAAACTGGGAACATTACCCCTGGCAAGTCGCAACTGAGAAAGTAAGAAGTCGTTGACAGAAGGTCCCGAAAACGGGAAATCCATGATTGAGAATTTTGTCAAAGAGAGATGTAGGAGGTCTACAGGTTTCTGGGAGCCAACCATAAAACACCGCTTGCAACTTTCGCTTCAATGAAAGTATGTCTCAAGAATGACAAAGATAGAGCTGTTGATTGACAGAGCTGTTTGGAGGTTGCTGTTTCGGAGGTTGCTTGCAGTGTCAAAATACCGTGAATTCGACATGCGTGAAGTCCTGCAGTATGATATCAGGGGTACCCACGTCCATGTTTCATGATGATGGCAAAATGAGAGACGAAGAAGTCGGATCTTGCTGACAAACTTGAAGAGAATGGGCCCGAGATTGTAGTTCTTCCACCAGCATCTGTAAACACAGATGCCTACCTCATTGATGCATGGCCATGATCCAGAGTCTAAATGACAACCATTTCAAAACCTTCGATGATGTTGGAAAGCTTGTACTGAAGAGACTCATCAGGATTTTGAACAAAGAGATATGGATGTTGATGTAGTGACTATAGTGTTTGATAGATATGACCAGGAGCTTAGCATCAAGTCGTCAGAGAGAGCGTCGTGAAACTCAGATGCTGGGAGTACCATCCTGATACAGGGTAACAGGAATGTTCCCACTATCGATGCTTTCAAGTCGCAGCAAATAAGGCAGGTCTTGCAGCATTATCTCTGATTATGTTTGCACGAATGGTAGTGAGTTGTTGCCTGCGGGGAAATCAGTCATTTTAGCTGGAGGATTCAAAGAGGGTGAACATGTAGAAGAGGTAAATGAAGACGGTGTTCAGACATCCATGATCTGAAGTGTACCCATGAGGAGCGGACACTCGCCTTCTAATGCATGCATGAACTTGTCAACCCATCACTCAAGAATCATCTTGAGATGTGATGACACTGATGTCTTAGTGGTGTTACTTTACTACTGAGTCGAGGATGTTGTCTAGTGAGGTCTTCATGCATTGTGACATTCTGGAAAAGACATTTCAAGAGAACGCTACATCCCGGTCCATGAAATAGCTCGAAACTTGGTCAAGATGTGTGCAACGTCCTACCCGCAGTCCATGCACTGTCTGGTTGTGACAGTACATCTTCCATGTACCCATGGGAAAGAAGACCGCCTATTCAGTCCTCATGGAAAATGCCGAAGCACTGCAAGTTTAGGAACCTCCAGGATGAAGTCATTACCATCATCTGCAATGGACTTTGCCTTGCTAATGAATGGAAAGAAGCAAAAAAACAAGCATCATTGAATGATTTGCGCTATCACCTTGCCACTACCACAGACAAACCAGCCTCGCAACTGCCTCCACGGAAGAGCCTACAAGCAACACTCCCTTCGTGCCCGATATCAGACCATGATATGGTGTCAAGTCATTTGCTAGCCCAGAAATCGCGGTCCTGTCGGTCATGGATGCATATGGACAATGTGAATGGACTTCGACCTTCTTCTACATGAATGAATCTGCTCCTGCTGAAGTAAGGGATGTTACACATTTGTATTTACGCGACAAGACTTGAAGCTGTCTGAAATGCCAATGCTTGCAAGCAGGTCTAGAGTGCATACAGATCTGCTCCTGTAGGTCAGACTGCAGTCTAGTGATTGATCTAGCATGGATGCCTGCTATTAACAAAAAATGCACCCCAAAGTTAAAAAAATACATGTTCGCTGGTGTACTATATTGAGAATTGCAAGTATATACAGCAAAGGCACTTAACAGTTTACTACTTAAAGACGGGGCCCCAGACACACAAGATGTCGCGCACGAGCACAAATACCCCAATAACCGACCAATTGGTCTTTATTGAGACCTATCTTGGATGCGCCTTCAGTGCGATCTTCAAGCTGGTCGGTCCGGCGAGAGGCGAGCCGAACCCGGACACCGGCGGGCGACCCTTGCGGTTCCTGCGGGACTGGCGTCGCTCGAGCTCTCGGTTTGTGGTGAGGTGGAGAAGGACGGCGTCGACCACGACCAGCCAGACAGGCTCCCTGAGACGAGCGCTCCAGCAAGACGAGATGTCCAGGTCGGGAAATGCTCTTTCGTCCGGAGCTCTTTCTTCTCCTCCCTCCCTGCTCTCCCCCCTCCGCTCTCCTTTATGCGTCCTCCGCGGCCCACCCCCCCCCACTCTGGCCGCGGAGAATCCCGGGGCTGTTCTCATTCTGCAGCACTGCCGCAACGGTCATTTCTGTTGTCGTTGCTGATTTTATTTCCAATAAGACCCTAACTAGAAAAAAAATCACAGCGCATTTTACCTCACTGAGACATTGATTTCCCATACATAGGGAAAGCATCTATAAAACACATACTTACCGATATAACTAATCTATAGGACCTGAATGTTGTGTGCGATTGGTTTCCAAATTCATAACTATATTACCTCCATCAACAGATAAACAACATGGCAGGATAAAAGTCGTAAATGCTGAGTTGAACAAACGTCCTGAACTCACGGACATAGTTAAGTAAAGCACGTCGTCTGGGACCCGGCCGTCGGTTTTCCGCCGAACACTGCTGATTGTGACGTCATCGATTCCCTCTTTGAAAATTCTATCTATATTCGATTTTTTGAATCCGCTATCACCTGCGTAAATACATGGAACACATAATGGTAAGATTTCTGAAGTATGAACAGAATATGTTCGGAGAAAAGTGTGTTAGAAGATCCAGGCTTACGCCCATTATATTATGATGATGATGATCATGGCCAAAAACGATATGTACCATGATATTTCAAAAATGTATTGGGCCCGATATGTTCTCGTGGATCAGGCATTACGTGGCGGAGGTATGCGCTCTACGAGTGCCCTTCTAGTTACCCTCGCCGAAGCAGAGGGTATTGCATTTGTGTCCGTTTGTGTGTCTGTGTGTCTGTTTGTTTATCCGCACAGAACTTTCGTATTTTTCTCCGCAACCGTTTGACGAATTGTGACGACATTTTCGCTTTCGGTGTGACTACTCATGTCGAATGTTGTAATGATAATTATGACGTCATAGGTCACGTGGTGTGGCAGCCACATTAAAAAAAAATGGAAAAAACTTTGGACCGCTGTGTCTCTGGACCAGGGGAAAAAATTGAAACTTGGCACACAGCAAGTATTCCTCATGGGGAAAGAGAGTGATCGGGTATGACGTCATAATTGCAGATGTAGAATGCCACATCTGATCAGTATGAACATTTTTGAGGGTCATCTAGGGATAGAATGGTCCAAAGAAAAAAAAAATTATGATGTCATCGATCACGTGTTTCGGCAGCCATATTGTATTAAAAAAAAAACCTTCAAAAATCTTCTTCACTAAAGTGGCTGAACTGTTTGAGGCGAAACTTTACACGTTTGACCGCCTTTCCATGAGGAACAAAAGTTTCACACATATGATGGCATTGGTCACGTGGTTTGGCAGCCATATTGGGTACCACTCCTACAATTGGATACCACTCCTACAAAAGCCATATTGGCTGCCTAAAACCTACAAAAATACACCACTCAAAAGAATGCCTGGCGAGGGTCTGCAATCTCTGATTGCTCTTTACCCTCACCAAAGGAGAGGGTATTGCATTTGGGTCCGTTTGTTTGTTTGCTGGTCTGTTTTTTGGTGGTCGCTAGACTACCCTTATTCTCAGGTTTTCCGTCTGTCTGTATGTATGTAATGGACAGCTTGGAGGCCAGAGGAGTCAACCAATTTTGATGAACTTGACTGGTGGGTTCATACCAGGATCTAGTTGTATGCTTTTGAGCACCGTTGCTATGGACGCCACCGTTGCCTAGCAACAGGAGCTTTGAAATTTTTGAAAAATCCGAAAAATATTATATATATATTTTTTTCGAAATCAAAAATCGCTTCCGCGCTTTTATGCCGATATAATAACCCTTTGTCAAAAATTTCAGCCCGATCCGTCAAAAACTGTATGACTAGTATGCAATTATATAGCGACCACCCATGTCGCCTACCGGCTTGTCTGTCTGTCTGTTTGTTTGTCCGCAGAGAACTTTTGTTTTTCTCCGCAACCGCTTGTTGGATTGAGACAAATTTTCACCATTGGTGCGACTACTCATGTCGAATTTTTTTGTTCATATATATATTTTGTTATATACATAATATAAATATATATATATACATATATATATATATATATATATATATATATATAATATATATAGATCATCACGACACATAATATATATAAGTTGGTCGCCGAAATAGGTGACCCTTATTGTTGGGTCGCCGAAATAGGTGACCCTTATTGTAAGTAATTTGTCTGTTTGTTTGGATGTTTGTTCGTTTGTCATCAGCATAATTGGTAGTAAACGTGGGGATTTTGACCAAACTCGGGTGGTAGGTACATCTTATAACCGTGCTTTGGAAATTGTGATGGTTGCTAGGGACGCTTTTGTTCCATAGCAACAACCGAAAAAGCTTCAAAATCGGCGTACCGTTCACGCGAAATCAATTCGAAAAGCCATTATCCCACGTAGGAAATTGGCACGAATGATCTACAGGTGATGCTCTATCAAATATATTCCGTTTTTTGTGATATATGGAATACTTTACCCGCAGCGCCCCCTACAATTAAGGTATGCGCGAAAATTGTCAAAATTGAAGGCCCCTACGACCAGGTGAGTGCATCGATACGAATGAAACTTTGCAGGTTCATGGTACTCAATGAGTACTACAACTTTGCCTCAGGACATATTGACCGATTTCGCCTAGGTCAGGGTTCAAAGGTCAATTAGTGCAAAAATCGATAATATGCGAGAGCTGGAGGTGCCTTACGTCAAATGCTACTCCTCCAGGGGTATGGTCGGATAGGTCATGAAATTCACACTAATCGTCTGGAATACATTGTGCACAAACGATTCGAGCCGGATTTTCGATTTGGTCTTTTGTTCCACCACAGCACCCCTCGAACTTTGGGGATTTCCGATTTCAAACCGCATTTTCGGTACTTTTCATTCAAATGGATACGAGTATTACAGTAGATGGAACTGGATGAGATTTGATATGCATAATCTTAAGGTGATTCCCTATCGTTATATGACATCCATTTTGCTTTATATCTTATAGTTTCCATGCTCGGCGACCCATCACCGCCTACCGGCTTATTATATAATATATATATATATTGTTGCGAATTCGCGCCCGCCGGCGTGCGAACGGCCACGTAACTCGAATCGGGACGTCGCCCACCGGACGGACAATTCAGTCGTGACCCTCTCGGAACAACGCCGGGAGTAGTCACGGGTGGGGGTTAACCTCACACGATCGTGCCAATTGCCCACCCGCGCAGGATAGGGTTGCTCGCCAAATCCGACCTACCTAAGTACTTGCGCGAGTGGTCGACCGGGCGATCGTACCACGCCACAGGCCGACTCCGGACACGAACTGCTTAAGCGGTCTGTCCTGCTACAGTGATAACGAGCGGTGTTATCGTCGGCCTTGACGTTCCGATTAATTACCGGGCGTTTTAAACCACTACGAACCCCTTACGTGATGCAAGATGGAAATTCAAACAAAGGAAAGGACGCAGCGAAACGGGAACAAGTTCACACAATGCACATTTATTTCACACGAAGGCACGTAAGGCACGTATATACAGCAAAAGAAAAATGCACATAAAACAGTTAAAACAATAGAAGCAAATGCAGAGCTACAACGACTAAGCCGACACACGGCAACACTTAAAACAATACTACTTGAGCCAGACTGGCGCCACCCACAGACATTTACACAAAGCAAAGGAAAAGGAGTCGCGACTTCCCTTTCCGTGGCTGGTGAGTCCTTTCCCACGACCGTCAGCGTGGTCGCGCCTGGCCCGACCTCTCTTGGGGCCGGCGAACCCTCTCCGGCACTCCTCGTCCGGACGCGCAGGTCCACCTCACTGGTGCTGCCGCGTCTCCCGTCCGTGCCTTCCGTTCACAGGTCGCTCGCCAAGCCGGCGCGCACAGGACCTCTTCCCCCGACAAGACAAGCAGACAGGAAGCCTCGAAGAACCAAACTCTCGAACCAATCGACCAACCGAAGACCAACTCTCGCCAAGGTCCGTCCTGTCCGCCTTTTGTAGCGTGGGGCTCCGCCCTTCGCTCGCCCCGTTTTCGGCCCCGCCTCTCCTTCGAGCTTCTTGGAGAAGCCTCTCGAAGGGGGGCGTGCCTCTCGCTCTCCCTCCACCCCGCCCCGTGCGGGGGCCGGGGAGTCAGTTTTGGCTCAGGGCCAGAGAATTATTCCCCAAAAAGAGGCCCCACTTTCTCACCTTGTGACCCCCGCTCTGATCGCACTTCCCCCACACCGAGCGCGGAGAATTTCGACGGGAGAAACAGGCGGGAAAAGCCCCCGAGCATCGTTGTTGGTTTTTGTTTGTTCCGGAGATCGTAACCGCATGGGGCTTACTGAATGGCGAGTGGCGAAGATGTGGTAGCGTAGGTGGTGGAGGTGGCGTGGTTGTAGTGTG
>CM068952.1:134612412-134624415 GCA_035128595.1 Eptatretus atami | reverse complement strand
ATATATGTGTGTGGGAAAAAAAATACAGCGGTTGTAAAAGCATTGTGCTCGCTGACTGGTGCTTCATAAGAGTCTCGTCAGTCATACATGTTAAAAAGAAAAAGTGGTGGTGAAAACTTTTGACCCAGGCCCAGCTGTTGCTGCTGCTGAGGGTGAAAACTGAAAACTTTTTGAAAATGGAAAACAAGTGGGGTGATAACATTTGGGGTGACGCTTATCCTTTGTGCTTTTATTTAAGTGATGACGATACAAAAAGACCACTTGACTTCTATCCATTGTTGTCTTGTTTCCTGCATCCACTGCCTTTTATCTCAACCTAACCTCTTCATGTTAAGTAATTTTCAAAAATAGCCTTTATTATTAATGACCACATATTGCTTGTTTGGGGTTGGTCAAAACAAAAGCAAGGTCTTTTGCTGACTTAGTCCATTGACTAATGTATTTGTTTGGGCAGATTACGTGCTTGGTTGGACACAATTGTTTGTAAATTTTTCATGTCCTGACAATATGAAATGTATTTTTCAGGGGGTTACACAAATTTACTTTAAATATCTGGTAGTCAGACAGGATAAACTCCCTCACAACAGCCTGGTGGAACGGAATTATTTGCCAGTAGTCTATATAATACATTAAAGTAGCCGTGTTTGACTTTCCATTCGTCCCTCTGTCACGCTCTTTTGGCTGGGATGGCGTTACGGTTGTGACGTCGTTATAGCACTACATGTAGCATGAGGCTAGGCATCTGCAGACGTGTTCATAATCCCAGTGTCCGGCAACTCAACCCATGCCATTGTTTCACTGATGGCAGTTGAACACCAAAACCCATATATCTGACTCTATTTGACTATCTGATGTCCGTAGGCGAGATGGACTGAATGCCAGATGCTGCATGTCTGGATGACTGATTTAGTAAGATGATGTTACCTCTGTGATCTAATTAATGCGCTACATCGAGAGCGAGGCTTGGCTTTCATGGTGGGGTATTATTCATGACTCGATGAAAATTTCATTTTGCAACATTGAGAAAAAAACCCGACAACTTCTGAGCCTTGAGAATATGAAACAAATTCAAAATGTTGTTTTTGGCAAGTAAGTGTGCGTATTACTAAAACTAGTGCTGGGTTGTTAGCAGTAAACAAAATGTTTCTGGAATAAATATAAAAATTGCAAATATTGACTGACAAATTGTTTCACTCTACTGTACCAGATATATATATATATATATATATATATATATATATATATATATATATATGTGTGTGTTGTCATTCAACTACCATCAGCGAAGCGATGGGTTCATTGCTAGTGTCTTGTAAAGTGGTGCCATGTTTATATGTGAGGTATCATAAACACTGGAGAGTCATCTATTTATTGCATACTTTTCATTTTTGGAGTGAGGAGGTGCTGAGGAGTTGGGGTATCATTGTATCATAATGTTTCGATACAACGACCAGACCACAAAATATCTATTCATCACAAGACTTGTGAAGGAGACAAATAGTCTTTGAGACCAATTTTGATAAAATTATTTTAAAAAATTTATTTATAAAAACACTGATCAATAAATAAAGGATTATAAATGATGTTGCTGCTATGTTTAATTCATCTCGTATTAACAAGTCCATAGTCTATGATGCAATACTATTCTGTGAAGGTTCATGTCGGTCTGTATTGTTAGACGAAATAAACAATCGATTTTATCAATGCATTATTGCCACCATTGGACTTGAGATACAGCTGATATTCCGAGTGCTAGCACTTTGTTAGAGAGCTTTTGCACTGATGAATGACGAACAGCTCAAAACGTCAGGCTTACCTCATCTCCCACGGCATTAAACAGACTCTTATTCACATCCATTCGACAAAATCCTTCGCCTGCTGCCTGAGTATGGAACCTGTGGGCCAATAATTAATTGTATATACTCTATGGCCTGCTGCCACATAAGGCCGTCAACTTGAAAACAGTCCGTACGTGATTTGGGCGAAACACCTGAGCCATTTCCTCCAAGATTTGATGTACCACATTATCTTCACACGGGGAAGGTCAACCTAATGATAACAAAAAAAACTTTCAATTCTTAATCAAATTAATGTGAACCATGAAATAAAGGTGCAAACAGCAACCTTGCATAGTACATCATCTAATGTATGCCCATCTCTCATATTGGCTCGGACGGTAGTGCATCACTAACTCAGCCAGAAGAGGAGCGGAGCTTGGCTGCACATGTGTGTTTGGCCGGTGTAACTAAGCTACATGCTCAAGAGTACGTTCACTAACAACATATTCAGACCATGTGAATACCCGCAACATTGTTCACCAAAAAGTTCTGATGTAAATACAACAAACAAATGCTGCGGAACTGTTTTATATAGATATACAAAGGTGTCCAATTCCTTGTGTGAATCTGAACTTTTTTGACTTTAGATGTATAAATGGTGCATGAAAGCATATTTCATAAAGTTTTTTTTTGTGGTTTTTTTTTTTTTCTTTCTCTCGAAACGGTTCAACATTTTAGACTTCAACATAACTGCCATCTTTCGTAAGACCGTTCAATCTGATTTTCCAACTTGTTGAAAACGTTCTCCAGTTGCCGCTGAGTAATTTAGTGAATTGCATTTGTGATTGTAGCCCAAAGTTCATCCAAAGAATGTGATTTTGATGAAGAAACAACAGTTTTACTTAGCCCCATAAAATGCAGTCTAATGGGGGCAGGTCAGGTGATTAAGGTGGCCAAGCAACTGGTCCATCTCTACTGATCCACTTGTCTGGGAAGACGTCATCGCACATCCAAAGCATAGTGTCAGGGAGCCTCGTCTTACTGGTACAAAGTAATGTGTGAAAGATTTGATCGTCATCGTCCGGGAACCAAATGCGGTGATTGTGGTGATTGACTTTACCACTGATGTGGAACTTGCCTCATCAGAAAATGCCAACTCGTCAAGAAACCCAGAAATTGTGGATTTAACAACAACAATAACACCAACATTAACATTAATAAAACTTAATATTTTGCTTTATTTCACTTTCATAAGGCTGTACCATGTGCATACTGCATAGTATAGGTCATTTATGACTTCGTCTTCGCTAACAACAATCTTCTTGATGCTTTATTAAAGTCTAAGTAATATAATCTTCGTCAGGTGACCCAAGTTATGTGCACATAACTGCAAGCATATCAATTGCACCGCTCACATAGTACTAAAGGGGCGCTGTTATCAGAGAAAAGGCCCCGTCAATGCAGACTCTGTTGTTACGCACAATTCAGTTTCTTTCCTGATCAGACATGAAAGCCTGCGCTGTTTTTAATTTTTTTTTTTGCATGTGGTCTGCCCGAGTGTAAATCGCATGGCAGCCTCATGATAACATTCTGAGCAAAATTAATAAAATGGTGAGTGGAAGTAAAAGGAACATGCATATGGAAGACGAGCCAATTTCCAAGAAAAAGTACTCGGTAATATTAATTTACCTGAAAGTTAATGGAAAATATTTATTTGTGCAAAGACACAAACAACAGCACGAATAACTAATTTAACGTGTTGAATAGATGGTGAATCAGCGGCGGTAAACTACTTTAAAAAAAAAGTTCCCCCCCCCCCCCCCCCCCTATAGACTTTAAAACATTATTTTATTTAAATTGAATTATATATTCTAACACAAAATCCCTCTTGGTACTTCAAATACCTTTCATTTTTCAGTACTTGGACAAAATATTTATGCCATCTTGTGCCCCAAGGGCAGAGTAACTGTGAGCTTCAGCATCCAGCCAAATATGGCAGTCTTGTTTATGATTACCATCGCACCTGTTATTCAAAGTTCACGAACAAAGCTAATACAGATCGTACTCGGAAACACAAAGTAAGAGTTTCCATGTCCTTTTTCTCAAGACTGCATTGGGTAAGGTGTTCTGGAATTCTCTACTTCGAGACATTATCTTTCCGGCTAATATCTAAAGCCCTTCTCAACAGTCTTCAGTTGGCTCCATCTAGTTTCCTTTCCAGTCTGTTGGTGAATCCCCAGCTGTCACTGCCATATAACAATGAATCCACTCTGCTACTGAATACCTTTACCTTATCATTGTCATTCAGTTGTACCCTTCCACACACTATGTTAATAGTTGTTCGAGTATCCAAGCTGTTGTCTTCCAACATTCCATGTTGATGTTGCTAATAGTTTAGTGGATAGATGGTCATGCAGAAATGCTTTGAATTGAACTGATGTCCACCAGTCCCAAGATGTGGCTTCAAAACCTTGCACAGTATTTGAACAAATGTTCAATTAAACTTCCCCCAGTTAATTGCAGATTTGTAGCACAGTTTGCTGAGGATGCACTATCATAGAAATAATCTATACACAATCATGTTGAATGGTTTAAATTGGGTTGTGTTAATGTGAACATGGAGATGCAGTGCCATTACAGGTTCCACGACAAACTTTTACATCGACTACATACATGGAGGTCACAGATCTTGCCAAAGAAATGCCCAATGGTGTTGGGATTTCGTTGGTGATAATCTACCAGCATTTCAAATCTGAACTCGCCACCAAATAGTGTAGCTGGCCAGCAGGAAATAGCTGAGGTCTGACGTTATGAGCATTTCATTGAAGACTGTGCAGGCCATGTGTGGAGATCGGGTGCCATGTGTTAAGTACCCTCCTCCTAAGGAGAGCGCATCACGTGACTGCAATCAGCAGATGGTGAAACCCAATGTCATTTTGAAAACTCGTATGCCAAAAAAAGCATGACTACGTGGAAGGGGAATTGAGGAATTTTGTGACATCCACTTTTGCACCGTATTCTTGGACAATTTATATTTCGTGCCAACACATTGGCACTTGCATCATAAGTCTTTTATGTGCCATTGTGTTGGCACTTGATATCATTAATAACGTACATTGTCACTTTGTATCATTAACAACATAGAATGAATAACTAGTTTTGCTCATGAAAGCTCATGCCTATCTGTGTCGGTGGACAGGTAGAACAATGGATAAAATAAACAGGACATTGATTAAGGTTTGCTAACCGCCATGGGGAGGAAGGAGAAGCTGATGTTTCAGGTGTTGACCCTCTCTTTTGCTTCGAGGAAGGGTTAACGCCCAAAGCATCGGTTTCTCCATTGCTTCCCACGGTGGTTAGCATACCTCAGCATACATCGTGTTGATTCCATCCATTAACGGCATGCATTGGCACTCATCATTGGCCAAAAATAGCTGCTGGAGGAAATGTCCCAATTGCATCCTGTGTGTCCTATTTTCCCTTAGTATGCCTTGCCCAGTTGTACCTTTATTTTGACATTCTTGGATGATTGTGAATATATCGTTCGTATGCACCTCTTATCTTTCATGAAGATTGATAATTATTTAGTATGTTGTTTACCTTCAAAAAATTAGGACAGAAGAAAGTTTCTCTCCTTGCCTGCTTGGTTCTCCAAGTGAGTAACTTTGTTTTGATCGGGTGATTCGGCCAAGGCCGAGCGAAGCGAGGTCAAGGCTGTTTATTCCTGACATGTGAAACACCCTGCAACCCATGCCTACAGAAAACAAACTTTTTAGATCCTCGTGGAGGATCTCTAAGTCTTGCTCGCGTTGTTCTTGTGGACTTTTTTGTTTCACAGCCTACAGTTTTCATCAAAACTTCCTGAAACTTGGCATATATATGTAAAAATACTCTGCGCAGACAGTAACCATCTCGGATTTTGAAAATTAATCCAAGAAAAAAAGTTATGACTTCAAAATATCTCCGCTAATGGAAATCGCCTAAAAATTATCTCCGAAACTAGGCAAGCTTTTTGAATTCTGTTTGCGGGAATCGAACAGGGCATTAGCAGAGATGAATTACTGCACATATGATACATCACTATGACGTCATATCAATTTTTATGATTTCCTATTTTTTGACTTTTGTTTCACACCAGAGTTCCTCGGATCTTCGTGAAACTTGCCATGTATATGCAGAAAGCCGACGCGCAGGCAGTAACCATCTCCGATTTTCGAAATTCTTCCTAGAAAAAAAAGTTGACATAATATCGCCGCTAAAGGCGCAGTCACACTTTGACGTTTTAGCCAGCGATGGCAACGTATTAAAATGTAGTAATACGCTGCTTACGTTTTTTTTTTTTTTTTTTGACTTTTGATGTTTTTTTAAAGTTCGGACGTAATTTCATAACGACTTGTCTTATTGCAAACGTATAGTAAGAGACAAGAACGTTTCGTTGTTTATAAGATAACTTATCCAACGAATGCTGAACCTGTTATGTCGGCCTTCTACAAACCTATGCCCAAATAGTCTAACTCATGCATTAGCACGCTGCACCGCATCGCTCGACGATACTGGAGTAGGTTATGGAAGGCTGCGCACCGATTCAAATCTAACCGCCGCAGAAATTGGAGTGTCAACATCGCGTCACACCTTGCATTCTCAGCGTATGCCTGACCTCTGAAAAAGGCGTCTAAAACGGCTGCGCACGTCGAATACGTATGGTTAAGTGTTGGTATCGTGAATTAAACCTTAAGTACGCTATCATCCGTCCTATTTAGTGGAGTACGTCTTTAGTAATTTTAAGCATGTTGAAATTTTAATCGGACGTAACTTGCGTATGACACCGCTCCGCATGCGATGGGAATAAGTTGTACGCAACGATAGGTCGATCTTTGTACACACATCGACACACGTTCTCTGTATTAAGGTGCTATAAGTGATAACACGCATTGGATAGCATGGTTAGCGTCTAGTTGGCTTCCAGACTCTCCTCCGGTTTCTTTTCTTCGGTAATGACGGTGTTCAGTGTACAGTGTCGGTTATTGAATTTTAAATCGTTGAGCGGCAGTCTATTAATTATATTATATTACAACCGGCACTAGAAATCGAAGTGTCAACATTCACCATCATCACCCGATGGAAGGAAGAAAAAAAAATTAAAAAAAAATAAAACAGTGGAGCCTGGAACACTGACGCTAAACCATTACCTTGACGTGTTTTCGACCGATGAGCACCTTACATAGTATATGTGTGTCCGACTGTGGCAATCTATTCGCGTAAACGGTTATTGTACATATACACTGTAACTCATTAGCTTTGTTAAGTTCGGTGTACGCTTAAATCAATTATTCTGATCGTGTTTCGACTTATGTTAGTAACTTTCAAGTCCATCGTGTGTTCACGATCCGCGTACGTCCTCAACTATGGCGAATAAGCCCCACTCCCCCCCCCGTATGTGGAACGTGTGAGTCATACGCTGCAATATTAAGTCGTAAATTTCAAGCATGGATAGTTTGAGACTCGAAAGTACACGTTTAAAGCCAGCGTGCACGACGTATGGCAGTGTTTTTCAGTGTGCTCTCATGTTATCCGAAACTTACCCATACGTATTTGCGTGTACCACAGCGTTTTTTAGACCAATTTTTTTTCAAATCGGCATACGTGGCTAAACTCAAGGGTGACTGGGCCTTAATGGAAATCGCCTCTACTATTATTTCACGAAACTAGCTAAGCTTGTTTGAATTTTGTTGCGGAATCAAGCGCATTAGCACAGATAATTTATCGCAACCTTGATAACATCACATGACGTCATCATTAAGAGGACAGGATCTTGGTTCATTCGAGCTTGTTGGAGATGCAGGCCACATTTTCCATCCATCATCATAACTTTTGTTAATAAAATTATCCATGGGTAGGCATTCCTTTGTTGAAAGGTTTGTATCAAACGGTTGTGGAAAACCAATTTAAAAAAGGCCAATAAAGGTAACAGTGGAGGTTGGGGGGGGGAGGAATGAGGGCCTTGGCTGATGTTCCACAACATGGTCAAGGATGGTTGTGTATGCTCATTATGAGTAGTAGAGGATTTCAGTCTATTGTATAATTCAAATAATTTGGCCTACTTTAACCCACTATGGAACCCAATTTTTGGCCACGGTCTGTCTTCAACCCTCCTTGCTTCCAATCTATCTGAAACAGGTCAACCACATTAATCGAATAGCATTTAATGTTACCCTCTATATCTTCTGTATTTACTATATTTTCACTTGGATGTGGAAGCTGTCCTCCATGCCTCCCTGGATTTAATGATCTATGCTTGTTGATTTTAAAATAAATCCATTTAATGTCCTGTTGTGCTTCACCATTCAGTACAGTAACCTTCACATCTCTGTTATTTAACTATTCCTTGAGCAATAGGATTGTGAAATAGCGTGAGATATACAAAAAAAAATTACTTTTTATTCTCCACATTGCTTTCCTGACTTTGAGATTTGCTTGATTATAATAAAAAAAAACTTATTCATGCTGCATAACAATACAGTATGCATATGCATTACAATATACTAGAAGAACCTTACTTCCTAAGAAGTGTGACGAGAGGGAGGTGGCCAGGGATTGGGGGGGGGGTGGTGAGGGTTAGTGAAGGTCATGTTATCTTAGATATGATATATATTAATACACACTAGCAGAGTACTCGCCCTTCGGCGATCTTGTTCCAAGAGTGCCAACCATTCTTCTGACATATCACTTTATTTGGACAGTTAAAGGCAACAGATCGCTGCCTTGATGATCACTCCCGAAAATTAGGCAACATATTTTCATCTTAACTGTGTAACGACTCATATGTATATGAGGGAGAGTTTGAAAAATCATGCAGTATAATAATCTCATCACATGAAAGCTTATGTGTATGTATAATACATTGTGTTTATATAGCTCAGATAATTCCAATTGCACCCCACCCTCCCTCAAAAGGAAGAAGATGCCAAGATGGGTGAAATTTTTTTTCTTCAAAACTTGATGGAATCAAACAACACTTGCACAGGCACAACTTCAGGGTGCCCTCATTAATCCCTGAAAGTTTCAGTTTCCAAGGTCAAATCCTCTCGGAGGAGTAGATGAAACCTGCAACATACTTTCCTTTCCATCTAATCTATAAAAGGAACTCTGTCTCAGCGTGCCTGCGTCCGTCCCTGCATGCGTGTGCCCGCCCCTCCATCAACAATTGTCCTATCCACAATCGGCAACGCAGAATGCATGTACGTGTGCAGCATAGAAATACACACATACACGCATGAGAAGAGTTGGTTTCCTGGCATGGCCCGTGCTTAATACGTACCCCAGACAGTTTGATCAAAAGAAGGATGACAGGAGGAGGAGGAGGGGGAGGATTTTTATTTATTTATTTTGATCTTCCTCTTCGTGTGTTGTGTATTATTCAGAGTTCAGCATCTAAAAAGGCTGTGATGAATATCTCATTAACACTCTCCCCCACCTCACTCCATGAGTGTATAGCTAGACCGGTATCTACAGACCACTTAATTTATTTCTGCCCATTAACAACAACCGTTTTTTTTTTTTCTCTTCTCTCTTACCCAAGATTGCTATTCCTCGGTCAGCAAAGCGAAGGTCTTACATGCTAGCTTATATAAAGACTACAATGCCTTCACTTATTGTTCTTCACACCACCACCCACACCTGCTCGTCGCACATCAACCTGTCGCCTCACATACTCCATCACTCGCTCACCGCCCCGACACGCCGTCACGCGAGGCCGATGGGTGCCGAGCATGGAAACTATAAGAAATAGAGCAAAATGGATGTCATATAGCGGATAGGGAATCACCTTAAGATATGCATATCAAATCTCATCCAGTTCCATCTACTGATAACTACTCGGTATCCATTTGAATGAAAAGTACCGAAAATGCGGTTTGAAATCGGAAATCCCCAAAGTTCGAGGGGGTGCTGTGGGTGAACAAAGAACAAAATCCGCTCGATCGTTTGTGCACAATGTATTCCAGACGATTAGTGTGAATTTTCATGACCATCCGACCATAACCCTAGGAGGAGTAGCATTTGGCACGAAGGCACCTCCAGCCTCCGCATATTATCGATTTTTGCACTAATTGACCTTTGACCCCTGACCTAAGCGAAATCGGTCAATATGGCCTGAGGCAAAGTTTTAGTACTCATTGAGTACCATGAACCTGCAAAGTTTCATTTGTATCAATGCACTCACCTGGCGTCGTAGGGGCCCTTCAATTTCGCGCAATTTTCGCGCATACCCTAATTGTAGGGGCGCTGCGGGTAAGAGTATTCATATATCACAAAAACCGGAATATATTTGATAGAGTATCACCTGTAGATCATTCGTGCCAAATTTCATAACCCTACGTGGGATAATGGCTTTTGGATTTATTTCGCGTGAACGGTACGATTTTGAAGGTTTTTCGGTTGTTGCTAGGGACCAAAGCGTCCCTGCAACCATCACAATTTCCAAAGCACTAGGTCATACGATGTACCTACCACCCGAGTTTGGTCAAAATCCGCCCACGTTTACTACCAATTATGCTGATGACAAACGCAAACATCCAAACAAACAGACAATTACTGACAATAAGGGTCACCTATTTGGCGACCCAATAATATATTCCAAGTCAACGTAGGGATCGGTATAGGTCAGTACAGCATTGTGTAGTTTATAAAACTTGAAACAACATAGGGCCGTGAAATATACAGAGTACTGCTTGTCATAAATAGAGAACAATATCGGTACAGCATATTGTAGAACTACAATAGCACATATGACGCTGCCTGCTATGGTACAAGTTAATGAAGTATGATGTAATGTCAGATCAAAGGAATAGGACTGCATGTATATTGTTGCGGCCAGGGGTCGGGTAGAAGACCACGAGGTGGGGGAAGCTGTCGATTCCCACCAGACTCCCAGAATTGTAGGCCGTCACACATGGATAATTCGTGACCGCGGCGGGTCGCTAACCGACCGTGGACGCCAATAACTCAACCGTGTGACCTAGGGTCCTCCGTCTATGGGTTAATCGGGTTACTTAATTAATCTCGTGGTTTATTACCGGGAGAAACACACCCTCAGTAGCCTTGTCTGAACCGGATCACTCTACTGACCGGATGCAGCCGAGCGACACTGCAAGGAAGTACCGGCTAAAAGGAATGGATTGTTGGGAATAAAGTCCCGGCTAAGCTAGGATTCGGGCCATGCTGGATCAATGGAAGAAAAGACAAAAACTAGCAGGGAACATTCCTAATAATAATAACTTATTTACAAGGCAGGCGAGGAAAGCTATGTGGCACAGTGAAGATTTATTGGGGTGTGTTGTGCAGAGATAGAAAGAGTGTGGTGGTGCGACAATAAACAGGCAACTTACGAAGGGGACACAGAGCAGACTTAACGTGGAAATAATTATAACAATCTTCTACAGTCTTACTTAACCAGACAGGCGCCAACACACACTATACACACACATACACACGCACACACACACACGCACACACACACACCGATGAAGAGGGAGTTTTGCAACCGGGGGGGGGGGGGGGGGGTTGAGACTATGATCTCAGTACCTGTGCGTCGATAGCACGACGTGCACCAATACTTTTCGGGGTGTGGGGGGGCGATACCCGGGGTGTGGTACCGACAGTGGGCGCGTTGCCTCTGCCCAAGCCACACATGTGGAGACTAATCGTGAAGGAGGAGCTTGAGTGGAGAAGGGCGGAGTCCAGAAGGCGGGGTGGAGTAGTAGGCGGGTGGGTCGACGTGGTGTGGGAGGAGGCGGAGTTAAGGAGCAGGAGGCGGGTCGTGGCGGTGTCGACGAGGTGTGGGCAGAGGCGAGGAGCAGGAAACACAGACAGACCAGGCCAGGGGACTGCCCGACTTTTATAGGGCCCGCAGCTCTCAGAGGAGGCGGCCATGCCAAATACAAACGTCATCACCAAATCGGGCACTCCCTTTGGCCCTACCCCTCACGTGGCCGCCAGCTTGGGCAGGAACCGCCTCACTTCGTTTCCGGCAAGGCACCCCAAACAGCGGCAATATTGCACTCCGAACCCACGAGATGACATGAATCGCCCACACCGAAATTGGCACGTGAATCATCCTGCAAACCCCCCCGGTCGAGGGTCCCGCACGCCCTCTCGGGCATCCGACCAGCACCAATCAACGCGTTCGTTCCGTGCGCCAACGTGGCCCGCACTGTACATTCCCTGG
>CM068952.1:134592725-134612402 GCA_035128595.1 Eptatretus atami | reverse complement strand
GCCTCGCTGGCCGCAGAGACAAGAAGACGTTCACCATCCATGGAGAATCCACTGCTGCCAGCGAGGATCGAAGGTACATCGCCATGGATGAATCCATGCACGTTTCACAAGCGGCGTACGTGTCTGCTTTCGAGCACATTCCATACAGTGCATGCGGTTCCGCCATTACGCATGTGGCCGGCACTCGCGTTCACACGACCGCCAGCGTGTGCGCGGGGCGAACACCAATATGTGTCTGGTATTGAGGTTAAACGAAGAACAAGCCGCTTCTACCCGCACACTCTTATCCTGCTCAACATGGCGTGGAGTCGGCTTTATTGGCCTCTGTACGTGTTTCGTGCGGCGTGGATCGTCGTGCTGTGAACACTCAAACACTCTGTGGTGAATGAGACGTGGGGCAGAGGGTACCGTGGATTGTCGTGCTGTGAAAAACGCCATTCGTGCAGCCTCTTAAGAGGTATTTGTTCGCATGCCTTTTTAATGCAATCGGCAATTCTCCCCAGCTTACAGCGAAGGCGCACGTGGCTGATTTACCTCAGGAATAATCAGAAAAGAAGAAGAGTGGGGATGAAATGAAAGAGAAAATGATTTAAGCAACCCTAGCTATTAGATCATCGCAACACACTCCCTTGTTGTCCCTCTAAACAAAAGGAAGGGGACTATCTACACGTATAATAATGGAATAACTGTCTTCGGACACCTATCTGTTGTATGCATGCGGTTCCGAGAACCGCAACAATATTTTAGGTCGACACAGATTTGCGTTTGCTTTTCTTGCTCGTTATGATTGCATTTTTTGAGTGCTTTTTAATTCTTGGTGACCTCTTCCTAATTCACCAAGAAAACATTTTCCAAAAAATAATAATGACCTTGATTTATCCAATGACATAATCTGATATTAGGGTTACATATATACTGAACGTGTGGTGCACGATGCCTGCCACGGTTCCTGATGAAGACCACTCGGTGGTCAAAGGCCAACTAGTGGAGCCGCCTGCTGGACTGCTGGGCAGCAGTTCTGAAAATGATTTGAAAAGCACACTTTTGTCCAATGTGCGCTTGCTTGTTGGTTTTATACGAAGAATACAAAATTATTTTGTTTTCCAAAGAGTGTGCTATTCAGCACAAACAAATATTTGAAGGAGGCTCTCAAAAATCTGTTCTGCACAGGACTTGTTCAGATAAATATCTGTGGCTGTTTTCTCAGACGTCTCACTCATCATGTTGAATGACATCAGCAAGAAGTACAGTGTCCTCTAGCCAGATCAATAACTCCTTGTTTCAATCCCTGACGTGTCAAAGTCCAGGAACTATAGAACAAATGCCACATGAGCATGACGGCAAACAACTGGGTATCCAACGACCAATGGGACAGCAACCAGAGCAGCATTCGTTTTTCTTGTGTTGTATGCTATTTAAGCGAGTGTGATGTGAATGAAGTGCTCGTAGGATTGTATTCACAGATCGATTTCTCATTCATTGCTTGCTTCAGCACCATGATGCGGAAAGAATGATGATTCATACATTTGCAAAGATATATTTTCATCTGCTATCACAACAATCTATGAATCGTAATTCCTTTTTGCAGACCACGTGCTTGGAATTTAATGTAGATCGGGTCAAGGACATATTGATCTGGTGATGGCCACGAGCATCAAATTACAGTCTGTCAGATGAAGGAAACCTCACCTCTTCTTGTTGAATCCACTTAACTGCTTCTTACATATTACGCTCACTCGTTCGTCTGACTTTAAATTCAAATATGAACCAAAGTTATTTTGCTGAAGCAGTTGTGGTAGTTTTATAGAATCCTGCCACAATCTACATCCACTTATTTTTACCCTCCAGCGTCACTGATGAATTATTATAAACAGTCATCTTTAACCTATTCCACTCAAATTGAAATGCAAAGGAGGACCATCAACACCATCGTTGTCTTCCAAGTCCATATGGACAGAAAACAACGGCTGAGTTTGAGTGTCCAGAAAATGTAAATTGTACTCTTGACAGCCGTGTTAAAGCAAATGGTCGATAAATATGACTGTATGGTTGTTTGTCATGTAAAATGAACTATTCCAACTTGTATGCTTGAGCTGAGTCTTTGGCAATTCATTTCAATGAAAAAATAATCTGTACAGGAGGTTGCGTAGTGTTTGTCTCGTTTTGGTAACCCCATCACATACCATGGGTGCGACATTAAAGTTGATCTGCATGTGGATGCACGCACACACGCACACACGCACACACGCACACACACACCAAGTTTGTTTTTTTAATTTCTGTTCCTCACAATTGTATCACATACATACGTGCACAGACACATGTCTCACACTTTTAATTGATTGTACAGTACTGGCTGTTCCTAAAATATAATATAATTTAAAGGATTGCTGTAAATGACGTTAATTGCACAACATACGAAATTCAACTTTATTTAAATTGCAAACCTCAAAACATAGTTCCCTTACCTAAAGTAAGAACCTTAACTTGTAAGCAATTTACTGGTTTCCCAACCGCACGGATTATATATAGGATCAGCTGGGTGCACTCACACACTCGTACTCACACTCGCTATCGGCGAGGCTAATGATTGCTTAAAATTTTATGGAAGTTATTGTTTTGGGCATCGAAAGCGTTTGCTTGCTTGCTCAATTTTATGTTTTCATCATCTATACTTTGTGATTCTTTGAGTGTAGTATTACTGGTGCACGATAAAGGTCTTTTTAAACTGTGGATGCTTTGGAAGCAGGACCAACAGGGGAGTGATGTTTTCATGTGTGGGCAGCTTTTTTGCAGTCTATGAGGACAGATGCACCTGGCACGTCTCGGAGTAACAGCAGCTGGGTAAACAGGGTGAAAGGTAACAGCTGCATTGGTTCAGCCTTCAAGATCTGTTTCTCAATTTCTTCCAGCCTTTCTCTTTCTTGCTTCCTTTGGTGGCTGGTTTCGGAAAAGTTGCTTCTTCCACGAGCCTTTTGTTATTGGGCTCAGCCTGTGCAGCTCTTCGTTCCTGTCTTTCCTTTAGATCTTTTGACTTATTTCACCCTCTATGCTCTTCCTCTAGTTTATCCATACAAATATTTTTGCCTTGAAAGTGCTGCCATTGCCATAATGCTTTCTATACCTTGATACTAATGGTTTTGATAACTCTTGACTTAAAACTTTTATTCCTATCTTAAATTTGTTACTTGCAAAAATCGAAGATTTTTCAAGTATATTGGATGTTTACGTGCGTTATTCTGTCTCTGTCTCTGTCTGTCTGTCTGTCTGTCTGTCTTTTTATTTCAATCACCTACAGGTCACAATTTCAAAGTGATCTTCACAAAACTTCACCACCTGGTAAAGTTGGTCATAAGCAAGAAGCTTATTGTTTTTGAGGTCAAAAGGTCAACATTTGCCAAAGGTCAACAACTTTGTCAAATTTCGACGATCCGAAATTTTCATCCGATTGACTTGAAATTTGAAGATAATTTGCATATCAGGTCACTGAATTCAACGAACAAGTATTTTCAAGGTCAAATTTGCTTTAGGGATTTTGCAAGTATTGCTCTCTGCACGACGCCTTTCTTGTTTTTATTTTTTTTATCCTCAGGATGTTAACTGTGCTGTAGTCATCTAATATCGCAGTCTTATCTTGTCTGTGCTTCTATACTAACATTTAACACATTTATTTCTTCTGATGTCTCATTTTGCACTTTTGCATCATAATGACCGCTTGCCTGATTGTCGGCATATCTTTGACAGATTTGTTTGTTTTGTACCATATCATAATGAAATAATTGCATGTTTTTGTTTTTTTTCATAATCCATGTTGGTTCTTATAATGGCGGAATATTATGTGTAATATTGAGCGATTGAAAGGGGCAGCCATGTTGATAGTCTCACTGTTCAGTGTATTTGCAAGGCTGGCAGGATGGCCTAGAGTTGTGCACACTCGTCTCTGAGCCGTCTCGCCTGGGTTTGAATCTCAGTTCAGCTACAAACGGTCATCCCGGTGTCTCGCAGGCATGGTGATTCATCAACGTGTGTGCCGTCCCTCGGATGGACGTTAAACTGTTTGTCCTGTCTGCCATCATCAGTGTGTCAGTGTTAAAGATCCCATTGTGTCCTTCATGAAGGGGAGGTGAGCTATCGCTAGCACGATGGCCAAATTCCAAATTGCTGCCATAACCAGCAGAGGGTGTTGCATCAGCGGCACCCCGCACCCTCAGTCAATGATGCTACCCCACAGCCTTGTGCTGCATACCAAAGAAGAAGTGTCTCTGCAGAATATTTTTCTCCAAAAAGGAAAATGAACACCCAAACGATACTTTTGCATTTTAATTCTTGTAGCACAACACCCAAAGTCATTATTTTAAAGAGATTCACCCTTTATAAATTATAGGTGTGTTTGATAATTATGTTAATTGCTCAGAGCTTGAACTTGATGCCTCCTCCCCCCCTCCCCTTCCATCAGGTGAAGATTTTGAAGTTAGCCCCCTCAGAAGAACCTTCAAATCTAAAGTCCTCGCACATTATCCGAATAATGTGGAGTGGAATCCATTTGACCAGGATGCAGTAGGAATGGTGAATTTGCTTTTCCTGGCCTCATTCCTTTTTTTTTTTTTTTTTAATTCCCATCAAGTATTCTTGATTATAAAACAATATTAATCTGTATACTATTTTTGGTTTTAATTTTTATGATTTCAATTGTCGTCTACGTAATTATGAACATGTTTTTCATGGAGGCATTATCCTACCTTTTTTATTATTATTATTATTTCTTTTTTTTTGAAGGGGGAGTTCCGTTTAATAGGATTTGAGATGCAAGGCTATTTATAAATGGCTTTGTGATTTCTTGTAATATTTACACTTTCTCAAAATATGGAACATTTCTCAAGTTTTGTTGTTATGGAGTCCAAAGCCAAATCCTGTCTTTCTGAGAATTTGCATTCTCATTAGTATTTTAAAACTCTTTTTGTGAAACTCTTTGTGTCATGTTTGTAATGGGCTTTGCTTTTTTTCTGTACTATTACCTCTAATCTTGGAAATCTACTTCCCTCTTTCCACCATTTGTCCCTACTTCCATGTTTTTTAAGCTTTGCATGCCCAAAGGTCTATCGTTCAGGACACAGGCTGATGACCGTGCACCTGAATTCCACTCCTTCCTCATCACGCGTGAAGACGGTTCGCGTACCTTTGGATTTTCATTGACTTTCTTTGAGGAAGTCACAAGCCAGCAGATCAGCAGTGCCATGCACACATTGTATGCGATGCATCGTGTAGAGTGTGTCGGTGGCACAGACACCCTTTATGCTGACCCATCTCCTGGTTGCAGTTCTGACTCTCTTGTGACCATGGCTGAAAGTTGCTGGAGTGACACTGCTGAAGCTGACATGTGCTCTCTGCGGCAAAGTCTTTCATTTGACCACAGTCGAGACACGTTGTACGTTTCCAAATGCCTGTGCCTCATTGCACCACTGCCCTTCGTGCAGGTGAGGATTGGCATTGTTTGTTCCTCTGAATCATATAGATAACTCTGCAAATGATCATGTTTTTCTCCAGCTCAACTACATATTGTAGCAACATCTTCGAAAATGCCTTCTTTCTCGCCCAACTTGAAGCATTAATAGGCATGAGAGATTTGGTTTCAGGTAGAAATATATATATATATATTTTTAAGTTGCTCTCACTTCAGACGTCGTACAATTTCAGTGGAGACATTACTCTATCCTCTCAATATTGTCGCTCTAAAAAGAACAGGGGTTGTAATTGGCTTGTGTGTCAGTGAGTGTGAGAGTCCGCATGCAGATCAACTTTAATATGGTAAAGCGCTATTAAGTGGCCTACTTTAATATGTGCCCCGGGTGGCCTTCAGCACAGTTCAACAAAAACACGTTAGATTTGAACATAGCATTTTTATGTATAATTTAAGCATACTTTGATTTTTTTTTTTTTTTTTACCTTGAATGTGGATTACGTTCAAGTTAGCCATGCACATTCCAAAGGGTGTTTGTGTACATCTGTGCTGAAATGGGCAACATCATTTTCTCAAGAATTTATTGCAGTAGTTAACTGCGATCACAAAAAAGCATCAATTTTGCATTCAATTCATTTAATAACAAAATCCAGAATAAATGTGAAACGAACACATGCAAGTTGTTGTTCAATAAATTGTTTGTTGATGGTCCATCACAAGTGGTAATTGAAACAAATAAATTTGACCATTGCTGGTTTGTGATATCTGTCTGGACCGAGTGAACTAAATGATTGTGGAAGATTTGTATCTGGTGTTTTGTTTAAAATATACACTCGTAATGTAATTGTGAGAAACCTACCGGTACCTATTTCTGCGTTTTTATTTCGACATGGTCCTTACAAAAAATTGAATTTTTTGTCAGGATGGCCGAGAAGTATGCACACTCGCCTATAAGCTGTCTAATCTCGGCCCACGGTATCCTTCGTGAAGAGTAGGCGAGTTCTCGTCATCACAACGAACAAGTTGCAAATTCCTGTCTTGACTTCCTGAGTTGGCATGGCAACCTGATCAGGATTCTAGCCTTCTAACTGCTATGGCAGCACCAACGCTCTGCATAGGGCATGGTACATGATGATGATGATTTTTTTTTTTTAATGGAACAGTAGTCCTAATTTTATATTTCTTATTTAGGCCACAAGCTTTCTGTATATCCATCATAGGTGCTTAGAACTTCTATGATGGGCATTGCACATTGTTGTAAGAGTGCATGTGGTCTCCTGATTGTGTAAGTTAACAGTTGTGCAACTGATGTTTTTATAATTATTATTTTTACCAATGATGTGCAGAGCATATGTTAGATCTTTTAAAAACATGTTTATGTTTTGCATCGAAGTGCACAACATTTGAAATGGTCTTCATTTTAAAAGCGCGTGGCCTAATGTTCCCACAGGGCTGCACAATCCAGTTGCTTTCATCAAAAAGTTTGTTTGCAACTTAATAACAATAATCGTTATAATACCTGAATTGCACAACAATTTTCTCATGCAATTACTGGGTGATCGTGGCGCAAACATGAACAGACTATCTATACTATTTTTCTGGTGGGACTCCTGTTGCATTGCTGATTAAATAAATTGATTTTGCATTTTTAAACAAAATCCATCCATTGGGACCATACTCTGCAGTGTTGGTGCTGCCTAAGCAGTCTCCTTGGCGATTGGGCACAATCGTGGATGGGTCGCCACTCCGACACAGTTAACAAAATGGAAGTAATCAATAGCTTTATTGAATAGTTTGGATACATTTTATTTCTACAAAAGCAAGGCTCATGCATTCCACTTCGTCTTGAAGATTGAAAACCTGTATAACTGTTTCAAAAAGAAAAAATGAGCCAAGTTTGGAGTGGGTTTTTTTATTTATTTTTTTTTTTTTGATTGCCAAGAACTCGAAACTCCAGATCAAGTTAAATATACTGCGAACTGCCATAATTACGTGTACTGGAGAAAGAACACAAAAAAGATTTTCAAAGCTAACATATGTTATAACTAGAACGGCACTCGGTAGAGCGCATACCTCCACCAGGCTGAACGGTTTACACTTTGTTTCCCACTAATAGGCTGGATCGAGACCTGAACCAAATTCTAATCAACTTGTCATGTACCAAATTTTGTCTGAATCCATGGACAACTTTTTGAGATGTCATCACAGACAGACAGACGGGTGAAAACATATCCTCCATTCACCTTCGGTGGCAGAGGTAAATATGTAATTGCACCTTTCCCAACTTCTTCTTGGATGTGCCACCTTCCCAACTTCTTTAATTGCACTTAATTTTAATTGTGCAGTGTAAGAATCCAGAACTTCTCCTTCTTTGCTGGAATATGGACCTAATAACAACCTAGTATGACAGTCAGCCCACTTGCTGGAACAATAATATGCTTTTCAAACCATATTGCATACATCTTTCGCTTGGCGAGTATGATTGTCTCATTTCATTATTCATCAACAAATGTTATGCTATTTACCCTCATCATTTTTCAGTTCACTGTGTCCAGCAGGATGCCTCCTTCCTTCCTTCATGAACATTCAACTGAAATTGTTGACTGGCTGATGTGCCATACTGTGTGTTACAGAGCGCTGGTTCTACAGAAGCAGTTTCTTGGCCGAGGGTCATGCTGGGTGGTTTGCCATCCCTCTCCCAGCAGTAGTTAGGGCAGGAATTTGAAATTTTTGAGAGGTGCCTACTCTTCGTGAATGACACCGTTGGGATCTTTTACTAATGCTAGCATCTACAAACTAATTTTACATCTACAAACTACAAACTAATTTTACATCTACAAACTAATGTTACATTTTTACATCTACGAACTAATGCTGACAGATGAGACTCCAGTTTCACGTCCATCCGAGGGATGGCAAACACATTGGTGAATCACCCTAGCTGTAAAACACCGGGATAATTAGTTTATAGCTGGGTTGGGATTGAAACCTATGCTAGAGAGCTTAGAGGTGAGTGTAAGCCATCCTGACAGCCTAAAATTGTTATGCTTATCTGATTTGTCCAGACTCCATGGTGTAATGGTGGGAATGTTAGAGCATCTGCTTTTAGTCTGGGACGTTGCCGGTTCGAATCCGACCACGGCCATGTCAAACCAAAGACTTTATAAGTGGTACATGCTGCTTCCTTGCTTGATGCTTGGCATTTAAAAAAGGATAGAGCACCGACAAAACCATTGCGCATGCTTGGTAGGCCTAATGGTCTCCCATATTGAAGTTCTTTGCAAGGGAACTCGTATCATTATGGTTCTACATATTACGTGATCATTACCTCACACACGTGAAGCGGAAAGCAGGATAAAGCAATTTGTTCAAGTCTGTCCATCTGTCTGTCTTATCAGTTTATGTTTGAGCAACAGTGTATTTAAGCTGAATGTTATATTTTGAACACTAATCGGAATATGAATAAAATGACAGGTCTTTCCTTTTAACGTACCTTGGCTTGTAATTCATCCCGTCCGCATATGCACAGAGGAGTGAGATAATATTTTTTACTCTGCCTGCCTGCCTGATTTACCCTATTGGATAGCCATATTGGATTTACCCTAAAACCTATAAGAGAAAATCTTCTCCAGAATGGTGAGACAGATTGAGGGGAAACTTGTCTGGCAGCCATATTTGATTGAGCGAAAATCTTAAAGAAATTATTTCTCTTGAACCGCTTCATCAATCGACATGTAACTTCACAATTGTGATCTAGTAGTGATGAGGAATATACATTTTTAATTTCAACTTGATCAGACACATGGTCTAGCAGCCAGAATTATTTAATTTTTTGATCTGGGTGGTTTTTATTTTATTTTATTTTTGAATAAGGCTCACTTGGCAGCCCCTCGAGGGGTTTGAGGGTAGAGGAGTAGCAGCTGAAACCTGAATCCTATCCAGGTACCTCTTTGATGACTTCATCTTTTCTTTTTTCTTGTTCAGGTTCCTTCTGATGACTCCAATGCAGGACTACCTATTTGGTCTTCCATTTAATTTGAATTGAATTTATTTTAATCCCATTCTGAATTCAATTGAATAATAATAATAATAAACGTCATGGGTCAGGGTCAGGTGTCCAATCAAAGTGGGACGTCTTGGTACCCGGTCATTACTGCCAGCAGTTATATAGTGGTACTCCTAGTTTTGTATCTTATTAATTATGTGACACCAGTGCATAAACACCACACAAAACAAGTCCTGGTGAGGGTCTGCAATGTCTGATTGCTCTCTTTCTTGTGATAAATGAGTTGCTTCATCAATAACCACTAAAAGACTGTTTGGCTATTGAACTTTTGATCAGCTGAGCCTTGAACATTAGTGACTTCATGTTTTTGCCATCATTGTTTGGAAAAAATATTTTCCAATATTATTTATACTTTATTTCACAAGCCAAACTTTTGCTGTGTCATAAGAGTAGTCTTTAGTGCCTTGGAGATGTACTTTCTTTGTGAAGATAAATGTGTTTACAAGGTGGTGGATGTGATTTACGAGAGATTGATGTTTATGTATCAGAATTTATTTTGCCTTCCCATTAATCCTGCCCCAGGGGTTCTTTTTCCCCAATTACCCCACTTTTAATTCCTGGTTCCATGCCTCATGATATTAATTAAGTACAACCTGCTATGAATAACTTGGCCACCTTAATGTGTTAATGCCTTCAGAAGATTTTCTTCTTATTCCTTTTTCTTCCTTTTCATATTCATCAGTTTCAAATGTAGTCCTGTTTTTTGGGGGGTTGTTTTTTTCATGTAATGTACTGGTCTGTCCCTTAATGGGTTTTTGTATCTAAAAAGTGTCAGGTGATAGCTGTGTGTTCTAATATCAATGTTCTTTTTGAAACGATGGTTAACTAAATGGTTTGAGAAACTGCTTCCTCATTTTTTTTTTTTTAATTTGTATACATTGTCGAGTCTCGTATGAGAGCTAACACACAACGCACACCAATGGGGGCAGGAGAGGGAAGGACAAAACAGTGGGGACCAGGGACATTAGGATATCTAAACATTGGACAGTTTTAACACGATTTGCACCATTTACTTAAAGCTGGTGGTGAGACGTACTTGATGAAGTCAACATTTAGCCAGACTCGGTGGTGTAATGGTTAGACCATCCGCTCTGAGTCAGGAAGGTCGGCGGTTCAAACCGCGGCCGAGTCGTACCAAAGACTTTAAAAATGGTACGTGCTGCTTCCTTGCTTGACGTTCATCATTTTAAAAGGTAAAAGCACGGGCAGTCCCCATAGGTGAGCATGAATGTGGAGGAGGAAACTCCTCTTCAGGAAATGCCCCGCTGAATGCGGTGAGAAATGCAGCACAATTGTTTTGGCATCTCTGGTTCGCAGAGTATCCCGGGAAATGACAGCACTTCCCTCAAGCTCATTGACTGTGTTTGTCTCATCTAACAGTCCTGTGTTGTGTCTCGTGCATTCGTCTGTATGTCCATGTTTGTGACAGCTCCACTGCAAGCCTGAGATCCTTAAAAAAACAAAAAAAACAGTTGACTTCATCAAGTCCATTGGCCCTTTCCATTATGTGCAGTGCTCAGAGTCAAATCTTCATTGGCTTATGAAAATAACATTTATGTCTTGATTGTGAACCATGCATAGTTTCTGCGTGGGGGAAGTGGGGGATTTTTCATACAAAATTTCAAAAACCCTTCATTTTCATTTGTCTACAAAACTTGCTGCTTCATGGTTATACTTTCTCATGTTAATAGCATTTTGTTTTTCTTTGGATTCTCTTTTATTAACTTGTTTCTTTCAAATACTTTACATTATATCGTTTTATAATTGTTTGATTGACAAACTCTTGTTATCATCACAATAATGTGAAATCTCTCCCTTGTAATTCATTGCCTGCAGACCTTCAAGAAGGTGTTGTTCCAAATCCATCGGGCTGTGACAAGTCCAGAACCCCCACCGCTGCCTCTTGAAAGCTACATCTACAACCTATTATATGAGGTTCCCTTGCCTCCACAAGGTCGCTCGTTACGCTTCTCTGCTGTGTACCCACCACCTCTTGTTTGCCAGCGCCCAGGTCCCAACGAGACGCCACTCTTTGATTTCTCCTTACGAGAAGTCTTTGAGTTGCTTGGTGTGGAGAATGTTGTGCAGCTCTTCACATGCACACTCCTTGAACACCAAATACTTCTCATATCTCAAGGTGAATCTGCTGATAATGGACCAAAATCTCTTAAATGAAATGCACTCCCATTTTCAGTGTTAACAATGACCCTTTATGCAAGAATTAATATAGCAGTGATGATGCATAACTAAAAGAGATACAACATTCAAATTGTGCCTTGTCTTTACATATAATTGCAACATTTGATTGATGCCAGACTTTTACCATTTGGCAGATTTACATTTATTTGCCCCAATTAAATCTGTCCATATGGGAGACATTGTTGTGGTCGTTTGTTGTCATCTCCACATGCGGGTTTCAGAAGATGGAACAGAGTTCTCTCACATCTCATCACTGAGCTCTGGACAGCTTCCAACTGTAGTTCATTTGCAGTAATATTCCCAGGGATGGCTTTTAAGATTTGCATGAGGTTCTTGTTTTTTATCATTCCATTGCTCCAATTCTCACTGGTACAATTTCAGTGCTCTTCAGCTTCCAAGATCTTTTGACTTCATGGATTTTCTTCTTGATTTCTGCATTGTTGAGGCCAAAATCGCTGGTACTGAAACCTCAATTACCAATGTCGTTTTAAAGTTTTTTTGCACCTAAGTGCAATATCCAATCTCAAGGATTTGTTTTCTATGTTCACGCTCGATGGGATCCTTGGTCGACGACTTCTTAATTTTGATTATTGCTTTTGGCTCATGTCTTTCCTGAAGGCCTGTCACACCTTGACGATTTGCCAGCGTATGCCGACGTATAAATTTTGTCTAAAACGCTGGCACACGTCGAATACGTTATGGGTAAGTTTTGTATACGTTAAGAGCACGCTGGCATACGTCGTAGTACGCCGAGCTCATCAACAAATTTTAAGCATGCTCAAAATTTTTCGACGTATGCCAGCGTATGACTCACACGTTCCGCATCAGCTGGCCATAAGTTGTAGGCATGTTATGCGATCGTTGACACACGTCGACACACGTTACTTGTAAGTTACTCATAAGTCAAAACACGTCGAGGTAATGTTTAGCGTACCCGAAACTTATTTCTATCCTATGAGTAACGTGCTTTGAACTATGAGTAACGTATCTCCAACGCATATAGACGTATTTGACGTCTTCCGGACGACCACAGAACTTACTGAACGTGTTTCTAACTTGCCGCTACGGTATAATGGCGTATTGCGCAGCGTTTTATATAAAATGGGGTTCGCACAGGAGGAACCCGTCAGTGTTCAGACTCATGGTTTTTTTTATTATTATTTTTTTTCTTCGGCATGACGGTGATGTTGACATTTCGATTTCTAGTGTGGTTATAATAATATATAATTAATAGGCTGCCGCTCAATGATTTAAATCATAACCGCACTAGAAATTGAAGTGTCAACATCACATCATGCCGAAGAAAAAAAATAATAAAAAAACAAACAAACCATGGAGTCTGGAACACTGACGGGTTCCTCCTGTGAACCCCATTTTATATACCAATTCCCCTAAACGCTGCCAATACGCCATTATACGGTAGCTGTAAGTTAGAAACACGTTCAGTAAGTTCTGTGGTCGTCCGGAAGACGTCAAATACGTCTATATGCGTTGGAGATACGTTACTCATAGGTTCAAAGCACGTTACTCATATTTAGAAATAAGTTTCGGGTACGCTAAACATTACCTCGACGTGTTTGACTTATGAGTAACTTACAAGTAACGTGTGTCAACGATCGCATAACGTGCCTACAACTTATGGCCAGCGTATGCGGAACGTGTGAGTCATACGCTGGCATACGTCGAAAATTTTTGAGCATGCTTAAAATTTGTCGATGAGCTCGGCATACTACGACGTATGCCAGCGTGCTTCAGCGTGCTCTTAATGTATACAAAACTTACCCATAACGTATTCGACGTGTGCCAGTGTTTTAGACAAATTTTTCATACGTCAGCATACGCTGGCTAAATCGTCAAGGTGTGACAGGGCCTTTAAATCGTTGAGCGGCAGCCATTAATAGGCTACGCCACGTGATCGTCGGCGATACGCTGCCGCGCGCTATGCATGAGTTAGACTATCGTTGGGCATAGGTTGTGAACGCCGACAACACGCTAAGCATTCGTTGGTATAAGTTATCTTAAAGTTCGAAACGTTCTGTGTACGTTACTAATACGTTATGCATATGTCCAACTCGTTATGATACGCCCAAAACTGAAAAAAAAACATCAATAGTTCAGCGTACAGCCAGTTTTACATACATTTTGATACGTTGCCATACGCTGGCTAAAACGTCAAGTGGTGACAGGGCCCTGAGCTTTCTGGAATTGGGATATTGAAATTTCTGCAGATGTGCCAGTGGATTACTCTACATATTACGTAATATATATAAATATATATATTTTTTTTTGTATAGATCGTTCACGCTCTTGGAATTGCTAGTACACAGAACGGATCAGATATAGAGGACAAAATGAAAGAGCAGAGAGGGGGAGGGGAGGTGGAACTCTAACAGTGTCGCTGAAGGCCAAGATGAAGGGAGTTTTGGACAAACAGTAGGTGTGGGGAGGAATGGGGGCAGAAAAGATGCATGGGGTGGACAAGATTATACAGAAGGAAAATCTCAGAAGGGAAAAAATTAAAATTTGGAAAGAGTTGGGTTTGGGGGGGGGGGTTAACGAGGGAAGAAAAGATCATGGTTTCTAAATTGGGGATGATCTGAGATGGTAACTGTTTTTAAGACCTGTAGGAAGAATGAGATTGAAGGCAATGTGGAATTGGTTCCACAAGCAGGAAAAAAGAGGAACCAATGAGTGGAGGTGAGCAGTGATCCTGGATTTAGGTAGTTTCACCAGAAGGGGGTTGATGGTGGACAGTGTGTGCCCTGCAGAAACCTTTTGGGTGGTAAATGAGGAGGCAAATCACGGAAAGAGCAAAGTGTGCAAGACCAGAAAGGAGGCGGTACAAGATCGAGAGACCACTGACCTGTCTGCATGCCTGGTTTTTGCTTAATGGTTATGGTGGTGGGCTTGGGATCCGAGGATCCTGAGTTCAAATCCTGCTCAGCTGTTGAATTAATACCAGGTGGGGTTGACTCTGCCTGTCATCCTTCCGAGGTAGGCAAAATCGGTACCAGCTTGCTGGTATCCTGTGTCGGAGTGGCAACCCGTCCAGGATTGGGCCCATTAGCCCAGAGAACTGCTTCGGTAGCACTGAAGCTCTGTACAGAGTATGGTCCCAATGGATGGACCTGTCTGCAATGGTGAAGTGATATGCCAATCGAATCAGCTTCATCGTGGGAGATTCCAATGATCTTGAAGGCCTTGGTTTCCATGGTGTAAAACTGGGAAAGATGTGAGGCAGGTTAGCTAGCTCATAGTGGAGGGCAGTACTTTATCAAGCTATGGATGAAGGCCTTGTAGATGTATTTAAGTTTAGTTGTGTCAAGGAAGGACTTTGTACACCGGAGGATGCCCAGTCGGCAGCTGGCTTTGGAAGCCAACATTCAAATGTGGTTTGCCCAGGAAATATCATGGATGATAATGATACCATGAGTTTGAATGACTGAACCTCCTCAAGAGGATTGTTAAGAAAGTAGATGGGTGGGTGTCGGTTGGGGGTGGGGGGGGTTGGGGGTTGCCAGATGGTCCTTTCGAAGAGAGAGTGTGAGATGTGGCAGGATTGAAAGACACATTCCAAATGTTTGACAAGCTTGTGATTTTTGTCAAGGTCTGAAGAGAGGCAAGAGAGGCTGCAGCCTGCCTGTCTGAATGATGAGTGATCTCATGATGGAGGGTGGAGTCATCAGCAAATCGATAAAGGGGATTTTCCAGAGAGTCAGAGAGGTCATTTAAAACGACCAGGAATAGGACTGGGCCCAGAATATTGCCTTGGCGCACTCCAGCCTTGATAGGGAGAGGGTATGAAAGCATTCCGTTGAGTGCCACACATTAGCTATGAGAGTAGAGGAAGTCAGTAAGCCATGTGTGGAGTTGGCATTAGATGTCATAGGTAGAAAATTTTGAGACCAAGGCAGGATAACAGACTGTATCAAAAACACAATACAAGATATGTCTAGAGAGATGGCCCTGAACTCATGTGTGACATTGAGGGCTTCCATCCATTTTGTGTGAGTAGAAGCAGCATGTCCAAGGTAGAGTGACCTGATCTGATGAAGCTGTTTGTTGTGCCTTTGTGTGTACAGCTTTTCTGACATGAGGTTTTTACATCCCGATAGGAGGTGGCCTGCGCTTTCTGTTTCTACCTTACAGAATCTACACCTGTCCGATTCACTCATTCCCGCTATTTTCTTAAAGCTGTTTCGATGGGTGGCTTAATGCAGAAAAATTGAAGGATTGATACACACCAGCCAAATGTGTAATTTTTTGCATGATGGGTGATTGGAGTTCTGAGAGCAAGAAAATCCATGGCTGCAAGCTCAATTCTTAATTTGACGGATTTGAATCAATTTTTGCTGACAGGGTTGGGGGAGGGGGGGGGGGGGGGGGGGGGGGGAGATGGAGACAGGTTTGTGTGAAGCCAATTTCTCGTGTTTTTGAAATGACCCCAGTACAGACACATGGACACTTCTGAATTATCATCATTGCACATATTGAGAGTGAGCTTCATATTCTATTTTGACAAATATGGAAGCAATCCACATGGTGAAATTCAAAATGGCCACCACATATAGCGTTTATTACATTTTACAAATGTACGCCTATACAGTGTGAATTAGCTCATTGTTTGTGTAATAGCTGTAATTGTGTAATGTGTTGATCATTGACTCTACATTGGTGTTCTAAGATATTCCGTGTCGTTTAAGTGAAATAATTAATGAAAGATGGAGAATGTCCAGTGTAATACAAGGTGACTTTCAAGCAAACAATCTTTGATCTTTGATTAATTTGGTATTTTGGTGCTTTAGTTCTCAGAAAAAGTAAATTAAATTCCAGTGAAACATTTCACCTCTTTCACCTAATTCAACTTGTATTTTCATAGTTCGTAAAGAGCCAACCCCGTTAAGTAACTGTCCAATTCACCGCTTGTTAAGAAATATCATTGTGTTCAAATGAAGTCGTCTTCAAGGCTATATCAAGCATTTATTTGTTCATTGTCCTGATATGTGATCTTAATGAACCAAAAGTCAAAGCAGTATTCTTCAGCAGGATTACAACAGTCCTACACATGACAACTTGGATTAAGACTGGACATTGTGTTTGAATTTCAGATCTCACATCTACAGGAACAGAGATTTGTCCATGGGAGTCCTGTCTTCGTGCACTTGCAGTTAATGCATCCTCTCTCTGACTTGCATCCACACTTGATGAGCTCACTGCAGGCCCCGAGATGCTTCAGGAATAGTTATCCAGGCAGGTGTCCAAGTCGTCACGTCTTTCATTCATCACCACCCCTCTGGCTTAGGAATTGACTGAACAGCTGCTTGGCTTTTCATCCAGAAACCACTCTGATACCCAACTCGCTTTGTCTGTTGATGTTGGACATCCTGAAAAAAAATGAAACTCCATGATTACCAAAAAGACAGTTATTTTGCAGGCGTATCATATCGCAACAGCAAGATTTGTTCCCGTACATGGTCGGTCTTGTTTCCACATATAGATACCTGAGTGGGGGGAATTGTCTCCAGACTTCTTCCTTTCTTGCTGACCAGTTCACAGCACGCTTCAATAACCGAACCAATCACACCGGTCTTGTCATACAGTAGCACTGTAAATATTTCCAAGGTGAGGAAATGAGGAAGTGATCATCTTAAAGGGGTTCTCGGCAATGTGCAAGAAGGCTTGCGTCACCTCTGGATAAGAGCTCCAAGTTGACCATGCAGACAGTCCGTTGATTCTTCCGTCTCTTTGCCCTTGCCCGTTCCAGCATTGAATTATTGAACTTTTGGTGCCATGATTTATGCCAGGATGCACCATTTTCCAGGAGCATTTGTGCACTAACATTCCCAATGCTGACATTGATGGGTGCTGAATCAAGAGCTTGGAATTCTTCAACGTTTTGCAAAAAATTTGTGTATATGTCTAAGCAATTCTTCAAGGACAATTCAGGTCTTCAGAAGTCTTTGTCTGACAGATGATGCAACCAAGCCAATCAGTATTGGAAGCCATGTTTCGTTATACTTGAAACCAAACGGTGGCATTTGATCAGCAAAATACACAAGAGCTAAGCATAAAACATTGAGAAACACATACATGTGATAATCATGAGGTGATTAACAACTCTAATTAGGTAATTACATTGATTACAGTGATTCCATAACAACCGCCAGTAGCTAAACATTTAATTTGAGCAGGAAAAACCAAAACTGGTTTATTTGTTGGGAGTAATCTTTAAGATTTTCAGCTTTTATTTATGAATCTGTGAAAATAATGTCAATATGATGTCATTTTGACGTTTTACGTACATTTTCTTCCCCGCATGCGTATATTTTTTGAAAGTATGATCCAGTGGGAGTTTCCAGTGATCAAATGGCACATTTCCCATCTAGACTATATCGATCTTTAAACGAAACTACATGCTTCATGAAATGCATTCGTGAAAATGATGTCATATTGATGCCATACTTTAATATTTTTGTTGCAGCCAATGGATTTTCTGACTATGGTTCCATGTGAGGCTTCAGTGAAAAAATGACACTTTTATCCGGCATATAACGATAACTTCACAAAGCCACCTAACTAGTCAGTGTAGTGTCCTTGGTATTTGGTATTTATTATGATTCGTTCTCCATCCCAGTTGAGCTGACCTCTTCGTAGCCATTCCATTGAGCCTTCTTTGTCTATGCCAAATCTGTCCAACTGTTTTTTGTATCTTCCCGCTCTTATCGTTCTCCCAGTTGTCGGTGTATATCTGATGATATTTTGCTTTATATTTTTCTTTTGTCTTTTGTACACCGCTTCTTCCTAATTCCATATACAGGCGATGCATGACCTCATCGCCGGGTGCCAAAGAAAGGGAGTACTCAGTTTTTACTCCGTTTGTTTGTTTGTCTGGGAGATATCTCAGCCATCCTTTGAGCTAGGAAGCTGAAATTTGGGGACAAAAGTGAAGATGTGCTTTGGCAAAAATATTATTAAAAAAGCAAATTTTGATTAATAAATTAATTGTTTAATCATTGTCGATTTATTAATTGATTAATCAATTATTGTACACCACTCCCTCCCAATTCCGACTCCATGTGCTGCAAGGAAGCATCGCCAGGCGCCGGAGGCACCCCGGCATTGTCACGCTGGAGGATTTGTTATTTATTTATTTGGCATGGGGGTGGTGTACTTTGTACCGCTACTTGTTTTTATTATTTTTACAATCGCTGGAACTGTATTCCTTGCTATTTCGTTTTTATATGTGACATCTTTGCTTCACACCTGTTTTTGGATTTTTTTGGCAAGGTGGATTAGGGATGTTTTTTCTGGCTTGCTCTCTTCGTGTTTGCACACAAATTGGATTTGGTGATCTGTTGAACTTTTCAAGTACATAAAAATTGATATGACGTCATAGTGATGTATCATATGTGCGGTAATTCATCTCTGCTAATGCCCTGTTCGATTCCCGCAAACAGAATTCAAAAAGCTTGCCTAGTTTCGGAGATAAATTTTTAGGCGATTTCCATTAGCGGAAATATTTTGACGTCATAACTTTTTTTCTAGGAGGAATTTTCAAAATCGGAGATGGTTACTGTCTGCGCAGGGAATTTTTACATATATATGCCAAGTTTCAGGAAGTTTCAATGAAAACTGTAGGCTGTGAAACAAAAGAGTCCACAAGAAGAAGATGAAGAACAACAACATGAGTAAGACTTAGAGATCCTCTATGAGGATCTAAAAAAATTGTCACCGATCTACACAGAATTCTCCATAATGACAAGGTGAAAACATGTTTTTAGAAATTTTTACAAATTAATTAAAAATTAAAAGCTGAAATATCTTGTGTGTCCGCCAGACATAGTGCTTTGCATTCAGACTAAAGAGTTCAATTTCCATCTCATCAGACCACAGAATCTTTTGCCTCGTTCTCAGTCTTTCATGTACCTTTTAATAAACTCCAGGCGTGCTGTCA
>CM068952.1:134580670-134592715 GCA_035128595.1 Eptatretus atami | reverse complement strand
TGTTTTATACCCTTCCCCAGATCTATGTCTCCTCACAATTCTATCTCAGAGTTCTGCAGACAGTTCCTTGGACTTCATGGGAGAGTTTCTGCTCTGATGCACTGTCAACTGTGGGACCTCATAGGAGGAGGGAGGAGGAGGAGATTGGGACCAGACTCTGCAGAGCTTGGTGCTGCTTAAGCAGTCTCCTTGGCTATTGGGCACTCAATCAATCCTTGACGGGTCGCCACTCCGACACACAGTATACCAGCATGTTGGCACTCATTTTGCCGACCTCGGAAGGATGACAGGCCGAGTTAACCCACCTGGTATTAATTCAACAGCTGAGTGGGATTTGAACTCAAGACCCTAGGATCCAAAGCCCTCCACCCAACCCATAAGCCAACCCAGGCATAACCTTAAAGAGAAAGGTGTCTTTCTTTCTAAATCATCTCAATCAATTTATTGGCCACAGGTGGGCTCCAATCAAGTTGTAGACCTCTCAAGGATGATCAAAGGAAATTGGATACATCTGAGCACAATTTGGAGTGTCACAGCAAAGGGTTGAATACTTATAGGTCATGTGGAGTGGGTCGGTTTTCGTTCAGTTTTGTTTGTGCAGATCACCAATCTAAACGAAATTCACCCTGTACATTCATGAGAACACACCATTGAAATTCCTACTTGTTTCCATATGCACAAGTTGACCACACCGACAGTTATCACCATTTGAAATTACCGGCCGTGAAGTGGGCGTGGCATGCTTGTTAATCGCGGAGGAAACGACCCAGGAAACAACAAATCAAGATGGTGGCGCCCATGGTTGTCGTGTGATTTTCGAGTGATTTTTGGTCTTTCACAACAAATATGCATTGTTTCATACACTTGGGCGGGGAGGAAGATGAGAAAGTGACGCAATTCACGATAAGAGCTGGCGTAAGGTATGCGAGTGTGCGAAGGCTTGGTGCGACGCCACAGATAGTGAAACTATCACAAATGCCGTTTGCTGGCTGATCAAATCATGAAACTGTGCCAATGACTGATCCTCTGCGGATGCCGGCTGTCACCGGTTCTGCTATGCGTCGTTTTGTAACAAGGATCATATAAACGCGCTGAAGCCAGGAAAAGGAAATCAAAAGCCAGCACTACTGCAGTTTCTGCTAGAGCCAGTGAGGTGGTGGGGGACTAGAAGAAGAGGGGCACTCGTACCACAACATACGTAGAAAATCCCTCAGAACCTCTGTAGAAAGGGTGGCTGGCAAATCAGCTGGTGTACTGCCAAGAATTTGTATCATATGCCAGAAAATAGACAAATTCATCCGTGTCAAAGGAAAATCTCAACGTGATCAGTTGTCCCTGGCAGAAACACAGGATGGAGGAAAGCTGAGGGAAACTGCTGAGCAGAGGAGAGATGAACGTGATGTGAGAATAATGACAACTATAAAGGATAAAGACTGTGTGGCGCTGGAAGTTTGTTATCACCGTAAATGTTATTACGAGTATGTGAATGACACATACCACAGACAGAGTGAAAGTAAACTCCAAACTCAGAAAGTGAACTATGACTCAACATTTGATATTTTCTGTGATAAAGTAATCCAGGTAAGACTCATTGATGGAAAGCAATCTAATACATATGAAGAAGTTGTGTGAGATGTTCATTGACGTACTCAGAGTATGCGAAGGTCAGGATAAGGCCAATACCAGGCAAGAAGACTGAAGAAAAGACTGCAGGAACGGTACCCAGACTGATTTTCTATCGTCCACCAAAAATGTCTGAGAGCGAAGTGGTGTACATGAAGGACATTGATATTGGTTCCATTGCTCAGGCTCCTGTTGTAGACAGTAGCTCTACAACGAAACAGAGTCAACTACAGAGGATGAAGCCAGCCAGGGTCCACAAGCAGGGTGACTCAGACCTCAATTTACATGTTCTATACTTGGGAGCACTCATGGTGAGGGATGACCTGAACAAACACCAAAGTGTGGACATTACATGGCCCAACTGGGAAATGGTGGAGCTAGCACTAGAGCTTATACGGGCAACTCGTTCTTCGAACTGGCCGAAACACCTTGCGATCACGAGATCGTCAATGCCCTGGTACTTTTGCGTACGATCACCTAAACTATGCAAGGTGCTTACCCGTTTACTGGCTGGAAATGGCTGGGCTAGAGCACTCCCACCCAGACCTATCAAGCGTTCAATGGACGGCAAATGGATGCCCAACGGCATACTCGTTATGAATTTAGTAGTGTTGTGTGCGATCAGATCATAGAGCAGACTTTAAATAGGGAAGCAAGACAAGTGGAGGCATCATTGGTTACACTCGAAAAGCACAGCTGTGAAGAAGTGGATCCTGTCCCAACCAGCACGTGTGGAAATCGCCAAGGAAATGTGAGTCCATGGCGGGTATCCACGACGAGCCCCGAACGAGAATGGATTTGGATGTGTCGAGCTCTAAGAACGAAGCAGTGGTGGTACAAGTGATGGACACAGTACTTCAAATGATTACCTTTTCTCCGGCGCTCACCTTGAACTCGTCAATATTAGTTCAGGTGTCATCGCACCGCCAGCCACTTCCGCAGACTTGATGAACGCGTATGTCAAGAGAGAGAATGCTGTCGTGCAATTCATGCGTGATCGGCTTCTCTCGGGTGAGGTCCATTCTTCAGTCCGATTTCGAAGGCCAAATTGGCAACTTTCTCGAAGGCGCGAGGCAAGTCGGCGACTCCCCACCAGCAGACGCCGAAGGTTGAAATTGCGAATGAACGTTGTCTTTTCACACGACTGCTGTTGATTGGAGAGAAAAGCAATGTAACACTCCACGATCTGCTCGCATACCCACTGGTGAACATATCTTTCCCGCTGGCATCTGGTGATGGTTCGATTGCTAAGACGGACAAAGCAAATCCCGCAACCATATACTGAAACTGTGGCCCGATTGCCGTGTGGACGCTCGGCCTATCCAAGGTGCAACGATGTGGATGGAATGGCGCGTTATTCAGGCGATAAAGGCTGGTTCACTGCCTAACACTTTCGGCAAAATGGAAAAGATGGTGCTGAACATCATAGTGGCCAAGCATGACATAACCAATCTTCAAGACTGGACGTGGTGTTTGATACTTACCCAAGTATCAGCATCAAGTGCCTGGAGCATGCCAGACGAGCGGGCAGGGTGGGCGATCTTCAGGTGCGAACCATCTACGGACGTGATCAAGCTCTTTCCAAAACAGTGGCCCAATTATCTCCTGAGCCGAGCCAACAAGGAGGCGTTGATAGAGTTCATCGTGGACGAGAACCATCTCTCCATCAAAAACTGGGCGACATGCTGTTGTACGTCAGTCATGCCGGCAAATGTGAGAAAATTGAGGCGTCGAATGGTGTCATGACTGTGTCGTGTCGTCAGTACCTGAACTTGAATGTGACCATGAGGAAGCTGACACGAAGCTCCTGCTGCATGCCGCTCACGCGGGACAGAATGAAGAGTCGGTGCGCATCGAGAGTTTTGACACCGATGTGTTTGTGTTGGCGTTGGCTCATTCGAAGTCGATTCAAACACGAAATTTCCATCTGGTCACAAAGTCCAAGGACATTATCGTCCGTTGACATGAGGAAGCTGAGTAATGCCTTGGAAAGTTCTGTCTGCGATGCGTTGATAGGTTTGCACAATTTCACGGGAAGTGATACCACCAGTGCATCATGGTAAGGGCAAAACAAGGCCATTTGACTTGATGATGAAGACTCCCCATCTCATCACCTGTTTCGGGAGCATTGGTCGAGAATTCACGCTAGATCAGAATATCATTCACGACCTGGAACAATTCGTCTGCGCCATGTACAATCAGCCGCCATGAAGAGTTGGATGAGGCTCGCTACAAGCTATTCTGCAGCCAGTCGCTGGGAGAACAGAGTTGCCGCCTACAAGCGACGCTCTGATGCTGCATTGCAAAAGAGTGAACTATCAGTCTGCGATCCACCACCGCGTGACTGAGAGGTTTATAGAAGCCCCTTCTCCTACATTTCACGGATGGGTGGAACGCAACGGAGCACTGATTGTTCACTGGCTGAACAAACCACCAGCGCCGAAGGAACTGTTAGAGGCGACGAAATGTAATTGCAAGAAGACGAAATGCGAGACCAACCAGTGTTATTGCCGGTCAAAAGGACTGTCCTGCACAGAGTGCTGTGGGTGTCAAAACTGTGCCAACGATGAACGACCCGTGCAGAAATGGAACTTATGGATAATGAAAGCAGAACTGATGATGATTCCGACAACAAACTGTGAATGCGGGTGTCACACTGCTTTTGCTGTGGTGATCTACTACACAGTAGTATTCAGGTTGGTTAGCATGTAATAGTGGACTTGAGTTTTGTAATAGCAGCAGTCAAGAGCCTAGTTCAGCAACCACTTCAGAGCAAGAAATACTGGAGTTCTAAGACAGTAATCTTGTGGTGGTTATACTTTTCATCAGGCTGAGTCGCGCAGTCTCTTTGTTTTTGATTTAATCCGTAATAGCCAATGTAACTGCCTTTAATAGTCAATGTAACTACCTTTAATAGCCAGTGTGGCTGCCTTTTAAGCAAAAAGTTGCCTTGGTCAACTTGAAGGCCTGTCTGGTCGGTCCAGACGTTTTCGGCTGGTAAAAATATGTAACTGCTTCGGTTGACGACCTTTAATTATAAACATCTATATATAATACTGAAGGACCAATTTAGTGCTCCTCCTGGCGGTCGCGTCACGTTTTTCTCGGTACTGTGACCTGGACTGAAAGAAACTTCGTACCTGTAAGAGTGCATCGCACATAGTGGCAAGAGTCAACTTTCGGATCCGTCTGTGACGGGGTTTCGGCTAGTCTTTAATAACAGTGAATAGGGCTCTGTATAAACATATTGTATCATTTTAAGACCTCACAAGAGTTTTATTTGACGTACATATCAGTCAAACCTTGAGTCTTCATTTCTGTGTCAAAATCGTGCTTTAATGTTCGGTTTATCTTTATTGCCAAAAATGACCAATTGTGTCACATCCTCGACGTGGAAACAAGTGGATTTGGACTCGGCGTCTAAATTTCTTTAAGTATGCCAAATTTCATCCAGATTGGTGATCTGCACAACGAAAATCATTTTCTGAAGGTAATAGCGAGTACGTCCACATGGTCTATAATTGATGCAAGAAGTTTCAGATTTTCATTTTTCTAATTCATTTTTAAAATATTCTAAAAACATGTTTTCACTTTGGCAATCTGGGGTATTCTGTGTAGATCGGGACAAAAAAAACTTTAAATTTAATTCATTTTAAATTCAGGCTGCAACACAACACAATGTGAACAAAAGTCGAGGAGTGTGAATACTTTCTGAAGACACTGTAGTCAGGTCAGCGATACAATCCAGACTAGACAGCTCAAAGGCAAGTGATCATTCGAAATATGATGTTCATTAGCAACATTTTGTTGTAAATATGTTCCTGTTGGGTTTTTTTTTGGCTTTTTTTACTCCCCACTGCTATGTTGGATTTCAGTTCTCCTGATTGTCCTTGCAGGTCATCAAAGTTTTCACCTAATGAAGGGGTTTCTCTGATATATCAATCTGCTCTTGCTGCTGTAATGTTGAATGTAATTTTTAACGATTTCTTTTTCCAGCTCTCTAATTGCGCAATTTCTGATCTACCAACGTTCTTCTTCAATCGGGATTATTACATTACTCGTATAAAAGCCCATCAAAAATGACAGGTTGTAGTTCTTTTATTCGAAATATTCAAGGAGACTGGAAGATATGATGTTTTGTAGCAAGAATAAGCGCTATTTTAAAACACTACCTGTACAAATGTGATCCTATTTTCTTTATCTTCTGGGATGTTTCATTTCGACGGTACAGCCTCGTGAACATGCCAAAGTCGGAAGCGTCGGCCTGGCATCAAGTGTGTTTATATCTTCTTTATTTATTAGACATACGACAGACATAAATGAACATGCGTTTTACTCTGCGTGTGTTGCACATCACGTGAAGCGTATTTCACCTCCCTGTCTTGTATTTATTTTTGTTTTAAAAAACGCTTCTGTGCACCACCCTTGAGGCTCGGTTTGCAAGTCACCATCTACAATTCCAATGGAAGAGACGTAATTACTCTTTTATGGAACATGTTTTTCGAGCTTTTTTTAATCCTCAAAAATAGAGCGTAGTGAACAGTCATGTTAAAAGATTGGCCTTTACCCCCCCCCCCCCCCCCCCCCCCACACACACTCAAATCGTCGTCATGAATGGGGACAGACAAATACACACTGTGTTTTATATCGGTAGATTTCATTCTGAAAGAATGATAAATGTTATAATTTTATTTCAAATTCTTTTCAGACCATCAGCAGCTCATGACAGTTGCTGAAGGTATCACAGCACTGCTCTTTCCATTTGTCTGGCAACATGTCTACGTGCCTATCCTGCCAGCGTCACTCCTGCATTTCCTTGATGCACCTGTTCCTTATCTCATGGGACTGCAATTGGATGGGGAGGATGGCCGAGCAAGTCTTGAACTTCCTCAGGAGGTACCTTTTTATTATTATTCTTTCTTCCTGCTGTCTGCTACCTATTCCCGTGCATATTTCTAAGCACAGGGGGTCAGACGTGGTTAGAGACATTTACCTCTAGCGGGAATGAGCAATACTAGGTATTAACTATTTGTTAGAATGAAAAGTAGCTTATTACATGTTAGAAATCTCATCTATAATTAGGAAAATTGAAATGGAAATATTTAACCATTGTCACAACAACAAGGTTCCACCAATTTATACTTTCGCAATAGCACAGAGGAGCAGTGATAGGTGGTACTCTACCTTACAGGTAAGGGTAACAAAATCAAATGAATACACATCCTGCATTAAATGTTTGTAAGGCTTCTCTGTTGAGGAGTGGAGGTTTGTGCTGGACGAGTCACTGAGACATGAGGTGACACTTTGGTGAAACAGAATGCTCTCCTTTTTCGTTGAAGAAATAGTTTGCCATCTCTTGTTGCTTCAAAAGAAAGTGCGATACTTGTACACCATGCCTACCCCAATTCATTGATGTGACTGTGCATAATCATACGGTGCTTATTAAATGGCTGATAGTTACCCCACGCACAGGAAGCAAAAAGCAGGGTTAAGCAATTGGCTAACCTCTGGCTGTCCGTCCGTTTGTCCACAAACGCCACTTTATGGTCGAAGAACAACTTGATTTTGATTGCTATATTTTGAACACGAATCGGAACATGAATTGGAAAACAAACCTGTAGTTTAACAGTAATTTGGCTCAGAATTTGTCTTGATCACACATACGCAGAGAGGAGTGAGATATTTTTACTCTCTGCCTCTCTGGCAGTAAAACAAAATTGAAAATCACTCCCAACGGGAAACTTGCTGTTTTTAAGGACGTCATAAAGGACGCATGCCAAAGGCACGAAGAACTCGTGTAACGTGTTGGATAGGTTGGTGTATAACACACTAGCTTCTACAGCGGTAAACTTCCAGATTATTTTTTTTCTACAACCTTTAAAGTCTATTTTATTTCAATTTGATTATGTGTTTGAACACTGTCAAACAGGAATCACCTTTTTGACACTTTCAAAACCCTTCCATTTAGCAGTACTTGGGCATGTTAAATAAGGGGGTGTATAAGACACTGCATCAATGGTGCTAAACTTCTGGAATTTTTTTAGTGTGACCTTTAAAATCATTATTTTATTTCAGTTTAATTATATACTTGAATACAGTGTGGGGTGAGGTGTTCTATGAACCCTCTGGTGTTTTATGTGACAACAGAACTCAGGGTTGCTTGGTTCTTGTGTAGAATTAAAAAAGAAAAATGTGGCTTCCATATATGCATCATCCCTCGCTCTTCCACCCACAAGGCTGGGCTATGTTTGGTCGACGTGGACCATCGGAGCTTGGAGCTTCCTGAAGACCTTCCGCAGTTCCCCAATAAGCTGGAGTTTGTGCAGGAGCTCTCAGAGGTGCTGCTAAACTTTGGAGTGTCCCCCGAGGGCAGCCTGCATTGCAGTGACCGTGCAACACACCTTCATGATCTCACGATCAACCCCATGCGGCTAACAAGCGAGGATCATTGCAATGGGAATGTTCTCTGTGAGAGTACTGTGCAACTACAGCCTTCTATGGAAGAGCTACTCAAGGTTTGACAGATCCTTGCATTGTCATGGTGGACTCGTTTTGGAGAGAGGTCCTGCTCTTGCTTTTATCATCACATTTGGATGAGGAATTGATCAAAAAATGAAAAATGTGTGGCTTTCAAAATGATTACTCTACCTCTGACACATGTGAACTTGCAGGGGAACGAAACGCTTGCCAAACTGCATGCATTAGCAAAGCGGACAGGGCTGGCCCTTGATTTATCAGACCCAGCTTCAAGGCCCTTAGATGGTAAAGGAAAAGCTCGTGAAGATGGGGCAGGTATTCGCTGCTTATTACACTTGCATTTATGCACCTCTGTGTTTCATGGTGTTGGTGTTTGTTTTTGTTTTTTTAACATTGTCCTTTCAATTTTCATCCAGGTAATTCATCAATTTAATTTTCAGGTCTTGACGACTCTTATTTTGCTTTGTTTGTTTATCATTTTGATGATCTTTTTTTCAAAGATAAATTGATGAACGTTTTCTGAAGCATTCCCTTGGTGTGTTTGTTGGTCGGGCAGTTGCCCGGTCACAGATGGATGGACTACAGGAAAGCAGTGAAGTTGAGGAAATGCACGATTCCCGGTTGAATGTTCACGTACGAGAGGTGTTTGGCAACCAATTTACTCAGCTCTTTGCAGATTATGAGAAGTTTGTAATCCAGCCATGTCAGGACATGGATGCTTGGCTTAACAATCGAGAACACATGCACAACTTTGACAAGGTGAATTTGACCATTTTTATGGATACTTCCATATCTGTATATTATTAGCTAAGTGTCATGGAATTGTTTCAGTACATCCCCCTTCTACCATTTTGATGTGCTCCACAGATTTTAATTCATATGATGGAAGGCTAATTGTGTGGCACTCTTGGTTTCACTCGGAGCCAAAGCTCTGAGCTACTTATACCGCCCACTGCGAAATGGTGGTGCAACATCGTGCAGCGGAGGTTCATTTTGTCTAAAACTATGGCAAAATATCCTGCTTGTGAAATAAAATTTGGCATCATTATACTTGCCTGTTCTCCCGTCATTTCAAAAGTGAATGCTGAACTTTTCCAATGCAGCGTGGGAAGCGGCCACCGTAAACAGAAGATAGACGAACACGCGGACAGACACCATGGTTCAAACTATATAATAGATGACTTGCCTTCCAAGGAACTTTAACACAGAAAGAGACCATTCGGCCCATCAAGCCTGCACAATGGTTGCCAACCAATGATAGTGTTTTTTGTTTTTTTGTCGAGGCTCGTGGAAGGGCGAGAACACTGAAAGGACAAAGTGAACAGTAGAGGGGAGGGGGGACAAGTTGGGTGTGTGACAAGGATGAATTGATTCCATACTTATTGAAGATCAGAATCTGGATCCCGATCTGAGAATGTTTTTAATTTTAAAGTGATTCTTCATCATTGAGAGATGGGGCCAAAAATGATATAGCATGATATTTCAAATAGTTGTGGATGAGTTGGTTCGGTGACAAGAACAAGCCGATTTGATTTTGGTTACGATCCGGATTCAGATCCTGCCTATCTGTGGGAATCAACATGTAAACTGTCTCGCCTGGCCGAGGTATGCGCTTTACCAAGTGCCACTCGTTTCCTTTTGCATTTGAAGATTAATAATATTTTGTTATATCTTTGAGTTTATATTTGGATGTGGTTTAATTTTTGAACCACGACGTATTATTAAATGTAAGCAATGGATTAAGCCCATTGTTTGTCTACAGCTTCCATTTTTCTTTCCACTCACCGATCCCTTTCATCTCCTGCCACATGCCCTAATCGATGCTTTATCTCGAAATGGATTACGTTAGATATTTACAACAAATAGCCAATGTGTGTTCACCATTTCCACCCGTAACGTTACCAGGTATGTTAAGCCTCAGAAGGCAGTTGGCCATGCAAAATTGCTTTTTGGTTTGTGTTGACTGTCAAAACGTTGCATTAACGAGGGGTGATTCATTTGTTTGTGGCCCAACCTACTTTTTGACATGGTAGGATGAATAGAGTTATAGAGTATAAAGATCTATTCTTGCTATTATGATCTGCCTTGTTAATTCCACATTTTTTGCTGGCAAATTTTCGAGAGTGTGGACTCAAATTGGGGAACCCCCTTAAATTCAGTCAAAATGGAGAAATCGGAGCTCCGAGCTGTGATAACGTACCTGCACAAGAAGGGCTTGCCTCCCAAGAAAATACATCTGGATATGGTGGCGACATTAGGGGATGATGCTCCTTCATATTCCATGATAAAGAACTGGGTAGCTGAGTTCAGGTGTGGCAGAACAAACACTGAAGATGAACAAAGATCAGGTCATCCGGTTGAGATGGCACTGCCATAAATAGTGGACTAAGTAGTGATGAAAGGCAGACGAGCAACGATCAGGGACGTATCTGAGACATTGGGTGTCAGTTTTTGTTGGGTTCAATCAATTCGCACAGACAAATTGGGCAAGGGTGGCGGCACGGTGGGTTCCTCGAATGCTGACGGTAGATCAGAAAAGAGCTCGTCTGGACATTTCCCATTACCTGTTGGACCATTTTCATGCTGATCCAGATAACTTCCTCCAGCAGATTGTAATACAGGTTGAGACATGGGTTCACGATTTTGATCCTGAGACAAGGTAATGGAGCATGCAGTGGAAACAAACAGGATCCCCACCTCAAAAGTTAGAGGACATTATGAGCTGGAAAGTTAATGGCCATTGTGTTTTGAGATTGTGATGTGATAATGGTTGATTTCTTAGAAAAGGGAAGTACCGTTAACAATGATCATTATTCTGATGAACTGCACCGGTTTCATGATGCAATTAAGCAAAGGAGGTGATGAAAACTGTCCCATGGTGTACTCCTTCTCTAAGACAACACCTCTCCACACACAGCCCAACTTTTGGTGGGTACTGCTTGCTAACTGTGGGTATAAACCTCCACCATACCCATCCTACTCACCAGATATAGCCTCATCCGACTTCTATGTGTTCCCTCACCTGAAAGAAGCTCTGCAGGGGAACAAATATGAGAATGAAAATTCCATGATGGCAGCTGTAGAGGACTTCCTGGAGGTGCACGATAGAGAGTTCCACAGAATGGGCACAACCAAGCTAGAGGAACGATAGATGAAGTGTATTGCTGGGAAAGGAGATCATGTTGAGAAAGAAAGTTAAATAAAAGTGATTGTATAGTGTTTTCTTTGTTGGGCCACAAATGAACTGATCACTCGTATTAATCGCAATGAAAAGTGTGGCCGAACTATGTAAAAAAAAAAAAAAGTGTGTGTGTGTGTGTGTGTGTGACATGACATGACATGACAGAAGTAAATAAACACTATGATTTTGAAATTATTTATTTATTTCACATTTGAAGTATATTTGATCCATTTTTAGCTCGCCTGTTCGAAGAATAGAGAGCTATAGCGATACCCCCGGCGTGAGCGTGAAAATGTTAAAGTTTTTGGTGCAAGTTATTTCCTTTCTAATGTTTTTATCTACCACACTATTTTTTACTGATTACAATATACAAATACATATATTGCTTTAAAATTATTTGGATCAGACTTCACTGCAATGCTTTATAAAAAATATTATTAGACGAGTCTTTTAAAAACGATAAATGTATAAACAGGCGAGCATTGGGTTCTTGACACCAACTCTCTGGTAATACATACACTCGTATTTTGTGCACTTGCCATTTGCAGATTTCAATGCTTTTACTCTTTCAGACATTGAACTAACAAGTTCCGAAATGTTCTCTTGTGGGATTTCTGCCCAGGCTTCACACAGACGGGTTAACAATTCTGCCCGTGATGTTGGTTTCCTGGACTTTTTTCCACACAGCTCGATCCAATATGGCCCAGAGGTGTTCGATGGGATTCATGTTGGGAGACTGACTTGGCCATGGAAGTCGCTTGATC
>CM068952.1:134546825-134580660 GCA_035128595.1 Eptatretus atami | reverse complement strand
CCTGCCATTCTTTGGTCTTTTTTGCAGTGTGGCTTGAAGCTCCATCTTCCATGAACAGAGTGTTGTTTTTGACCATCTGACCAGTGGAGAAGACTGGGAGAAGTTCATCCTCGAGGATAGAAATGTGTGTCTTCGTGTTGATGTTTGCCAACACACTCCACAAGCTCTGACCGACCAGTGCTCCAGATTACTCCCCACACACTCACAGAAAAACCACCATGTTTGACAGTTGGCTGCAATCTGTTCAAAGAGAACTCTTGATTGGGAAGTCTCCAGACCCATATGCACCCACTGTAAGAAAATTGAGCAAATTGGGACTCATCTGTAAAAATGACAGTTTGGCAAAACTCCAAGGGTCTGTTGGCCATCTCGTCAGCCCACTTCTTTCTCCTTTGAATGTTGGCTGGTCTAAGAAGAGGTTTTCTCCTCACTGCTCTCCCTCAGTAGCCCAGTTGATGAAGGTACCGCACGGCAGTTGTTGAGCTAACTTGGACCTCCTCTGCAACATCTGCTGCCTTGTATCGGGAAGTTTTCTCAATGGACCGCTTGACAGCTCAAAGACACCTTTCTGAGAGGCCAGATCGACCAGAACGGGAAGCTGTGGATTCCTTGCCTTCGCTGGTGAATTGCACTTTCACTCGATTGGCTGTAGAAAGCGGAATGCCAAGATTCTGAACTGTATGATGCTGGCTGACTCAACCTTCCGATTGGCCAGCAATTCGTCCTCTTTGAAAATCGCAAAGGTCGTGTGCTGCCTGGGTTTGAGGCATAGTTGTCGTACAAGACCCAAGAACTTGTTTCTGCAAATAAATAGTTGAATATTAGTACAAATCACTGAGTAAAACTTGCTTTATACAGATGAAATGAATAAATTTAAGGTGTCCATTTACTTCTGTCATGTCTCTGTATGTATGTATAGATATATAGATATATTGTATGCAGCTGGAACAAAAATATGTATTTTTGCTGGAACTTGTACATAAATCATGTGCAAGGCAACAGTCGTACTCCTTTTACACACATTGTGAGGGACATTCATAAATAACAGAAATAAACCGAGTGTCAGGGATTTGTGTCCGAGATCACAGCATCACGAGTCATGTGCTCAGATGTGAATGCCACACAGGCCATCCTTTGGTCTCATGTCTAGAATTATTCCATACTAATTTCTCCCTTTCTCCTTTTGCCAGGCTTCTTTTTTATCAGATCAGCCTGAACCCTATCTGCCTTTCCTTTCACGCTTCATCGAGACACAAATGTTTGCATCATTTGTGGACAACAAGATCCTTGCCCAGTGGGAGGAAAAAGATCCCCTGCTGCGAGTGTTTGATTTGCGTGTCGAGAAAGCACGCATGTTTGGTGTACGAGCACCCCTCCTGCGTGCGACGTACCAAAAGTGCTCAGCTGTGCGTGAAAATGGTGCGTTTACGTGCATCTATATAATAATATCCTTCTCTCTGTCTATCTGTCCCTCCGTCGCATGTCGTGGGTTGACGGAATCTCGTGATATTGTGAATTGAACTTGTTTCGTCGTCATTTAGTTTCAACAATGTATTTATGCATCACGAAGAAGATAATTAATTGAAGATAATTTATTGACACAATTGGGTGACTCACAATCATTTGACTTCCACAGTATCCTCGGAACACATCTCGTGAGATTGTGAATTGAAACCTGAAGGTAGTTGGGACAATTGTTCTGATGAGATTGTGAAGAGAGTGAATGGAGAATTTGGGAAGGTGGTAAAGCATGTTATTAGGAGGCAGGAGTAGGTGAAGTTGGTAATGGCATGGTAAAGAGTTAAATATTTTACTATTTTAATGAGGTAATGATTAAATAACACATAATGATGTAAGAATGCCCTCTTGTTTTGAGAGAGGACAGAGTGTCGGGGTAGGTGGGGGGCACAGTGTGGAAAGAGAGTTGGGTGAGGGGGAGTTTAAGACTTGTGGTGGGTGGGTTGAAGACTGGGGAGGAGATTGAAGCCCTGGGGTTGGGGAGAGTTGAAGAATTGGGCTGTGGTTGGTGGGGGGGATTGATTTAATCGAGGAACATTTTCAGTTCACACATATCGAGATAATATTAAATTCCCATGATATTTAAATTTTCTTTACATAATGTTGAAGTCACATTTTGTATTACAGCAGATTTCCGCGGGTACCTGCTAGTTAGCATGGAGTACGCCAGTACTCCGTCTGGAAAGATGGCGTGGGGACAAAAATGGCTACCCCATGAAATGTGTACCAAATGATACACTTAAAAGCTACTATGGAGTGAAGTCATAAGCCTTTTTAAAGCCATACCTTTTATTCTCTCGTATTATAATGGGCTGGGGTGTGGTTAGGTAAATGAGAGAGCAGGTTGAAAGGGGGAGTGGATGAAGGTGAATAATATGACATCCCTTCCAAGTAACTTCAACGTGGAAGGAGGCCACTAAGCCCATCAAGCCTCCACAATGGTTGCCAACCTATTGTTTGTCCTTGCTCTGTCCTTAAATGCTGAGCGTCAAGAAAGGGAGCAGCACGTACCATTTTAAAGTCTTTGGTATGACTCCACCACAGTCGGGTTCGAACCACCAACGTCCCACACTCACAGTAGCCACTAACTATTACACAATCAAATATTGTTGAATGCACTGTTAAATTTGGCAGAGGGGTCAGGTGAGACTAAGATGGGTTGGATGGAGAACAAATGGCTCCACCAAGTCGAGAGACCAATTTTATGTGCATGTCCACATGTATGAAATCTGTTTTTGAATACTTGGTTGAATGAATGATTGATGTTTAAGTCGTTCTATCTCCTCCTTTTAAATTCCAATCACAAGTCTTGAGAAAACTTTCTAAATTGGATGTTGAATATACTTTGACAGTTTTTTTTTTTTAATGCTTTCCTCCAGATTTAAAAAGAAACTAAGTGCTTTGTTTTTGCACACTTCCTATGTTGGTGCCCTCATTTTCTAAATCTTTGTTTTATCCAGAACAAGCTCTCGAACAGCGTCTGGCCAAGATAGATCACACAGCTGTACATGCTCACCTGCTGGATATGCGCATCGGACAAGGAAAGTACGAGCGAGGATTTTTTCCATGCTTGCAGGCTGAAGTTCTGGCAACTGGGCCTGTTACAGATAGGTGTGTCATGCATTTCAACTACTTTAATTATCACTTTAACTTTTTACATTTTCAAATGGAACAAAACATAATTGACAGAATATAATGGTGTCAGATTTTTCATATTTGGGGACTTGGCAGCTGTTGTTTTTTTTCTTCTTCTGATTAATACCCTAATATGGAAAGCAAGTGCCAACACAAGTCAGCCCGTGTTCTTTTTCTCCGAAGAAGGGTTATCACTTCAAACTCCACCTTCTCATTGCTTCCCATGGTGGTTAGCATACCTCGATCAACATTCTATTGATTCCATACATTTCCCTTTTCTGTTATCTGTGTGTTTCCTATTTATTATCCACTGTGTCTGTCTTGCACGTTTCTTCTCCAATGAACAATCACTGGTTTAAGACACTTCATGGAGCCATTGTGACATAAATTATAAGGATTTTGTGAAGGAAGATGTGGTCCAACCTTCAAGCTCAACCCATGCAGGAAATTCAACTTCTTCAAAGCTCATTCATCATCCTTCTATTAATTTGCAGTTGGTCACTGGCTTTGACACCAATACAAATCTTTATTACAGACCCTAGGGATAAAAAGCTACATATATCGAACAAACTGTTTCAAATGGCACACCTCGTTGCCATTAGAGCATTTAAATTGAATCAGATGTGGCAATAAATGTGAATTGTTGCTCCCAGCTTGCCAGCTTGATGACAGAAGACACCGTTTGCGTTTTTGCCGCCTTCATCCCTATCCCGTGCGGGCACGGATGACTTGTATTTTTGAAGTAACTTCTGATTGTTTTGAAGTACAGTGATATTGTAATGAAATTGGGCTTTTGCAGTCATAATTCCATCAAACATTTGGGAGCAAAAATGTTATTTAGCTTGAATACCTAAGTCCCATTGTTGAATAGTGGAGCATGAAATGGACTGATTGTCAAACGGAGCATTTTTGAAATTTATGACATTGTATCCAGAACCATGTTGTTTCACATAGGTGGTCTCGGAGAAGTTCCATGGCACGGTGGCGTAGGAAAGACAGGGTACGACAACAGTCAGAGCATCTGCAGCTGGACAACACTCAGCGGGAGGTAGATATTGCTTCCTTTTCCTCCCAAGTGACCTTTTTGCCTTTAAAAAGTCATTTAATAAATAATATATCTCAACAGAGGTCTCGTCAAGTTTTATTCATGTTTTTCATTTCTGTTTTTGTTTTTTTTGCAAAATTTTAATTTCACAAAGGATGTATTAAAATGTTTTGCTCAATTACTGTACCACTGCTAAAAGTCAATCAAAAGTGCAATACTCTTTTGTGTGTGGGGGGAAAAAACAACAACTGTCAAAATAGACCACGCAAACAGAAATCCGAAAAGAGTAGGGGGGGGGGGGGTGGGGGTGGGATTGTGAAAAGACAACTGCCAAACTAATTATGGGATATAACGTTTTACATTTCAATTTGAATATTAGAGTGTAAGATTCTCCAAGCAAGATGTTGATTGCTCGCTCAGACGTGGTGAAGCCAGCAATGAAAAAGAAGCCCATAATAGGAGCCAACAGACCATGCCTTTCAAGCTGTCTGATGGAACTTACACAAAGTGTGACGTTAGGTGGTGTTTTGTTAGCTCCCTCTTATTTGCTCACACTTGTGTTCCTTGAATGGCAAGTGCCGTAGCTCTTATTACTCCACGCACGCAAAGCTAAAAGTAGGCTTAAGGTTCACGTCTATCTGTCTGTCTGTCTGTCTATCTGTCTACAAACGTCAGTTTATGATCGTGGAATAACTTTATTTCAATTGAATGTTATATTTTGAAGACTGATTGGAAAAAAAACGAACCTATAGTTTAGCAGTAGCACCACTTGGCTCTGAATTCATCCTGATTGTGTAGGTGCAGAGAGGAGTGAGATATTTTTTTTTACTCTGTCTACCTGTCTGGCAGTCAAACAAAATTGAAAATCATTCAAAACAGGAAACTTCCTGTTTCTAAGGACGTCATAAAGGAGACAAACAACAGGCACGAAGAACCAATGTAACGTGTTAAATAAGGTGGTGTAACGGATGCTCCATCAATGGCGGTAAACTTCTGAAGTTTTTATTTTATTTTATTTTCCTCCGACGTTTTAAATCTTTATTTTATTTCAGTTGAATTATATACTGCATCACTGCAGAACACAAGTCGCCTTTTTGCCACTTTCAAAACACTTGTTTTGGAGTGCACGGAGAAAATATTATGGAATTATACTTCATCAATCCCAATCAAATTTATCGCTCGTAGACTCCACCCATGTTCTTGTTTCTCAAGACAATATGGGGTAAGGTGTTCCATGAACTCTCTAGTTTAGTTATTGGAACTGGCAGGAGCAGAAATGGGGGATGAGGCAGAGTGTTTGACATTGATCACTGACACTCTCCTAATGTTTTGTCGTTGCCTCCTTTGATAATTCTCTTAATATGCATTTTAAGGTCATTCAATATTGCATACAAAAAACAATTATGTTGGATGTAGGAAATATTATATTATGTGAAATATTTACGTACACCCCTCCCCCTCCCCCCCCTCCCTCCTTGAAGAGATACATCCAGGAAGCTCGCAGCAAGAGTGTGCGACAGCCCAAGCTTTCCGAGCTATCTCCCTCTGTCATCGCCCAGACCAACTCAAAATTTGTTGAAGGTCTTTTACGCGAATGTCGCCTTAAGGTGGGAGTTGTTTCCTGTCTCATTAGGGTGCTGTGTAGAGCTTAATTAACTGAGCTGTTGGTCTCCAAAGAACTTTATGAGAAGAATTGAACAGATTAAGCTTGGAAACCCCAAAAACTACATTGTTCGAGTGTACAATCAACAGAAAAGCAAAATGGTGGCATGATGATATATAACATCCTCGTTTACTAAAATGATTGGTCTAGGTTTGGAATTTTTTGATATTTTGATTAAAGAAAACAAAAACTGTAAACGACGCATGCCTCAGTTCTTTTGCTGCATCACCCGCTCATTGTTCTTCTGTATTTACAGTTTTCTATATTGTCATAAATTTGTAACTTGGTATGACATGCAGACTAAACGTATGCTGGTGGAGAAGCTAGGCCAAGAAGCTGTGGACCTAGGCCATGGAGAGGTGAACATTACTGGGCTGGAGGAAAACACATTGCTAGCCAGCCTTTGTGATTTGCTGGAAAGAATCTGGAGCCACGGTCTCCTCATCAAGCAGGTGAAATATTGACGTAGAATAATGTGTTATCGCAGAAAGATACCGTAGTTGATCTTTCAGGTTAAGATTTTGTTATCAAGATGATCTTGATGAAAAATTCACTTTGTTTTTATTTCGTTTGGAGAATATCGTTTTTGTATTACTGAATGCCACTCTTATCTGGAGACGTAAACCCAAGTCTTGCAGCCAGGATGATTGCCGAGTAGTTAGTGTTGGTTATCAGCAGCAGTTGGTTTTATTTTCTTAAAATATGCATGATGACTGCATCATTTTTGCAAAAACATTGTTCCTTGTTCAAACGTGCTCTTTATTAATAAGAGTATGCTCGGAGAGTAGCATCTTCAGCCATTTCTGGTATCTCTTATCCCAGCAAGTACAACATGACATTATTAACCTATCTTTGCTTCATACCTGAAAACTCGGCCATTTCTGTAAAGCTTGAAAGCACCATCATTTCTTCTTGCTTCCAATGTGACTTGCCTTGTTTTGAAGGCTCCATAGTTTGTTAGTTTGTTTTTTAAAATGTTCCTTTAATTGGCATATAATTTAAACATTCATTTTGAAAGAGTCAGAAATTACTTCAAAATACAAGTTGAATTGAATTTGCATTTGTTGAGGTCCATTTCTAGAATGAGAAAGTTGCTGTCTGTGCGTGTGTTGTCTTTTTCACAATCGGTTCTGGGAATTCCATGTGTTCTCTGAATAAAATCTTTAGTTGGTCATGCTTTTGAATAGATGTGTCCCAAGCACACCCTTGTGTGTAGAACATGTTTGAGAAATGCCTTTTCACCCAATAATTTTTCTTTCTGAGTAATGAACTCTCTGTACACTTTGTACATGCACCAATTACCATAGTTTTCTTCTTTTCAATTGAATGATTATGTATTATTGAACATTCTGGCACCGTTTACCACAGGGCAAGTCTGCATTATGGTCTCACTTAATGCGATACCGAGAGAAAGAGCAGCAAGAAGCAGAAGCTAATGATAGCTCAACATACACATGTGAGTTTAACTTGCAATTTGTTTTGATTTATTGATTACCTTTTTTCGAGATATTATTATTTTGTACTTGTAGAGGATGGCCTGTTTGGTTTTCTCTTCTGCGTATATAGCTCATGATGCTGGGATCACATATTCAAATGATGTATACTGTTGATTTGTCAATTGTCTGCTAATGTTCTTGTCCAGCATGTATTATATGTGCAAGTTCCTCGCTGAGCCTTAGATACAACTAGCATAACCCCGCGCTCTGCGCGACATGTTGGGGTGGGTGTGTTTGAGAAAGGAACTGATGCAGAGTATCAGTAGTAATTTTACTTTAATGCAGTAAGTGGAATATGATTTCACCGTTTCAGAACCATTTTATTTACTTTTTTTTGTACATACACCTCATATGGTCTTTGAGATAATGTAAGCCGAATATCACGTTACTCGAGCGCAGAACAAGTCGAAGATAGCGTGACACGAAACCACAAACTCGGAAATAATATATAAGATGGAGTACGAGAGGAGAGTCAAAAAATTTTTTTTTTTTCTTTTCATGACTTATCAAAGCCAAAAACTTGACTTCTTCCACCCAACCAGGAAACTCACTCACCACTAGGAATAATGTGAAACATTGGCTAAAAACTATTTAGCAAAGGAGTGACATCTCTGCCGATTGCATTTTGGTTTTGTGGGAATAAATTTTTCATACCCCCTTGTGTATGTTATACTTTTTCTTCTCCATCCAGATTTGGCTCCTGGTCATGAAAGGAGGAAGACTGCTGCAACACCATCTCTTCCTTCCCTGAAAGTTTCCTTAACCCAGGACATGAGGTATGACCTTATTTGTAAGTCAATTTCCCTGTCTCTCTTTCTTTCTCTCTATATTGCTATGTTAGTTTCCTGTCCAGTTTTCTTTTTGGACTGCTAATTAATTTGGTTGAGGCTTGTGGAGTCGGCCAGGAAACATTTGGAGCCCAAGTCTTTTCACGAAGGCCTAACATTGATGAAGGTGGCAGGAATTTGGAATTTGTTCAAGGTACTCTCAAAAACTCACCTTCCCTCTCTTTGCTGAAGACACTGTGTGGTCTTTAATGACCAGTGTTTGGAGATGGGTCCTTTGACTTGATATCCTAATGAAGGATGGTGCATACATTCATGTATCGCCCTGCATGTAAAACACTACGATGATAGTCTAAAACTGGGCTGAGATTCAAAACCAGGCTAGACAACTCAGGCAAATGCACATACCTCGAGGTTATCTTTCTAGCCCATGCCATAGGCCATCTACATATTACAAATACAACTAGAATGACACTAGGTACAGCACATATCTCTGCCAGGCTCAACATTTTACTTTTTGTATCCCACAGATTTGCAACTGCACCTTAACCAAAATCTAATCGGCGGGTTCTTGTAACTTTTTGAGATATCGTGCTCACAGACAGACAAACGGGTGAAGATATAACTTCTGTCTGTCTTTGGTGGGGGAGGTAAAAACAGTGTTGATTTCCTGCCCAGTATATATGGCACCTTCCTTCTGGTTTTTAAATTTGTATTGGTGGGAACAATCGTCTGGGTAGCAGACAGGCTTTTGTTCTTTGCACATTATGCGGTTTTACCGTGTGAGACATAATCTGCGGCTGATGCTCACAATTGCAGCCAGAGGGTGCTAATATAAATAAATGTGTTTATGTGTGTATATGTATATATATTTTGGCTTACCTTGTCCACGCCAATTAACACCGCCGATGGACGGATGAACCGAACAGCTTTTAACAACTCCCTTCGACTGCGTTCAAATAATGGAGGCTCTGGGCATGCGTGGGAATCGCAGAAGCACACAAGGCTCTTTGCTCTTTTAAAATGGGGATTTATTTCCCTGCAAATAAATAACCAGGGGAAGATTAACCCGATGTAAGGGACGACGACGGTATGAGGGAGGAAACATGTAATCAATAACTAAATAATTATGTACAAGTCTGGAGACGGCGATGGTTCACGAGCAATGTACACGGGACGCCATGGGCAAACTGGCGGGAATCGGGAAAAACGTAAATGATGAAACTTGTAGTACTCGAAGAGCACTACTTGCATACCAACTTTCATTCGAAACAGTTGAAAACCCTAGGAGCTCGATGCCCAATTTATTGATTTTTTTTTACATTTTCTAAGTTCGTGACTTTGTGACCTTGACTTGGGACGAAAATGAAAAATCGAGCTCCGTGGGGCTATGCAGGTGCTATTGGGCTAATCAAATACCGAAACCCCTGCCAGATTCGACAAACCCCCTCGGAGAAGATGTAACTTGAAACCGGCTACCCCCTAAAAACACATGTTTTTTTGGGCGTGGCTCCGCCCATAATGGGAGCACCACGCCCATTCTCCGGAAAACACAACTAGATCATGATACAAACCTCGCACCCTAATTTTATCAAGATCGGATCAAAACCCACGGAGCTATGCTCGGGGACACGACAGACAGACAGACACACACCCATAACGAATATAGTGGTCACTTACTGACTCGTGAGCCAACAAGAGACTAAGAAACCAATGGTGTGACATACTGGACTGAAACACAGAAGGGAAGGGATAACGAGAACCTTGTGGGGCCTTAGCTCTCTTGGTGAGCAGGCACACGGGCCAGATGAAGCAGGCAATGCAGCAGGTGATGAACAAGACGAGGCAGGAACATGAGCACGTGAACCGTTCCTCTCAGGAGCGCCAAAAACTCTCCCCGCACCCTCCACCCAACCTACTCTCCCTGCACCTCGCAGAACCAGGACACGATCCGAAACTCCTCTCCTCAGGAGGCATCAAACTCCTCCACTCGGTCTCTGGATAACGTGGCCCCTTTCAAAGCCCCTCCTCTCTTTCACCAGGATAAGCCCCCTTTCACTCCTTTCCCCTTCCTGAATGTTGCCATGCACCCACCTCGGCGTGTTACCCAGGTATTACAGAAGGTTGGACGTATGATATCTTAACCTTAAACCCTAATTAAATATTACCGTGCCACACACTTTGTATGATGCACATTTAAATAGGACATTCCTTAAGCTACATTTCCCTACTTAATTACATAATTACATCAGCAATTATTCGCTTTGTCTACATAAAGTGACATCTCCAAGTATCTCGAATACCTTTTTACTGTTGATGATTCTGTACGAACAGTTTCGCATGCGCTTTTTGCGAATAGTGCCAACCGTATAGTGCTCGTCATTCACCCATGCTTCCCACATTATTGTCGCCCCTCCTCCCCCCACTCCTCCACCCCACTTTCTCCTCCCTCCTCAATCTGCATCTATTTCTTCACTTTGTGTTTTTTTGTGAAGTTATCTACCATAGAATTAAAATTAAATGTCTACATTTTTAAATGTGTAATTGTCAAAGTTGTGCGATGAAAATTGCTAAAGAAGATGCTTTGAGATTATGATAAAAAAAATGTATATTTTGTATTTTAGGCACATTCAGAACATGAGTGAGATCCGTACAGATGTTGGGCGTGCACGGGCCTGGACAAGACTGGCTATGGAGAAGAAAGTTCTTTCATACCACCTCAAACAACTTCTGTCTGACCAAGATCTCACCAAGTATGTGAAGAATATTTATTATGGAGCACACAGATTGTTCCACTCCACTAGCAATGATAATATCATCCTGAACTAGCAGAGTACCCACCATACGGGGGATCTTGTTCCAAGCATGCGACACGTTCTTCTGACACGTACCTTTATTTGGGTGGTATATAGGCAATTAACAGCTCTGTATAGGAAAAATAAATTACCTGGATTACATGCATGAAGCAAAAACATGCCTACTGCTTTTAATTCAAAACACCTCACTGCACGAGAAATCGTCAGGACAGGAATACTGCACTGTAAATGGTGGAGACTTGTAATACCCTTCCCTATTTGGAGGCGGCGCTACACGATACACATTGACATCGAGAATTTGCATCCCCCCCCTTAATCCCACCCCACCCCTCATCCACCCCTCCCCTCCCCCCCCCCAAGACCACAGCAAAGATAAAAAAAAACCACACCTATACATTAATTGGGGTTATAATGATCTGTAACAAGTCTGGATGTAATTAGGCCAGAACTGCAGTAGGAATACCGTGACAAACAAATACACAAACACCATTCCATGAATGAAAACACTCAAACAGAACGGGTCACCAAAAGACTATTGCAACTCTGCAAAGGAGGAGACCTCTCTAAGGAGATTTACAACAATTAGACCTGTCGGATCGCAAAGACTGACGATGTATGGTCTGCCAAAGACTCATAAAGGGTAGTGTTCCTCTATGGCCGATCCTTTCAATGACTGGCTCTGCACAGCATGAATTCACCAGATGGTTACGCGAACTATTGCAGCCAGCACTGCACAGTGTCTCAGAACATGTAATTGCGGATTGCTTCACCTTCGCCGATGCCATACAGTCCGTCACACACCTAAACGAGAATTCCATAATGTGCTCAAATGATATAGCCAGTCTACTCACGAATGTCCCACTGACAGAAGTGATCGAAATCTGCACGCAACTTCTGTATCATAGTGACTTGACAACCTCCACCGGTCTCTGAGTCTGTCTTCATTGAATTAATGAATATGGCGACCCATTCTGTTGAGTTCAGTTTCAATGATTCAGTGTATACTCAGATGGATGGAGTAGCGATGGGATCCCCTCTCGGCCCTGTCTTAGCAAACATCTTTGTAGGTTACTGTGAAAAACGTGCTTTTGCAGATCCACATCCTGGAGTTCAACCCCCTTCTTTGTATTATCGGAACGTGGATGACATCTTTGCTGTCTTTGAGTCAACCTCAGCATGTAAAGTCTTCTTAGCGTACCTGAACTCTCTCCATCCATCTCTTGAGTTCACCTTGGAGATGGAACGCTCCAGCATGCTTCCCTTCTTGGACGTCTTAGTTGAGAAATCGGCCGACGCTTATAAAACCACAGTCTACCGAAAGTCTACTTTTACCGGACAGTATTGTGGATTCTCGCCCACGGCGTGCGAACGACCGCGTTTAACCATAGCGGCCGCTTCGCCCACCGAACGTGCAATCCAGTCGCGGCTTTCCGGATCAACGCCGAAAACCAGCCACGGGTGTGGTTTAAGCACACCACAGCCTAGTCAACACTCTACCCATGCGCTACAGGGTCAATCGCCGAATCGTCGATATACCTAATTAATCGCGCGGGCAGACATCCGAGAGACTGTACTTCAACGGGGCCACTTGGAAACGAGCCGCTTAAGCAGCTCACTTCGTTTTGGGATAACCGAGCGGGTATTTATCGCGCAGCCCCGTTGGACCCGATCACTTTATCGATTTTAAAACAACTATACCGAACGCAGAACAGCAGTTCAATTAGGGAAAACGACGCAAAGAACGGTTTAACATTTAAACAAGCACATTTATTGAATAAGCGGCGCATATGCAGTCATGCAGTCATGTAATCAAGCTAGGCAAGACACTCATGCAGTTTGCAATCGACAAAGGCAAAAACAAAGCACGCATGCAATTATGTAACATGTAAGGGACAAACAACGAGCAATGCAAAAGAGCTACTACCGTCTATCTATTATGTACACACTTAACAGTTCTACTTAAAGACATGGTGCCACAACGTTCATGCAAAGAAAAACGAGGAAAACCCCAGACAGACGAGGGGTAGACTGGACCCTTGGGGTCTTTATAAACACGGAGCCGTGTAGACCGCAAAGGCTCCGAGAGACCGGGCTGGCTACCTTGTCCCTCGTGGTGATCTCGCTGTCCCCCTCCCTCGACCCACGGTTAGGCACGGTCCGGCAGGCCGTACGCCTTGGCTCCGCTGCGCTCCTCTCTCTCCAGCTCCTCACCGACTGCAAAAGGCTCCACACAACTGCCCACAACTCCGACACGACACTCTTTCCTCTCCTCCACACACCTCTACAACCTCCAGCAGCCCCGACCTTGCGTTCAGCGCGCCCTTTTATCTCCACGGCACCTCGCCCCTCCCTTCCGCCCCCCGCTTCCAGCACGCGCGGGAACTTCCAGAAGAAGGGCGTTTTTCGTCGGGCCTTTCTTTTGTGTTTTCCATAGCTTTCGTCTTTTCCGCACGTGTTGAGAATCCACTCGCAGGATCCGTCGTTGGGTGGGGGGGGGGGGTGGGGCCGTCGTCCGTTTTCCCCCGATGAATGCCAGGTTTCTCGCAACCGTGTGCCGAGGTGGAAATGCGGTTGTGGTTGTGGTGAAGGTGGTTGTGTGAAGGCGGTTGTGGAGAAGGTGGTTGTGTGAAGGTGGTTGTGGAGAAGGGTTTGGTGTGAGGCGGTTGATGAGATCGATGTTGGTGTTGGAGATGGTTGTTGTGAGCGGTTGGTCCAAAATAATGATAGCAAAAGAAAACGGCTAACTGAAGATTCACAGCCCGGTTACACGAATAATTCTCTTGGACATCGTGGGGAAATCTTCTGAACACAACTTATCGACATAACTGATCTTGGGGAAATCCTTTATGGTGTCCTGTGAATTTCACAGCCGTAACAGTATATTAGGTTGGACTCTTACAGTTCCTCTCTATACAAGATTGGATTGATTGGTATCTTGGTCAATAGAGCAAGAAAGATCTGCTCCAGAGATGTACTCCATGCTGAAATTGAGACCATCAAGACTATTGTTCTTGATAATGGGGATCCTGAACAGATCATCAATAGATATATATACATCCACATCCACAAATTCCTGAACCCACCAAAGAATGTTATAATCAAACCTGGTAAATGTCCAGTATACCTATGTCTATCTTGGAAAGGTAAAAGTGTCTCAACGTTTTGAAAACCAGATCAGACAGACAGTGTCCCATTCTTACTATGCTGTTCAATGGTGAGCATCGCCGCAGATTATGTCTCACACGGAAACCACATAATCCGCAAAGAGTAACCATATGCCTGTGCCATCCAGACGATTTTTCCCGCTAATGCAAACCATTTAACCAGAAGGCACGTGATGTGATCGTCGGGTAAATCGAAATGTGTGGAGTGTGACGAGCACTCCCCCGAACCCCATTGGACAACGTCCGACACCAAAGCGTCACTTCCAACCCATCCAATCCAGAGGCCTCGGCCGACAGTCATTTTTTATTTAAATTTAACACCTACAGGCTCAATGGGATTTGAACTCAACAGCTCAACAGGCGGGAGAATTTAAAACCCACACTGTCTACCTGACAAAGGTCTTCCTGCATGCATGCATGCAGCGACATTTGCACCTCACTGGTCGGCCCACTCCGAATCTGGGTCGTACATGTTACAGTCCCTTCAATAGATTGGGAAGGGTAGGGGAGAAAGAGGGATGGAAGAGGAAAGTGGGGAGGGAAGAAGAAAGTGGGGAGAGGGAGAGTGGTGGAAAGAGGGGGAGGGGTGGGAAGACGGAGAGGGGTGGGAGATTCCAGCAGATGTGATACCCAGTTTATCGTTCATCTGAGAGATGGCACACACATTGATGAATCACCCTACCTGTGAAACACCGGGATGACAGTTTATAGCTGTCTCGGGATTCAAATCCAGGCTACACAGAGCGAGCATGTGTATCTCTCGGCTTTCCTGCCATGATGTGGTGATTCATTACTTCATAACCGAAAACATTTTTTACTCATTGTGATCATTTAATTTATTTTGCCTTCCTACCTCCGGTATGTAACTGTGATATCGCCAATGATTGAAGCTTGAAGAACGCACGCCAAGTGGCTTCACCAAGCAATCCACAAAACGGTTGAAGAAACTTTTAAAAATTAAACCTTTAATTTTTATTTGTATTTATCTATGCCGAAGTCACGGGTCATATAATGGAAGATCGTACAAAAAGGAGAAATGTCGTGTACAATAGAATTTCACATTTTTAGTGAGCCAACCACCGTCTGTTGCACCGCAGAACAACACGTGGCTAACGCATGCGAGTGACCCTTGAAGTTTGTTCAAGTTGATCAATATAGTATTCAGTAACAGTGCGAATATTGCAGAGCACTCGCCAAGTGGCTTAAGCACTCCAACGAAACGGTTGATAAACTGCTCGCTTCGCTCGCAATTAGCAATCATCGAACTGTCATATTAAACAGACACCACCTGGAGATGCTCAAAATGTCAAATATGTCTGGATTGGACAAATGAACACTTTTTTTTAGGAGTTGGAACTGCTTCTAATTTGAGGTTAGATTCTTGAACTTACATTTTGTAATTCAGCTTGGTTTAAGAGATTTTAGAGGTTATCGCATGTGCAGAAGTGAAATAAAGCCGTGAATGCTGGTGTCTCCGGGCATTTATAAGCATTGCAATGTACCCAGCGATTTGTGGCGATGATGAATAGGCATTTAATAATATGAGTAAGGAAAGTGGGAAAGGCCAAAAAACGTGGTAGCTTCAGGCCCCAGTGAGGTTAACCAGGATACACCTTGAGACCCCAAGGAGAGCGGTGACCGAGGATTGCCTGATGAAGGATATAATTAAATAAGCCGTTATTTATCTTCAAAGGGTGTTTAAATTAAGCCAAGCACCAAATTTTCACTTTTGCACTTCCTTGGAGTTTTCTTCATATGCATGTAAAGTTTCAGGGTTTCATGGTTGTGGACTTATGCAGCACACACACACCCACACACAACACACACACACACACACACACACCACACACACACACTAGTATAGATGAGACTTTAGTCCTGATTTATTGAACTAGTACGTGCGGGCCCGTAGGCGCGGGTCCCGTAGGTGCGTGCCCGTACGTGCAGCTTCGTTCCTTCGCTCTCGTAAACGACGACTGGATTGGGCATTGTTTCAATTAGATCGGACCAACCGTATCATAAATGGCCATAACTTGGGAAACAGCTGAAACTGATGAAGAACGATATCAAACCTTGAAAGGCACATACTCAGGTCCCCAGTGTCAATTGTGATGTCATATCAAACGGAGAAGAAGAGATTTGCGACGTCATTCGTGCAAAAAAAATAAAAAAAGAGGATTTATGACGTCATTCGTGATGTCATAGCACCGTGTCCTGTCATTGGTTGGCAAATAAATGGCCGTAACTTGGGAACCACTTGTCCGATTAATATCAAACCTTGAAAAGGCACATCCACAGGGCCCAGCAATATACCTGGCAAGTTTCAATTAGATCGGACCAGTGGTTGTCGAGAAACAGCGGTCGCAGACAGACACACAGACACACAGACCCGTACGTGCGTGCCCGTTCGTGTGTGGCCATACATGCAAAAAAAAATAAAAAAATCATAATTTCAAACGCGAGCCAGAAACAACAACCACACAGGCCGTTCCTTCGCTCTCGCGTGCCGGTATGTGCGTGCCCGTACGTGCGTGCCCGTACGTGCGTGCCCGTACTGCGTGCCGTACGTGCAAAAAAAAAAACTTCAAACCGCGTGCAGAACAACATCGCACAGTCCGTTCCTTCGCTTTCGCGTGCCGGTATGTGCGTGCCCGTACGTGCGGGCCCGTACGTGTGTGCCCGTACGTGCGTGCCCATATGTGCGTGGCTGTACGTGCCAAAAAAAAAACTTTCAAACCGCGTGCCAGAAACAATAAACACACAGGCGTTCCTTCGCTCTCGCGTGCCCGTACGTGCAGGCCCGTACGTGTGTGCCCGTACGTGCGTGGCTGTACGTGCGTGCCCGTACGTGCGTGGCCGTACGTGCAAAAAATAAAAATAAAAAAATGAAAGAAGGAGAATTGTGACGTCAATCGTGATGTCATAGCACCGTGTCCAGTCATTGGTTTGGTAAATAAATGGCCATAAATTGGGAACCACTTGTCCGATTATATAATCTTGAAAAGGCACATCCACAGGGCCCCAGCATATACCTGGCAAGTTTGGGATTAATTAACCTTGGGATTAATTAATAATTTGAACAATTAATTCAAACCTTGGAAAAACAGCTTTCAAACCTTGGGAAACAGCCGTTTCCCTTGGAAAATTCAAACCTTGGGATTAATTAATAATTTGAACAATTAATTCAAACCTTGGAAAAAACAGCTTTCAACCCTTGGGAAACAGCTGTTTCCCTTGGGAAAATTCAAACCTTGGGATTAATTATATTTTGAACAATTAATTCAACCTTGGGAAAAAACAGCTTTCAAACCTTGGGAAACACTTGGGAAACAGCTGAAACAGATGAAGAGAATGATATCAAACCTTGAAAAGGCACATACTCAGAGTCCCCAGCGTCAATTGTGACGTCATATCAATCGAAGAAGAAGAAGAATTGTGACGTCAATCATGCAAAAAAAAAAAGACAATTGTGACGTCAATATGATGTCATAGCACCGTGTCCTGTCATTGGTTGGCAAATAAATGGCCGTAACTTGGGAACACGCTTGTTCGTATTAATTGAAACCTTGAAAAGGCACATCCGCGTGTCCCCCGCAATATTCCTGGCAAGTTTCATTAGATCGGACCAGTGGTTGTCGAGAAACGGCGGTCGCAGACACACACACCACACACACACACACACACACACATTGCTGGAATTATAGATAGATGATTATACAATGCATTACATGGCAGATCTGTCAATAGACAATGATGATATAATTTGTTCTATCGATTTATTTTTACTTTGTCCAACATGTACCCACAATCTGTGCTTCTCTTGTTATTTGAAACGTTTTTCCTTGAGAATATTACTTTGCTTTGAAGAAAGTGGTTTAAGGATGAAAAAAACTACAGCATTTTCTGCTTATCTGGAATTTACATTCCTGATAGTGTTGTCATCGCGCATTGTCCGTCCGTCCGTCTACTTTTTTGACTTCTCCGGCCAAATCGCTGGGCCGATCAGGCTGAAATTTTGCAGCAACGTTCCCCTCCTGAATGTAAGCAGCGAATTGCAAAGCTCGTTCCGGTCACTGACTTTAAGTAGGTCAAAATGGCCGACTTAGTAAATTTCTTCAAACATCTTCTCCATACCCATCAGTCAAATGCTACCAGATTTGAGTTACAACATTAGGCCAAGGTAGGGATGTTAAATTGTGAAGGTCATGCCGATCATATGACGGAAGTGTGTCAAATGGCTGACTCAATTTTTGGAAAATCGCATAAATTCCTTCAAAAATCTTCAGACCCACCCAGTCAGGAATGCTACCAAATTTGGGAGGCACATAAGGACAGGGTCCTGATGCTAAATTGCAGAGGTCATGTCGATCACATAACGGAAGTGTGTCAAAATGGCAGTCCTGCAAATTCCTTCAAAATCATCATCTCCTGATCCACCAGTCAGAATGCTACCAAATTTGGGTTATAATATTAGTCCAGGGTAGGGATGTTTAATGTGAAGGTCATGCCAATCACGTGACGGAAGTGTCAAAATGGCCGCCTTAGTCAATTTTGGGAAAATCACGTAAATTCCTTCAAAAAATCTTCAGACCCACAGTCAGAATGCTACCAAATTTGGGAGGCAACATAAGGACAGGGTCCTGATGCTAAAATGCAGAGGTCATGCCGATCACATAAACGAAGTGTGTCAAATGGCCAGGTTCCTGCAAATTCCTTCCAAAATCATCATCTCCTGATCCACCAGTCAGAATGCTACCAAATTTGGGTTATAATATTAGTCCAGGGTAGGGATGTTAAATTGTGAAGGTCATGCCAATCACGTGACCGGAAGTGTCAAAATGGCCGCCTTAGTCAATTTGGGGGAAAATCACGTAAATTCCTTCAAAAATCTTGCCTCTCCAAAACCCCCACACCCGGTCACAATGCTACCATAATTTTGGTTACAACCTTAGGACTTCTTCTTCTTCTTCTTTCGGCTGCTCCCGTTAGGGGTCGCCACAGCGGATCATCCGTTATGATCGCATTATGATTGGCACAGGTTTTACGCTGGATGTCCTTCCTGATGCAACCCTGGTCGCCTCTTACGACAGCAGGGATATGGTACACCTATTCTACCGGGGCATACACCGGGCCCAGTACACTGTTACGTCACTTTCGCCGACCTCGAAGGATGACAGGCTGAGTCAACCTCCTGGTGTGTATTAATTCAAGCGGCCAATGGGCTTGAACTCAGACCTTTTGTATCCCAAGCCGCTATTCCTAACCACTACGCCAACACCAGGCTTGGTTACAACCTGGTTACAACCTTAGGACAGGGTCCTGATAAATTGTAGAGCGTCATGCCAAACACGGGAGCTGGGTTAAAGTGTGTTAAAATAGCGATCCCATAAATTCCTTCAAAAAACTTCTTTTCCAGACCCACCAGTCAGAATGATACCAGATTCGGGTTGCAACATTCGGCTAGGGCCCAGATAAGCTACAGGTCCAGTGATCCTATTTTAAATTTCTTTAGATGGATAGTTGGATTGGATTAGAGGCTGCATATAAAGCTTTGTTAAATCTTTTGTTGTTGCCTAATGACCAACCATGTGTGACTTTGTGTAATCTCCAGGAAACTTTACAAGCGATATGCATTCCTACGCTGCGAAGATGAGAAAGAACAGTTTCTGTATCACCTCTTATCCTTCACCACAGTGGAGTACTCGTGCTTCACAAACGCTTTCTCCTCGATGTGTGAGTGGTCATCCTTTGGCAGTATTTCACGAATAGTTTGTGAGTGTTTGATGATTATTGACAGGAATAACAAATGTTTTGATAAATCTGTTTTTGCAACACCACATTGTTTTATCTTAAAATGATGTAAGATCCCTCCTGGTGTGCAGCGATGCCCTACCGTGTTCTTATAATTCCGAGTAAGAAACTCGGGGGCTCTGTGACAACGGCCAATGCTTGGATTTGTCTTTCTGGAGAGCTAGGTGACACGGGAGTGCTAAAGGTTCCAAAAAACGTTCTGCAAATGACCTTTGAGGTGAGGTGTTTCTGTAGTACCACTACATTTTTATTTTGCAATCATGATATACCAAATTTGGTAAATTTTTTAAAGTACTGTAAAAGTGGAAATTTTCATGCCACATCAATTTTCACGCATTTTACTCCACAACGGAGAAGCATGAATTTAACAATGTGTGAATATATTTGCCTTTTTAGGTCAGCTCGCTGACCTAATATAACCGTTAGATGTCCTCAGATCTGTCTGTCTGTCTGTCTGTCTGTCTGTCCATCCGTCTGTCAACAATTTTTATTTTTCTATCTACTTCTAGACGTCTCGGCCGATTGAGTTCTAACTTGACACGATGATAATACTAGTTGCTCTCCATAGATCGTCTGAGCCCTTTTTCGCATTTTCTCCTCGGGGTCAAGGTTACAGGGTCGGTCATCAAGTGCAAAATGACCGATTGGTCGAATGGACTATAAGGAAGCATTGGATGGCTATAATGCGTAATGGGTTTCATAGGGATTATTAAGAAGATTTAATTCGACCAACTAGTTTCTCGTTACCTCTGTCGCCTGGCCCTGTTTATTGGGCAACACGAGGTCCGCTGACTTCAACACGGCTTCGCGCGGTTATTTTAAGTTCAATTTAAATTCTGTTTTCACTTTTCATAGTCGCTAAGGTTGATTAACACTCGGTTGCATCAAGTTTTGTATCCGAGCTGACCGTCAAACCCGCTCGAGTGTATTTTTTTTGGAGAGATTACAGTGCCAGTTCCCACAAAAAATGCATGTGCCATATGCATACAGTTACCAATCACACCGAAGTGGGTAGCAAGCAATGCGTTTGGCCAGCACGTGTAGCATAGGTATACACGGTTCGCAACTACAGTCTTGCACTTCAGCGTCCAAAATTCAGCATAAAATGTGCTTCGTTATTTGAAGCTGATTTCAAGAGTGGATGAACTTCATTGTTTTCCAAAACCTGCGAGCTTGGTTAAAGCATGCTTGATGCATCTGAAGCATCTCTCCATGCCGCTAACGAGGAAGTATTGCAAGTTTGTACAGTACAGGCGAAAGTCCTGTACCGGCTTGTGGAGACACCGATGCTAAGGCCGGTAATTGGAATGAATAAAAATATCCAATGCTCCAGGAGACCGTGCATTTACTAATCTCTGCATTCAATTAATTATTGATTTGATGTGCTTTACTGTACTTTCCTATCGAATTTTGCGGTCCATATTTAATTGGTTCTGCGCAGTGCTATTGCTAACCGTGTGCACACACGTGTGTCTGTACACCATCATTCCCGAGAAATATGATCTATACGTGTCGCCTCGCCTCTCGCTCATATGTGATCCATGCATGCTTAAGCTTGCATGGCTGCAGCCACTTGGGTACAAGAAAAGTAAATTCCACAAGTGCATCAAGCATTCAAAATCGCAAGTCTCGATCTGATAGCACTGTTAACTTTGGTACTTGTATCGATGCAGTGCCTGCTTATACCTCTACGATACATCACGTCTACACCAGGTTCATAAAACTTTGTTTATTACCTCTGCCACCGAAGGTGGATGCAAGTTATATTTTCAATCCTGTTTGTCTGTGAGCAGGATATCTCAAAGTTATGGATGGATTCAGATGAAACTTGGTGGACAGGTTGCTTGTTTGACAAGGATGACTTTATTTGATTTTGGTGAAGATCCCAATCCGGATCTGAGATTTTAAAAGTGATTCTTCACCATTGAGTGATGAGGCTAAAAACGATATACAGTGTAGCATGATATCTCAAAATGTTGTGAACTGCTTATGACAAAACTTGGTGGATGAGCTGGGTAGGTGATAAGAAAAGCCGATTACATTTTGGTTAAGGACCGGATGCAGATCCGGCCTTCCAGTGGGATACAAAAGGTAAACTAATCAGCTTGTCGGAGGTATGCGCTCTACCGAGTGCCGTTCTAATAATAAAGTTTGTTTTGATGCCTGTTTCGCTCAGTTCCAGTGACACTTCATGTTATTTTATAACCATTTAAGTTTTTGCTGGGGTTCCACATGGTTAACATCATTGAGATTGTCATGCGTCTTGTGCGCAATCCGCAAAATAAAAGACTTGCAAACACGTTTCCATTTCACTCAGCAGGAAAGTTTTATCGCATGGAAATTTCCACTTCTCCAGTAGTTTATGAATAATAATTTGACTGTTATAGTTTCTAATGACCTCACAATTGATAAAACAGATTATAATCACCATTGCCTCGACATTTATGGCAGCCGTTGCGAGTGTTATGTCGGATAGTTTGTGAACTTGAAGTCAAGTGTGTTGACATGCTTGTTTTTGTGGTGCTGTTTGTTTTCTGTGTGCAAGTGTCAAAACCTGGGAAAGCTGACAACACTGCAAATTGGACATGACAATGCAGGGCTGCTATCAAAGTGGCTGGTGGACTGTATTCTTGTGAGAAATGAAATAACCAGCCACACATACAGGTGAGACGATCACGTGAGTGTGGGAATCTGAAGGGAAGGGTTAGATGAAGAGTGCTTATTCATGCAAGGTGGATATTTAGAAGGGCTTGCTTGCATACCATTCTCATGCATGTCAAACTTCAGACAATTAGGAGTTGTTCCGGATTGCCAATGGCATGTGCTGCTTTATCCGATCCTCCAGTATGAGTGATGTGCGACCTACGTACCTGGCATCACACCGGCGCTGAAATTCGTAAATAACATTGTTCGGAACAACTTGGAGACTGGTTGTACACGACCATCCCGTACATGTAAGAACCCGACAAGAATGCCTGCTCAAAGTGATTCTGCCATTGGTCAGCACCTCCTGAACAATCCCAAATGTGCCCAGAACGATCACGCCGAACGATTCCAGACTGTGGCACGTGCGCGTACTGAAGCACATTTATGTGTTCTTGAAGACACATGTATGCACACACGAGCTCCTGTTCTTTACAAACAAAAAGAGTTTGTGCAAACACTGCATCTGTTCTGACTTGGATCCATCAAAAAAATGGGACGTCCACCTGGATCCATCAAAAAATGGGGTTCCCTTGGTACCTCAAGGCCATGATGTATGTGTGTGTTCGTGTCAGTTACAGTCCAAAGAACCAATCCACAATGGTCAAAACAAATAAATTGTTTCATTTTGTGTCTGCATATCCGGTATTCTTGCGTGTGTCCTGATGAGCTGCAAGACGAAAAGCTTCGACAATGTCTGTTCTTCTTTTTTCTGCTATTTTTAAATTTTGTACTACCAAACATTTATTCATATATGTATGTATGTATATATATATATATATATACACACACACACTGACAACTGCGAGGCAATGAAAATGTATAATACGATTTAGATGAAGTATCGTCTGTTCTTGAACGCAACCTGTGAGCAAACAGTAAGTAATAAAACATGCATGATGGATGTCTGTAATGGGTGATTGATTGTGTTATGTGCAGGTTTCCCTGTGGAAGGTGGCTTGGCCGTGGAGTGGATGACGGAAGTTTGGAGAGGATTTTGGTGGGAGAGCGTTTGGTGCACAGCCTACCTGAGGATGGGCAGAGATCAAGTTATAGAACATCACTGCAAGCACCAAACATTCCACGGAAAATCAGCTTTTCAGGACCAAACAAGCAGCGTAAGAAGCCTTAGCTCCTGTCAAATGAGTCACAGTGAAAATACCTGGGATGCAATATCAATACATTTGTGTTTTTAGCTTTTCAGATAATTGTTTAACAATTAAAAAAAAAAAAAAACTTCAAACATTCCAAGGTTTTCTTCAACACTTTGTATTCACAGTGCCTGCTTGTACTTTGATTAAATGCAGAGTTATTTATAATTACTAGCAAATTGCCCGTGCCTGCACGGGATTCTAAACGGGGTAGGGATAAAGGTGACAAAAATGCAAACAACGTTTTCTGTGATGGATCCAGCAAGCGGGGGAGCAACAATTCACATTTATTGCCACATCTGATGAAATTTAAATTATCTTCTGGTGGCGAGGTGTCCATTTGAAATTGTTTGTTCGATCTTACAGTTCCTATAGAAAGTCTACATTTCCTTTCAAATTTTTCACCTTTTCTTGCCTTGTAGCCTGGAATTAAATTTTATTTCATTAACTTATCCAACAAAGATTTTCTAGTTTTGTATTTTTAATTGATTTTTTTTTTGAAATTTGTAGAATATGTTTTTCACTCGGAAGTTGTGGATTATGATGTGTAAATAAAGGTGAAAAAGAGTTCGATTTAATGAAATTTAATTCCAGGCGATAAGGCAACAAAAGGTGAAAATTTTGAAAGGTTGTGTGGACTTTCACTTTTTGCTTTAATAGACATCGTGAAAGACCAATCAGAAAAATGCCGCACACTCTGCTCAAATTTATATTCCAAATGCCCTCGCAGATCTGGATAGTTTTTGACACTTCCTACTCAAAACTATTTTGTGCATGATTTTGTAATGTTATGTTTTCTCCTATAGACCAAAGTTTCCCCCACCATCCCACCCCCAATTACCTCTCCTAGTCTTTTGACTTTTTTGCAAAAACATTGGTTGGCTACTTTCTTGAAAAGCAGTTGTTGTCGGTAGGTAATACTCTAAACGGGATGGTTTAAGTCAAAAGGAGCCCCTGCTGTATTTATACTCACTGCTCGGTTACCTATGACATCTTACGTGCAACTGTTTCATGAAGTCTCTCTCTCATGAGCAAGAAATAGATAAAATCCTTCCATGAGAGTTTTGCGAAATGTATTTTGTTGGTCTTATTTTTATTTGAACTAGACAGCTAGCTACATTAACCGTATCGCTTGAATGAAGTATAACGACACTCGGGAGAACGCATGCCTCTACCAGGCTGAACAGTTTACGCTTTGTATCCCACTGATAGGCTGGATCTACATCCAGACCTTAACCAAAAAATCCAATCAACTTGTTCTTGTCACCTACCCATCTCATCCACCTCGTTTTATTATAATCATTCCACAACCTCTTGAGATATTGTGCTATATATTGTTTTGGCCCTATCTCTTAATGGTGAAGAATTATGTGAAGAATTAAAAAAATTATCGGATCTAGATCTTCACCAAAATGTAATCAATTGGTCCTTGTCACACACCCAATTTCTCCAACTTTCATCTGAATTTATCAATAACTTTTTGAGATGCTGTATCTTGCTCACAGACAGACATATACAGCCCAACAGGGGGGAATACACATAACCTCTGTCCACCTTCAGTGACAGAGGTTATGAACTAAATAATCATCTTGTGAAAAAATCCATCCTTTTCCTTTTGTTTTAATTACTTCCTGGCTTGCTGGACTCGTATATTCATCACATAGCTCACAACAAAATCCTTTAATTTCCTCTTCATGAAGAGGCTGTTGTGTCCCAAGGCAGCATCTTCGTAGACATATATAATCTTCATATACATTTATAATCTCTGCTGCACTTGGAAAGCCTCTTTTCTTTGCAGATAATGAATTCTATAATGTCATACTGTACCAATTACCAATCACTCCGCAGCAGATAGTTCCCTCTCTGTTGACCTGGAAAGGATCAGATGCCACCGGTTTAACACATGGAACATGTATTTTAATCCAGGTAAATGTAGCCTGGTGTTGGCTTTGTGGTTAGGGTGGCGGCTTGGGATCCTAGGGTCCTGAATTCAAGCCCCGTTGGCCGCTGAATTAATACACACCACGAGGTTAACTCAGCCTGTCATCCTTCCGAGGTCAGCAAAATGAGTACCAGTGTACTGGTAAGGGGGACACTGCATCAGCGGCAAAGCCGCGTCCCAACCAATGATGCAACCAGCAGCTACAGGCTGCACTCGAGAGAGAGAGAGAGAGAGAGAGAGAGAGAGAGAGAGAGAGAGAGAGAGAGAGATAGATAGATAGATCCAGGCAAATCTCACATTCTCACACTGCCGCTCTCGAAGGTTCAAGTACCAAACTCTGATATCTATTTCCATGATCAACTGCTGGCAAAGGTTCAGTCCCTTGAACTTCAGTCACACCATCAGCAACAACCTGCCTGACGCAGACCAATTGTTACAGCTGGTCTCCATAGCCAGTAGTACTGGGCATCCATCCTTCATGGTGCGAAGTATTTCCTTGGTAAATCTGAACTTTTCAAGCCAACAATGCCGTCATCCATGATTCACTGGAGAAATGCTCCTGCCACGTGTGTTTGTGCCCCCACTCTACATCTGCTTTTTCTAGATGCTTTGGAATCCAAAAATAAGCAGAAGCACAGGGCCTTCTGCTCTGTAATCACAGTTTGGTGGCGTCTCTGTTTTCTACTTCTGATATTGCTCCCCCTGCCCTTCACAGTCCCTCCAAGGCACACATTCTTCTCATTAACCTGTTCCTGTTGAACCGTTCAAAAATACAAGTTTTGTGTTTACCTCCACTCATCTGTTCCTCTTTGTTCATGCCTATGAAATAATCTCCTCGAAGGCAGTCCAATCCCACTATTCCCCCCCCCCCCCCCCCAGGACCTCAAGTTGAAAGTGCACCACCATCTCATGTCTTCCATCCCTAACTGTCATCTTTTTTATCCTGGTTAACTCTCTCCTCACCCACCCCTCTTACTTTCAGGTTACTTTTTGTTTATCTCTCCTTTCTCCTCGTCCAGTTTGTTCATCCTATTGCCTGTTGAATCCACCTGTTGTCCCTGTGCATTTCCCTCCACCCTCTGTCACAATTTTGCATACATCATTACCAAGTCAGGGGTTGAATGATGCAATTATTGCCATCATTTGGCTCACCTGCTTTATTGTGCTGCATTGTAGATGACTGTTATCTTCAGTCACTCTTTTATATGCTTTGAGCAAACATCTCTTTCCATTCTCCAAAATAATCTTGTTTTGTTCGCTTTTTTCCTCTACCTGTGGACTTGTCACCCAGTCTCTGTATCGCATTTCCAGATTCCTATTCGTCACTATGTATAGTCAGTCGTGCAGGCATTGTTTATATTCTTTATACGTAGTAGCTGCAATAAAATACGGTCAATGTATTACATACGTGGGAGTGGGAGTTATGAGAATAGGGTGAATAAAAGTGAAAGAGGCTGGGAAAAAAATATGGAAGTAATGGAAGGGTTGGTTGGTTGGGGGAGGATAGAGGGTGGAGAGACATGGATGGAGCTGTACAAATCCATCATCAGTTTGAGTGTATTTCTGTGTAAATTAATTCCATCCTTGGAACTGCAGCACCTTGGCCTATTTATTGACAGGATTGTATTTCCAGATGGCCTCCTAATTGTGATGATTCCAGCTTTACATTTACTTTATTCTGCTGCTGTTAATTTACCTCTCTGAGAGAGTCGTGCTCGAGCACTGAAATCCGCGTCGGTGTGATGTGCCAGCACGAGTCGACTTATCCGTTCAGGTCCATCACTAAAAAATTGACAGTACTGGTGATGTTGAGGGTATTGCTTTGCCCATTCCATTTTCCATGGCTTGGTGTGTTCAGAGTTTGAGCGCAAGCATCGACAGAGCGATGTGATCCGGCCGAGGTGTCGTACCGGCATATACATCACGGCGTCGCCATCTTGACTTGCATTTGCACTTCTGTTTTCCTTCCACAATATGTTCTGAAACTCTTACCATCCAGATGCACTTCCGTGCCACAGCAGTCTGCAAAACCTCTGATATTGCTAATTATTTTCATGCTCCATCAGTCGCATTATCTCTGCCATATCGTCGGTATGGCCAGAGAAAGTTCTGCCATGAAAAATGTACTTTCTCCTTTCCTTCTTTCCCGATGTCCACTGTGCTTGGCAGAATCTGTTGCAGAATTTTTGCAGAAAATATTGCTTGGTTCCGTCACGTACTCTTGCACTAAAAGCCATTTAATTGACCCCGTGAGTGGGGCCCGTGACTCCTGGTACCCTCGTATTGACCCCGTGACCCCTGGTACCCTCGTAGAGGTCATGGTTTTTCTGTGCCCTCATAAGAGCATGGGGGTTGCGTTTCCAAATGTCCCATAAAGCTGCTTTGATCTCTGGTAACATCATATTTTATTTCGTTGATTTGTTGGTGTTTGTCATGTAAATCAAATTGTTTGTATTAATCTGATCTTTTTCATTTTTTGTAGGCCCAGACACGGGACAGATACAGGAAGCTGTGGGAGAAGCTGTTAATTGTCTTGTTAAGCACTTTCACAAGCCAGAGAGGGAGGTGAGTGTTGAAAGAACAACATTTGGGGCCTGTAGCAACTTGTTTTGTGTGACTACAGTAGCTTTTATTATTATTATTTCCTTATTAGCCTTTTTATCATTCAGTGAACTTCATTGGAAATGAATTTGCTTCTTGTGTTACACACACGCACACACACCCATGGGCAGCCTTGTGGCTGCTGGTTGCATCATTAGTTGGGATCACGGTTATGCCGCTGATGCAGTGCCCCTATTACCAGTACACTGGTGCTCATTCGCCGACCTTGGAAGGATGACGGGCTGAGTCAACCCCACCTGGTGTTAATTCAGTGGCCAATGGAGCTAAAACCGAGTACCTTAGCATCCCAAGCCAGCCACCCTAACCGCTAAGCCAACGCCTGGCTTGCTTATTGTGTTGAATCATCCTTTGTTTGGGATGTGCCTCTATATAAGAGGTATGCAAAAATTGTAAGATTCTTTAACTCTTCCCCCTCCAGTGTAGTGCGTGTGTACATGTGTACACCCTCTGCATCTCCGTAGAATGCCCTGCGTCACACCCATCCTATGTTATACCTGGTCTTGATTATCATCAAAATGGTGGGTGGTACTATGCCGTCAACCTGGTCACCTGCCAGCAGCTGATGCAGTTTTTGAGACCAGAAATTGTGTGTGTGTGTGTGTGTGTGTATGTGTGTGTGTGTGTTGGTTGTTATCTCCATATGTGGATTTCAGAAGGTGGAACAGAGTCTTCTCAGGTCTTGGAGTATCCACCTCCATTTCACATTTCTGTAAGGGGGCAGGGTGGGGTCGCAATTTATGGACGAAGCTGTGAAATTGTGGTGTTCTCAAAGTTTTGTTCCGAGGACTCTTTTTCAGGATCGTGACTAAGCCCCGGACAGCTTCCAACTGCAGTTTGTTTGTATTGATATCTCCAAGGATGGTTTTTAAGATCTCTGGAACACTGGTACAATTTTGGTGCTCTTCAGATTCCAGGATCTTTTCACTTAATTTTTGAGGTCTTGGTGTTTGGTCATTTTCTTGATATCTGCATTGTTTAGGCCAAAATCACTGGGAACTGATACCTCAATTAGTAATGCGGTTTTTCTTTTCTTTTTTTCATTCCGAAGTATGATATCCGGTCCCAATGCTTTGTTTTCTATGTTCACGCTCTCTGGGATCATCAGGTTGTATGTGAGCGTTACTTCCTTGTTCTCAATTATCGTTTTTGGTTCATGTTTCCTTGAGTTTTTCTCGGACTGGGATATTGAAGTTTTTGCAGGTGTGCCAGTAGATTACTCTCCAAACCTTGTTGTGTCTTTGTGTGTACAGTTGTTCTGACATCAGTTTTTTTACATCTCGTTAGGAGGTGGCTCGTACTTTGTTTCTACCTTGCAGAACCTACACTTGTCCGATTGACTCGGTACTCTCATTTTCTTTAAGCCCTTCACGTAGCATCCACGGTCTTGGGCATTAATAATGATTTGTTCTCCATCCCAGTTGAGCTGACCTCTACTTCACCATTCCAATGAGCCTTCTTTGTCTAGGCCAAATCTGTCCAACTGTTTCTTATGTCTTCCTGCTCTCCTATCATTCTCCCAGTTGTCAGTGTGTATCTGTTGATATTTCACTTTATATTTTTCTTTTGTCTTTTTTTACTATTTTTTATTTTTTTTACTATCATTGGGACTATATTTGTTGCTGTTTCAATTTCATGCGTGACATCTTCCATTTGCACCTGTCTTTGGAAATTTTTTGAGAGGTGGGCTAGGATACCTTCTCTGGCTTGCTGTCTTTGTATTAGCACGCAAATTGGATTCTGTAGTCTGTTGAACTTTTCACGTATTCAGCCAATCTGAAGGTGTCATTCTTTGCATTTGGTTGAGTTCCATCAGCCTGCTACCTCCTCCTCGTCTCGGCAGGTACATTCTCGGAATGCACTGATTTTTGTAGAACATTTTGTGGATAGTGAGGAGTTTCCTTGTTTTGATGTCTACTTTGTTGATTTCCATTTGTAGCCATTTTATTATTCCGCAGTTGTATTGGAATACTGCTATTGCGAGTTGGTTGACTGCTTTCATTTTGTTTCTCGGGGTGAGGTACGTTTTTCAGGATCAGGCTCGTTCTACGCAAGTATTCTTTGGCAATTGTTTTGTGCATTTGTGACACATTTGGTGGCCCTCTTCTACTCCAAGGTATTTGTTTGATGCTTCGTTGTCTGGAATCCTGTATTATTGTTGTATCGAGGTCGATTTTTATGTTGTCCTTTTTGGTTGATTTACCTTGTATAAATATGCACTTGGCACACTTATCGAGGCCAAATTCCACTTGGATGTTGTCGGAGTATCCTTTCACCAATTTCAGTTGTTTTTCCAATTTTTCATCATTTGGTGCAAATAGTTTTCGATGATCCATGTACAGGAGATGCGTCATTTCCTGTCTCTTTGGAAGTTTTCTTATTGGACGTTAGGGTGTATCCATGAGGTTGCTCAGTGGGTCCATGGCCAGGCAAACCAGGAGGGGTGAAACGCTGTCACCCTGGGAGATCCCACGACGTATCTTCACTCCTGGTATTTCGATATTTCCGTCTGAGTGTTGCAGCATCAATGTGATATTCCAAAGCTCCATTGCTTTCTCTGTCAGTTTGATTATTTGGTGGTTGATCTTGTGCAATTGCATGCATTGTATCATCCATGAATATGGAACACTATCAAAAGCTTATGCTGTGGATAATTTGATTCTTCTGGTTTTACAGTTTTCACGTATGGCCTTGTTTAGTAGTCAGTGGTCTATTGTTCCACAGCATCCTGTTTTACATCCCTTCGTTCTGCCTCTAGGCCGCCTCCTCGCGTTAGGTGGTGGTATATAATTTCTGTGATGATTCCTGTAAAAAGTTTTTTATCTTGTTGGTCATTGTTGGTGTTGCTCTGTGCTTGTGAAGTAGTTGGGGTTTCTTCTGATTTAAGGATGAGGAAGGTTAGGAGGAGTTACCTTCTGTGAGCCATTCATCCATTACCTCCTCCCCTTGGATAAGTTTGTTGAATGCTCGAGCGTAGTGATTGTGGAGACTATCAAGTTGCTTTGGCCAGAAATTTGGAACTCTCTCTGGGCCCGGGCTTTTAAAGTTTGGCATTTTTGCTGTTTTTATTTTTTCTTCTTCATCTATTATCACTGGGGGCATTTATTTTAGGTGTTGCTTTTTCTTTTCCAATTGTTGGATCAAATCTGCCTCATGTTATTTTGGGTCTTCATTGACTCCTTTCCAAATGTTTTCAAGTCTAACCTTTTCAGGGACTTGTTAGCCCTTCCCACATGCAGCGGAAGACAGGGTTTTGCATTCACTTTTGTGTGTTTGTGGGGGTTTTTTGGTGTGTGAGTGTGTCTGTCCAAGCCGTAACTTTTTTTGTGTTTTTTGGCCGTAACATTTGAGCTTTTGTCATCAAATTTTAAACAAAGCTTTATTATGAAAATATGGAGAAGACAAATTAATCATTTTACTAAAATTATTATTATTATTGCTACTAGCAGAGTACCTGCCTTATCGGTGGTCTTAGTCCAAACATACACCACATTCTTCTGACGCATACCTTTAGGCGGTGTACAAGCAACTGACAGTTAACTCGGGTTATGTGCATGAAGCAAAAACATACCTACTGCTTATTATTCAAAACGCCTCACTGCACTGTAAATGGTGGAGACTTGTAATACCCTCCTCTACCTTGAGGCAGTGCTACACCATACCATTTACATGGAGAATTTGCATCCCCTCTCCTTCCCCCCCCCCCCAGACCACCGGCAAATTATAAAAACACCCCAATACATTGATTAGGGTCATTCTGATCCTATGTAGCAAGTCGGGATGTAATCGGCCCAGACCTGCAGGAGGAGTCGCGCGACAAACAAACATCAGTCCTTGAATTATAGCAAGGATTAAGGGAAGTAAGTAGGAAGTGATTGTGAATTTAACGTTCCATCTTTATTTACTTTTAACATTGTTCTTAACGAACGGGACAAGAACAACGCAGTCATGATAGGCCGAATGGCCTTCCCATGCTCCAAAGTTCCCTGTGTATCTTTGTGTAACGTTGTTAAGAACAGGAAGAAATGGGCGAGGTTAGAGGACAGAGAGTTTGGGGGTGTGGATGCATGGAGTTGGAAGAGGAAATTGAGATGTTGGGAAGGGGGGGGGTGGTTTGAGGACTTGGGGATTAAGGGGGTTGAGTACTTGGGGTTTGGGGCAGTTGAGGACTTGTAGAAGAAAGGGAGGGGATGACAGTTGGCTTTTGTGGGGGGCAGGAGGGGACAGAGTTGGAATTGAGGCTTTTGAGAGGAGGGGGAGTTGAGGCATTGGGGTGGGAAGGAGTTTGAAGATTTGAAAAAGGGGGAGGGTGCACATAGTTTGGTGTGGTGGTAGGGGGCAGCAGAGAGAGGACAGAGTTGGGAGGGGGATTAAAACTTGGAATTTGTGTGTGTGTGGGGGGGGGGTGGTTAGCACCTGAAGATACATTTTACACTGTGCAGAATTTCATGGGTCCCAAATAGTCCCGTTGGGTCTTTTGGGTCCTCTAGTTTATTTATGGTTATGGGTATTTGGGTCTCGTGGTCTTTTGGTCCTCAAGGTCTTTTGATCCCCTGGGTCTTCAGGGCCTTTTGGTCTCTAGATCTTTTGGGTGTTCAGGCGTCTTTTTCTTTTGGATCTTTAGGTATTTTTGTCTTTTGAGTCTTTGGGGTAGTTTGGGTCTTTTGGTGGTCTCGGGGTCATTTAGGTCCTTCGGTTTGTTTGAGTCCTCGGGGTTGTTTTGGGTCCTCAGTTGGGGGGGGGGAGTGTTGGAGTCTTTTGGTCCTCTGGGTACTTTGGTTAAGTATTCAGGTTACAATTGAGTGATGTCAGATCAGCTGTCCAACCAATGGGTGAAGAGGGATATATTTAATATACATACATACATACATACATACATAACATCACAAACACCATCCACTTGCTCCATTATATAATATAATAATTTGACCCCTTTTTCGGCCTTTTTAAAACATTTTTTGCTGTATTATTTTTTTAACATATATTTTCTTTTCAACCACTCCTCCGAATGACGCAACATTGTCAGTGTAGGAGCGATCCCCCATGGAGAATATTTTAATTATAATTGTGATGTCATGGGTCATGTGGTATGGCAGCCATCTTGGATTCAACACAAAAAAATTATATCTCTGAAACCGCTGATCCGAAAAATTTGAAACGTGGCACATCTCGTTCTACTCCCAATGAGGAATAAAGGATTGTAAGGATGATGTCATTGGTGAAGTGGTAGACCAGCCATAAAAGTTTTAATTGAAATTCTTGTTTACCATCGAGATTCAGGACCCAAAAGACCCAGGAAAGGTGCAATGCCATATTTACCTCCGCCACTGAAGGTGGATGGAGGTTATGTTTTCACCCCTGTCTGTCTGTTTATTACTTGCGAAAATCGAAGATTTTTCAAGTATATCGGTGGGTTGCGTGCGTTATTCTGTATGTCTGTTTGTTGGATGTTTATCGCCGACCGGTCACAATTTTAAACGGATCTTC
>CM068952.1:134508387-134544269 GCA_035128595.1 Eptatretus atami | reverse complement strand
CAAAAGTTCTGGGATTGAAAAAAGAAAAAAAACAACTTAACTTGGTGGATGATGTGGGTAGAAAGTGCAAGAACAACTGATTGAGGTTGTTAAGGTCTGGATGTTTAGGGTGGCCTAAAGTCCTTGGAAAACAACGGTTGAATATACATTATATAACTTTTCCCGCCTTGAGAAATCTTTTGGAACGGTAATGCGAGCTCGCCCCCCCAAGTTCCATGGACGTCTGGGCGAGTTGATTCTTACCTATTCGCGTATGACAGTGTTCCTTCACCTCGTGGGATACAGGATGGTCATCCAGAACGGAGTTTATCAACACTCCTCGTCTGTATCCTTGAATTTTTGAACCAGCTTCCACACGTGAGGTGGAGAATGGCAGCTCTTCGCAGGAATGAAATGGATTGAAGTACTACTGGTCTATCCCGCAGATAATGACAGCCCTGGTCCACTCGAGCCCAGTACTGCATGCGTTCGTCTTCAGTCAGAATAGCTTCAAACTGTAACAGAATGTTGGCTAAGTTGTCCAGACATTTATGGCCTCCCTGGTAGAACGGCCTATTCATGGGTACAAAACGCCCACTACAGTCAGCCAGAGCGTGCCAGGAAGGTCTGCGTTCTATACCGAGTAAGGTTATAGAGTTCTTAAGGAAGCCAAAGTGCTAGAAGCGAAAACAAACAACAAAAAAAACCCCCCATCTTTGTAAGGACATTCAGAGAAAAGAAAAAACACACACACAAACACACAAACCACAACACACACACACACGAGTATCCCAAAGCAGATACGCTACACGCAAGGGCATCAAAATGGGTGCAGACGAATGCCGGGAGAAGGAATGGGGAGAGGAGATGCAGTACGAGGGAGGAAAAGTGGGAGAATGGGGGAGGAAAAATCGAAAAAGGGAGGAGAAAAGTGTGGTGAAAATAATATATAAATGAAGCCGACGAAATATTGGAACACAGACTCGGCACAGAAGAATGTGACGTGTCTGTGCAAATAATATGCGAATTCCGAGCAGATGGGAATCAGACACTGAACGAAAATAGCCTGCACCTCTTGGATGAAAAAGAAATATTCACACGAAGACAGGGAACTTGCATGGAGATGAAAGTGTGAGGAGGTGAATAACTGTTTTTAGCAAAAGAAGATCAAGCTTCACAGAAGAAATACGAAAGGGCACTCGGATAGAGAGCATACTCTGCAGGAAATGTTAGTTTACAGTTTTGATCCCACTGATGAGGCCTGGTGTTGGCTTATGGTTATCGAGGGTGGTGGGCTTAGGGATCCTGGATCCTGAGTTACAAATCCCACTAGCGGCTGTGAATTAATTAACCAGGGGGGTCTGGACTTCTAGCTGTCACCCTTCGCAGGGTCGGCAAAATGAGATGCCAGTTGCTGGTATCCTAGTGTTGTAAAGTGGCGAGCCGTCGGATTGTGCCAACTAGCCAAGGAGACGTCTTAGCAGCACAATGCTCTTACTCCACAGAAGAGGAGGTCTTAATGGACGGATGGATACCAGTGCATAGGCTGGATCTGGATCGGACCGTGATAAATTTAATCACTCATACACCCAAGTTTCGTCCGAATCCATCCAACAACTATTTTTCAGATATCATGCTATATATTATATATATATATATATATATATCTATTTTAGACCTATCGCTCATGGTGAAGAATCCTTTAAAAATTGCCAGATCCGGATTCGATCTTCACTAATACGAATCAATTCTTCGCATGTTAGCAATACCCACGCCTATCCACGCAGTTCCCTGAATCCATCCACAATTTTTTTTGATATAATCCTGTACACTGTCGTTTTTTGGCGCGAAGTCTCTCATGTAAAAAATAAAATAAAATCACTTTCAAATTTCCGGATCCAGGAGCTGACTCAGATCTTCACCAAAATCGAATATTTCATTCGTGTCCATACCCAAGCTTCGCACCAAATTTCATGGCAACACCTCCACAAGCGTTACAGATGTTTGTGTTCACAAACAAACAAGAAAAAGACGTCGTGCAGAGCGCGACAACTTGCAAATAACCCCTCTCCAAAGGTTGGCTATGGATACATTCATTGGATCATTTCATCAGATTAAATTGACAATCTTAAATCAAAGGCTCAGGTGAATCGATGAAAACGTTGGATTTTTTCAGATTAAATGATCTGAATTATTAGAAGTTTAGACCTATTTACACCTCAAACATCGTTGCTTTCCCAATTCAGTGGCATGGACTGTGCATAATCTCTGTTCACTTTCAAGTTAATAGTTGCTGAAATTGACAATTTTCAGATAAAATATAATAGAGTTTCGAATCACCTTGAGTTGAACTTTCGACTTTTGCGTTTTGTTCAAAATTGAAGTCAAACGAGATAGTTTGAACATTTTGGAGCTCAAAATAATTTGTTTCAAATTTAGTGACAAATGCAAATCCTCTTGTAATTTCAAGTCAATCGTGATAAAAACTACAATTTTCTAAATTAACCTCAAGGATGAACTTTGACCTAAATCATAGGCTTCCAGTTGACACCTCGTACACACTGGGTTGAAGATCGGTATATAACTGGTGACCTGACAGGCGATTGACACAAACAGACAGAATAACAAATCGACTGCATTAATTAAAAATTTCGATTTTTGAAAAAGAAGTCACATGAAAGGCATGTATGCATAGCACGTATACTTGCAAATCGCATAAACAGAATTCGAAACCGTTCCAAAAAAAAAATATAATAGAAAAAAATTGGTGGTTGAATCATGACAAAATACACAAATTCTCTTCAAAATTTCAAGTCAAATGGTCAAAATCACAATTTTAGAAAATCGACGCGTCAATTTTTTGGGCCGATAGTGTGACCTGCACAAATAATTGTGGTTAATATCAAAGTGCCTGTTTTGCAATATCCGTTCAAAATTTCTAGTCAATTTGGATGAATTGAGGATTTTAGAATTTGACTACATTTGTTTGACTTTTCACTTTACCTCAAAAACAATCGGCTTTTGTTATAATGACGAACTCTACCATGTGGTGAAGTTTTGTGAAGATGCCGTTTTAAAATGTGAACCGTCGGAAGCCGATAAACATACACAAACAGACATACAGAATAACAGCACACAACCCAGCCGAATAATAACTATGAAAAAATCATTCGATTTCGCAAGTAATAAACCAGTCAGTACAGACAGGGGTGAAACATAACCTCCATCCACCTTCAGTGGCGGAGGTAAATATGGCATTGCACTTTCCCTGGGTCGTTGGGTCCTGAATTCAATGGTAAACAAGAATTTCAATTAAATACTTGGTATGAACTGGTCTACCACTTCAACACATGACAGCATCTTACAATGCCTTATTCCTCATTGGAGATAGAACGTTAGATGTGCCAAGTTTCAAATTTATTCGGATCAGCGGTTTCAGAGATATAACTTTCTTTTGTGTTGAATCGAGATGGCTGCCATACCACACTGAGCCCAAATGACATATCAAATTATATTGAAAAATTCTCACATGGGGGATTCGCTGCCTACATGACAATGTTGCGTCATTCGGAGGAGTGGGAAAAGAAAATATATGTTAAATAAAAATAATACATGCAAAAATTTTTAAAAGGCCGAAAAAGGGGGTCAAAATTAATTTATTATTATAAAGGGAGCAAGTGGATGGTGTTGTGATGTTTCTATGTATGTATGTATGTATGTTGTATATCTAAATATATCCACTCTTCACACCATTGGTTGGACAGCTGGATTCTGACATCACTCAATGTAACACTGAATACTAACCTACAAGTACCGCAGAGGACCAAAAGACTGTCAAACATCCCCCCCCAACTGAGGACCTCAAACAACCCGAGACGACTAAACAAACCGAAGGACGTAATGACCCGAGTACACCAAAATGACGCCAAACACCAAAGATCCAAAGACAAAAAATACTCAAAGATCATCAAAAGAGCAAAAGACGCACCAGATGAGAGGACCCAAAAGTCCTGAATACGACAGGGATTCCGAAGACGGGATCAGCCTTGAGGACCCAAAAGACCACGAGACCCAAATATACTTATCATAATCCATAAATTAAACTAGAACGCAAGAGCCAACAGGACTCCATATTGGCTGGACTATGACGATTAATTACTGTGCACAGTGTAAAAGTGATATCTTCATGGTGCTTAACCACCCACCCCCACACCACACATAATTCCAAGTTTTTATCCACCCTCCCCCAACTCATGTCCTCTCGTCTGCGTCTGTCTGCCCCTACCACCACCCAAACTATTGTGCACCCTCCCCGCTTTTTGCAAATCCTTCACTACCTTCCACCCCAATGCCCCAACTCCCCGTCAAACTCTCAAAGCCTCATTCCAACTCTGTCCGCCTCTCTGGCCTCCTCACACAAAAGCCCAACTGTCATCCCCTCCCTTTCTTCTGACAGTCCTCAACTGCCCCAACGCCCAAGTACCAACCCACTTAATGCAGCCCATAGTCCTCAAACCACCCCCTTGCCCAACATCCTTCATTCCTCTTCCAACCATCCATCACGCGTCACCACAACTCTCTGTCCTCTACCTCGCCATTTCTTTCTGTTCTTAACAACGTTACACCAAAGATACACAGGGAACTTTGGACATGGGAGGCCATTCGGCCGTATCATGACTGCGTTGTTCTGGTCCGTTCGTTAAGAACAATGTTAGAAAGTAAATAAGACGGATACGTTAAATTAATCACAATCACTTCTTACTTACATCCCTTAATCCTTGCTATAATTCCAAGGACTGAATGTTTTGTGTCGGCGCGAACTCCTCCGGCAGGTCTGGGCCGATTACATCACCGACTTGCTTAGCAATAGTATAGAAAGACCCTAATCTAATGTATCTGGGGTGTTTTTATATATTTGCAGTGGTCTTGGGGGGGGGGGGGGAAGGAGAGGATGCAAATTCCCATGTAAATGTGTATTGGGTAGCCTGCACTCAGGTAGAGGAGGGTATTACAAGTCTCCACCTTATTACAGTTGCAGTGTAAGGCGTTTGAATAATAAGCAAGTAGGATGTTTTTGATTCATGCACATTAACACCGAGTTAACTGTCAGTTGCTTGTACACCGCCTAAGGTATGCGTCAGAAGAATGTGGTGTATGTTTGGACTAAGACCACCGTAAGGCAGGTACTCTGCTAGTAGCAATAACTAATTTTAATAAAATATTAATTTGTGCTTCTCATATTTTCATAAATAAAGCTTGTTTAAAATTGATTGACAAAAAGCCAATGTTACGAGCCAAAAAACACACATAAAAAAGTTGACGAGCTTGGACAGACTACACTCACACTACTAAAAACCCCCCACGAAACACACAAAAGTGAATGCAAAAACGCCCCTGTCTTCCGCTGCATGTGGGGAGGGCTAATCAAGTCCTGATAAGGTTTAACTTGAAAGACATTTGGAAGAGAGAGTTCTAATGAGACCCCAGAATTGAACGATTGAGGCAATTGATCACATACAATTGAAAAAAGAAAAGCAACACCTAAAAATGCAACCCAGTGATATAGATGAACGAAGATAAAAAAGAAAAACAGCAAAATCCAAACTTAAAAGCCGGGCCCAGAGAGAGTTCCAATTTCTGGTCAAAGTCACAGGATTGAAGTCCTCACAACAATAACGCTCGAGCATTGTCACAAACTTAATCCAAGGGGAGGAAAAGGTAATGGATGAATGGTCCAACAGAGTAATCCTCCTAACCTTCCTCATCCTAAATCATCTAGAGGGAAACCCAACTACATTCAAGAAGCTACAGAGTCATACACCATACAATGACAACAAGATACAAAATTTTTACAGAATCAGTCAAGAATATTATATACCTACCTACTACTGCGAGAGGGGCCTAGAGTAGAACGAGGGGGGATGTAAAGATCGTGCTGTGGATACAAGTAGACCACTGACTACTAACAGGCCACGTGAAACTGATAAACCAAGAAGAATCAAATTTATGTCCACGCTAAGCTTTTGATAGTGTTCCATATTCACAGGATGATACAATCATTGCAGATTGGCACAAGCATGCGAATCTCACAAATAAATCAAACTGACAGAGAAAGCAATGGAGCGTTTGAATATCACATTGATGGCTGCAACAACTCAGAACGGAATATCGAATACAGGAGTGAAGATACTCGTGGATCAGAACTTCCAGGGTGACAGGTTTCGGCCCTCCTGGTTTGCCTGCATGGAGCGCCACTGAGCTAACTGTCATGGATACTAATCCCTAACGTCAAGTATAGAAACTTCCAAGAGACAGGAATGACGCATTCTCCTGTATCATGGATGCATCCGGATAAGGTATTTTCACCAAATGAATGAAAATTGGAAAATACAGACTGAAATGGGTGAAAGGATACTCAAGACAACATTCCAGTGGAATGGCCACTCAAGATAATGTGCCCAAGTGCATACTTATTACATAGGTTATATCAACCAAAATGGCCAACTAAAAACTGCGATCCTTCTGATAGCATACAATAATACAGGATTCAGACACGAAGTCATCAAACAAATACTTGGAGTAGAAGAGGGCACCAATGTAGTACACAATATGCACAAAACTAATTGGCCAAGAATAGTCTGCGTAGAACGAGCCTGATCCTGTAAACCGCTACCTCTGCCACTCTGAGAAACAAAATAGAAAGGCAGTCAACCAACGTCGCGCATTGCATATTCCAATAGCAACTAGCGCGAATAGATAAAATGGCTAAAAATGGAAATGCAACAAAGTAGACATCAAAAAGGAAACTCTCACTATCCACAAATGTTCTACAAAAATCAGTGCATTCGAGAATGTACTGCAGACGAAGGAGTGAGGTGAGAATAACGCAATAAGAATGAACTTTCAGATTGGCTGATACGTGAAAAGTAACAGACTACAGAACAATTTTCGTGCAAATACCAAAGACGAGCAAGCCAGCAGAGGTATCCTAGCACGACCTCTACAAAAATTCCAAGAGGTGCAAATTGGACAGAGGTCACGATGAATAGTGAAAGCAGCAAAAATATAGGTCCCAATGATAGTAAAAAACATAAAAAATAGTAAAAAAAAGAAAAGAAAATAAAGTGAAAATAATCAACAGATTACACAAAAGTAAGCCAACTGGGAGAATGATAGAGAACAGGAAGACATAAAGAAACAGTTGGAATAGATTTGGCCTAGACAAAGAAGCTCATTGAAATGGTGAAGTAGAGGTTCAGCTCAACTGGATGGACGAACAAATCATTATTAATCCAATGAACCTGGATAGAATGACTAAGGGGCTGCAATAGACAAATGAGAGTAACGCGAGTCAATCGGTTTACAAGTGTAGGTTCTGCAAGGTATGAAACAAAGTACGAGCCACACCTGCCTAACGTGAGATGTAGAAAAACTGATGTCAGAACAACTGTACCACAAAGACACACAAGGTTGGAGAGTAATCTACTGGCACACGCCAAAAACTTGCAATATCACTAGATACGAAGAAGAAACTCAGGTAAACATGAACCAAAACGATAATTGAGAACAAAGGAAGTAAACGTCCACTACAACCATGATGATCCGCACAGAGCGTGAAGTAGAAAACAAAGCATAAAAAAAGTGGACCGAGATATCATACTTCGGAATGTAGAGAAAAGAAGGAAAAACCGCATTATACTATAATTGAGTATCAGCCAGTAGGATCGGTCGTGGCGAAGTGTGGTGTAGGTGGTGGTAAGAAGGGTCTGTGGAGTATGTACTGCAGTAGTGATAATAGGGAAGTGCGCGGGTAGGAGGATCATTGACGTGAAAGTGGAGTGAAGGCTGGAATCGTGAATGGTAGCCCAATTGTAAGCAGTGTTCGGAAAGAGATCTTAGACTGCTATGTTTGGGTATACATAAGTCAAAAAACTGCAGTTAAGACTAGCCGGCTTATCAACGATCCTGAAAAGATCCTGGAATAACTTTGAGACACCATTCACAAATTGTAAACGACCCCCGTGTTCAAGAAATGGATGATACTCCAAGATAAAACTCTGATTCCAGTTCTATATCCAAATAGGAGTACAATATGACGGCAACACTGGTTCTAGGGTCAAGAGAAGTGAGTGGGATGTGGCGTTAAGGGTGGATAAGGGTGACGCAGGTTGATGCAATGAGTACTGAAAAACAAGCATTTGATAGTGGATGGGGGAGATCGAAGACTGTTCGTTAAGAGATATCTGGGGAACATAGAAAGTTATGAAATAGCTGGTAGCGATGTGCAATTTCGCATAGAGTAGACATATGTCGTAATGGAGAGTCGGATGGGAGGCCTGTCTCTGTAGAGGATGTACATGGGGAGTAGAATGTCACATGGTCGAGAGGCTGCTCACTCTTGAAGCTGGATGATAGGTGGTAGGAAGACCGATCGTGATACAGCGCAATACTTTTCGTCATAACTGATCTCTCTGCAGTGACAGTGAAGCATGTGACCTAGCGAATATATAACCGAGGAACATAGGATGTACGAGGATACGTGAGTGCAGTATGACAACACCACTCATATAGAAGTAGAACTAATTTGCCACTTATAAGGGCATCCACGCACTTAATAAGAGAGCGTTGCATAGACGGTTAGGGGGCTGGCTTGGATGCTTAAGGTACTACGGTTTTAAGCTCCATTGGCACTGAATATACCAGTGGGGTTAACTCAGCCCGTCATCCTTCAAGGTCGGGTAAATGAGCAAGCACCAGTGCTGGTATGGGGCACTGTGCAATCAGCGGCATAAATCCGTGATCCCAACTAAATGATGCAAACGCAGCAGCACAGCTGCCCATAGGGTGTGTGTGCGTTGTTGTAATCACAAGAAGCATGAATTCATTTCTCAATGAAGTCATTGAATGATAAAAAGGCCTAATGAAGTGAAAAATAATCAAAATAAAGCTACTGTAGTCACCAAAACATAAAGTTGCTACTGGCCCAAATGTTGTTCTTTCAACATCACCTCCGCTCTCGGTGTGAAAGTGCTTAACAAGACAATTAAAGCTTGTCCCCCACGCTTCTGTATCTGTCCCGATGTATGGCCTGACAAATGAAAATAGATCAATTAATACAAAAATTTGATTTCATGACAAGCCCAACAAATCAACGAAATAAAATTATGATGTTACCAAAGATCAAAAGCAGCTTTATGAAGGACAATATTGGAAACACAAGCCCGCAGTGCCTTTAAGGGCAACAGCAAACCATGACTTAGGCGGGGTACTACAGGGGTCCGGGTTCAATACGTGGTAACCAGGAAGTCACGGGCCCGTCACTCCGGGGTCAATTAATGGCTTTTAGTGAGAGTAGGACGGAACCCAAGCGAATTTTTCTGTCAAAATTCTGCAACAGATTCTGCCAAGCACAGTGGACACGGAAGAAGGAAAGGAGAAAGTTAAGTTTATGGCGAGAATATGCTCTGCATGGCCGACGATATGGCAGAGAAATAGCGACTGATGGAGCATTTGAAAATATTAGCAATTATCAGAGGTTGCAGCTGCTGTGCAGCGGAAGTGCATTCTGGATGGTAAGAGTTCAGACATATTGTGCGAAGAGAAAACGAAGTGCAAATCGCAAGTCAAGATGGCGACGCCAGTGATATAATGCGGTACGTGACACCCGGAACCGATCAGCAGATACGCTTCTTCGATGCTTGCGCTCAAATCTGAACACACGCAAGCCATGGAAAGTGGAATGGGTCAAAGCAGATACCTCAACATCACCAGTACTGTCAATGTTTTTAGTGGATCCTGATACGGATGGTCGATGCTCGTTGCGGCAATACATTCCGGACGGGATTTCAGTTGCTCGAGCGACTCTTCTCAGAGAGGTAAATACAGCAGCAGAAAAAGTAAAACAATGTAAAGCTTGGAATGCATCCACAATAGAGAGGCCACTGGAAATACAGATCCTGTCATAATAATATAGGAACAGGTAGAAGATAGGTCCAGCAGGATGAGGAATTGAATTTACACAGAAAATACACTCAAACTGATATGGATATGCACAGGTCTTCCACCATGTCTCTCCCTCTCTATGCTCCCGAAACACACAAGCCTTCGATTCTTTCCATATTTTCTTTCCATAAGCTTCTTTCACTTGTTATTTGCATCCTAGTTCTACATAAGCATCCCACGTATGTATACGAGTTGACGCCGTTCTTTTATGACGGGCTACTTTACGTGATAAAAGATATAAACAAATAGCTGCCGAGCTGCTATACATAGTGGACGAATAGGAACTGGAAATGCGGATAGCAGTAGATGGTGTCACAGTCACAAGGTATGAGGAAAAACAGCGAAAAAACAAGGATTATTTTGAGAGAATGGAAAGAATGTTAGCTCAAGCATGATTAAAGAGTGACTGAGAACATACCTCAGCTACACTGCAGCACAATAAAAGCAGGTGAGAACCAATATTTAGTGGCATTATTGCATCATTCAAACCCTGACGTGGTAATGATTATAGCAAATTTGTGACAGAGGGTGGAGGGGAAATGCACAGGGACAACGGTGGATTCAACAGCAATAGGATGAACAAACTGGACGAAGGAGAAAGGAGAGATAACAAAAAGTAACCTGAAAAGTAAGAGGGGTGGGTGAGGAGAGAGTTAACCAGGATAAAAAAAGATGACAGATATAAGAGGCTGGAAGACATGAGATTATGGTGGTGCACTTTTCAACTTGAAGGTCCTGGGGGGGGGGGGGAAATAGTGGGATTGGAACTGCCTTCCGAGGAGATATATTTTCATAGGCATGAACAAAAGAGGAAACAGATGAAGATGGAGGTAAACAAAACTTGTATTTTGTGAACGGTTCACAAGGAACAGGTTAATGAGAAGAAGGTGTGCCTTGGAGGGACTGATGAAGAGAGAACAGGAAGGGAGGCAATATCAAAGATTAGTAAGGAAAACAGAGACGCCACCCAAACCTGTGATTACAGAGCAGAAGGGCCCTGTGCTTTCTGCTTATTATTTGAGATATACCAAAGCATCTAGAAAAAGCAGATAGTAGAGTCGGGGGAGCAAACACATTTAAGCAAACCGTGGCAGGGAACATTTTCTCGCAGTGAATCTGGATGACGGCATTGTATGGGCAATTGGAAAAAAGATAATCAGAATTTGTACGAAGGAAATACTTTCGCCATGAAAGGATGGATGCCCAGTCTAACTGGCTATGGGAGAGCCAGCTTGTAAACCATTGGTCTGCGTGCAGGCAAGGGTTGTTGAAACTGATTGGTGTGGACAAGAAAGTTTCCACAGGGACCTGAACCTTTGGCAGCAGTTGATGCATGGAAATAGATATCAGAGAGTTTGGTACTCTGATACTTCGAGAGGCGGCAGTGTGAGAAATAGTGAGATCTTGCCTGGATCTCTCTCTCTTCTGCTCTCAACCTCGAGTGCAGCCTGTAGCTGCTTTGGTTCATCATTGGTTGGGACGACGGCTTTGCCGCTGATGCAAAGGTGTCCCGCCTTACCAAGTACACTGGTACTCCATTATTGCTGGACCTCCGGAAGGAGAACAGGACTGAGTTACCTAGTGGTGTGTATTAATTCAGATAGCGGCCAAACGGGGCTTGATTCAGAAGACCTAGGATCCAAGCTGCCACTCTAAACACAAAGCAACACCAAGGCTACATTTGCCTGGATTAAAATAACACATGTTCCATGTGTAAACCGGTGGCATCTGATCCTTTCCAGGTCAACAGAGAGGAGAACTATCTGCTGCGGAGTGAGTGGTAATTGGTACAGTATGACATTATAGATTCATTATCTGCAAGAGAAGAGGCTTTCCAAGTGCAGCAGAGATTATAAATGTATATGAAGATTATATATGTTCTTACTGGAAAGAACGAATAAGCATAGAACAAAATTGGGACACAACAGCTCTTCATGAAAGAGGAAATTAAAGATTTTGTTGTGAGAACTATGTGATGAAATATACGAGTCCAGCAAGCCAGGAAGTAATTAAAACAAAAGGAAAGGATAGATTTTTTTCACAGATATTATTTAGTTCTACCTCTGTCACTAAGAAAGGTGGACAGAGGTTATGTGTATTCCCCCCCCTTGTTGGGAAGCTGTATATGTCTGTCCGTGTGAGTGCAAGATACAGCATCTCAAAAAGTTTTGATAAATTTCAGAATAAAGTTGGACATATTGGGTGTGTGAACAAAGAGGACCAATTGATTACATTTAGTGAACGATCTAGATCGATAATTTTTTAATTCTTTCGGCAATAATTCTTCAACATTAAGAGATAAGGGCCAAACAATATTAGCAGCAAATATCTCAGGAGGTTGTTGGATGGAATATAAATAAAACGAGGTGGATGAGATGGGTATGGTGACAAAGAAGCAAGTTGATTGGATTTTTTGGTTAAGGTCTAGAAGAAGAGATAGATTCCAGCACTATCAGTGGGATACAGAAGCGTAAACTGTTCCAGCGAAGAGCTGGTAGAGGCATGCGTTCTCTCAAACCCGAAGATGGTCGTTATACTTTCATTCAAGCAGATACGGTTAAATGTAGCTAGCTGTCTAGTTCAAATAAAAAATAAGACCAACAAAATAATTTCGCAACTCTCATGGAAGAGATTATTATCTATTTCTTGGCTCATGAAGAGAGAGACTTCATGAAACAGATTGCACGTAGATGTCATAGGTAAAAGAAGCAAGCATGAGTAATAAATACAGCAGGGAGCTCTTTTGACTTAAACGCATATAACCCGTTTAGAGTATTACCCTACACGACACAACTGCTTTTCAAGAAAGTAGCCAAACAATGTTTTGCAAAAAGGTCAAAGACTAGGAAAGAGGTAATTGGAGGGTGGGAATGGTGGGGAGATAAACTTAGGTCTATACGAGAAACTAACATTACAAAAATACAATGCACAAAATAGTTTTGAGTAGGAAGTAAAGTCAAAAAAAAAATATCCACAGATCTGCGAGGCAATTATGGAATATAAATTTTGAAGCAGAGTGTGCGGACATTTTTCCTGATTGGTCTTATCACGGATGTCTATATAAAGACAAAAAGTGAAAAGTCCACACCACCTTTCAAAAATTATTCAAGACCTTTTGTTGGCCGTATCGCCTGGAAATTAAAATTTCATTAAATCGAAACTCCTTTTAAATTCAAACCTTTATTTACACATCATAATCCACCAACTTCCGAGTGAAAAACATATTTTCTCTACAAAATATTCAAAAACAAAATCAAATTAAAAATACAAAACTAGAAAATTCTTGTTGTTGGAAATAAAGTTAAGTGAAATAAATTTAATTCCAGCTACAAGGCAAAGAAAGGTGAAAAAATTTGAAAGAGAAATGTAGACTTTCTATAGGAAGCTGTAAAAAATCGAACCAACAATTTAAATGGACACTCGCCCAACCTAAAAAAGAAGATAATTTAAAATTTCATTGACAGATGTGGCAATAAATGTGAATTTGTTGCTCCCTAAAAAAAAAACGCTGCATAGAGATCCATCACAGAAACGTATGTTTTGCATTTATTGCCACAATTATAACACCTACCAAACAAAAACACGCACCAGTTTTAGAATCCCGTGAGGCACGGGCAAATTTGCTAGTTAATCTATAAAAATAACTCTCGTGCATTAATCAAAGTACAAAAGCAGGCACTGTGAATACAAAGTGTTGAAGAAAACCTTAGCGAATGTTGGAAAGTTTTTTTTTTTTTTTTTTAATATGGTTAAAACAATTATCTGAAAAGCTAAAAACACAAAATGTATTGATTTCATCCCAGGTAATTTAATCACAAAACCAACTTGGTGACTCATATTAGACAGAAAGCTTAAAAAGGCTTCTTACAGGCATAGACTTGTTGGAAAGTCTATGAAAAGCCATGAAGATTTCCGTGGATATGTTTGGTGCTTGCAAGATGAATGTTCTATAACTTGATCTCTGGCTTTGATAAAGAATAAGCATTTGCAGTTGCTTAGAGCAGCACCTTGTCACACAGAGGGGCAGTCTGATGCCATTACTATGTGGAGAGGGTGGCCTTGTCCCTTCCCTGGAGCAACTCTTCCATCATGGCTTCAAGTCTACGCGCCTTTTCCAACGAAGCATCTTCATATGGGACTTTCTCGGTAAGATATGAGCACTCTCGTGCATCTCTGCTTTCACAATCTCCAACTTATGCTTCCTTGTGGACTTGTTGCAGCAGTTCTTTATCAGTGTGATTATTTTGAAACTTCTATCGGCTAGATGCAGCCAGTTGACTACCGCATTCCTTTCAAAGCGGCCTCGAGATTGAACGCTGATTCAATATGCAAAGTCAAATGTTTTCACATTATCCGTTCACAATTCATGATTTTGGTAGTTGGAAGTTAAATGAATGCTTTGGCCAGTGACCTTGTCTTTCATTCACCTAAATCGGTTATTAATTTACTGAGCAACTTGACACCAGGATTATTATTTTGTCTGTTGATTTATCAAATGTACTCTTGTGACATTTTATTCTCTAGTATGAGAAAATAGTTTGCCAGGTGGCAAGTGATTCAATGAGCTGTGTCCTTTGATTGCTTTTGTCTCTTCCGTTTGAACATTTTGTGTCTTCACCGGCTTTCAAGCTAACTGGTTTGTCCAATGCCGGATGGGAGCAGGAAAGGTTTGCTTGTACTTGGAAAGCCCTGGTAATCCTGAAAATCCCAGTCGAGCCCTGTTGCCGTGTCCTGATGGGCGTGAGTCTTTTTGCCATTTAATTACAAGCATCAATGCAGCACAGCGCAACATTGGGAAGGATGGAAAATTTCAACTCCTTGTGTGCCTTGGAGCCAGGTATCGGATTAATTGTTTATTAATTTTTGTTTTTGTGACCTATCTCTTGCCGATTGTCACACGGTAACAATGCTCTGCTTAAATTTCAGTATTTTGGTGCATTTTATGCCATTCATCTTTGAATCAGGCAGAATAGCTCAAAATGAACAAGTGTTTGCCACGGTTTATCTTTTGGTATCTCACACAATTATGAAGCATTTCTATGAGCAGTCATGTTTGGCCATTGATTTGATTTGTACAAGGTGTTTTGTTCTTGCTTTTTGGTGCAATTGTTTGGGCACTTTAATAGTGGCAATTCTAAACTTGGATAGGACAATTCTAAAGTGATAAAGTTCAAGGACTTTTATTAATTCGAATTTGGGGCGTATGTCAAGGCTGGCTTGATGGCTTAGATTTATGAGGTATGGTTCCTGGCAGGATTGGCCTAGATTCAAGAGGTATGCACACTCCCTCTCACTATCTATAGCGTGGTTCAAATTATGGCCAGATATACGCATGCATAGGCAGAGGGTGATTCATCAATGTGTTTTCCGTTCCTCGGATGACTTATAATGGCGCGCCCCGTACCTCTGCCGGCAATCGTTGGACGTTAACGATCCACGGTGTCTTTCGCGAAAAGTAGGTCAACTATCACTAGCGACCCTGAACAAGTTCCAAATTCCTGCCCTGACTTCCTGTGTTGGAGTGGCGATCCATCCAGGATTGTAACCCACGCATAGAAACTGCTTGGCAGCACCGACGCTCTGTATAGAGCATGATCTGCATTGATGTATCGAGTAATGATTCGACTACTCTCCCCAATAAAATGTCATCTGACTTGCATTTTGGGTTTTTCTTTCACCTCCTTACTTTGTGCGTTATGGCAGCGTGAACTACCGGGGTAGCTATCTTTTGTTTGGGCGTAGCTATGCCACTGATGCTGTGCCTTATATCAAGTACACTGTTACTCATTTTGCCAACCGCGGAAGATGACAGGGCTGAATAAACCTACCTGGTGTATATTCAGTGGCCAACGGGGCTTCGAACTCAGGACTCTAAGATGCATAGCAAACACAGGCTTTGCCCTCTTTACTTTGACTTGCAAGAGAGAAAAGACATGTATTATTTGTGTGTACTTGTCATAAATTATGTAGATAGTGCTCTTGTGCTGATGACAGACACAGGGTAGATGGGCAGCATTACTTTTCTTCACCAACTTTCCTTGTATTTTCCTTTCAATGTTATGATAACTTTTACAAGTACATATCAGTTACAGGGTAAATTACTACAATTAAGAGTACTAGTGTGTGCCCGTACGTGCGTGGCCGTACGTGCAAAAAAAAAATAATATATAATAAATCTTTCAAACCAGCTGCCAGAAACAGCAACCACACAGGCCGTTCCTTCGCTCTTCGCGTGCCCGTACGTGCGTGCCGTACGTGCAAAATAATAATAAAAAAAAACTTTCAAACAGTGTGCAAAGAAACAACAACACAACAGGCTTGTTTCCTTCGTTCTTCACGTGGCCGTACGTGCGATGCTGGCGTACATCAACAAAAAAAAAAACTTTCAAACAACCACACAGCCGTTCCTTCGCTCTCGTAAACGACGACTGGATTGGGGCATGTGTGTTTATCTATAAATGCGCATAAGAAATCGAGAAATTATTAGAATACAGTAGATCATCACTATCCGGAATCCGTACATTGTAACCCGAAATGGGGAACGCGCTCTAACTTGGCCATAACTTGGGAACCACTTGTCCGATTAATTTCAAACCTTTTGAAAGGCAAACAAACAGAGATTGCTGGAATTATAGAGAGAAGATAGATAAGTCGGTGCAAAATGCCAAGCAACGTGTCCTGTCATTGGTAACTAAGGCGCCCTTTCCCATCGGCCACGCCTACGCGAGCAACGTGTCCTGTCATTGGTTTGGTAAATAAATGGCCATAACATTGGGAACCACTTGTCCGATTAATATCAAAACTTGAAAAGGCACATACTCAGGTCCCCAGCAAATATACCTGGCAAGTTTCAATAGATCGGACCAGTGGTTGTCGAGAAACAGCCGTCACAGACAGACAGACAGAACACAGAGATTGCTGGAATTATAGATAGATTGATTACAGTGAGCCCCCTTTGTGTGTGAAACTGGCTGTCATAATGAGAATAATCCAATCCTTTTATATTTATGTTGTGCTGCACTTGTGACTCATAAAAAGTATGGAATTAGGTTTAATGGTTTACAAGAACACTATTTTACCTCCAGCACTAACCCAACCTCACTATGTTGCAGAGATCACTGCCTACACTGCTGGCTTCCGCTGATAATCTCAAGTGGTCCAGCGGAATACATGTATGAAGAGTGGGCGGCACTCCGCAACCCAGCTTTGCTCCTGTCACTAGTGCAACTATTGCAGAGCCTCCAAGAGTTCAACATCACCCTCGAACTTTCTCTCACCAAAGGCCTTCAGGTATAAGAAGATATATCACCCAGTGTGTATACCGACCTCGTGGAAGGAAGCTGTTGGCCCAAAGTATCCCTGCGTGTGTTGGCTTTGTAAAAGGCTCCTTTATGAACACATCATGACTCGAGACAAACTGATTCAGCCTTTCTTGATCACACCGCTGTGGAAATATGCCATTTCACCTCCCCTTTAGTTAATGATTTAAAACTGCTGTACAGTAATATAATAGACTCTAAACCTAGACAAGATTCCTGATTTCAGATGATGCTTTTGAAATCAGAGAAAATGATTACGGCAAAGTAGCTGTTTGCCGTGTTCTTATGAAGGGTCTGCAGCGTTTTATTCCTGAACCCTCACGGCAAAACACTGGAAAACGTGCAATTTAAAGAGGGCAGTGCACTCCTTTGAGTATTATGTTTGTCTTATTTAAATTATAAAGCTTTTATGTAAAATAAAAAATACAAAAAACAACAAATAATGCCATTATTACTACACTACTACTTCCATTTAATATGCTGATATTTTGTGCAGCTGAATGTATTTTAAATTGCAGGACTGGATAAAGCTTGAACCTCACCAATAATGTCCTGTATGCAGTGCAGTCATTTGTTCCACGTTTCAAATGTGACAAGAAAGCTATGGATGGAAAAGCTCATCGCAAGGCATGTGTATTGGTGAATAAACATTTGCCAGACATATTGATAATTATAATTGTGATAGCTGTGCATGTTTTGCATCTGCTGTGTCCTTACTTTTAACGATTGGTTCCACAGGGTCTCAAATCAGATTTACTTTTGTTTGCTTGTTATTGTTACCCCCGCACACAAAGCGAAAAGTGAGGTTAAGAAATTCGTTCATTTATATCCGTCTACATACGTCAGTTTATGATCGAGGAACAACAACTTGATTTCATTCATTGTTATATTTTGAACATGAATCGGAAAACTAACCTGCAGTTTAGCAGTACTTTGTCTCTGAATTTGTCCCAGTCGCGCATACACAGAGAGGAGTGAGATGTTTTTTTTGTTGTGTTTTTTTTTACTGTCTGCCTGCCTGACGGTCAACCAAAATTGAAAATCATTCCAAACAGGAAACTTGCTGTTTTTAAAGACGTCATAAAGGTCACGTAAACAACAGGTGTGAAGAAGTAACGTGTTTACTAAAGTGGTGTAAAAGACGCTGCATCAACAGCAGTAAATTTCAGAAAAAAACCAAACATTTCCACCACCTTTAAAATCTTTATTTTATTTAAGTTGAATTATATTCTTGAACATTGGAACACAAATCGCCTTTTGGCACTTCCCAACCTTCCATTTAGCAGTACTAGGACAAAATATTATTGCATCTTTATGTCATCACGACCAATCAAATTTGTTGGTCGTAGACCCCACCCCCCCCTCCCCAATATCCTTTTTCTTTTCTCAAGACTACGTGGATTAAGGTGTTCTATGAACTTTGCAGTTCCTCGTCATTGTTAAAGGCTCATGGGGGAGCTTTTACATACATCACATGCAAGACGAGGACATTGGGGGCATTTGTTTACTTTAATGAGCAACCATTATTCATTTGACTACAAAGGAGCTAGTCCACATACCAGGAATCAAGAAAGAGGTCCAGACCATCATACTTTCCACCACCTTTCACTGCTGGGACCAACACAGTCATATCCATAGTGTTCACTGCATTGATTCCACACCCCAGGTTTGTCCAGTGAAATACGAGGTCCATCTAAAAAGGTAACGGACTGAGCCTGCTGTGTGCTCCACTTGCACAACTTGAAGGAACGGGTTGCGTGACAGTCTTTCACAATATACAGTAATCCCCCGTTTCTCGCGGGGGTTACGTTCCAAACCTCCCCGCGCTAAGTGAAAATCCGCGATGAATGGACGCCTCCCAAAAATCGATTCGACTGGTCTGGTCGGTTTGGCATGAGTGGTTTGAGGTGCCGGAGATCGACTGGTCTGCTGGTCTGGTCGGTTTGGCAGTGAGTGGGTTTGAGGTGCCGGAGATCGACTGGTCTGGTCTGGTCTGTCGGTTTGGCAGTGAGTGGTTTGAGGTGCCGGAGATCGACTGGTCTGGTCTGGTCGGTTTGGCAGTGAGTGGGTTTGAGGTGCCGGAGATCGACTAGTCTGTCTGGTCGGTTTTGAGGTGCTGGGTATGAGCAGTGCTCGTCCAACGGCGGCAAACCTTTTTCCTTCCCGAAGCATATATCGAGCACCTTTACCTTAACCTTCTCCTGGAGCGTCCCAGGACCTTCCTCTGGCGCTTCGGTTCCTTGCCAGAAACCTTCGAAGGTGCAGGGCGTTTGGCGCCATCGTGGGGCTTGGAGAAAAAACGTATAAATATTCGAAGTTCACAAAAAGAAACTTGTCTCGTGCGTTGTGCGACTGGTCGAGCACCACGCGTTATAATTTATTGCTTAAATAATTTATATTTATACATTATTACCGCGATGTACCGGGGAATCCGCAGAAAAAATTAGTTACGTTCCAAGGGAAACCCGCGATGAACCGGGGCGCATAGAGTGAACCGCGATGAAGCGGGGTTGACTGTATATGATTTGTGATGGTTGACTGCGCTTATTGTGTGATTTTTTTACAGGTCATGCTTACATGTTGTCTCGTCCGAGTCGATGAGCAGAGAGCCAATCTGAAGTTTCTTGCCAAGCATGGCAAAACACCTTCTGAATCCTTCGCAATGCTGAAGCAAGTCTACGGGGAAAAACGATGTCACGTACACGTGCATTTGAATGGCACAAGAGGTTCAAAGAGGGAGAGTAGAGGGTGAAGACTATCCACGGTCTGGAAGACCTTCAACGAGCAGAACGTGGACAACATCGAGCGTGTGAAGCAGATGGTGCGGGCAGATCGTTGACTCACGGTGCGGATGATTGCTGAGGAACTTTCCATCAACAAGGACACTGTCTGGAGCATCATACTAAAAATCTCGAAATGCGCAAAGATGGTCCCAAGCTGTTCAAGGACCAGAAACAGCAAAGAGTCACTGTCTGTCAAGACATTATCAAGCGCCTCGAGGGCGATCCAGACCTGCTCGGGAGATCAATACTGGATGAATCGTGGATATTCGAATACATCCCGAGACCAAACCGCAGAGTCGTCAGTAGAAAATCCGGCATCACCAAGACCAAAGAAAGCAAGGATGGTCGAAGGTCAAGGTGATGCTCATTGCGTTTTTGACATAAAGGGCATCGTCCACTTCGAGTTTCTACCACAGGGTCAAACAGTGAATCAATACGTGTACAAGGAGATCCTCCGGCGCCTCATGAGATATCCGGGACAGAGGAGGGATCTGTGGGAGAACAATGCCTGGGTGCTCCACCATGACAACGCCCCTGCTCACAGTGCCCTGAGCATCCGACAGTTTCTGGCAGAGAGGAACGTGCAAATCTGGAGCCAACCCCAATATTCGCCAGACTTGCCCTTTGTGATTTTTTCCGATTTTCCCAAGCTCAAGGGGGTATCAAGGGACCGATTTCTTGATGTGGAGGCCATCAAAAGGGCCGTGACGACGGAGCTCCGGAGGATTCCAGAAGAAGCCATCCAGGGGTGCATCAAAGCATGGAAGAAGAGGATGGACAAGTGTGTGAGACTGGAGGGAAACTATTTGAAGGGGACAAGCTGTGATTTCAATTATTTTTGGAATAAAATTTCTGTGAAGTCAGTCCCGTTACTTTTTAGATGGACCTCGTAACTGTGTACTGCAGGAGCTCAGACTATCCTGCCAGCACATGTCTCAGTTATCAAAAATGTCTGTTTTAATTCACTTTCAAAAAATCAAATCATTATTTTAAAATTACTTTTTGTTTTTTGTTTTTTTTGCATTTTAATTCACTTCAATGAGGAGAAGGACATTAGGTGCATCAAGCCTTCACAAAGGTTGCCAACCTGTGGTTGTTTGTCAGTGCTCTATCCTTTTTTTTAATGCTGAGCATCAAATTAAGGAAGCACATGTACCACTTATAACTCACCTGGACTTTAGTAAGGTGAGCTTATGCAATTGAGCAGTGTCCGTGGGTGAGTCGTCGGTCAGTCAGTGAGTCAGTCATTATTGCTTGAACGAAACAACGATTTTGATGAAATTTGGCCACAAAGCTTCACATCTGATGCTTAACAAAAGTTTATTGACGGCATCAAAATCTGCCCTCATTAAGGGTCTGTGTTTTTTGACCCCCCTCCCCTCAAAAAATAAAAATAGGTATTTGCTCTCTTCTCCAAAACTACACACACAATTTCAATGAAACTTGACCTCAACCTTTCATCACCCATGATGTACCAAACTTTGTTCACAGCATTAAAAATAATTCAGGGTCGAATGGGGTTTGAGTGACTGTCGCTACTGATCCAGGTCAGCTTCAGGACAGGTGGTCCTATTTTTTATGTTATTTCTCTGAAATTAGCTGATGGAGTGGGTCCCTGTGTCCGGCCGTTAACATTTGACTGAAACATTTCTCAAACTGCCCGACCAATTTTGGACCAAATTTGGTACGATGAATCAGGACAGCAAGGTCTCATGGGTTTGTGCTCCCCATCCAGATGCACCCCTATAAAGGGGGTAAAAGTGTGGTTTTACCCCAAATATTGGTATTTTATTTTTAAAATCTTCTCAGAAACCACCAGACAGATCCAGAGCAAATTCACCACGAGGGATCGGGACCATTCCCTAACCTTAAGTTGTGCTCCTAATGGCCATATCTCCCCCGGAAAGGGGGCCATGGGCCCCTCCCCGAATCCCTTATCTATCTATCTTCTATATATTACTAAAACTCTCATCTTGTATGTATGTATGTATGTTCCCGAAATACAGCCAAAACGGTACACAATAGCGCAAAAATGTTTAGGGCCACCTTACTCACCATTCTCCTGCGGTGTGCAGTATCAAGTTTCGTTCAAATCGGACAACGACAAAAAATGATTAAAAAAAATCAATTCCCGATTCAGTCAAGTACTCCGGGAGAATTTGATCAATGTAAACAACCTCAGCGGTATTGTTTGCTGGAGCTATCTTTTTTATTTTTGAAATGATTTTTTTATTTTTGAAATGATTTTTTTTTATCAACCGCTGTCACAACCGGAACCCAACGGGTTCACGGGTCGCCTCGTATATTACTAAAACTCTCATATTGTATGTATGTTCCCGAAATACAGCCAAAATGGTACATGATAGTGTAAAAATTTTAGGGTCACCTTACTCACCATTCGCCTGCGGTGTGCAGTTTCAAGTTTCGTTCAAATCGGACAACGAAAAAAAATATTAAAATATCAATTCGCGATTCAGTCAAGTACTCTTCGGGAGTATTTCATCAATGCAAACAACCTCAGCGGTATTGTTTGCTGGAGCTATCTTTTTTTTCTTTCTTGAATTGAGTTATTTTCATCAACCGCTGTCACAACGAGAACCCATTGGGTTCACGGGTCGTCTTGTTTTCATTAAAACATCTTCTCCACAACTACCTGAGCGATACAGACCAAATTTGGTACAATGCATCAGAAGAGTATGGGGTTGTGCTCCCCCTCCAGATCTGCCCATTTAAAGGGTGTAAATGGGGGTTTTGCCCAAAATATTGGTATTTCATTCAAAAATATTCTCCAAAACCGACAACCAGATCCAGACCAAAATGGCCATGCAGCATCATGCCCATGCCCTAACCTTAAGTTGTGCTCCCCATGGCCATATCTCCCCTGTAAAGGGGGCCATGGCCTCTTTCCCCTAATCCCTCACATTCATTAAAACATATTTTCCTCACAAACTACGTAACCTATATGGACCAAATGTGGTATTTCGGTACTCCGGGATACATCAGAACAGTTAGGTCGCATGGGGTTGTGCTTCCCATCTAGGTCTGCTCCTATAAGAGGCTGAAAAGGGGGGTTTCACCTCAAATTCAGGTAATTTATATACAAATCTCAGAAACTCACGGCCAGATGCCGACCAAACTCTTCCTGAAACATAAGGACCGTGCTGTGAACTTAAGTTCTGCTCCCCATGACCGTACTGCTTCAGGAAGGGGGAACTGTGACCCCTTCCCCCAATCCCTCATTTTCACCCCACCTCTTGGAGAAATAACCATCAGTCCCCGACGGGGCTATTTTTAGTCTTTGATCTGACTCGACTGGCGTTCAAACCGTCGACCTCCCAGACTCGAGCGGACGCTCTATAACCATTGCACCACTGAGTCTGATGAAAAGTAAGGTGAGTGCACCACTGAGTCATCACCTGCATCCTCATGTTTTTTTCTTGTTTTCTTGCTTCTTGTTCAAGTTCATAACTATCCTCTTTTATTCCAATTTCCTATTGTTCCTTGTCTTTGACAAGTCTGCTTTTGTCCTCTGTATTATACTTTTTTTTGTAAGAGCAGGCGGTGCAAGATTGGAAAGGAGGCGAAAGAAGGCAGAGCGACCACTAACCTTTCTGCGATGTGAAAGTGATGGGTCCAGAGACTTAGCTTCATCACAGGAGATTCCAATGATCTTGAAGGCCTTGGTCTTCACAGTGTCAATCTCAGTATGGTGTGAGGCAAGGGAGCCAGCTCATAGGAAAGAGCTGTAGATGAAGGCCTTGTATGTTGACAGAAGTTCAGGTGTGCTAAATAACCACTTTGTACAATGGAGGATGCTGTTGGCTTTGAAGGCCAATGTTGAAATGTAGTTTTGACCAAGTAAGATTGTGGCTGATAGTAAGACCCAGGAGTTTGAATGAATGAACTTCCTCAAGAGGATTGTTGAGAAAGTAGATTGAGGGGAAGGGGGGGGGGGTTGCCAGATGGTCCTTTCGGAGAGAGAGAGTGTGAGATTTGTCAGAATTGTAAGACATGTTCCAAGTGTTTGACCAGCTTGTGATTTTGTCAAAGTTTGAAAAGAGTTGAGGTTGTAATTCTCTGTTTTAAATATGGGAAAAATATTGTCCGCAACGTATACTTCAGGTGATGCATCTCTCACCCTGGCACATACTTTTCGTTTAAATTCCTATTGGATCTTAAACATGCACAAAAGATGTCAGAGGGCTGAGTATGCCATCGCTGAAGGACGATGTGCTTCATGAAGCATTTCCCCGTGCAATGCACCAAATGAAAAACTTTACTGAAATGAACATTGCCAGGTATAATAACAAAAGATGAATATTATTGCGCTGGATGGCACAGAGGTATGCACACTCACTTCTGAGCTGCGTAGCCTAGGTTCAAATCTCAGCCCTGCTGTGCACTGCCACCCTGATGTTTCGCATGTTGGGCAAGGCATCAATATGTGCGCCGCCCCTTGGATGGACGTTAAACTGGGTGTCCCATCTGCCTGTATTAGTTGGTGGACCTTAAAGATTCGATGGTGTCCTTCGTGAAGAGTAGGCAAGATATTCCTGGGACCTGAAATATATTCCAAATTCCTGCCCCACCTCCAGGGGGCAATGCCGCCGATACAATGCCCTTCCCCTGCAAGAACTGATGCAAACCTGCAAGCCACACCTGCATGTGTTTGAAAAGAAACAGACTAAGTCCAGTGGTTTCACAGAATGATTTATCTGCTCAGCCATGTACTGAAGTATGTGAACCAACACCAGACCAACTGTAAATGGTGGCAATTAAATTCTCCATAGATTAGGAAAAACAAACAAGGATGAGCATAGAGCAGTGTCAATGCTTTTGGAGACCCTCGTATATGGCGTTACCCCAATTGGTGGGACGGAGCTGTGAGCGAGAGTGTTTTAGATTACACAAAGAAACTACATTGTTATGGAAAGGATAATTTACTGATCTTCGACATACTGATCCCATTCTTACTATTAACTTAATCTCGCATAATAGCCACTTCCCCATTAAATTATGTTTCATATTTCACGTATCAGCAATGACTATGCAACTCAGGGGACAATTGGTGTGACGAAGCAACAACATGAAAGACAAGGTGGCTTTCCACACACTTCACAGCTCGAGAGCAAGTACTCAGCAGACAACAGTAGTCACTGACCAGCTAGTAAACCAAGTTCAGTGTCAAACCTGCCCGTAAACCTTTAGGAGAGTAAGTGACAGAAAGAGACATCAGTGCCTATCGGAATGCCATAAGCCCATGAGTGAGCAGCAGGGAGCTGTTCAATGTCTATTTTGTCAAAAATGGTTTGCCAGCCAAGGGGGTCTTCCAGTGCACAGATGTTGCTCAACTTCTTAGCTAACCATAGTGGAGCCAATCTCATGTGAATTTCTGTTTCCCCTTATGGGGGTAGTACGACAGTCCTGTCCTTGTACTGCTGCCGTTGTACAATGTGTGCGTACATGCATGTCCGTGTACAGATCGACTTTAATCGTGCCCTCGCTGTGTGAAAGGGGTTCTATATAATTCCTGGTGAAGTTTTGCATTGTTAAGTACAATGGTTCCAGTGGTTGAGTTGCATTATTCATTCATCCAAATCGTCCTCTTTGAACACAAACTGCCTAATTTTCCTTCTCCCACAACCCAGTTCAAGTGCCTCAGTGTGAATTGGTAATAGTGACTTTGTGAGTCACCCAATAATGTTAAGCAGGTGAGTGTGGGTGGGGCATCAGAGGTAAAACCAGCCCGAGGAGACACATTTTTATTCACCTATATATTTGAACTTTCATCTTACTATAATTCACCGTCTGTCCGTCTGTCTGTTCCCAGGTATCGCAAAAACGGCTGAACCGATCGCAACCATTTTTTGGGGTGTGTAATCCTGGGACCCCTTGGAGTAAAATAGGCACAAATATAATAACATGACCCCCTTGATGGATCCCGTAAGGAGTGGGTGCTTCTTGTATTGTAAAGGCAAGAAATGACTTCCAAGCGTAATTTGGAGCGAAAAGGCTACGTATCGTCTGGAGGTCACTGTTGATTCAGGTGAATGTAGGAAAGTAAGTAATAAGTTTGTGTGCTGCGTTTATTTTACCTTTATGTATTTCACAAGTTCATTGCTCGTTTATTTTGTACACCCAGAAAATGGTGGAAAATCTGTAGTTCATGAAAAAAAGGCAAAATGCAACTTTAAACCATCCGTCAGAGCACTTACATATTCCTTTGCTTGAGTGTTAGTTGAACACAACATGAACAGCAGAATGCCATGCTAAAGTTGGGTTGTTTTTTTTTCTGGACTGGAGCCATTGTGTCTTTCTGTTTCTTTGTCTCTTTGTTGCTGTTTGTGTTTTTGTCCAATTTTCTGTGTTAAGCCGTATCTTGTGTTGTATTGTTGAATTTGTGTCCGTGCAGCTCAGACCAAGTCCTTGAATGGCCGGCGTGAAAATCCTCTCTCTGTTTTGACGCCGCGTTCCTCATTTCACTTCTTTTCTCCCATGTATTGTCCTTTCAGCCTCCTCAACTTTATCAACTTACCTTCCTCGCTTAAAAACAAAACAAACAAACTTTATTTTCACTCCAAAACATGAACTCTGCCTGCGCTGTACTTCCTGTACTTCATTCTTTATCCTTTCCTTTTCTCAGTATCTCCAAACTGAGTCTTCATTGAATGAAACTTTTCTTCCTTCACCCTTTTTTAAAGGATTTTAAATCTATTTTAAAATGCTTCACTTTCCTTTTTTCTCAATCATGAGTACGCCACCTGTTCGTCTTCGTCATCATGATCTATTCCTCTTTTTCTTCTTGACAAAGATTATTTTCCAATCTTGTCTCCCATCCAAACGCTTACTTCATCAACCCTCCCCCCCCGTACCTACAGCACCACTTTCCTCCGTGCTTTCAACAATAATTATTTCCACTCCTCCCGTGATGTCTGTCTCCGTATGTCCAGATTTGGAATCTGGAGAAGTCCAGTTTACAGAGGTTGACTGTTCACAACAATCCATTCCCTTTCATGTCCCTTAATGATGTCAAACCCCTTGTGTTAGTATCGTCCCCCACATCTCCTACAAGCATGCGTCCTTCCAACCCCACCCCTTCGATGTGTTCCCCTTTTTCAGCATCCCACCACTTCATGTCCCCTCTTTCTGAAACCCCACTCAAAGCTTCCCCCCTCACCTCACCCCCTTAAAGCTTGACGCAGCTGTAAATCGTCACCCTGGTGTCGTGCAGTCGTATGTCAGGTGATTTCACGTCGATGTGTGCGCCATTAATGGGAATAGCATAAATGTTGTAAACTTCTTCTGGGCTCTGAGAAAGAGTAAATAAAACCCATGAACATGGAGCTGGTTTCGACGCGGTTTTACTTCGACATGGCGACTCGGAGTGAGTGTTCCAAGACACGTGATCAGCTGCCTCAAACCCCTTGATCAACCAGCCACTTGTTATTTTATTTTCAAAAACATAACGAATGTTTTGACGTCCTTGCACTCACCGGGTACAACAAATGTTGTCCTCAACATTAACCGCGTTCGCATCACCATTCGCAACTTAAACATCAACATAGAGTCCTTCGTGTAAGTTATACCAATACTCAACATGGTGACAATGCCAGTAGATTACCAATACTCTTTGTGCCTTGTCCTCAAGTAGAACTACTTGATGTACTGTTTGCCTTGCATACCATATACCTGGTGTTGGCTTAATGGTTCGGGTGGTGGGCTTGGCATCATCAGGTTCTGAGTTCAAATACTGCTTGGTTGTTGAATTAATAACAGGTGGGGTTGATTCAGCCTGTCATCCTTCCGATGTCGGCAAAATGAGTACCAGCTTGCTGGGATGATTGAGCCATTCGAGTATTCTGTGTCGGAATGTTGACCCATCCAGGATTGTGCTCAATATCTCAGGAGACTGCTTTGGCAGCACTGATTCTCTGTGCAGAGTATGGTCCTCATGGATGGATGCCATGTGATTGGTGGAAGGCTCCATAATTGCACTTGCCAAGCAGGTAACCAGATAAGTTCACATGAGCTCTTCTTTCGGGTTCTCCTAGCCTATCATAGATGTAAAAAAAAACAGAGGTGATGGTCGTCTTTGGCACATAGGTAGATCACTATTCATCTGACCAGCTGGCAGGTTGTCATCACCTATGTCTTCAGGGTCAGGCTGAGGGTCTGTTTCTTGCTCTTCCTCTGAGTTTATGACGAGCGGTGCAGCTTCTTTGTTCGAACTTCTGAGTTCCTCTCTTGCTCCCTCAGTTGGATCCTTTTCTACCTCATGTGGTCCATTTATGGGACACGATTGTCCCCTGCAAGGGACTAGATATGGCTCCATATGCTCCTCATCGGAATCAATAAGTACAGTGGGGCATGGGGATACTGCCCTTCCGCTTTGCTGTTGGTTCCTTCTGGCAAGCAAGTGGGAATGAACGGAGTTTCAAGTGGCATCCCATTGAAAGGCAGAAATAAATTCCCATGCAGTACCCACATCTGTCCATTTCCGAACTCAGGTTTTACTTGGTACACTGGGCTATCTTTGTCCATTTGCTTCACAACTATATGAACTTGATTATCCTAAAAGGAACGGAATTTCCCCAGTCCACCTCTTGGAGTCAGATTCTTCACCAGCACCCTGTCACCTGGTAGTGGCGACAAACTCTTGACTGCCCGATCATCCTCGTTCTTTGACTGCTCGGCCATTTTATCTGCATTGTTGGGCAATTTTATCTTTTGTATCGTCTCGGCTTGTGGAAGAGCTAGAATTAGTACACTGAACAGATTAGGACACAACAGCACAAAAGGAACAGTTGAGGGAGAGGGGAAACACCAGCAGTCGAGTTGAAGGCCAAGATAGAGGGAGACTTGGGCAAACAATGGGTATGGGGAGGAATGAGGGGGGGGGGGGCAGGAGAGGATGCATAGGATGGACAAGATTGATGCAGAAGGAAACTTTCAGGAGGGAAAACTTGGAAGGAGGAAGGAATGGGATAAGTGGGTTGGGGGTATCAAAGGTCAAAAAGATCATGGTATTGGGTTGGGGACGATCTGAGATGGTGGTGAAAAGCTGTCTTGAAGACCTGGAGGGAAGAATGAGATTGAAGAGGATGTGGAAGTTGTTTCTGCAGCTGGGAAAAAAAGAGGAACTAAAGAGTGGAGGTGAGCAGTCATCCTGGTTCTCGGTAGTTTAACCAGAAGGAGTTTATGGTGGACCATGTATCGGTGTGTGCCCTGCGGAAACCTATGTCTGGCTTATCCTCAAGCTGCCATGGAGAGGAAAAATCTCTCAAAAGTTTGAACACCGGGTTGACCCGGCGGTTTCACGGTGTTACAACTCTGTTGCAATGAGAGTGATTTTTACGATTGCTCGCTTCAGTCCAGAAAGTTGTGCTCCCTACCACAAAGTTGAACAATGTTATTTTTTAATTTCAGTGCTAGTGTGATGTCAGGTACATCGGTCGCACATCCCTCAGGCTAGAGGACAGGATCAAGCACCACATTCCATTGGCAATATGGAACAACCTGGAGATGGGTTGTGTACAACCATCCCGTGCATGCAAGAAGCCATCAATAGTGCCTGCTCAATAAAAGTGATTCAGCCATTGGTCAGCACCTCCTGAACAATCCTGAATGTGCCCAAGACTATCACGCTGAACGGATCCAGATTGTGGCACATGCACGTACTGAAGCAATGTACGTGTTCTTGAAGCCACATTTATACACACACGAGCTTCTGTTCTTTGCAAACACTCCACTTGTTCTGACGTGGGTCCATTATAATGGGATGTCTCAGGTTTCTCTGCTGCCTCGTTATTTTATCACATGATATATATGTACATCGGGACCAGACTCTGTGCTGAGCGTTGGTGCTGCCAAAGCAGTTTGCTTGGCGATTGACACAATCCTGACGGTGTTCCACTTCGACACAGTATACCAGCAACCTGGCACTCACTTTGCCGACCTTGGAAGGATGACAGGCAGAGTCAAACCCCACCTGGTATTAATTCAACAGCCGAGTGGATTTGAACTCAGGATCCAAGGATCCCAAGCCCACCACCCTAACCATAAAGCCAACACCAGGTACACACACACATACACACAGCCATCACCCAACCATTAAGCCACACCAGGTACACACACACACAGCCCATCACCCCAACCATTAAGCCAACACACACACACAACATAACACACACACACACACACACACACACACACACACACAACACACACCATCACCCCAATCATTAAGCCAACACCAGGTACACACACATACACACAGCCCATCACCCAACCATAAGCCAACACCACACACACACACAACACCACACACACACACACAACACACATACACACACATACACACACCCATCACCCAACCATTAAGCCAACACCACACACAGCCATCACCCCAACCATTAAGCCAACACCACACACACACCAGCCCAACACCAACACACACACACACACACACACACCACACACAAGCCCAACACCACACACACACACACACACACCACACACACACACAGCCCATCACCCCAACCATTAAGCCAACACCACACACACACACACACACCACACACACACACACAACCCACACACACACACTCCAAAATACATATACATGTACATTCTCCTCTGCTCTCCTCCTCTCTTGCTCCCCCTCTATTTCTCCTCTCTCTCTCTCTCTCTCTCCCCTCTCTCTGTCTCTGCTCTGTCTCTGTCTCTGTCTCTGTCTCTGTCTCTGTCTCTGTCTCGTCTCTCTCTCTGTCTCTCACTCTCCTCGCCCCTCTCTTCTCTCACTCTCCTCGCCCTCTCTCTCTCTCTTCTCTCTCTCTCTCTCTCTCTCTCTCTCTCTCTCTCTCTCCTCTCTCTCTCCCTCTCTCCACTCTTCCCCCTCTTCTCTCTCCTCTCCTCCCCTCTCTCTCTCACTCTCCTCGCCCTCTCTCTCTCTCTCACTCTCCTCGCCTCTCTCTCTCTCTCTCCTTCCCTCTCCTCTCTCTCTCCCCTCCCTCTCTCTCTCCTCTCTCACTCTCCTCCCCTCTCTCCCTCTCTCCTCACTCCTCTCCCTCTTTCTCCTCCCTCTCCACCTCTCTCTCTCTCTTCTCTCTCTCCTCCCTCACTCTCTCTCTCTCCTCTCTCTCTCTCTTCTCCTCTCCTCTCTCCCCCCTCTCCTCCTCTCCACCTCTCTCTCTCTTCCACACTTCCTCTCTCTTTTCACTCTCCCTCTCTTTCTCTCTCTCTTTTTTTTCTCTCTCCACCTCTCTCTTTCTCTCTCTCACTCTCCTCCTCTCTCCTCTCTTCTACTCTCCTCACTCTCTCTCACTCTCCTCTCTCTCCTCTCTCTCTCTTCACACTCTCCTCTCTTCTCTCTCCACCTCTCTCTCTCTCCACCTCTCTCTCTCTCTCTCTCACACATCTCCTTCTCTCTCCTCCTTCTCCTCTCTCTCTCTCTCTCTCTCTCACCACTCCCTCTCCTATTCACTCTCCTCTCCTTTTTTCTCTCTCTTTTTCTCTCTCCACCTCCTCTTTCCTCTCTCTCCATCTCTCTCTCTCTCTCTCTTTCTCAACTGTCCTCTCTCTCTCTCTCTCTCACACTCTCCTCTCTTTCTCTCTCACTCTCTCCACCTCTCTCTTTCTCTCTCTTTTTCACTCTCCACCTCTCTCTTTTTCACTCTCCACCTCTCTCTCTGTGTTGCGTCCTGATCCGTTCAGTGTTCTAACTCTTCTCTAAGCCTTGACTCTGTATACAGAAGAAAGCCACACTCTTGATATCTTTTTTCCTGCATATGAACTCCAAAATACAAGTAAATGCCATGTTAAGGGATCAGGTGCCCCTCTTGCTGTGCACAACTTTCCATTTATTACGTGTTTTGTCCTTTGCTGGTCATTTTTACCACATACATTTCCTCTGCTCCTCCCTGTTTTTTTTCCTACTTCTTTCTTCCTCTCAGTTTTCCCTTCTCTCCTTCCATTGCTTCAAGCAAATGTCAATCATATGCCCTTTTAGCCTCCTTTGCTGCCTTTGCTCATTCGTTGGAACCTTTTGAATCCGTGGTGTGGAGTGCCATGCCAGAACTGAACGAGTTGTTGAAACCCATCTGGCACGCGTTCTCTGCTTTGCATGTGGATAAATACGGGAAAGCATCAAAGTCTCAGCTCAAGGTATGAATACCAGTCTCACAGTTATTGTACAGAAATGATCACACAAACAATGGGATAGCAGACAAGACCTCGAACATCGATTCTTGTCCATCTTGGTAGCATTTTTCATGATCATCATCATGATCATCATCATCATCATTATCTCTTGGCATTGTTAACCCACTGCAGTGTTAGAGCTTCTCCAAGATGGCACCAACTATTTATTTTCCTTTTGCTTCTCTGATCCATTTGATTCCTACAAAGCTCGTAACCGCATCTCTCCATTTGACTTTGTGCCTGCCTCGGTTTCTAACTTTTGCCCTCCATTCTGTTATCAATTTCGTCCATCTCCCATCAGTTTGCCTCTCTGTAGATGACTATCTATGACACATTTTCATTTCTTATGTTTAATTGTTCCAAAGACACCTGTAATCTTGGTCTGATTCGATCTGATGCAATCGTTTGTCTTGCTGTCTCGTTTTGACATTCCATTAGGCATACTTTGTTGCACACTGCGCTGAGCTGGATCAGGCATTTGCTCTATATTGTTTTTGTCGGTGACCATCCTACACTTATTGGTGATAGCTGGCAGGTTCACGCCTTCTGTTAAAACATTTCATTCTTAGCTTATTGTTCTTCATTATAGCACTGAGTTTTCCAAAATCAAATCACCCTGCTCTTATCTTCGTTTTTATGATTGTGATCAATTTGAACAACCTCGGCCAGTTCGGTGTATCCCTCCATTTTTCAAATTGACTCGAGGTTTATGGGAATTTGTTTCATGGCTGGATGGTTAATGATCATGGCTTCAGGTGGCTTAGTGTACATTTATTGAAAACGAGGAAATACAACCCGTCGCTCGCTAACGGAATGTAAGGGGGGGGGTTGAAAGGAGTGGAGGGAGAGAGAGAGATGGGGAGGGATAGAGGAGAGAGGGAGGGATAGAGAAGAGGGGAGGATAGAGGAGAGAGGAGGATAGAGGAGAGAGGAGGGATAGAAGGAGAGGGGGAGGGATAGAGAGAGAGGGAGGGATAGAGGAGAGAGGGAGGGAGTAGGAGGAAGAGAGGGAGGTAGAGGAGAAGAGAGAGAGAGGAAGGGGAGGGAGGAGAGGAGGAAAGAGATTGAGGAGGGAGGGAGGGGAGGGAGAAGAGGATGGAGAGGAGGGGATGGGGTGAGGGAGGAAGGGTGGGGTGGGGGAGAGTGATGCCTCACCAAATGTTGCTATACACTCTGGGAGGGAGTGAGGGAGAAGGAGGGAAGTGAGGGAGAGAGGAGAGAAAGGAGGAGAGAGGAACGGGGGATGGGGGTGGGAGCAAGAGGAATGGAGAGAGAGGAGGGAAGAAGAGGAGAGGGAGGGATGGGGTGAGCGAGGAGGGAGGAGGAGGAGGGTGGGGAAGCTAGGAAGGGGTGAAGAGTTCTTTCTCAAATCAAGACCGGTGGGGAGCTAGGAAGGGTGAAGAGTTCTTTCTCAAAGTGAGGAAGGGTGGGGGTGGGAGAGACACCTCACCAAATGTCGCTATCCACTCCAGGAGTGGGGGGGTGGGGCGAGGAGGATGGGGGACAGAGGAGGGGGTGAAGTGGAGAGGGAGTTTGGGGGAGGTAAGCATGAAGGGAGGGATTCTCAACTTGCTTTTGGTTGTGGGACTTGGTGTAGAAGGGTGGGAGGGGGGGGAGTACAGGATTGAATGAAATGGGGTCATTAAAACAGCACATTAATGCAGCATGCGGAGACCGCTGGGAGCTGTCCAGGGGGGTGGATAGGTGAGGGAGAGGTGGAGGAAGGCAGCATGATGGGAAGGTTAGGCAGCATGAGGGAGGGGAAGGGAAGGCAGTGTGATGGGAAGGAATGCGGTATGATGGTTGGGGAGGAAAACAGCGTCAGACGAGGGAAAGGGAAGGGCGATAAAATGCACCATGCAGTAACAATTTCTTTTTAACTGCCAGGTTCATATAAAACTGGAAGCGAGCATGTAAAACCACACTAGCTACGTGGCAAAGGCATGCTCACATATGCAGTGACCTTTGCACCCCTCCGGTCAGCTCACTCCGAATCTGATTCTACATGCTAACTATGGGGAAGCAGTTTTAAATTCAAAACTAAACATCAGTCCTTAACTTCCCCTTACCAGAGGAGGGGAGAGGGGAGAGGAAAGGGGGAGGGGGATCTGGCAGATGAGACGCCCAGTTTAACGCTCATACGAGACAGCACACATATGAGAATCACCCTGCTTGTGAAACACCGGGATGACAGTTTATAGCTGTGTCGGAATTTGAACCAAAGCTAGACAGCTTAAAACGAATGTGTGTACCTTTTAGCTATCCTGCCATGATGTGCAATCCATTGCTTTTTGAACACTCATTGTAATAATCTCATTTATTTTGCCTTCTTAACTCCGGTATTGAATCTTGTGTCGCATCGAGCTTGAAGAGTGCGTCCAAGTGGCTTCACAGCATTCATGAAACGATTGAAGAAACTTTTAAAAACAAAACGTTAAAATAAATATATATATATATATATATTCTCTGTGCCGAAGTGAGTGGTCGTATAATAAGAAGATCGTACAAAAGGGGAAATGTGGTGTTAAGGCCTAAGTCACATTTGCTCTACGGCGAGGATACCGCGGCCGTACGCCCTCTGAATTGACAGAAACGTGCGGCGGCCGCAGAGTTTCTGAGGTGGCTCAGGGTGCCTTACGCCGTATGCTATATTTGACAGGCCGTAAGGTCGCCGTGGAATTATAACGCGGAGTTATAACTTTTTTCATTTCTACGTTCGCCGTAGAAATTCGACAAGCCGAAACAAAGAAATGGTAAAAAAAAAAATCACCCATTCGTTACCGTCCGTCTGGCCGCACGTTCCCCTTAGGTCCCCTGCGGTCGCCTTGCGGGCACCTTGCGTTGCCTTGAAAATTCTATGGCCGCCGCAGGAATGCCCTAAGGCCACCGTGCGACATCAAATCAAAGACATACGGCACCCCACGTTTTCGGTCTCCACAATTTATAAACAACCGTGCGGCTCCGAATAAAAACATATGTGACTGCTACATTGTGTGACCGGGAATATACGCGGATTGCTCGTATAATTGCTAGTGGCCGTAGATTTTGGAGACCCCACGGCCGCCGTAGCAAATGTGACCTAGGCCTAAATAAAATTGCACATTTTCAGTGATCCAGCTACCGCCTGACGCACCACAAAACAATGCGGGACCAAATGCGGGCAACTGGCCCATGAACTTTGTTCAAGTCAATCGATATACAGTATTCAGTGAGAGTGTGAATATTATAGAGCCCTCGCCAAGTGGCTTAAGCACTCAAGGAACCACTCCAACGAAACGGTTTATGAGCAACGGCTGGCTTGGCAAGCGATTAGCGATCGCCAATCCGTCATATTATTAAACACCTCCCGGAGACACTGAAATGTCAAATATGTCTAAATTGCACAAAAGAACACTTTTTTGCAGTCTGAACTGCTGCAAGTTCAACTCTGGAGCTTAAATTTTGTAATTTAGCTTAGTTTAAGTCTTTAAGAGATTCTCGAGATTTTGGCATGTGTGGAAATTAAATAAAGCCATGAACGCTGGCATCTCAGGGTGTTTTATAAACATTGCCATATAGTCAATAATTTGTAGGTATGATGATTAGCCTTTCAATCATATGA
>CM068952.1:134492466-134507186 GCA_035128595.1 Eptatretus atami | reverse complement strand
ACTCGGCTTCATCGCAGGAGATCTTGATGGCCTTGCTTTCCAGAGCATCAAGGAGGGAGCTGGCTTTGGAGGCCATCTTGGAAATATGATCTACCCAAGAAAGATGATGGCTGATGCTGAGCACGAAAGTTTGGATGACTTCACCATTTCAAGTGGTCTGTTTAAAATTAGACGGCAGGATTTGCCAGACGGTCCTTTCGGCGAAACAGGGTGAGTCGTGTCGGATTTGTGAGGGTTGAAAGACATATTCTAAGTGTTGGACCAGTTCCTGATTCTCTCAAGGTCTGCAGAGAGAGAAAAGGTCTGCCTGTCCGAAGGATGAGAAATGATATGCCTTAGCTTCGACCATTAATATATTGGCCTGCAAAAGTATTCACCTTCCAATAATGACACATTTAGTTGAATGATGAATAATATAGAAACAATTTTTCCAAATGATCTTTTTTATGAATAACTGAAGAGATCAGACTAAACGCTGTTATAGTTGAAGGAGGTTACATGTCAGGAATACCTGAAAAAATACACGTACAAATCAAAATTCACTGGTTGTGAAAGTATTCAGTTTGTTGTTGTGTGTTTGTTTGTGTGTTTGTTTAGGCACGATAACTCGAGAACGGAAGAAGCTACCAATGTCAAATTACACCACGTGATTCAGGAGGTGATGGCTAGTGCTGATTAGATTTTGTCAAAATCGTCAAAGGTCAAGGTACAGTGAGGTCAAACATAATTCCGTAAATTCATGTGGAGAAAATGGAGTATTTTTGCTTCGGTCGACGCTACGAGTTCGTTTTAACTTCGATTTAATTTTGTCTTCGTTTTTGCGATCGCTTAGGCGCTTAAAACTCGGTGTCGAAATTCTGGTAAAAATCGGATGTTTTGGAGACGTTTAAGATTGTATAAAATATTTCACTCGCCGCGTCAAGGTCGTCACGTGTGCAGCACGCTCGAGCAGACGCGTCGTTGATCACGTAAAGGTTTTCGTGTGCGCGCTGACGGTTTTTCGATAAAGATTGTGTTTAAAAGTCATTTTTTTCCCAATAAAGGTTATCGTCGCATGCCTGACTCGCTAACCGTCGGATTATGTAAAGATTGTTGGGGATGGCCGAATATTACGGTTTGTGGACTTTGATAAAAATAATATAAATAATTGCATCGAGAAATGGAGATTTGCTTCGTCGACGTTACGATTTTTGATGGTTTGGTACAGAATCATCGTAGAAACTTCTGGTTTGCGTCGCTACCTTCTCTAGAGACAGCTTTATTAGACAAGGTCAGAGGTCAAGTTGACGATTTCATAAGTACCAGTCTATGATGCTTGTTATATATATTGTTAAGTTTTTTTTTGGGGGGGGGGGTGGGGTTTAAGATATCACCATAGAGCAGATAGAATGTATAGAGTAGCATGGTCCAAGTACGAGTAGTTAGCCTTCATGTAATAAGTAGGGAAACGTTAGCTTAAGAATTGCCTCGTTTGAATGTGCACCATTCAAGGGGTGGTGCATGGTATAGTTAGTTAGGGATTATGATTAAGGAAATTGTGCCGTATAACTCCATGTCAACCTAGTCCGGGGGCGCTGGGAGACTTGACAAGCGAATGGGGCGGAGCTATAGACGCCTCCTGGGGAGAGCTCGGATTTCCCAGAGGGGGGGGGGAGTTTTTGTTTCCTGAGAGAAGAGGGAGGAGCCTGATCAAGGGGTTGTTAAGTTGAGATACAGAGAGAGCTGAGAGGATGAGGTAAAACTCGAGAGGAAAAGAGTGCAGAGGAGAGCTTTTTCTCAGGAGGTCATCCTGCCTACCTGCCTCTGCCCATTTCCTCTACCTGTATTCACACTGTGCTTGTTTATCCTGCCTGTCGCCTACCTTACGTCGTTCTGCTTGCTCCATTCGTTGACCAGCCTGTGCCTTCGTCTCATCATCCCGCTCATTGACTCCTCATCACCTGCTCGCCCCCCCAACCCCTCCCTCACCACAAGAGCTGAGTCCCCAGTTATTGTCCCTCCCCCCCCCCCAATCAGTGACTGAGCCTGGTGTGTGGTGGTTTAGTTTTCAAATTTCTTTATTCTCATTCTATATAATTATATTAATTGCATTCCCTTTTCCCGACCCACCGTCATCCCCTCGTGATTCACCACCTACTGGTTGTTTTGGTTTGGGTTACAGGAAATAAACTCGTTGGTTTTTCAAGAGCTAAGGTCTTCGTGTCTCTCCTCATGACCGCCGGTGCAATCCACCATAATCAGAACATCTCCTCTCCACAGGAGTTAAGCCACTCGAAACTTCGGGTTTTAACCTCCCACTGCAACAAGCTAGACGTCAGTTGAGCCGTTGACGCTACTACATATAATATTTTTTTTAATGTAGGTAGCCGTGGTGCATGATATCATCATTTTTCTCTGGCTGGCCATCAGTGAAAAAAGTTTGGACACTCCTGCTCCCACCATTATGCCACCACATCTATTCCAGTCTAGTTTCCACATAATTTCTTCCGTTTGCTGCATTGAACAGTTGATGAGACATGGAATGCTTTGTTTCACTTCTTTTGAATTTTGTATAATAGCTGTTCTATTGTTGTGAATGTTCTTTGTGATTCCAAATTAGATGTGGCTGTTTCTTGTTCCCGGCCTGTATTACAGCTGATGTTTTAAAACTGCCGCAAGCTTTTCCATAATCGATGAATGCCGAACAGTGAGGGCACTGGTCCAAATATCTGGAATTCTTCTCTCTTTATGAATACTATGAGAAGTTGACCAGTTTTTTTTCCTCAACTTACCCTACATCCTTGAGAACATCATTGAAAACTAATTCTCCCCAGGGATTAACCCCTTTGATCTCGTTGAGTGCTGTCCTATTTCATCTGACCTACTGGTCTGTTATGTTGATGGTGTTAAAACTTTGACTCACTTGATTATTTCATCTTTGTTGATTATGAATGCCCAATCTTTCCTTTGGAGCACTATCATTTGAGATTCCTATTGCTATCCGTTCTTTTGTCTCATTTCCTCCATTGTGTTTTATCTTTTCAACATTGTGATTCTTTATTGTTACTCTCTACTTTGTTGTTTGGTCTTATCTTCTTTAATTTACAGTTGAGTTGTACTTTTTGAGTTATTTCTTATCTTCAGATTTCTCCCTCTTACTTTATCAGTGCAGTGGTTGATAGTTTTTGCGACTGTCAGAATTGAGTGACAGTCTGCTGATCCATTATATGTATTGGTAAACGGATGAGAGGAAGGGTAGGTACGATAGTATATCTATTTGGGGGATAAATAATCTCCCAGTATTGTAAATGTATTGCCTTTTTGTATACAAATGTAGGTTCATGGGAGAGCGAGGTGAAGAGGTAAACGCTCAACAAACTGACAGTGAGGTAGTGGGGTAACAGTTGGACAAATCAAGCAAGGGCAATAACAAACAGAACAGAAACAAAAAGAGAGTGAGGAGGAAGGGAACACAGCAATCTGCATGTGCTGGTTCGGTGAGGATAATAAGGATCACGAGTACGGATGATGGCATGAGATGGTGATGCACCTCCTGCGTGAAACCCTGGTGGTCACAGTAGTTCCATAGATGGAGAGGTGACAGGTGTGCAGTAGTACAGAGGAGAAGGGCAACAAACAGAGAGGCCAACACAACCACCCTGTGATTGGGAGGAACAGAGCTTGTGCTTCGGCATTGTGAAAGATTCCAATGATGATGAGCTTTAGTTTCTACAGAATCGAGGGGAGACTAATGTGATGAACTTCTTCCAGGGGATGATAAACCTTAAATATTACTTGCAGTGTTCTAGGATTCTGAAATATTACAGATTTTGAACAACTTGAGAATAGTTGAAAAGCGAACTTGCAATAATTTCCATTACATTTTCAATATCCATGTCCATTGTCCATGCTTTTCGGTCCTGCTGCTTTCCTTTCTTAAACGTTTTCTTTCTACATGACCAAAGGGTTCATGGATGAGTTGCACGTTTCTCAAATTTGTGACCTCTGAGTCACTTAAATTCATTTAATCATTGGCCAGTGAGAAAATCACGTTATGGATGTACTTTTTTGATTTCACAGGTGTTGTCTCATAATCTCTGACCGTACTTCATGTACCACATGATCCCGTTTCTTTGAGGAGCATTTTCGGATGACGACAGTGGACCCGGTCAGCAAGGGATACATGCCATATCTGCGACCTATGTCCTTGACAAAGTAACCCTTTTGCTGCAATTATTAATCTGTCATTTACTTCTTTCTAAAACACGGATAATTATTGAAGTACGTTGATGGTATCTAATGGGTGACGGCCACTTCTTCGGCTTAATTGTGTGTGGTGCTGATGTGTCTCCTGCCTGCACAGGTTCAGGATGTGATGTTGATAAAGAGCAGTTTTGAAGATTTGTGCTGGATGATTGCTCAAAGAAGAACTACCCACAGAAGCAAGTGCTTGCTGCACAAGATGCCTTTAAAATTGTCTCTCTTCAATTCTTATCAGAGGACCAATATCCTCTTGTCATCTGCTTGAGGAGTACAAGATCAGATATAATTATTATCATTCATCAACAACTATCACATCAACTTGTTTTATAGAAGGTGTCGGAAAATGTTACATTCATAAAGTGTGTTCTGAGTATGTTCATCATTGTTCTCTGATCATTATATATAATATATAATTATATATATATTATATATATATATATATATATAAGACCCACCCACATCTCTCACTTGTGAATGGAGGGAATAGCATCAGCTCTCACCTAATCGACTCCACCCAGGTGGCTAGGATTTTATAAATGATTGACCCTCCCACCTCCTCTAGTCAAAGTAGCTGCATAAAGCAACCCAGAAGACTTACACAAGGTAAGTGCTAACGCTGTTTCGAACCCTTACAGAGTTCCTCAACAACCATAAAGACGTCCACACATGTACACACATTAGAATCCAAATGCTCATACACCTCCCAGCTGCCGGAGCAGTTTCACACTTATTGGTGAATTATCAGCGATAGCGTAGACAGCGATTCATACCAATGAGGCTCCAAAATCAGTCGGTAGCTGAGGGGGTGTTTCGCATTGGATTCTCATGTGTGTACAATGTGAACGTCTTTATAGTTGTTGAGGAACTCTGGAAGGGTTCAAACGCATTGCACTTTCCTTGTGAAAGTCTCTTGGGTCTTTATGCAGCTACCTTGCTAGAAGAGTGTGGAGGGTCAATCATTTATATAATCCTAGCCACTGGGTGTAGTCGATTCGGTGAGAGCTGATTGGCTATTCCTCCATCACAGTGAGAGATGTGGTGGTCTTATTTATTTATTATTGACTGCTTTTAACGTTGCATGTGGTACATGATAAAGAGCTCATTGGTATGCATTGCTGTCTACGCTATCGCTGATGATTCACCAATAGCGATGAAACCGCTCCGGCAGCGAGGTGTATGCATTGGGTTCTCATGTGTGTACTATGTGTGAATGTCTTTATAGTTGTTGAAGACCTCTGGAAGGGTTCTAAATAGCGTTAGCACTTACCTTGTGTAAGTCTTCTTGGATGCTTTACGCAGCTACTTGGTGGAGGAGCGGAGAGTCAATTTATGTGTAATAATTTGTGTTGGTGTGTCAATTTAGCAAGTGCATTATGAAATTTCCAATCAGCTGAAGATACTTGTACTAATCTATAACTTCTCAATTTCAGCAAATTAGCAATCGATAGGATAGCCAAAACAAAAGACATCATGTTTGTCCAATTGTTTTCCTTCATGAAGTGCTGCGAATGAGAAATGTCTTTACATTGGACATTTTGAATCCTTGAGGCACAGTGGGGTTCACAGATGGAAAGAACTGAGGAACTAAATACTTAGGTTGAAGTAAATCCAGAGGAGAATGTAACAGCTTTGTGTCATGTAATATGAAGGAGAATGATTGCAGAACTGTTTGAATGGATATCATGGAAAGTTGGGTTTTAATGCAGCTGTTGAACCCAGTTCCAAAGTTTGAACATCGAAATTTGTCACATTTATGTGGAGCTGGCCACCGCGTCCATCAAGCCTGTGTCATGTCCACATTCCCGAAACCCAAGGACACAACACTATCCCTGAAACCCCGTTTCTTCCTTCTTTCCTTGATTTTCTGACTATGCTAACAGTTATCACTGACATGATAGACACACAAAACAATGGACATCTCCAACTTACATTGTCAGTATCTCTCTTGTCCAATTTTGAATGCCCCTCATTAACTCATGTACCGAGCACTGCAAAAACAAAAACATCCTAACTAAAGAGTTCGTAGAAACCTTGCCCTGCACAGATGACGTAAAAATAAAAAAAATAAAAATAATAATAACAATAATATTAATATGACTAGAGGAAAACTATCATACAACAAGAACATAAGCAGCCTGGGTCTACGAGCGGCAATTTGATTGTCGTGATGACATAAAAATGCCGTCATTTTTGTCCAAGTACTGCTAAACGAAGGGTTTTTGAAAGGTTTTGCAGATAAGATTTGTGTTCTGCAAGGTTAAAGTAATAATTCATTTAAAATAAAAAATAGATTTTAAAGGTGGTAGAAAAATTAAACAGCAGAAAAAACCACCTTTACACCACTTCTTCACACTACTTCCTGCATCTTGAGTTCATCGCAATTTCACCTGACCTGCCCCTTAGTATGTCTGGATGTTTCTGATATTTTCTTTTCGTTATTTTGTTGCTTTATTTTTATCGTTATCTAACTTCCCTTAGCCCTTACCTCGATGGCTATGCCTTGTTTGGTGATCTCCATTTTAAAAAACCACATTATTAAACATGTTATTAGTTCTTCGGCCTTTCTTTGGTCCTTGTGACATCTTTAAAAACAGAAAGTTCCAAGTGGGAATGATTTCAATTTTTTTGCTGCCAGACAGACAGTCAGAATAAAAAGATTATCCCACTCCTCCTGCGCAGGTGTGTATCGGGATATTCAGAATAAAGTACGACTACTACAGGTTGTTTTCTGATTCATGTTCAGATTTGTGGTCAAAATATAACATTCATTTAAACCAGTTTTCCTCGATCATAAGCTGACGTTTGGAGACGGAGAAGGACAGACAGACAGACGCAGTGAACAATGCTTTAACTCTGCTTTTCGCTTCGCATGCGTGTGGTAACTCGATAGAGAAAGCATTTGCTGGCTCTTTATACAGTATGTGCTCAGAAAACTGTTCTGAAGAGTACAGTTTTGTGCTTTGAAATATTTTTTACTTCTGGTAAGGGTTTTCTACGATACGCCACGATAAGCTATTTATACATGGTAACACTGTGTTTCTTCAAGGAGGAAACTCTTTGAGGAGAGGGGGATATGTTTTGTGTTTGTATTGTTTTGTAATAATGTTAATACAGTAATATGCTATTATCGTTAGTGTTGGCCTCTATTATCGGAATGGCCTCCATGGTTTGCAGGAAAGTTCCCAAGTCTGGGGGCGAGGCTGTTAAATTGCATTGTATTATGCACCAGGAAGCTTTGTGCGCAAAAGTGACCAAACTGGGGGATGTAATGAGCGCAGTCGTGGAATCTGTCAACATCATTCGATCGAGAGCACTCGACCACAAAGAGTTTCGGGCATTCCGATCTGAAATTGATGCAGAATATGGGGACGTGATCTACCACTCTGATGTGCGATGGCTTAGTCACGACTCTGTTCTCAATCGGTTCTTCTCCCTCAAATCTGAGATCGACCGATTCCTGAGAGAGAAACGTCTGCCCATCGATGAACTAAGTGACCTAGTTTAGTTGGCAGACCTGGGCGTTTTAGCTGACATCACCGGACAGCTGAATGTGCTGAACACAAGCTGGCAAGGGAAAGACACAATCATGTGACAAATGTGCTCACACATGAAAGCATTTGCCATGAAGCTCCGTCTGGTTGAGAGACAAGTCGGTGAACCCAATGCCACACACTTCCTTTCTCTGCAGGAGATAATTGGCATTTTCCTCAAATGCTAACATCCCTGAGCATATGAGGCCCGGCGAGGAATGATATAAGCGACATTTTTTAATGATATGATGATGATAGGCTCGGATGATAGGGGAAGGGTTAAAATAGTGCAATATGGCATTAACTCCAAAATGGCCGATGTGGCCCTTACATCACTCCACCTCGCGGCGCCTCATATGGGGAAATACGTGACAGTAATCACAGAGTTCAACAGACGCTTGTCAGGATTTCGCTGCCATTGAGGACATTAACATGTTCTCAGGCCTCTTCTCCATTAACATGGATGAAGCACCAGAAGACAAACAGTTGGAACTCATCGCGATGCAGTGTAATGACACGCTCCGCAGTCGTCGCCACCACGCATAAAGAATGCTGAGTTTGTTCGGCTCCACATACATTTGTGAGCAAACATTTTCTCAAATGACACGAAACAAGAACCGTTTGAGATCAAATATAAGACAGTCACCCTTGCGATATCCTGCGAATCACATCAACAAACCTCACGGCTGACGTCACAGCAATTCTCCAGTCCAAGGCACAACATCACGGTTCTAACTAGAAGTGTCACTGGTGAGTAATATTTGTAAAATCTCTTCAAACTCACCTTTTAATCGGCTCTAATACTCTTTGCCTAATTTAAATTGCAATGTAAATGATGTTGGCTACTGTGTGCTACATGTCTGAGCACGCTTGTATTTATTAATATTGATGACTTCTGTCCTCTTTGTTACTTACGAAATCTAAAGATTTCGTAAGTATATTGATGCCTTCCGTTTCTGTTTGTTTGTTTGTTTGATGTTTGTTTGTTGTTTGTAGGCACGATAACTCGAGAACGGAAGAAGCTACCAATGTCAAATTACACCAGTGATTCAGGAGGGTGATGGCTAGGCTGATTAGATTTGGTCAAATCGGTCAAAGGTCAAGGTCACAGTGAGGTCAAACATAATTCCGTAAATTCATGGGAGAAATGGAGTATTTTTGCTTCGGTCGACGCTACGAGTTCGTTTTAACTTCGATTTTAATTTTGTCTTCGGTTTTTGCGATCGCTTAGAGCTTAAAACTCGGTTGTCGAAATTCTGGTAAAAATCGATGTTTTGGAGACGTTTAAGATTGAATAAAAAATATTCACTCGGCGCTCAAGGGTCGTCAGATGCAGTGCGCTCGAGCAGCGTCACGGTCGTCCTGATGCAGTGCGCTCGAGCAGACGCGTCGGGAGTCACGTAAGGTTTTCATGGCGCGGTGCGGTTTTTCAATAAAGATGTGTTTAAAAGTCATTTTTTATCCCAATAAAGGTTATCGTCGCATGCCTGACTCGCTAAGCCGTCGGATTATGTAAAGATTGTTGGTGGATGGCCGAATATTACGGTTTTGTGACTTTGATTAAAATAATATTTAAATAATTGCGATGGAGAAATGGAGATTTTTTGCTTTGCTCGACGTTGCGAGTTCATTTTAACTTCGATTTTAATTTTGTCTTCGTTTTTTTGCGATCGCTTAGGACGCTTTAAAACTCGGTTTGTCGAAATCTGGTAAAAATCGGATGTTTTATGAGATTTATGTCGGTGTCGTTATCTGAGGTATTATGCACTGAAGATTATGCTAATGAGGGGGATTGTAAGACCAGCATTACGGCGCGTTTGCGTCGCTACCTTCTCTGAGACAGCTTTTATTAGACAAGGTCAGAGGTCAAGTTGACGATTTCGTAATAGTACCAGTCTATGACTGCTTGTTACTTACGAAATCTAAAGATTTCGTAAGTATATTGATGACTTCCGTTCTTGTTGTTGTTTGTTTGTTTGTATGTTTGTTGTTTGTTTGTAGGCACGATAACCTCGAGAACGGAAGAAGCTACCAATGTCAAATTACACACGTGATTCAGGAGGGTGATGGCAAAGTGCTGATTAATTTTGGTCGAAATCGGTCAACGGTCAAGGTCACAGTGAGGTCAAATATTCGATTTTTGATGGTTTGGTACAGATAACTCGAGAACGGAAGAAGCTACCAATGTCAAATTAGACCACTTGATTCAGGAGGTGATGGCTAGTGCTGATTAGATTTTGGTCAAAATCGGTCAAGGTCAAGGTCACAGTGAGGTCCAACATCCAAAACATTCGATTTTTGATGGTTTGGTACAGAATCATCGTAGAAACTTCTGGTTTGCGTCGCTACCTTCTCTAGAGACAGCTTTTATTAGACAAGGTCAGAGGTAAGTTGACGATTTCGTAGACAGTCTATGACTGCTTGTTTGTTTGTTTGTATGTTTGTTTGTAGGCACGATAACTCGGAGAACGGAAGAAGCTACCAATGTCAAATTACATCACGTGATTCAGGAGGGTGATGGCTAGTGCTGATTAGATTTTGGTCAAAATCGGTCAAAGGTCAAGGTCCAGTGAGGTCAAATATTCGATTTTTGATGGTTTGGTACAGATAACTCGAGAACGGAAGAAGCTACCAATGTCAAATTACACCACGTGATTCAGGAGGGTGATGGCTAGCGCTGATTAGATTTTGGTCAAAATCGGTCAATGGTCAAGGTCACGGTGAGGTCAAACATTCGATTTTGATGGTTTGGTACAGAATCATCGTAGAAACTTCTGGTTTGCGTCGCTACCTTCTCTAGAGACAGCTTTTATTAGACAAGGTCAGAGGTCAAGTTGACGATTTCGTAAGTACCAGTCTATGACTGCTTGTTTGTATGTTTGTTTGTTGTAGGCAGATAACTCGAGAACGGAAGAAGCTACAATGTCAAATTACATCACGTGATTCAGGAGGGTGATGGCTAGTGCTGATTAGATTTTGGTCAAAATCGGTCAAGGTCAAGGTCACAGTGAGGTCAAATATTCGATTTTTGATGGTTTGGTACAGATAACTCGGAACGGAAGAAGCTTACCAATGTCAAATTACACCACGTGATTCAGGAGGGTGATGGCTAGTGCTGATTAGATTTTGGTCAAAATCGGTCAACGGTCAAGGTCACGGTGAGGTCAAACATTCGATTTTTTGTGTTTGGTACAGAATCATCGTAGAAACTTCTGGTTTGCGTCGCTACCTTCTCTAGAGACGGCTTTTATTAGACAAGGTCAGAGGTCAAGTTGATGATTTCGTAAGTACCAGTCTATGACTGCTTGTTTGTATGTTTGTTTGTTTGTTTGTTTGTAGGCACGATAACTCGAGAACGGAAGAAGCTACCAATGTCAAATTACACCACGTGATTCAGGAGGTGATGGCTAGTGCTGATTAGATTTTGGTCAAAATCGGTCAAAGGTCAAGGTCACAGCGAGGTAAATATTCGATTTGTGATTGGTACAGCGAGGTCAAATATTCGATTTTTGATGGTTTGGTACAGATAACTCAGAACGGAAGAAGCTACCAATGTCAAATTACACCACGTGATTCAGGAGGGTGATGGCTAGTGCTGATTAGATTTTGGTCAAAGGTCAAGTCACGGTGAGGTCAAACATTCGATTTTTGATGGTTTGGTACAGAATCATCGTAGAAACTTCTGGTTTGCGTCGCTACCTTCTCGAGAGACAGCTTTTATTAGACAAGGTCAGAGGTCAAGTTGACGATTTCGTAAGTACAGTCTATGACTGCTTCTGTTTGTTTGTTACTTACGAATCTAAATTTCGTAAGTATATTGATGACTACCGTTTTGTTTGTTTGTTGTTATGTTTGTTTGTTGTTTGTTTGTAGGCACGATAACTCGAGAACGGAAGAAGCTACCAATGTCAAATTACACCACGTGATTCAGGAGGGTGATGGCAAGTGCTGATTAGATTTTGGTCGAAATCGGTCAACGGTCAAGGTCACAGTGAGGTCAAATATTCGATTTTTGATGGTTTGGTACAGATAACTCGAGAACGGAAGAAGCTACAATGTCAAATTAGACCACTTGATTCAGGAGGGTGATGGCTAGTGCTGATTAGATTTTGGTCAAAATCGGTCAAAGGTCAAGGTCACAGTGAGGTCAAACATCCAAAAATGATAACTCGAGAACGGAAGAAGCTACCAATGTCAAATTACACCAAGTGATTCGAGAGGGTGGTGGCTAGCGCTGATTAGATTTTGGTCAAAATCGGTCAAAGTCAAGGTCACAGTGAGTTCAAACATCCAAAAAATGATAACTCGAGAACGGAAGAAGCTACCAATGTCAAATTACACCAAGTGATTCAGGAGGGTGGTGGCTAGCGCTGATTAGATTTTTTGTCAAATCGGTCAACGGTCAAGGTCACGGTAGGTCAAACATTCGATTTTTGATGGTTTGGTACAGAATCATCGTAGAAACTTCTGGTTTGCGTCGCTACCTTCTCTAGAGACGGCTTTTATTAGACAAGGTCAGAGGTCAAGTTGACTATTTCGTAAGTACCAGTCTATGACTGCTTGTTTGTATGTTTGTTTGTTTGTAGGCACGATAACTCGAGAACGGAAGAAGCTACCAATGTCAAATTACATCACGTGATTCAGGAGGGTGATGGCAAGTGCTGATTAGATTTTGGTCAAAATCGGTCAAAGGTCAAGGTCACAGTGAGGGCAAACATAATTCCGTAAATTCATGTTGGGAGAAATGGAGTATTTTGCTTCGCTCGACGTTTACGAGTTCGTTTTAACTTCGATTTAATTTTGTCTTTCAGTTTTTGCGATCGCTTAGACGCTTAAAACTCGGTTGTCGAAATTCTGAACAGCGATGAATAACTGATATATATATAATAAATAATAAATCTTTTATCAGATTCTCTGAAAAGTAATACACCTATTATGTGGCATATCTGCTGGTACTGAATCACTTTCAAAAAAAATTAAAAATGGAATTTTTATAACAAATCTAGTTTTTGTCTGGGACTCATTATCTGCAAACCACAGTGTAAATCGTTAGACCACAATGAATTCAGAATTCAAGCTCCCCTTGGGCTTTCTGACTGATTCATGCTTTTATTAGACAAGGTCAGAGGTCAAGTGACGATTTCCAAGTACCAGTCTATGACTGCTTTTTGTTGTTTGTAGGCACGATAACTCGAGAACGGAAGAAGCTACCAATGTCAAATACATCACGTGATTCAGGAGGGTGATGGCTAGTGCTGATTAGATTTTGGTCAAAATCGGTCAAAGGTCAAGGTCACAGTGAGGTCAAATATTCGATTATGATGGTTTGGTACAGATAACTCGAGAACGGAAGAAGCTACCAATGTGAAATTACACCACGTGATTCAGAGGGTGATGGCTAGTGCTGATTAGATTTGGTCAAAATCGGTCAATGGTCAAGTCACGGTGAGGTCAAACATTCGATTTTTGATGGTTTGGTACAGATCATCGTAGAAACTTCTGGTTTGCGTCGCTACCTTCTCTAGAGACAGCTTTTATTAGACAAGGTCAGAGGTCAAGTTGACGATTTCGTAAGTACCAGTCTATGACTGCTTGTTTTTGTTTGTTTGTTTGTGTGTTTGTTTGTGTGTTTGTTGTAGGCACGATAACTCGAGAACGAAGAAGCTACCAATGTCAAATTACACCACGTGATTCAGGAGGTGATGGCTAGTGCTGATTAATTTTGGTCAAAATCGTCAAAGGTCAAGGTCACAGTGAGGTCAACATAATTCCGTAAATTCATGTGGAGAAATGGAGTATTTTTGCTTCGGTCGACATTACGAGTTCGTTTTAACTCGATTTTAATTTTGTCTTTGGTTTTTGCGATCGCTTAGGACGCTTAAAACTCGTTGTCGAAATTCTGGTAAAAATCGGATGTTTTGGAGACGTTTAAGATTGTTAAAAATATTTCACTCGCCGCGTCACGGGTCGTCACGTGGTGCAGCGCGCTCGAGCAGAGGCGTCGTTGATCACGTAAAGGTTTTGCGTGTGCGCGCTGACGGTGTTTTCGATAAAGATGGTGTTTAAAAGTCATTTTTTATCCCAATAAAGGTTATCGTCGCATGCCTGACTCGCTAAGCCGTCGGATTATGTAAATATTGTTGTGGATGCCGAATATTACGGTTTTGTTGACTTTGATAAAATAATATATAATAATTGGTCGAGAAATGGAGATTTTTGCTTCGGTCGACGTTACGATTTTTGATGGTTTGGTACAGAATCATCGTAGAAACTTCTGGTTTGCGTCGCTACCTTCTCTAGAGACAGCTTTTATTAGACAAGTCAGAGGTCAAGTTGATTATTTCATAAGTACCAGTCTATGATGCTTGTTATATATATGTTAAGTTTTGGGGGGGGGGTCGGGTTTAGATATCACCATAGAGCAGATAGGAATGTATAGAGTAGCATGTCCAAGTACGAGTAGTTAGCCTTGATGTAATAATAGGGAAACGTTAGCTTAAGAATTGTCTCGTTTGAATGTGCACCATTCAAGGGGTGGTGCATGGTAATAGTTAGTTAGGGATTATGATTAAGGAAATTGTGTCGTATAACTCCATGTCAACCTAGTCCGGGGCGCTGGGAGACTTGACAAGCGTATTGTTGGCTACTGTGTCGCTACATGGGTTGTGGATTTTAGTTCTTCAAATTTCTTTTATTCTCATTCTATATAATTATATATTAATTGCATTCCCTTTCTCCCGACCCACCGTCATCCCCTCGTGATTCCACCACCTACTGGTTGTTTTGGTTTGGGTTACAGGAAATAAACTCGTTGGTTTTTCAAGAGCTAAGGTCTTCGTGTCTCTCCTCATGACCCGCACGTGCAATGTCCACCATAATTCAGAACATCTCCTCTCCACAGGAGTTAAGCCACTCGAAACTTCGTGGGTTTTTAACCTCCCACTGCAA
>CM068952.1:134427593-134492456 GCA_035128595.1 Eptatretus atami | reverse complement strand
GTCAGTTGAGCCGTTGACGCTACTACATATATATATTTTTTTAATGTAGGTAGCCTGTGGTGCATGATATTCATCATTTTTCTCTGGCTGGCCATCAGTGAGAAAAGTTTGGACACTCCTGCTCCCACCATTATGCCACCACATCTATTCCAGTCTAGTTTCCACATAATTTCTTCCGTTTGCTGCATTGAACAGTTGATGAGACATGGAATGCTTTGTTTCACTTCTTTTGAATTTTGTATAATAGCTGTTCTATTGTTGTGAATGTTCTTTGTGATTCCAAATTAGATGTGGCTGATTTCTTGTTTTATCCCGGCCTGTATTACAGCTGATGTTTTAAAACTGCCGCAAGCTTTTCCATAATCGATGAATGCCGAACAGTGAGGGCACTGGTCCAAATATCTGGAATTCTTCTCTCTTTTATGAATACTATGAGAAGTTGAGCCAGTTTTTTTTCCTCAACTTACCCTACATCCTTGAGAACATCATTGAAAACTTAATTCTCCCCAGGGGATCAACCCCTTTTGATCTCGTTGAGTGCTGTCTCTATTTCATCTGACCCTACTGGTCTGTTATGTTGATGGTGTTAAAACTTTGACTCACTTGATTATTTCATCTTTGTTGATTATGAATGCCCAATCTTTCCTTTGGAGCACTATCATTTGAGATCTTCCTATTGCTATCCGTTCTTTTGTCTCATTTCCTCCATTGTGTTTTATCTTTTCAACATTGTGATTCTTTATTGTTACTCTCTACTTTGTTGTTTGGTCTTTTCTATCTTCTTTAATTTACAGTTGAGTTGTTACTTTTTTGAGTTTATCTTTATTCTTCAGATTTCTCCCTCTTACTTTATCAGTGCAGTGGTTGATAGTTTTTGCGACTGTCAGAATGTTGAGTGACAGTCTGCTGATCCATTATATGTATTGGTAAACGGATGAGAGGAAGGGGTATGGTACCATAGTATATCTATTTGGGGGGATAAATAATCTCCCAGTATTGTAAATGTATTGCCTTTTTGTATACAAATGTAGGTTCATGGGAGAGCGAGGTGAAAGGAGGTAAACGCTCAACAAACTGACAGTGAGGTAGTGGGGTAACAGTTGGACAAATCAAGCAAGGGCAATAACAAACAGAACAGAAACAGAAAAAGAGAGTGAGGAGGGAAGGGAACACAGCAATCTGCATGTGCTGGGTTCGGTGAGGATAATAAGGATCACGAGTACGGATGATGGCATGAGATGGTGATGCACCTCCTGCGTGAAACCCTGGTGGTCACAGTGAGTTCCATAGATGGGAGAGGTGACAGGTGTGCAGTAAGTACAGAGGAGAAGCGGCAACAAACAGAGAGGCCAACAACAACCACCCTGTGATGTGGGAGGAACAGAGCTTGTGCTTCGGCATCATTGTGAAAGATTCCAATGATGATGAGCTTTAGTTTCTACAGAATCGAGGGGAGACTAATGTGATGAACTTCTTCCAGGGGATGATAAACCTTAAATATTACTTGCAGTGTTCTAGGATTCTGAAATATTACAGTATTTTGAACAACTTGAGAATAGTTAAGAAAGCGAACTTGCAATAATTTCCATTACATTTTACAATATCCATGTCCATTGTCCATGCTTTTCGGTCCTGCTGCCTTTCCTTTCTTCAAACGTTTTCTTTCTACATGACCAAAGGGTTCATGGATGAGTTGCACGTTTCTCAAATTTGTGACCTCTGAGTCACTTAAATTCATTTAATCATTGGCCAGTGAGAAAATATCACGTTATGGATGTACTTTTTTGATTTCACAGGTGTTGTCTCATAATCTCTGTACCGTACTTCATGTACCACATGATCCCGTTTCTTTGGAGGAGCATTTTCGGGATGACGACAGTGGACCCGTGTCCAGCAAGGGATACATGCCATATCTGCGGACCTATGTCCTTGACAAAGTAACCCTTTTGCTGCAATTTATTAATCTGTCATTTTACTTTCTTTCAAAACACGGATAATTATTGAAGTACGTTGATGGTACTAATGGGTGACGGCCACTCTTTCGGCTTAATTGTGTGGTGCTGATGTGTCTCCTGCCTGCACAGGTTCAGGATGTGATGTTTGATAAAGAGCAGTTTGAAGATTTGTGCTGGATGATTGCTTCAAAGAAGAACTACCCACAGAAGCAAGGTTGCTTTGCTGCACAAGATGCCTTTAAAATGTGGTCTCTCTTCAATTTCTTATCAGAGGACCAATATCCTCTTGTCATCTGCTTTGAGGAGGTACAAGATCAGATATAATTATTATCATTCATCAACAACTATCACATCAACTTGTTTTATGAAAGGTGTCGGAAATGTTACATTCATAAAGTGTGTTCTGAGTAGTTCATCATTGTTCTCTGATCATATAATATATATATATATATATATATATATATAGACCCACCCACATCTCTCACTTGTGAATGGAGGGAATAGCCAATCAGCTCTCACCTAATCGACTCCACCCAGGTGGCTAGGATTTTATAAATGATTGACCCCTCCCACACTCCTCTAGTCAAAGTAGCTGCATAAAGCAACCCAAGAAGACTTACACAAGGTAAGTGCTAACGCTGTTTCGAACCCTTCACAGAGTTCCTCAACAACCATAAAGACGTCCACACATCGTACACACATTAGAATCCAAATGCTATACACCCCGTCAGCTGCCGGAGCGGTTTCATCACTTATTGGTGAATTATCAGCGATAGCGTAGACAGCGATTCATACCAATGAGGCTCCAAAATCAGTCCGGTAGCTGAGGGGGTGTTTCGCATTGGGATTCTCATGTGTGTACAATGTGAACGTCTTTATAGTTGTTGAGGAACTCTGGGAAGGGTTCGAAACAGTGTTAGCACTTTCCTTGTGAAAGTCTTCTTGGGTTGCTTTATGCAGCTACCTTGTCTAGAAGAGTGTGGGAGGGGTCAATCATTTATATAATCCTAGCCACCTGGGTGTAGTCGATTCGGTGAGAGCTGATTGGCTATTCCCTCCATTCACAGGTGAGAGATGTGGTGGGTCTTTATTTATTTATTTATTGACTGCTTTTAACGTTTGCATGTGGTACATGATAAAGAGCCTCATTGGTATGCATTGCTGTCTACGCTATCGCTGATGATTCACCAATAAGCGATGAAACCGCTCCGGCAGCTGAGGGGGTGTATTGCATTGGGTTCTCATGTGTGTACTATGTGTGAATGTCTTTATAGTTGTTGAAGACCTCTGGGAAGGGTTCTAAATAGCGTTAGCACTTACCTTGTGTAAGTCTTCTTGGATTGCTTTACGCAGCTACTTTGGCTGGAGGAGCGTGGGAGGAGTCAATTATATGTGTAAATATATATTGTGTGTGTGTGTGTCAATTTAGCAAGTGCATTATGAAATTGTTCCAATCAGCTGAAGATACTTGTACTGAATCTATAACTTTCTCAATTTCAGCAAAATTTAGCAATCGATAGGATAAGCCAAAACAAAAGACATCATGTTTTGTCAATTGTTATTCCTTCATGAAGTGCTGCGAATGAGAAATAGTCTTTACATTGGACAATTTTGAATCCTTGGAGGGCACAGTGGGTTTCACAGATGGAAGAACTGAGGAACTAAATACTTTAGGTGTGAAGTAAATCCAGAGGAGAAGTGCTAACAGCTTTGTGTCATGTAATAATGAAGGAGAATGATTGCAGGAACGTGGTTTGAATGGTATAATCATGGAAAGTTGGGGTTTTAATGCAGCTGTTGAACCCAGTTTCCAAAGTTTGAGACATCGAAATATTGGTCACATTTATGTCGGAGCTGGCCACTCGGTCCATCAAGCCTGTGTCATGTCCACATTCCCGGAAAACCCAAGGACACAACACTATCCCTGTACCCCGTTTTCTTCCTTCTTTCCTTGATTTTTCTGAACTATGCTAACAGTTATCACTTGACATGATAGACACACAAAACAAGTGGACATCTCCAACTTACCATTGTCAGTATCTCTCTTGTCCAATTTTTAGAATGCCCCTCATATCAACTTCATGTACCGAGCACTGCAAAAACAAAAACATCCTTAAACTAAAGAGTTCGTAGAATACCTTGCCCTGCACAGGATTGATGTAAAAATAAAAAAAATAAAAAAATAATAATAACAATAATATTAATATGACTAGAGGAAAACTATCATACAACAAGAACATAAGCAGCCTTGGGTCTACGAGCGGCAAATTTGATTGGTCGTGATGACATAAAATGCCGTAATGTTTTGTCCAAGTACTGCTAAACGGAAGGGTTTTTGAAAGTGTTTTGCAGATAAGTGATTTGTGTTCTGCAATGTTAAAGTAAATAATTCATTTAAAATAAAAAAAATAGATTTTAAAGGTGGTAGAAAAATTAAACAGCAGAAAAGTTTACCACCTTTACCACCACTTCTTTCACACCTACTTCCTGCATCTTTGAGGTTGCATCGCATTTCACCTGACTTCTGCCCCTTAGTATGTCTTGGATGTTTTCTTGATATTTTTCTCTTTCGTTTATTTTGTTTTGCTTTATTTTTTATCGTTATCTAACCTTCCCTTAGCCCCTTACCTCGAGTGGCTTTATGCCTTGTTTGGGTGATCTCCATTTTAAAAAACCACATTATTTAACATGTTATATTAGTTCTCCGTGCCTGTTCTTTGTGTCCTTTGTGACATCTTTAAAAACAGAAAGTTTCCAGGTGGGAATGATTTTCAATTTTGTTTGGCTGCCAGACAGGCAGTCAGAATAAAAAGATTATCCCACTCCTCCCTGCGCAGGTGTGATCGGGATAAATTCAGAACTAAAGTACGACTAAACTACAGGTTCGTTTTCTGATTCATGTTCAGATTTGTGGTCAAAATATAACATTCAGTTTAAACCAAGTTGTTCCTCGATCATAAGCTGACGTTTGGAGACGGAAGGACAGACAGACAGACAGAAGTGAACCAATTGCTTAACTCTGCTTTTCGCTTCGCATGCGTGGGGTAACTCGATAGGATGAAAGCATTTGCTGGCTCTTTATACAGTATGTGCTCAAGAAACTTTCTGAAGAGTTACAGTGGCCTGCAAAAGTATTTACCCTCTACCAATGATGCAACATTTAGATGAATTAAGAATTATAAAGAAACAATTTTTCCAAATGAACTTTTTTATTCATAACTGAAGAGATCAAACTAAACACTGTTATAGTTGAAGGATGTTACACATCAGGAATACCTGGAAAAAACATGTACAAATCAAAATTCACTGGTTGTAAAAGTATTCAGCCCCTTATTTCAGTACTAGGTGGAAGCACCTTTTGCAGCAATGACTGCTATGAGTCTTTTTGGGTAGGTCTCTACCAGCTTTACACAGTGTGTGATGTGTGATGGTGAAATATTTACCCATTCTTCACGTGAAAATTGCTCTAGTTCTGCCAAGTTTGCTGGGGAACGTCGATGGACTGCAATTTTCAAGTCTCGCCATAAATGTTCAATTGTATTCAGGTCAGGACTTTGACTGGGCCGCTCAAGAACATTTATTTTCTTCTTATTCAGCCACTCCAGTGTGGCTTTAGCTTTGTGCTTCAGATCATTGTCCTGATGAAATGAGAATCTCCTTCCCAGTATCAAATTCATGGCTCACTCAAGCAGGTTTTCATCAAGGATTCTCCTGTACTCTGCACCCTCCATTGTCCATTCCACCCTGACAAGCTTGCTCATCCCTGCTGATGAAAAGCAGTCCCATAACATGATGCTGCCACCACAATACTTGACAGTAGGGATGGTGTTGACTGGGTGATGTGCAGTGTTAGGCTTGCACCAGACGTAACACTTTGAATTTAGACCAAAACGTTCAATTTTTGTCTCGTCTGACCACAAATCCTTTTTCCACATGTCGCAGTATCATCAAGATGCTTTTTCGCAAACTCCATATGAGCTTTTAGATATGTCTTTTTCAGTAATGGCTTCTTTCTTGCCACTTGTTGATTGATGAAAACTAACCTCCATCTCAGACACGGAGCCTTGCGGATCTTTCAAAGTCATTGTTGGATTTACAATGACATCCCAAACCAGTTTCCCGCTTGCCCGGTGGCTGAGTTTGGATGGGCGACCTGATCTGAGTCGAGTCTGGGTGGTATGAGACGGATACGTCTTCCACTTGTTAATGATGGATTTCACCATACTCAAAGGGATAATGAGTGACTGAAATCTTCTTTTAACCCTCTCCTGAATGGTGCTTCTCCACCACTTTATGTCCGACTTCTTTTGAATGTTCTCTGGTCTTCATGTTGGCCTTGTTGGTTGAGCAAGTGAGTTGCAACTTAAAACTCCTTAGATAAGTGGGGGGAGCTTAATTTTTAGGTTAAACCACTGATTACAGTCAGGTGAAACCCATTGCACTTTCAAAAAAAAAATCTTTTCAAACAAATAATTTGCTCCTGAAATCATTTTGGGTTAATTAGGCAAAGGGGTTCAATACATATGCAACTGAGAATCATCTGATTTTCTCTGTTAATGTAACTTATTCACATTTTATCTCATTTTTTAAAGCTTTATCACTTCCGGAGTAGTTTGTCAAGACTCCCTCCATACATTATGTTTGATTTGAAAGCATAATGAATGAAATAAGCTCAGGTGGTGTCAAAATGTGAAAAAAATTGGAGGGGGATGAATACTGTTACAGGACACTGTATTGATATGGCAGCACATCCTAGTTATGATAAAAACTGATCCATTCCCAAATTACTTTTTCTTTTACACTACAATGCCTTCAGGAAGTATTCACAACCCTCAACTTTTGTCACATTTTGTTGTGTTACAGCCTGAATTAAAAATGGATTAAATTTAATTTTTCACCATCAACACAAAATACCCCATAATGACAAAGTGAAAACACGTTTTTCGAAATTTTTACAAAGTAAGAAAAAAAACCTGAAACGTCTTCCGTCAATAAGTATTGAACCCCCTGAGTCAATACTTTGTAGAAGCACCTTTGGCAGCGATTACAGCTTCAAGTCAGCTTTTCACATCTGGATTTGGGGATTTTCTCCCATTCTTCCTTGCAGATTTGCTCAAGCTCTGTCGAGTTGATTGAGGAGCATCGGTGAGCAGCAATCTTCAAGTCTTTCCACCGATTCTCAATGTGATTCAAGTCTGGGATTTGGCTGGGCCACTCAAGGACTTTCACATTCTTGTTTTGAAGCCATTCCAGTGTTGCTTTGACTGTGTGCTTGGGGTCATTGTTATGATGGAACATAAATCTTTGCCGCAGTCAAAGGTCTTTTGCACTCTGAAGCAGGTTCTCCTCAAGGATTTGCCTGTATTTGGATTCATTAATTGTTCCTCTATCCTTACAAGTCTCCATCCCTGCCACTGAAAAGCATCCCCATAGCATGATGCTGCCACCACAATGCTTCACGAAGGGATGGTGTTCGATGGCTGATGAGCTGTGCTCGGTTTCTGCCAGATGTAGTGCTTTTCGGTCAGGCCAAAGAGTTCAATTTTCGTCTCTTCAGACCAAGGTAATTTTATCTCATGCTCTCAGAATCTTTCACGTGACTTTTCTCGGCATGCTGTCATGTGCCTTTTTCTCAGGAGTGGCTTCCGTCTGGCCACTCTCCCATAAAGCCTAGATTTGTGAAGTGCTGCGGAACTGTTGTCCTTCCAGCAAGTTTTCTCATCTCTGCCAAGGAACTCTGTAGTTCTCTCACAGTAGTCATTGGGTCTTTGTTCATCTCCCTGATCAAGGTCCTTCTTGCCCGGTTGCTCAGTTTGGTCGGAGGCCAGATCTAGGAAGAGTCTGGGTAGTTCCGTATTCTTTCCATTTCCTAATGATGAAGCTCACTGTGCTCTTGGGAACTTTCATCACTCTAGAAATTGTTTTGTACCCTTCCCCACATCTATGCCTCCTCACAATTCTATCTTGGAGTTCTACGGACAGTTCCTTTGGACTTCATGGTGGAGTTTCTGCTTTCACATGCACCGTCAGCTGTGGGACCTCACATAGAATGTGTTCTTTTAAATCATGTCCAATCAATTGAATTGGCCACAGTGGACCCAATAAGTTGTAGAGACATCTCAAGGATGATCAAAGGAAATTGGATGCACCTGAGCTCAATGGAGCTGTCATAGCAAAGGGGTTTGAATACTTATTGACGCAAGACATTTCAGCATTTCAATTTTAATTAATTTATAGAAATTTCTAACAACATGTTTTCACTGTGTCATTATGTGGTATTTTATGTGGAATGGTTACAATTTTTTTTTTAATCCATTTTAAATTCAGGCTGTAACCCAACAAAATGTGACAAAAGTTGAGGAGGGTGAATACTGTTACATTTGTTGGGGTCGATGGAGGAATTCCATAGTAAAGATAAGATTGTATAGTATAGCATGGTCTGTGTACGAGTACGAGAAATGTCAATGTAATTGAAGTCAGGAAAACTGTGAGCTTAAGTTTGTTACGTGTCACTACACGGGGGGGAGGCGGTGTTGTGCTAACTCGGTAGGGTCTAAGGCTAGTCTCTCCCAGTATGTGATTGCCCTCTGTGACCTTTTCCTACATTATTTTTGCATTTACAAGGCTGGCCATAAAGAACCAAGTTTCATAACAACAACAATATTTGTTGTTGTTTGGTGGCAGACTAAACCCTGCCACCCGGGAAACGTAACCGGCAGGCCACGCCCCCAAGCACGACGAGAAAGCTGCCTGATTCTCGTTATCTCGCCAGCCCTGGCAGTGGCCTTGTTGTATGATCAAGGAGAAAGGCGGCGCCATTTGGTGTGTGTGAAGGACCATAAACTGTACGGCGGTTTGTGGGCTCCTGGCGTTGAAGACCGTACGCATGAATTACGTGACGTACGTGGCTGCAGAGAGCGAATTGGCGCCATTTTGGTACATTTACCCGTGCGGTGGCTACGCGGTTCGACAAACACCAGGCTCCAAAAGGACATCTCTGGACACAAAGCTGAGTGCCGGCATAAAGGGGGGATTTAGTTTTTTTTTTTTTTTAAATCTTTCCCCTTGTCTGTTTTTGTGACCGAGTGGAGACGTCTCAAATTAGGATTTAGTTTACCTCACTTTTCATTACCTCCCGCTTTGAATTATTTTTATTAAAACCCTTTTGATTTGTGTTTATTAAATCATTATTGCTGAATTTATTTGTATGTCCCGTTTAGAATAGGTGTACCATATCCCTGTGTCGTAAGAGGCGACCAGGGTTGCGTCAGGAAGGGCATCCGGCGTAAAACATGTGCCAAATCATTATGCGCATCATAACGGATGATCCGCTGTGGCGACCCCTAACAGGAGCAGCCGAAAGAAGAAGTAGAAGAAGATTGCTGAATTTCTTTGTGTTTGTTTATTCGTTGTGGGTTCAGGGATAACCCCGTGTGCTTCCTTACCGCCAATAATTTTGGCTGTTCGTCTCCGAGTTAAAACCATTTGGCTATCCGTCCAGGCTGGTGTTAATCGGCCTGAACACGACAATACTTTCTGAAGGCACTGCATATCCATATAAAAATTTACATTTTAATTTTTTTTTTATTTCAACCTCAAATTATTTTGAATAAAGAAAGCATTTCTGTTAATCTGGATTGATTAGATGCTGGTCTGAAAAATAGAACACGTCTTTCAATCCTGGCAAATTTCATTCTCACCCTGTCGCTCCAGAAGGATTATTATCAAACAAATCCACCAATCTATTTCCATGGTCAGCCAATGGAAGAGGTTCAGTCTCTTGAACTTCTAGACCTAAACAATATCCGTGATTTCTCCTTGACTGCCAAAAAACTAAATAAAGCTCACATCCAAAGCTAGCTCCAGACTGAGCACCTTCCATTGTTCCAAGTCATTCCTTCAAAAATCATACCTACTCAAAGCTTACAAGGCCTTTTGTCCATAGCTCAGTGATGTACGATTCTACCCAGGGTCGGTTGCGACCATTAGGCAAACTCGGCGGTCACCTCAAGTGGCAAAATATGGGGGCGGCAAAAAATGAATTAAAAAAAAATTCATGAAATTGCACAAGTAAACAAACAGACTGTTTCTGTGCTTTCCTTTTAATACAAGCTGTTAATGGCCAGCTCCGCAAGGCAGGTGACACCCCCGACCCCTTAGGGTATGCCAGAAGTACATCCCACAATTTTGCGTTGAAAAAATACCCACAAACTCTGCCTGATCGAAACTGTTGTTAACGGAGGATACGACCTGTAACATCTTTAGCTCAGCGAGTTCACGTCGTCTGAGTTCCACAATCTTTAGCTCCCCCGAGCGAACCCACAACCCACCGATCTCACATAGGCATCGTGTGGGGATCAGGTCAATGGTTCTTTATATGCTTTGTCTCATCCTTTCCCTCCCTTCCCCAGTTTCTACTATCTGTGGTATGAAGCACATTAACCACGTTAACTATGGTAACCACGATAAGCCGATTGAGATATTTTTGGTGTTAGGGGGTGGTATATTTGTATTGTTGAATTACAATAATACGTGAATTACTGAACTTGCTGGGGAGTTGGAGATACCGGCACAAGTTGAACCGGATCCAGATGTGAAAAGTGACCCAGAACCGGATCCAGATGTGAAAAGTGACCCAGAACCGGATCCAGATCCATTAGGAGGAAGAGGAAGCAGTTCACTTATGAAACAGACGATGAGCCGATTCAGAACCCAAAGGAAAAATTGAAAGTGAACTTTTTTTTTTCTTCAATCATCGACACAGCAATACAATTGGTTGAATAAAGATTCACACAGGTGTGTCAAATGAGTTCCGTGTGTGGCTTCCTCGATGATGTTCATAGTTTATAGAAGAAGAGAACATCAAAGCATATTATGGAACATTGCTTGAAGCAAGACTAAGCTTGACAACATGGCGACTCCAAAGATGTTGATGCTTGCGATTTGTTCAGTGAATTACGAGCCATTGCAAGACGAGTTCCCCAATGGGCGCCACCACCTTAAGGAACTTGTTCCTACATTTGGTCAACTAAAAGCACGGAAACACAAATTGTAAATTCTACTCATCAACGTTATTGCAGGAACACAGAGTAGTGCATCACGTAATCCATATTACGCATCATAAGGTGCATTTCTTCCTGCGCAAAGTATAGAACAATGAGAATGTACAACCGGTATCATATTCTGCTTTTTCATGTAAAATTGATCTGTAATTATAAATGCAGAAGTTTTATTCATTCAGCTGAAAGTTCTCCTGGGGCAACTAATATCCTTGCACTGGCCCTGACTCTACTTTATGGGATAGCACCCATGCAACCATATCTGTCTCTCCTAGATTTTGTCGAATCTAAAGCTCTCAACATAATTGTCGTCTTCCACGGTGAGACTGAAGCACAAGGCCAAATGCTCTCATATAGCAGACAAGTTGGAGGCTTCTCGGGTTATCACTGCCGCCGCTCCAGTCTAACCATCTCTCCTCTGAGCCCTCCAAACTTTCCCTGCCTTTTCCAGGAGGCACAAATACTTCCTGTAACCTCGTCCGAGTTAACCTCCCAAAATCCATGTTTTCCATCCACCTCCACTCTTTTGTTCCGCTTTTCTCTTATTTCTGCAACTACCTTACTGAGGCTATTACATCCCACTCTTCCCTCCATGGATTCAAGCACCATCTAAGGCCATACCCAACGCGTATCTACAATATTTTCTACCCCCATATTAACCTTACTGAACCCAACTCGCTTATACTTGCAGGTTTCCTTTCCCAATTCCCTTGCTTCTTGCATCCACCTGTTGCCTCACAGTCAGCACATTGTCTTATTGCCATCTACCATCGAGCTCTCCCATGAGCTAGATCTTGTATTAAAAATAAACAGGAAAAGTGATGTGAAACTGAAGATAATGATCTTTCTTACCTTCCAAGTTCCTGTTAACTTAAAATGTTCTTCTACTTCTCTTTCGGTTTGGATTTGGTTACAGAGCTTTTCAAACCAATTGAGTTTCGTCGCTAAAGTACTGAAGCAAGGGACTGCTTGGCATTCGAAGCTACAGTATGTTTACACTTCTGAAGGTTGACGTGCAAAAATGGACCTAAAATTATTACATGACCTACCAGTACATTAATGGCAAATATATCCTGGGGATTTGTTGCTTGTATCCGAGGTTTACCTTCATCCGGTGTGCTGTACTGATAAGCAGAGATGACTTCAGATAATTAATGAATCTCTACTTTTTTGCCCACATCCTTATAAATCCATGCTTGATAGATTGATGGCAGCCAACTTCCTGGATGGAGATGACACATGACCTGACCTGATTTTTTTTTGCCCTTTATCCTTACAGGCCAGGTGTGCAAACAGCCTCGACACTTGGAGCGTTAGTAAAGATATGAGCAAATCCACGGCGCAGCACTCTTATTTACGGAATATCATGTTTGCCTGCACAGATACAGAAAAAAAAAAACACTGGAAGGCCACTCGGTAGAGCGCGACCCGCCACGCAAGCCTGATCATGAGAACATATCAGGCCAACACATTTTTGAAATATCATGCTTACAGTATGATATCGTTTTTGGCCCTATCTCTCAATGGTGAAGTATCACTTTATAAATTCTAGTAGTGGGATCCGGATCTTCACCAAAATCATAATCAGTTCGTCCTTGTCCACACACAAACCTGTCCATACAATTTCATCCACATCCGTCCACAACTTTTTGAGATATCCTGTACACAAACAGACAAACAAACAGACAGAAAGGGGGAAAACATATCCTGCCTTCACCTTCGGTGGTGGAGGTAAAGAAATACAAAAAAATGCTGATTCATCCTTTGAATAGGCTCCTTGTAACTTTTATTTTTAATTGGCTTATAGCTCTTGTACTAAACTAGTTTTCTATTTTTGCCAAATTATTATTTTTGTCCCCCGCGCCTCCGACGAGGTCGGAGATGGGGGACAGTAAAATTACTCCATCCAACCGATCATCTGTTCATGTACTTTTGTGTATGCGGTATTTCAAAAACCGTTGAACATTTAGTTTTTAGCTCGCCTGTTCGAAGAACAGAGAGCTATAGCGATACCCCCGGCGTGAGCGTGAGGGTCAGCGTCAAGCGTGAAAATGTTAAAGTTTTGGTGCAAGTTATTTTTCCTTTCTAATGTTTTTATCTACCACACTTTTTTTATACCCCCGCTATATATATATATATATATCGGGGCGTATTATGTGATACCGGTCGTCGCCGTCCGCCGTCCGTCCGTCCGTCCGTCCGTCCGTCGTCCGTCCGTCCCGTCCGTCCGTCCGTCCGTCCGTCCGTCCGTCCCGTCCGTCCGTCCGTCCTCGTCCGTCCGTCCGTCGGTCCGTCTGTCGCGTCTGTCGTCGTGTCGTCCTGTCCGTCTGTCCGTCTGTCCGTCTGTCCGTCCGTCCGTTCCTGTCCGCACTCTAACTCCCAAAGTTTTCAACTTTCACGTTTCATATTTGGTACATAGGTACAGACTGTGGAGCCGTTGTGTCACGACATACGTTCGTCATCTAAAGTGGTTGCCATGGCAACCAGGATGCTGTTTTCCATGTAGTAGCACAATTCTGTATATACCTTCTGTTAGGGCGTATATTGTGCTCACTTGCGCTCTTGTTACTGATTACAATATACAAATACATATATTACTTTAAATTATTTGGATCAGACTTCACTGCAATGCTTTATTAAAAATATTAATTATTAGACGAGTCTTTTAAAAACGATAAATGTATAAACAGGCGAGCATTGGGTGGCTTTGACACCAACTCTGGTTAATATTGCAGATATCTATTCCTCACAGCATCCAAAAGGTGAGGGACCTCGAGTATCAGCTCCTTGTTTCTACTTTAACAGCTTACTTTAAATTTTTGGCACAGGGCAAATTATTTTGCAATCCCAAAAAGTTTGACCTATAATGCAATAGTCTCCGTTGTGCTTCAGTGAAGGAAATAGCCAAAACTGATGGGCAATAGTTATAGATTTTTACCGGATTTTTGTTTCCTTATCGAGTAAGGTGGGACAGAATGTCACCGTTCCTCGCTCCGACCCCCCCTATATAACCTCCTCAGTCATGGTTATATGTTCAGTATTCTGAACTTATAGCTCAGAGGGATCTCTCACTGACTGTGAAGTGGGCATTTTCAAATGAGAAATGTTCAGTATGTTGAACAAAAGAACTGAAGATGATTTGTATGGGGAGGAGAGAGGGGGCATCTCACCCTATCTTTCCTCCCAGTGTCATTTTTCCCCACCTTTACCAAATATTTTGCTTAAAGAAAGCCACATTTGTTTCCCACAAGTACACTGTTATCTATTATTAAGTTTAACCATCAAGCTCAAGCCCTTTTGTCCTTTCTTTGACTTTCTTGGAGTCACTGTGTTGTTCCTTTTATGGAAATAGGGAGAATGTCTGTCTCGGTGAGGGTGAGAAACACCTAGAGCACATCAGGGAGCATGCCTTATAGCACACCTGATTGGAGCATGCTCCTATCACTTGGATGAACAATGGGTGAAAGTGTGTATATGTGTATATATATATATATATATATATATATATATATATGTGGAGCTAACATCTCTCCCTTTGTGTTGAGGGAGCCATGCGAAGATAAAGATCGTCTGTAGAAAGGGCCTTACTTCCCAGGCAGGAACTTCCATTTGCATTTTTGTCGTCTCCATCCCTACCCAGTTTGGAATCCTATGCGGGCACGGACAGCTTGCTAGTGTGATCATTGGTCCATGTGATTCAAACGATTACTCGTTCAGCTTGGCCTTGCATTGGGGATCCAAGTCCCAAGTCCCAAATGAATCTTCCCATACTGGAGCATATTGCGAAGACAGAGAGCCATTCACTTGATTGCTACGAGAAGACAAATAGCGAGCTTCACATATCTTTTTTCCATGGCTTTGTTTGTCTTACCAACTTCGTCCGTTTAAAGACTCCCCCCTCGCCCCCCTCCCCCATCCTTTCTCCACTCACCCTGGCATAATCCCAATTTCACTGGTTGTTTTCTGCTGTAGTAATTCGGTGGACAGACACTTTAATAGACTTGTATAATCACCAAATCATTTTGCAACATTAATACTCTTATAACAATGTACATTGATCACCAACTACAAGCTGTTATATCAGTTTATACGGCAACATGACCACCTTTGGGTTCTTATTGTTTAAAAGGACTTTCCGAATGACTCAACAATATTAACACAAGCATTTATTTGTACTTGCAATCATTACTTGCGCAATTATATCAATGTTTCCTCTTCCCAAATAGCTTATGTCATACCTATGTTCAAGAAATGTGGATATACATTGAGCCGTTCTGGAATATCTTCATTGTTTTGAAAAATATAGTCAGTGTTTGCTATTTTTACCAACTTGTTGGGCCTTCTTGCAACATTTCTTGAGCCGGAAGGATCCTAACGAGATACATGAGTCAATCCTAAACATGAGACATAAGTACGAGTGTGATCCTGGCCAAAAGGCCCGCTACTCTGAACAATGCCACATGATCATTTAAGTCTTACAGTTGAGACAGATGACATGTTATATAGTTTGGAATACAGGTCATGGAGTTTATACACTGCCATATAGAGTATGGCTTATTAAGTATGCATGCCACAGGAAAAGTGTGGTTTGCATGGGGCCTGGACTATAGTGTGCTTGCGTCAACAATGGGCAGTGTGAGAGTGAGATATCAAGCTGCGTGATGCCCGATAAGCATATCACAACAACACACAACTCTAACCCTCAATTGCTCGTAACCCAATGCACAACCTTTCCACTTCTAGCTTACTAGATGAATGCCTGGAAGATGTCAAGCCTGCGAAAGGGGTCACCTACATAATATTATGTATGCAGAAATGACATTTTGAACCCCTCCCCACTACCAAACTTCCCCACATTCCTCATATAGGCTTTGCATACATCCCCATTCCCTCCCCCATCCTCCTTACTCCCCCTTACCGATTTCTCATCCATTGTCCATTCCATTTTTACCACTCTTATTCCACACTATTCTCCCCGTTAATTATTTCCCCTATTTTCCCCTTCTTTCTTACTTTTGTCGATATTTTTTTTATTTAAAAAATCTAATTTAACCCTCTCTGTTTATACACACTATTTAAATCTCTCCAAAGTCATTTCTGGTTTTAACTTGACTCCTATTTTGCCCAATAATATTTGTTGCTCGGGATTGAACCTTTTGAGTGTACCTCGTGGTTAGAGGGAATGTGAATGTAATTTAACTTGAATATCTCAATAGCATGAGGTCGGATTATTCTGACTCTAACCACAGTGTTGGCTTCACGGTTAAGTTGGCTGCCTTCGTTGGATTATTCTGATTCTAACCCGAGTGTTGGCTTGATGGTTCTGGTGGCTGCCTTAAGATCTTCGGGTCTCGAGTTTGAGGCCCTGTCGTGCTGTTGAAAAAACACACCAGGTGGGTTGACTCAGCCTGTCATCCTTCCAAGGTCGGCAAAATATGCATCAGCTTAGTGGAAATAGGGGCACTGCATCAGTGGCACACCTGCGCTCCCATCAATGACGTAACGAGCAGTCACCGGCTGCATACGAAATAATATATAACTACAGGGCACTCGGTAGAGTGCATACCTCCGCCAGGCTGATGAGTTTATGTATCGTATCCTGCTGATAGGCTGGATCTGGATTCAGACCTGAACTATAATTTAATTGGTTTGTTCTTGTCACCAAACCAACTCGTCCACCAAGTTTCGTTCGAATCTATCCATAATTTTTTGAAATATTGAAATATCGTGCTATATATCGTTTTAGCCTCATCACTCAATGGTGACGAATCACTTTAAAAAAAAATTCTCTGATCCAGAAGCGGATTCTGATCTTCACCAAAATCGAATCAATTCTTCCTTGTTACATTCCCAACTAGTGCAGCAGATAACTGCAAAATACCCCTAGAATACTTCGGTTTGTGATGCAAGCATGAAATTTGGCACAAATATCTCTTTGGTCTACTGTGTTAAAAACATGGCGCTGGCCACGAAAAAAAATCAAGATGGCGACCATTTTCCAAGATGGCCGCCATCCAAATTGAAAAGTATTATTCCTAAAGCAAGTATTGGATTAAAGACAATATTTTGAGCGTATACCTAGGTTTTAGGGTCAAATAATCTAATAGGAATGTTGTCTGGATCTAGTACATAATCAAATGGTCAAAGCAAAGATGGCGTCCAAGATGGCCGCCATGAAATCTATAAATCCTAATATTTCAGGAACTGTGCTGAAGATATTTTCTTATTTCATCAGAATATCTTATGATGCAAGCATGAAATTTAACATAAATGATCTCTAGTCTCCAAGGATCATCACTCTTTATGCAAAAATATTGCTCCTGCTGAAAATTAAAATGGCTGCCATTTTCAAGATGGCTGCTAAGCCGTATCTCCAGAAAAATCAAGCTGGTAATAATCATTTATCATTTCACAAAATTTAGTGGTAAAATACTTTTATTTCTAATTTATTGCATAAATGTTCACTTGTTTGTCATATATTGCAAAATTACCTGTCACAACAAAGATGGCGTCCAAGATGGCCGCCGTAAAACTTAAAAATATCTCATCAATGAATAAACATAGAAATACTAAGTACTATAAGTCGGCAAATAGGTAACAAAGATAATGGATTTAATTAGAATTATTACTTATTTGTTCAGATTGCATTTTAGAGGTGGAGGAAAGCTTAGCATAATTATAATAGTGATGTCAGCGCACAACCAGGGCACACTGGTGACGTCACTGCTGTGTAACTCAGCATGGGGTTCAGTGTCAGCTGATCTAGCTTTACTAATGCTGTAGTAATAGACTAGTAGTTGTAGTATAGTTTAGTTTAGTGTCCCAAATGCTGTCTAACAGCCCATCCAGTAGCTAGTAAACAGTAGTTTGTAGTTACTAGATTTAGTTAGATAGCGCGCCTGAATTGACAGGGTGTGCCAGCGCGGGAGAGCCGAGCCAAGGGTAAGGGGGTATACATGACTTGCTCATGTCGTTACCCGAATGGTGTACAGATCACACGGGACTTAAATGAACACTGGATGAATGATCGGGCTAGGTGTAGGTCACCCGAACCTAGTCGTATCCATACAGGAATGTGCGTTGATTAAGGTGGTAAAAAGGATAAACCCTCGGCCTTAATCAAAATGGCAGATGCGAATCCCAATTTAGCCAAGAGGCAAACAAACTGGACTAGATGCTGTCTTTGCCAAAAAGACAAAAGAATGAAGCCTGACTTCCCTCCTACCATCATGTCACAGAACATGTGGTATATACTGCTAGCGGACGACCAATATACCTCTATTCAATGAGATCAGTGCACTCCCATTGATTTTAGACCCAGCTAGACTGAACGAGGGTGGAGGTATAGAGGCAACGCTGAGAGGAATGGGGCAAAGTAGCACATGAGTTGTCGGTTGTTATTTAATAACACTAAACTCGATCGTGCCAAGAAACGTCGATCCGACTCTCGTGGTAGTGAAACAGATGAAGGGCATGTGAAGCAGCGACGAACTAGCCATGATGGTCAAGTATGTATTATGTGTGAAAAGACATCACCTGAATCTGACCTTCGGCAAGTTATGACATGAACTTGGACAGGAGGCTGCACGAGTGTGCTCAAACACTGAATGAGGCACGTTGTTAGCAAAACTGGGTGGTGGAGATGCCATTGCCCAGGAACTAAAATACCATCGTGCTGCTCCACTGCTCTGTACAACAGGGAGAGATACCATCTCAGAAGTCTTGAGAAAGACTCACATCAAACTAAGGAGGAACCAGATGTGTACCACTGGTTCTTTCGGAATTGGTGAATTACATTGTTGAAACCAGTCTGAATTCAGACGGTCCCACAGTCTTCCCCTTGCAGATATTTACCAGTATACCAACAACGTCTGGCACAACTGCCTGTTGATACTCCCACTGTCAATACCACCAGATTAAAGGATAAATTATTGGCTGAAATCCCTGAGTTGAAGCCTCAAAAAGGGAAGAGGTTGTGCTTTTATCATTCCAGAAAGATGTGGCTTTGTCACTATCAAAAGCATCAGAATACTCTGATGCACTTGTGATGGCTAAAGCTGCAAAATCTTGAGACGACACATACTAGACCATCAATCAAGATTTGATGGCACATTTCCTGAAGGCTGTGTTAAAGATGCTATACCACCCATTCTCCTTCAATTTTCGGGATGGTTGAACATGAAGCAGACATCAAATCACAGCTGAGATTTGGGGCTTCAAAGTCTGACCAGGCCATTTCCCAGCTGCTGCAGTATAACTGCTATTCCGATACAAAGAGGAGCAGCAACACACAGACCTCCAAGACAGAGAACACCATTCCCAGTGTACATGGGTCTCTCTATCTTTGCCAAAACCAGAAGAGAAGCCTGGTAGAAATGCTGCATGAGCATGGCTCAGCATTCTCCTATGACGACTAACCGTCCATGGTTGATTTCCCCTTTGCAAAATGGGAAGAATTTTTCTGTCCATATCTGAACCATATCTGTCAAGTTAGTAAACCTTAAAAAAAATAAAAATCTTGATTTTGTTCAAACGTGTTCGTGAACAATGGTTTTAGCTATTGCGGAGCCATCTTGGACTCCATCTTTGTTTCAGCAGTATGCATGGGAACTAGGAATCTAAACATGTCCACTAATTAGTTGATCCCAAAAACCTAGGTATAGATCCAAAAATTATGAGTCTATGTCTATTATTTCCTGAAAATATGAGCATTGTTTTGGTTTTGCGGCAGACATCTTGGATGCCATCTTTGTTACAACCATGCTGTGAGGTGTTACATCAAAGATAATCATGCTAAAATCTTAGACACAAAAAACTTTGGTTTACACCCTTAATGTTGTGTTTTGTTTCAAATATTTAGCTGCAGAAGAGGAATTTCTGTGCATATGGCGGCCATCTTGAAAAATGGTCGCCATCTTGGAATTCTGCGTGGCCAGCACCTTTTTTGAAAAAAGTGGACCTCAGAGTATTTGTGCCAAATTTCATGCTTGCATCACAAACCGAAGTATTTTTGCAGTTATCTGCTGCACTAAATGTGTGCACTAAGGTTCGTCTGAATCCGTTCACAACTTTTTGAGATATCGTGCTATATGTCATTTTCACCCCCATCACCCCAATGGTAAAGAATCACTGAAAAAAATTCTCGGATCTGGATCCGGATTCAGATCTTCACCGAAATCGAATCAATTCTTCTTTGTTACATACCTAACCTGCCTAACAAGTTTTCTCCAAATCTGTCCACAACTTTTTGAGATAATTTGTTCACAAACAAACAAGAAGACGTCGTGCAGAGCATGACACTTCCAAAATCCATAAAACAAATTTGATCTCAAAAATAATTGGATGGTTGAAATCAGTGACCTGAAAAATAAATCCTCTTCAAATTTCAAGTCAATCGGATGAAAATTGACACTTTTAGAAATTCGGCCTATGTTGTCCTTTTCGCCTATGTTGATCTCGAAAATAATTGGTGGTTGAATTCAGTGATGCAGGGAGCGGGTGCAGGCAGTGGCAGGGGTGCAAGCAGTGGCAGGGGTGCAGGCAGTGGCGGAGGTGCAGCTGCGTGCAGCAGTGGTGGACGTACAGCTGGTGCAAGCAGTGGCAGGGGTGCAGGCAGTGGCGGAGGTGCAGCTGGTGCAGGCAGTGGTGGAGTACAGCTGGTGCAAGCAGTGGCAGAGGTGCAGGCAGTGGCGGAGCGTGCAGCTGGTGCAGGCCAGTGGGAGGTGCAGCGGGTGCAGGCAGTGGTGGAGTGCAGCGGGTGCAGGCAGTGCGTGGATGTGCACCGGGTGCAGGCAGTGGGCGGATGTGCAGCGGTTCAGGCAGTGGCAGATGTGCAGCGGTGCAGGCAGTGGCAGATGTGCAGTGGGTGCAGGCAGTGGTGGAGCTGCAGTGGTGCAGGCAGTGGTGGAGGTGCAGCGTGTGCAGGTAGTGGTGGGGTGCCGAAATAGAAATTTGTAGACATGAGGTATGAGAAGTTTTTGTGGAGATGAGACAATTAAATATGTAGATTCTTCATTCTGTAGAGGATTGTAGACATAGAATTCTGTGCAGTTTTGAAGGAGCAGGAGTTAGGGACATTGAAGAAGGGAAAACAAGATGTTATCGGGTCATGGCAAGAAGTTGGTTGTGGTGCACCTCGGTGTGAATGATGGAGGGAACGTTTACTCAGAGGTTTTGTAAAATAGATACAGGATATTGAGTAAGCGGCTGAAAGCAAAGGGTTGTGAGGTCATGTTTTCTGGATTCTACCAGGATTAGGAAACGATATAGAAATTATGAGCAGAGCAATAGATGTCAACCAATGGCTGGAAGAATTGGGGAGGGAGGAAGGTTTTACATTTAGGAAGCAGTGGGAATCATTTAGGGGAAAGAGAGTGTTTCCCCAATGATGGCCGTATGTTAAATAGAAAGGGGACAGCAAGGTTTGCAGTGGGAATTGAGGAAGGAATTCAGGGTTTCTTAGATCAGCGGAGGTTGGAGAAGCTATTAAGGAAGGAATGGATGATGTAATTGTGATGAGTAAGCCAGGCAGGAAAATATAATTTCAGGAAGGGAAAAGTTAAATATATTCATACCAATGCCAGAAGTTTTAAAATACGATGAAAGACTTGAAGCCAAAGTATATAGCGAGGAGTACGATATAGTTGTAGTCAGTGAGACATGGTTTAAGGAGGAGAGTAACTGGAGGACAGGATTAGAAGGCTACAAGGTGTATCGGTGTGATAGGAAGGAGAGAATAGGAGGAGGAGTAGCAAACTGGTTAAAGGATAGCATTGTATCAAGAGAAAGGGGTGACATTAAGGTAGGAATAAATGTTGAGGATTCTGTGTGGGTTGAGATTAGAGATTGTAAAAACACTAAGATACTGGGAGGATGCTTTAATAAGGCTCCAGGTGGAAGGAAGAGGAGGAAGGAGGAGTACATGAAGAATTCAAAAAGGCATGTGGTAAGGGAAGAGTATTGATTATGGGGGATTTAACTTGCAGGGATAGATTGGTCAGGAACAGGGAAAGGGCAGAGCGGATGAGGATTTCCTAGTTTTAGTCCAGGATTGCTTTTTAACCCAGTTTGTAGATAAGCCCACGAGGGGGAGTGCAGTGTTAGACCTCCTTTTAAGTAAACGATCCCAATATGGTGGAGGAGGTGGACGTCGGGGAGCATTTCGGAGCAAGTGACCATAACATTTGTGTGCAAAGATTCTGTTGAGGGTTAGAGTTCAGGATAGTAGGGTAAGGCTGTTAGATTTCAGCAAGGCAAACGTTGAGGTATGAGGAGAGAGTTGGGTGATGTAGATTGGGGACTCCAACAACAGGACAATCAGCATCAGAAAAATGGGAAACCTTTAAGGACCAAATGTGTAGCGTGCAGAGTAAGTACATTCCAATGAGGTTTAAAACTTGAAGCAGAAAGAGACCAGGGTGGTTGAGTGGTGAGATAAGGAACGCTATTCAGGAGAAACAAAGGCATTTATTAGGTTTAAAATAACAGGACTGGAGTTAGATTTATATCACTATCGAGAGTAAGAGGAAAGTGAAGAAAATAACTCGACACGCCAAAAGAGAGTATGAGAAGGACATGGCTAAGAATATAAAATAATAGCAAGGCTTTCTTTAAGTTATAGGGGGAAAAGAACAGATGAGGACCAGTGTGGGCCCATTGAGGAAAGTGAGATGGCAGGTTTATTAAACAGGTATTTTTCTTCAACTTTTACACAAGAACAGTCAGGATAATTGCCAATAGCTGAGATTATCTATCGAGGAGGTGAGGAAGGACTTTTACAGAAGATCCAGGTTGGAGTGGAGGAAGTAAAGGAACAGCTCGGTAATCTTAGAGTAGATAAGGCTCCAGGTCCAGATAATATGCAACGAGAGTATTGATGGAAGTGGCTGAGCAGGTAAGTGAGATGTTAACGGATATTTTCAATAGTTCTCTGGAGTCAGGACAGGTACCGAGGATTGGAGAGTAGCAAATGTAACACCACTATTTATGAAAGGATCCAGAGAAGAATTGGTAAACTAAGACCTGTTAGTTTGACTTCAGTTGTGGGGAAAGTGTTGAGACATTAATTAAAGACCGGATGAGGAACCATTTAAACAAATACAAACTAATTAAAGGGTAGTCAGCATGGGTTTACCAAAGGTAGTTCCTGTTTAACAAATCTTTTAGAGTTCGATGAAGCAGTGTCTGATTGGGTGGATGAGGGAAAGGCAGTGGACATAGTATATCTAGACTTTAAGAAGCATTTGATAAGGTACCACATCGGAGGTTGTTAGCCAAAGTGAGAGTTTGAGGAGTGGCTGGTCGGTAGCTAAATGGATTGCAAACTGGCTTCGTGGTAGGAAGCAGAGAGTGGCTGTGAGTGGGAGGATGTCTTGCTGGGAGGATGTAAGTAGCGGGGTACCTCAGGGATCAGTACTTGGACCATTACTATTCATTATTTACATCAACGATTTGGATAGTGGATGAAGAGTAAGCTTTCCAAATTTGCAGATGATGCAAAGCTTGGAGGTGGTGGATAGCAGAGGGGGTGTTGATCAGATACAAAGAGTATTGATACTTGTGTGGATTGGGCAAAAGACTGGCAGATGTAGTTTAACCTGAGCAAGTGTAAGGTGTTGGGGATCGGAAAAAACAACGGAAATAGAGTTTACAGGATGCAAGGGGTAATTTTGGAGCGTGTCACACAGGAGGGGGATCTGGGGGTGTTTTCGATACGGGAGGTGAGCAGGCAGCACAGTGCCAGAAAGCTATAGGTAGACAAATAGGGTTTTAGGTTGTATTCGGAGGGGGATCATTTATAAATCAAAAGAGGTGGTGTTAACATTGTACAGGAATTTATTGAGGCCACATTTGGAATATTGTGTACAATTCTGGTCCCACAGTTTCTGGTCCCCACAGTTCCAGAAGGACATAGATGCCACAGAGAAGGTTCAGCGCAGGGTACTAGATTGATTCGGGCCTAGCTCGACTCAGCTCTGAGGAGCGCTGAAGGAGACAGGGCTTTATACACGAGGAAGGAGCGGTTATGAGGAGATATGATGGAGATGTTTAAGAGATAATGAAAGGAAAGATAAATAAGTGCCGATGAATATTATTCAACAGAGTAGACATTGATAGGACCAGGGGCCATAGCTTGAGAGTAAAGAAGAGGAGAGTTAAGAGGTAGAAGGCAGGGGACTTTTACTCAGAGAGTAGTTAATTCATGGAATGGTCTCCCTGGAAAGGTAGTGGCAGCAGAAACAGTAGATAATTTAAAATTATTAGATAGGTACCTGGAAGTGTTATGAGATGGAGGTAGGGATGTTGATCAGACTTTTAGGTAGTTTGAGCATTGATCGTGATTGTGTGCACGTGTATGGAGTGCTGTTGGTGGGGGTCTTGTCAAGGGGGTGTGTGGTTGATGTGTGTTTTTAACCAAACCCATGTCCCTCCCATGAGGGAAGAAAAGAAGAGAAAAAAAAAGACAAAAACTACACCCCCCCCCACCCCCAAAAAAACTACAACAAAAAAAAACTACAATTTTTTTTATTTCATTAATTAAAAACTTTTTTGCATTTTCTTCTTGGTATCTAGTGTGGATGGATTGGTATGGGTTCATGCAGGCATGATGGGCTGAATGGCCTCCACCTGTGTTGGATTTCCTTGTTTCCTTGTTTCCTTGGTTCCACAGGTGGGGAAAAAAGAGGAACAAATGAGAAGAAGTGAGCAGTGATCCTGTATTTTGGAACCTTCACCAGAAGGGGGTTTAAAGTGGACTGTGTGTCCTTGCAGAAAATTGGTGGAGGGAGTGGGTTGTGGTGGGGGGCGGGTGGGCGGTGATGGACAAAGCACAGAAAGGGCAGAGTTTGCAAGACAGAGGAGGCACCAAGGCAGGAGAAGATATGGAGCATCGACCTCTCTGTGATGGGAAAGTGAAAGGCTCATCGACTCAGCTTCATTGTTCGTGATTCCAATGGTTTCTAAGGCCTTGGTTTCCACGGCATCAACCTGAGCAAGGTGTGAGGCAGGGGCGCCACCTCAGAGCAGAGAGCAGTATTCCATCAAGCTGCAGATGAAAGCCTTGTAGGTTTGTGATTTTGTCACGGTCTGAAGAGAAGGAAGAGGCTGCTGCCTGTCTATCTCAACGATGAAGTCAGATTGTGGAGTCATCAGAAAACAGATAGAGATGATTTTCCAGAGTCAGAAAGATTGTTGATGAATATTAGGGACAGGATTGGGGACGAGAGCACTGCCTTTGGGCACTCCGACCTTGATGGCGAGAGGAGAAGAAAGGAATCCATTGGAAGGCATACAATGGCTACGAGAGTGGACGAAGTCAGTCACCCAAGAGTGGAGTTGGCCTTGGATTCTGTAGCCAGACAGTTTGGAGAGCAACATGGGGGTGCCAGACTGTATTGAAAGCTCGGGATATGTCTAGAGAGATGGCCCTGATCTCATGTCTGATATTGAAGGGCCTCCATCCATTGGTGGGAGAGTGGAAGCAGCGTGTCCAAGGTAGAGTGACCTCATCCAAATCCAAATTGATGATCTGAGATGAAGTTATTGGAGAAGAGGAAGATTTTTATTTAACTGCGATGATGGATTCCATGAACTTGCTGATGATTGGATGTAAGCTAATAGGTTTGTCGTTAAGGGGAGTTGACCTTCATCTTCTTAGCCATTCCAATAAGCCTTCTTTGTCTATGCCCAATCTGTCCTCCCTGCTCTCCTTTTTATACCTTACTGCTTTTTTAAAATTATTTTCCCAGTTGTCAGTGTATATTTGTTGATATTTCAGTTTGTATTTTTGTTTTGTCTTTTCTGTTTTTTTGCAATCATCGGGGCTGTCTGTATTCATTGCTGTTTTGACTTCATTTGTGACATCTTCTATTCACACCTGTGTTTTGAAATTTTTTGCTCGTTGTCTTAGAGATACCATCTCTTGTTTGATTTCTCAATTTTTTGTGTATAAATTGGATTCCGTAGTCTGTTTAACTTTTCACTTACTCAGCCAATTGTACAGTTGTCAATCTGTGCACTTGCTTGAACTCATGGAGTCACGACCTCTCTCCTTCCTTGGCAGGTTCATTATCAGGATGCATTGACTTTCGTCAAACATTTTGCGGATGGCGAGGAGTTTCCTTGTTTTGATATCGAGTTTGTTCATTATTTCTGATTGTAATCAGTTTATTATTCCACAGCTGTACTGTAACACTGGTACTGTGAGTTGGTTTGTGCCTTTGATTCTGGTTTTTGGAGAGGTGTGTCTTCAGGATCAGCCTCATTCTATGTAGGTATTATTTGAGAATTGTTTTTCACATTTGTTTGTGACATATTTAGTAGCCCTCTTCTACTTTGAGGTATTTGTACAATAATTTGTTTTCGAGCTTATGTATTGTTGTATTTAGGTCGATTTTTTCTGTTGTCCGTTTTTGTTGGTCTACCTTGTACGAATGTGCACTTGGCACACTTATCTTGGCCAAATTTGAATGTCGTTGGAGTACCGCTTCACTCATTTCAGTTGTTCTGCCAATTTTTTTTTGTTCTTTGGTGCGAAGAGCTTTAAATCATCCATGTACAATGGAGGCCTCACCTTTCCTGTTTCTTTGGGCATTCTTTTATTCGATGTTCGGGTGTATCCGTGTCCTTGCTCATTCATGAAGTTGCTAAGTGGGTCCAGGACCAGGCAAAACAGGAGCGAGGAAATAGCCCTCGCACTCGATTTCCACGTTATCTTCCAAGTGCGTTGATGTATTATCAATGTGGTATTCAAAAGTTCCATTGCTTTCACAATCAGTTTTATTATTTGGGGGTTGATTTTGTACATTTGCATGCATTTTATCATTCATGAATGTGGAACACTTTTTTTATATATATATATAGTCTATCCAGGCTGTGGATAATTTTGTTTTTCTCATTTTTTTTGAGTATGTCCTTGTTTAGTAGAAGGTGGCTTCAAAGTCTTGGATGTACGTACATCTCCAATGACTGCCAGTACCTTGGCTCTGTTACCCCACATAATGCCAACCATACTTTTTGAGAGTTCCAAATACTTGTAGTGTATATTTGGCTTTTGCTTTTAGCCTCAATATCCTTGACAATTTGAAATTTCACTGCAAGTGAAAGGCTGGATCTCTTAGTTTGGGCTTTTCCCGCTTTTCCCGTCGGCCTGTCATCCTTCGGAGGTCGGCAAAATGAGTGCCAGCATGCTGGTATCCTGTGTCGGAGTGGCGACCCATCCAGGATTGTGCCCAATAGCCAAGGAGACTGCTGAAGCAGCACCAATGCTCTGCACAGAGTCTGGTCCCAATCTCCTCCTCCTCCTCCTCCTCCTCCTCCTCCTCGTTGAAGCCAAGTTATGATAGTGGTCGAGCTATCAAATAGAAAAGGGCATGTGACACGATTAGATGCTTTAACACACATTGTTTGACACATGCAATGACCTGCATGCAATAGTCCACAGTACAGTATAATCGTTATTTTGCATGCTTTCAAAAGATGATCTAATGAGGAGGGATGCCTTACTGGTTGGACAAAATGTTGTTGCGAAGCATAAATTCACCATACTGTGCAAAAGGCTATGAACCATCCAGCAAATTTACTTTCTTTCAATTTCTCCCTATCGCAGGGGTCAGTCGTCTCGCTGTTTTCTACCGCCTAATTGCTGGTATTGCAACCTCTCTGCCCTTTCCATGCCCTGTCACTCTCTGTTTCTGCAGGGTGCATGTGGTCTGCCAGTCACACATTTTCCCATCCATACCCATGATCCTCATTAACTCTCACCAAAACACCTCTTTATATGTTTCCAGGTTATCAGGTTCCCCTCACTCTCACCCTCCTTTAAAAAAAAAAAATTGTTCCATTTCTGCTTCTTTCCCAGTTTTCCCTTCTATTTATGTGAGTAAAAGTTTACACCTGTATCCAGCTTGTTCATCTCCTATGTCCTCCTGTCTGCTCCCCTCACTCTCGTTCTTCCCCGTGTCCTTTCTTCCTCCCTGTCTCCTTCTATTTTATTCCTCTATCCTGCTGTCGGTGTGTTCCCTCCCCCTCACCCCTTCCCCAATTTCCAATGTTATTTTTGGTCTTTCATGTGCTTGTCCGTTTTGTTGTTTAGCTCCTCCATGAGCCTTGACTTTGTCTTGAAGAAAAGAAAAAAAAAAAGACTTGGAGAGCCAGTGATTTTTTTCCATTTCCAAAAAACCTAAATTAGGTTTCAGAAAATAAATTCCATTTCATGATTGTTTCTTTTGATGAATAATTTTGGCATTTTCTTCTCTGTGATTTTCGAATGCAGAGGGCCTTGTGTTTGTGTTCCACTTTCCAGGACAGAGCGGTTGTTTTATCCAGGTTTTAAAGCAATATAATATGGGATCGTTATCCCACTGTAAATATGCATACACGAAAACATCTTCAGAATGTCCTGTTCATTATAAAGCAGGGGTTCGTAATAACCACGGTGCCTTATTCCAGACATTGGTGAAACTCCTTCCGTATTTTAACGGAAATCCATGTTTTTGTAACAACCCATATGGAGGTTTCTGTTTGCTCGTCATCAGAAAGGCGTGCCGAGATTGTGGGGCATTGAGGTGCTATTCCGATATGGGCGATCGTGGGCGATTTAACATAGCTGGAGGGAATTGTAAAAGGGGGCTGGGAAAAGGCGGACCCCTTGATCGGAATGGAAGGTTGTGACGTTCATTCATCCCTTGTGGGCGATTTAAATAGCTGGGGAATTGTAAAAAGGGGGCTGGGAAAAGGCGGACCCCTTGATCGGAATGGAAGGTTGTGACATTCATTCATCCTCATGGGCGATTTAACATCGCTGGAGGAATTGTAAAAGGGGGCTGGGAAAAGGCGGACCCCTTGATCGGAATGGAAGGTTGTGACGTTCATTCATCCCTCATGGGCGATTTAACATCGCTGGAGGGAATTGTAAAAGGGGCTGGGAAAAGGCGGACCCCTTGATCGGAATGGAAGGTTGTGACGTTCATTCATCCCTCGTGGGCGATTTAACATAGCTGGAGGGAATTGTAAAAAGGGGGCTGGGAAAAGGCGGACCCCTTGATCGGAATGGAAGGTTGTGACGTTCAATTCATCCCTCGTGGGCGATTTAACATAGCTGGAGGGAATTGTAAAAAGGGGGCTGGGAAAAGGTGGACCCCTTGATCGGAATGGAAGGTTGTGACGTTCATTAATCCCTCATGGTGATTTAAAATAGCTGGAGAAGACAGCTCGAGTTATCACCGAGATAGGACTTACTATTTATCCTTCCGTAGAATTCTTTTTCAGTCGTCTAACAAAAGGTCGAGGAGAACTTGCGTCCCATTGCGATCTGTAGCGGCATCATTTTGCCTTTCATGTTATAATACGTAAATATTCTTGAGCTCGGGTTGATTGGGAGTTTTACGAAACCGGGTGCAACCAGAAGAGGGATGAGTGGAATAAAGGATTGATTCGGATTCTGAACGCCTCGGACATCTTTTCCCTCCACGCTAATGATCCGCCTGCCTGGCGTTTTGGGCACAAACGACCGTCATTTGTTGTGTTTATCAGACACATTCCACTTTACAGAGATCTTCTGTGTTTGGTGTTGTGCTGAACAGGGCAAGCCTTATCGTGGAGTTTCGCTGGTAACGATTCTTCCCTTGATATCGGCATCTTCTGGTGGCTCGTGTGTAAAGAGCTCTTCTTTGCCTTTGTAGCACCTTGCACGTCTCGCGTTGCCTTACGCGGGTTGGTTCCGTTTGTCTGAAGAGTCGGGAGTCGATTTCTCCTTGATTCCTTCATCAACATTCCTGCCTGGTTCCAGAGGGGAATGATAAGGGAACTTAACATTCCCTTGTGGCATTTGAACTCCTTTCAGACGTATTCCCATCACTTCTGCATTCCTGACTCCGACCGCTGGCTAATGCTGATGCAGTGCCTCCTGTTACTCATTTTGCTAACTTTGGAAGGACGACCGGCTGAGTCAACCTGCTTGGTGTTCATTTAACAGAGGGAGAGGGGCTCAAATCCAAGACCCTGAGATCTTAAGCCAACACTCGACTCTAGCGATGAATGTTCAGATGAAATAAAAAAATATGCTCTTCCCCAAATATCATTTTCATTTGCATAGTTTTTTTTTTGTTACAATATGGACAGGATCACCCCCAAATTGCAATTTGACATTCAATTTTCCAATTTCTCGGGGAGCATAGCCGCCGGACCCCCCCCCCCCCCCCAGGAAAATCTCGTCTTAACTTTTTGTCAAAAGCTCTGCAGTTTCAACCATGTACAGAGGTCTGACTGTATATTTAATTAAACATGTAATGCTTAAAAAACGTTCGCTACTCCCTACCACCGTACGCCATTCGTAACTGACAAAAACCCACAGACACTTCTCGAATCATGCTACCATAAACCGAAAAACACCAGCTCCTTTGGAGAGCGATCATGTGATGTGCAAAAGCATGTGATGTGCCATTGTCTTTAGTCATGTGACCATCCATGAGCAGGAGCAAAGCAACACAGGTAGGACAGACATTTACAGAGACTTTTGTGATTATTCCTGGAATATTGGCTTCAAATTACATTCAGATACAAAATGTCAGCTTTCTAGCCCACCGACAAAGTACTAAATATTTTCCAAGTGAGTGAGTGTGTTCGTGAGTTCTTTGAAAGAGTTTTATGTATGACTAGACGACCTGTGAACCCGTTGGGTTCCCGTTGTGACAGCGGTTGATGAAAAAAATATTTCAGGGGGGGGGAAAAAAAGATAGCTCCAGCAAACTATACCACTGAGGTTGTTTGCATTGATCAAATTATCCCGAAGAGTACTTGACTGAATCGAGAATTGATTTTTTAATAATTTTTTCGTTGCCCGATTTGAACGAAACTTGATACTGCACACCGCAGGCGAATGGTGAGTAAGGAGGCCCTAAAATTTTTGCGCTATCGTGTACCGTTTTGGCTGTATTTCGGGAACATACATACATACATATATATATATATGTATACACAAGATGAGAGTTTTAGTAATATATAGATGATGCTGCTCCATATTCCTATATGAATATTTTTTGACATCTGAGCTCCTCATTCTTGGTCCAGATCATATTTCAAAATTCAAATTGTTTGTAGGTGACCTGTTTATCAGGTATGCTTTCTGTCCTCTTTTTTTTTTTTTTTAGGTAGACTACTTACTTCGCAGGTTATGTGGCACACTTGCCCTACGCTGGAAACCAGAGAGTTTGAAGACTCAAATGGTGGAGGGACAAGAAGGCCTGTCGGCATGGCAATTTCTGTCATTTGCGTCCTCCATCGTGCTTCAGTCGGATGTGGACAAGGCCTCACTTACGATGGCAATAGATGACATTTACCAGGAGCTGGTTCTTGAAGTCATCAAAAAGGTTTCCTCCTGTCCTATCAAGCCCTTTACACCACAGATTATGAGCATTTTTTTCTGTATTTTTCATTATTACGTGTTTTGAAACATTGTGATGTTGCTGAGATAATTGTTAATGGGTATGCACTTCATCATAATGTGGATCTATACTATTCCCATTACTATGAGCAATAATGGTTGTGAAATAGCATTAATATTGTTTTTTTAAACTTCAGGGTTGCTTGTGGAAGCGGAGTGGCCGACTAAAAGTTTGCACAGAACTGTGGTTCGTGCTTAGGCGGAATTCTCTCTTCTACTATGCAAACGCAGACATCAAGGAGCACCGTGAAGAGATCCCACTTCATAAAGGTGGAAGCATTGAGGTAATATGGTTCTCCAGTGCAATGCAGGGCTAATAAGACTTTCTGTTACATGCAGGGTGAATAAGATCTTCAGGCTACTGTGCTGGAAAAGTAGTAGTTTCTGATTCTACCAGAACCAATTGCATTCACAAATTTTGAGCCATTCATTGTTGTTAGTAATATCATGGTTTGATGCTTAGAACACCAATATAACTTTCTGCATGTTATTGGCTCAGCTCCTGCCAGATCGTGAAGGCCGCCGCTGTTTCTTTGCTCTCCATTGTCCTGAGAAAACTCTGGAGCTGGGTGCTGAGGATGTGAGGAGGCGTCAAGAATGGGTTGCAGGTGAGCTTTTGTCCAACATCTGAGATTTATTTTTACTGTCATGATGAAGACGACGAAGTTCATAGTCTGATGAGTATCTGCTATTTCAGCGATACAGACTGTAGTACGATTCCAGCAGCAAGGCAGACGATCACAGGCCTGGGAATCCCGGGCAGAACGACGCATCGAACGCCAACGCGAGCAGACCCGACTACAGGAACTTGCCTGGATGGACCAAGCATTGCAGGCAAATGAGACAAACAGGCAGATGGAGGTCAACAGGCTGCAAAAGGTAAGAGAGGATGAAAGTGAAGTGAAAGATAAATGTTTTTGCTTGCTTGTAAATATAGTGACGGCAGCTTAAAAACGGCATTTCCTGCTCATCCCAAGTTGCCTTGAGAATATGGTGGACCTTTTATATTTTAAAGTGCTGCAACCACTGTAGTTACTGATGTATGTTGCACAGTCCAAGATATCGACCACTCAGTGATCAAAATGTCAGACAGACCTGAGTTTTACCAACTTGGCAGCTATACTCGTAGGTGGTCCTTTCACTTTTGAAGATGAGGGTGCAGCAAAATATATGTCCAGGTAAAGATGTTTTATGATTTGAGATTGGACTTGAAAGTGGTGGTGTTCACATTATGGTGCCCCTCCTGCTCTTGATAGTGTGTGTCATAAGGCTGTCCCATGTTATGAAAGCAGAGCAGGTTACTTGCCCGAGTGTATTCTGTAGATAGTACACATTGCAACCACAATACACGAATAAACAAGGAAATCCAACACAGGTGGAGGCCATTCAGCCCATCGTGCCTGCGTGAACACCACACTAATCCATCCACACGAGATCCAAAGAAAAAATGCAAAAAAATGTTTCTTTTTTGTAGTTTTTGTAGATTTTGTATTTTTTTTTTTCCTTTCTTCCCCTCAGGGAGGGCAGGGGCTTGGTTATAAGCACACAGAATCAACCACACAACCCCCTTGACAAGACCCCACCAACAGCACTCCTTACACGTGCACACAATCACCCATCATGCTCAAACTACCTAAAAGTCCTGTCAACATCCCCCTACCCTCGATCTCCATAACTTCCAGGTACCTATCGAATTCCAATTTAAACTTATCTACTTTTTATGTTCCACTACCTTTCCAGGGAGACCATTCGATGCATTAACTACTCTGAGTAAAAGTCCCCTACCTTACTACCATCTTAACTCTCCTCTTCTTTACTCTCAAGCTGTGCCCCTGGTCCGATCACTGTCGACTCTATGAATAATTCATCTGCACTTATTTTATCTACTCCTTTCATTGTCTTTAACATCTCTATCATATCTCCTCGTAACCGCCTCCTTTCGTGTATAAAGCCCTGTCTCCTTAGCCGCTCCTCATAGCTGAGGCAGCTAGGCTCGGAATCAATCTCGTAACCCTGCGCTGAACTCTCATGGCATCTATGTCCTTCCGGAACTGTGGGACCAGAACTGTACACAATATTCAAGATGTGCCCTCACTGAATTCCTGTACAATGTTAATACCACCTCTTTTGATTTATAAATTACCCCCTCCTCATACAGCCTAAAACCCTATTTGCTTTACCTATAGCTGCCTGGCATTATGCTGTCTGCTTACCTCCCAGATCTATCACCACCCCCAGATCCTTCTCCTGTTGACATGCTCCAAATTACCCCTTCCATCCTGTAATCTCTATTTTCATTATTCTTTCCCATCCCCAACACCTTACACTTGCTCAGGTTAAATTACATCTACCAATCTTCTGCCCAATCCATGCAAGTATCAATACTCCTGAATCTGATCACCACCCCTCTGCTATCCACCTTACTCCAAGGTTTGTGTCATTTGGAAAGCTTACTCTTCATCCCATTATCCAAATCATTGATGTAAATAATGAATAGTAATGATCTGAGTACTAATCCCTGAGGTACCCGCTACTTACATCCTCCCAGAAAGACATCCTCCCACTCACAGCCACTCTCTGCTTCCCACCACTAAGCCAGTTTGCAATCCAATTAGCTACCTGACCAGCCACTCCTCAAACTCTCACTTTGGCTAACAACCTCCGATGTGTACCTTATCAAATGCCTTTCTAAACATCTAGATATACTATGCCCACTGCCTTTCCCTCATCCACCCAATCAGACACTGCTTCATCTAACTCTAAAATATTTGTTAAATAGAACTACCTTTGGTAAACCCGTGCTGACTACCCTTTAATTTGAATCACTTATTTTAATGTGCATGATGTGCATTTACTCACATTTATTTAAAAGCAGGTGCAGGCAGTGGTGCATGTCAGGCAGTGTGCATGTGCAGCTGTGCATGTGCAGCAGGTGCAGGCAGTGGCGGGGTGCAGTCAGTGGTGGAAGTGCAGCAGGTGCAGGCAGTGGCGGGGTGCAGAATGTGCAGGCAGTGGTGGATGTGCAGAGGGTGCAGGCAGTGGCCGATGTGCAGTGGGTGCAGCAGTGGTGAGGCCGAAATAGAAATTTGTAGACATGAGGATTGAGAGATTTTTGTGGGAGATGAGACAATTAAATATGTAGATTCTTCATTCTGTAGGAAGGATTGTAGACATAGAATTCTGTGCAGTTTTGAAGGAGCAGGAGTTAGGGACATTGAAGGAAGGGAAAACAAGATTGTATCGGTCATGGCAGGAAGAAGTTGGTTGTGGTGCACCTCGGTGTGAATGATGTAGGGAACGTTTACTCAGAGGTTTTGTAAAATAGATACAGGATATTGAGTAAGCAGCTGAAAGCAAAGGTTGTGAGGTCATGTTTCTGGGATTCTACCAAGATTAGGAAACTATATAGAAATTATGAGCAGAGCGACTGAAGGAGACAGGGCTTTATACACTGAAAGGAGGCGGTTACGAGGAGATATGATAGAGATGTTTAAGATAATGAAAGGTAGAGATAAAAAAGTGCCGATGAATTAATTATTCATCAGAGTAGACAGTGATAGGACCAGGGCCACAGCTTGAGAGTAAAGAAGAGGAGAGTTAAGACGGTAGTGAGCAGGGACTTTCACTGAGAGATCGTTAATGCATGGAATGGTCTCCTGGAAAGGTAGGGGCACAGAAAAAAGTAGAGAAGTTTAAATTAGAATTAGATAGGTACCTGGAAGTTATGGGATGTTGACAGGACTTTTAGTAGTTTGAGCATTGATGGGTGATTGTGTGCATGTGTACGGAGTGCTGTTGGTGGGGAGTCTTGTCAAGGGGGTTATGTGGTTGATGTGTGTTTTTAACCAAGCTAATGCCCCTCCCCTGAGGGAAGAAAAGGTAAATAAATAAATAAACAATAAATAAATATAAAAACTACAAAAACACTTTTAAAAAAAAACTCCAAAAACTCCAAAAAAAATAAATCATTAATTGAAAACATCTTTTTGCATTTTCTTCCTTGGATCTCGTGTAGATGGGTCGGTGTGGTGTTCGTGCAGGCATGATGGGCTGAATGGCCTCCACCCATGTTGGTTTTCCTTGTTTCTCCGAAACCGCACGCATGATTTTGATGAAACTTGACCATAACTTTCATCACCAGTGATGTACCAAAGTGTATCGACCACATCAAAATCTGCGCTCATCAAGCGGGTCTACAGGAGGGTTTTTGACCCCCAAAAATAGGTATTTGCTCTCTTCTCCGAACTACACACACAATTTCAATGAAACTTGACCACAACTTTAACCACCTGTGACGTACCTAAGTTTGTTCATAGCATCAAAAAATTCAGGGTCTAAGGAGGTCTGCAGGGGCTTTGAGTGACTTGCTCCTGATCCAGGTGAGCATCAGGACAGGTGGTCCTGTGTTTATTTGAGCACTGTGTCCAGTCACAATGCTTTGCTCTCATTGTTCACCCTTGATGGTCAAGTCATACTTGATCGCCATGTTATTGTAATACTAGTAGTTATTGCAATATATAAATACTGTTGTGAAAAATATAGCATGTATTTTTCACAGCAGTATTTTTTTTCAATAATCTACTGTACTGCATAACACTGCATCAGCAGCAAAGTCGGGCTCAGGAGTGACGTACACAGACAGTGGGACAAATTTGTAATTGAATCCCTGTCTGACAATATACATTCACTCATAATGGTGACTTAATTATCAGTCATTTCAATATTTTTGCATGTCCAATCTGATGTGCCATACTCTGTGTTCCAGAGTGTCGGTGCCGCCGAAGCACTTTCTTGGCAAGAGTTATATTGGATGGTTTGCCAGTGTCTTCCCAGCAATAGTTGTAATTTGTTCAGGGTACCGTCGATAGCTCACATGCTCTTCACGAAGGACAACGTGGAATCTTTCACATCCACCAACTAACTGCTCAATTTAACGTCCATCCGAGGGAAGGCACATATTGATGAATCACCCTGCCTGTGAAACACCGGGACGACAGTTTATAGCCGGGTCGGGATTCAAACCCAGGTTAGACAGCTTAGAGGTGAGTGTGCGTATCTCTTGGCCAACCTGCCAGCCCGTTTTCCATGTCCGGATTTATAATCATGCAAAATAATGGTTCCATCAACTTTCAAAAGGTGTTTCAAATCTTCGTGCCTCCATTGTTATTATCGTTATTATTCAAGTGCAGACCTGGACTATTGTTACCCTCGCCACCGAAGCTGGATGGAGGTTGTTTTCACCCCTGTCTATCTGTCTTTCTGTTTGGTTGTGAGGAGGATATCTCTGGACGGATTCAGACGAAATTTGGTGGAGAGCTTGGATATATGACACCGACGAAATCATTCGATTTTGGTGAACATCCAAATCCGGATCTGGATCCAATAATTTTAAAAGTGATTTTTCACCATTGAGTGACAGGGTGAAAATATAGCATGATATCTCAAAAAGTTATGAACAGATTCGGACAAATCTTGGTGGATGAGTTAGTTAGGTGACGAGAACAAGCCGATCAAATTTTAGTTCATTTCTGAATCCAGATCCGGCCTATCAGTGGGATACAAAACGTAGACTAATCAGCTTGGCGGAGCCATGCACTCTACCGAGTGGCCGTTCTAGTTTTTGTTGCATAAATTTGTGGTCACAACAGATGTAGAGTTGATAGTATTTATCATGTTTCCATGCACCTGTTTAACCATGGTGGAACATTTAAACTTTGGAAAGATAAAATGTAGGGGAAAAAAAAATCCACACTTCCTGTTGAGGTGAGTGAGAAATAAGATTATTCTCAGGTTGGTATTCGAAGGGTAGTTTTAAAAGTTGGAAGAAAGAGATTATAATCTACAACAGTCCCAAAAAGTAAAATGTGTTTTTCAGGAAATATACATATACGAGTATATTGAAAAAGGGGAAAAAGTTTGCATTCCTTGAACTATGTGAATATCTCATTCGTTGAGCCCTTTGAACAGCCCTCCATTATATCTGTGAGCCGCAAGTCCCGTTGATTGTAAGTCAAAGGAAATTCATGTAGTCCTATCTATTTTATGAACTTGTTATCTGAAGGTTCTGTGGTTACTGATTTTTTTTTTAAACAACTTTCCACTCCATAAAGCTCCACACTTCTTGTTGGGTCCCATTCAGGTTTTGTTCGAAAAGACATATTGTGTACATCGTTACAATTTAAAATTGATATGTTATAGCTCATAAGATGTTTAAATAAAGGTCATGGTTTGTGGGATCTAATGAGGCTACAATATCAAAGATTATGAATCTGATTTCTGTTGGATCGTGTGTGCATTTGGATGCGATCGATATCTCAATTTTTTTTCTTGAGTGCAAAACTTATTTATTTTTGTCGATGTAATTACTTTGTTGACAATTTTTGTTCCGAATCACACAGCAGTCCAGAAAAGGCCATTTATTTATTACATACTAATGGGGACAGGGGTGGTTTGAGGCTTTGTATACAAAACACATATGATTGTAATGAACTTATGCAGTGTCGCATCTGTACAAATCTCGATTGTTGTACTGTATTAACATTTACCGTCGTTTATTTTCAATAATTGATAGTTTGTTTTTTTCTTGAATAATACGGGACTTGCAATATGACGTGATCCACCCCAGATTGTTTGGTGAGTATGCACATAAACTACTAGAAATAGCGATCTTCGGGGCATGTGAACGTCTATCGTGCATGCACAACTGGGGTTGTTCCCTAAAATGGCTCACAAAGCTTCTAAAAGAAGCTACAAATACTTAAAAAGTATTTGAGAGAAATCTGGGGGTGTTCACCTCTGCACAATGAAAGAGTTGAAGGGAGACGCTGTATCTGGTTTGGCTGATTCCGAATACCAATGCAAAGGATGTGCAGTCTCTGGGGCTTGTGAATGTATGGTTGTAATGGTTCTGGTGCCACGAGATAAATTATATTAGATTGTGTGTGTGCGCTGCTCCGCTCACTTGTATGACCAGGAAATTGTAGGAACTCGACACCTGACATCCACGAACATTTCTCGTACTTCCTCTATTTTTGTGCATCTAATTTACATCCAGTAATGCAATAATTATGGTTAACCATATTGAAACTGCCATCCCTTCGTTCAAATGCTGAAAATTATGTTGAAATGACCATCTGTATTGCAGATTTTGTGCTAGCAATGACAGGTTAAAAGTACCCCACAGTTAGTGCAAGTGAGTCACTGAAAACCCACACACACAGCACATGTGCAAAAGGCTTTGTTGGCATTCATTTCATACTTCATTCCAAAAGTCTTGTATTGTCAAAAAAACATTCTGAAAAAAGTGAGCGGCATGCACAAAATGCTGAACTTGAGGCTTCCTGTACCACTAATGATGTGAATAATTTAAAGTGGAATTGTAACCAGGTAATAATAAGACATAAATAATAATAAGACATAAACAAGCCGGTAGGCGGCGATGGGTCACCGAGCATGGAAACTATAAGATATAGAGCAAAATGGATGTCATATAGCGGATAGGGAATCACCTTAAGATTATGCATATCAAATCTCATCCAGTTCCATCTACTGATAACTACTCGGTATCCATTTGAATGAAAAGTACCGAAAATGCGGTTTGAAATCGGAAATCCCCAAAGTTCGAGGGGGTGCTGTGGGTGAACAAAGATCTAAATCGAAAATCCGGCTCGATCGTTTGTGCACAATGTATTCCAGACGATTAGTGTGAATTTTCATGACCATCCGACCATAACACTAGGAGGAGTAGCATTTGGCGCGAAGGCACCTCCAGCTCTCGCATATTATCGATTTTTGCACTAATTGACCTTTGACCCCTGACCTAAGCGAAATCGGTCAATATGTCCTGAGGCAAAGTTGTAGTACTCATTGAGTACCATGAACCTGTAAAGTTTCATTCGTATCGATGCACTCACCTGGTCGCTAGGGGGCCTTCAATTTTTGCCAATTTTCACGCATACCCTAATTGTAGGGTCGCTGCGGGTAAAGTATTCCATATATCACAAAAACCGGAATATATTTGATAGAGCATCACCTGTAGATCATTCGTGCCAAATTTCATAACCCTACGTGGGATAATGGCTTTCGGAATTGATTTCGCGTGAACGGTACCGATTTTGACGGTTTTTTGGTTGTTGCTAGGGAACCAAAGCGTCCCTAGCAACCATCACAATTTCCAAAGCACAAGGTCATAAGATGTACCTACCACCAGAGTTTGGTCAAAATCCGCCCACGTTTACTACCAATTATGCTGATGACAAACAAACAAACATCCAAACAAACAGACAGAATTACTGACAATAAGGGTCACCTATTTCGACGACCCAAAAATAAAGAGTATACTAGCAGGAAGATAAAGGAGAGCAGAGGACCGGAGAACAAAAGGCAAGATCAGGAGAAAGCAGGATTCCAAGGAAAGGCATTACAAACCACAGTCCTGATGCTCCAAATGACCTTGCTGTGGATTGCTGGGCTGGTTTGAAATTGCAACAACAAATAAACGTTAACTAAGCTCAACTGTTTACCATGGACACTCGCATCAAATATAAATGCAGTATTTCTGTTGGATCGTGTGTATTTGTGTGCATTGCAATACATTTACGAAAATGACCTTTTAACTACGAGTATGTGTTGAAAAGCAATGCCTCCTTTTCTTTTTCTTCAAAGCAGGTAAAGATATTTGAATGAAACAAAGACAGATACTAACATTCTTTATTCTACCATGGTGCATATTTATATTTCAACGTAATCACCAATTCGGTCCACACATTTCTGCCAACGTTGAAGTAATTTTGCGATACCGTCACAATGGAACTGTGTGTTCTGATGACTTAACCAGTGCTGCACAGCAGCCTTGACATCATCCTCAGAATAAACAAGCTCTCCATGAAGGTATTCCTTAAGTTTGGGGAAGAGAAGAAAATATGACAGAGCCACGTTGGGGTTGGTGAGACTTTGTGGTGGCAATCCATTCACCATCTCTTACTCTCAGGATCGTAATGGGGCACCCAACTCTCATCTCCAGCCATCTCATGTCCAGTCAGTCATCTCAAATCTCATCTCCAGTGCTTCACACTTTACAGCACTGACAATGTTGTGCTGCCCTCTGCCATCTTGACTAATGTAGCACTGAGACATGTCGTGTCATAATCACAAAACTTCGCATCCAGTGGTGGGAAGAACTATTGTTTGGACTGTGCTTTGTTTCATTCAAATATCTTTACCTGTTTTGGAGAAAAAGAAAAGGAGGCATTACTTTTCAACGTGCCCTCGTACTCATGAAATATTTACGAAAACATAACAATCTTCTGGATCCTTCTGAGTTTGCTTGCTTCTGTATCCACCTTGTCCACCCTATGCATCCTCTCCAAACACCTCATTCCTCCCCAAACCCTTTATTTGTCAAAGTCTACCTCTATTTTGTCCTTCATCCCTGCTGTTGGTGTTTTCCTCTCTCTCTACTGTTCCTTTCATTCTGTTATGTCCTGATGCATTCTATGTTCTAGCTCTTTGACTAGCCTTGACCTTGTATCTAAAAAAACAATTCAGTACAAGTGGAATGAATACACAAATAAACTTTGGTCATTAAGACTACTTCAAGTGGTTAAAAAGGTTAATCACAAAAGAGATCTTGCAATAGCCCATCGGATAACTGAAATGATCGGTCAAATGATGATACAAGCATCAAATTTGGCATGCGTGTTCCTCTTGGGTCCCTTTTTTATATTAAAAAAAAAAAAAATTATCACTTAAAATTCCAAGATTGTTGCCATTTTTCAAGACAGATGGCGTTGAATTATGGTTTTCCGTAAAGATGGCATAATAATTGATAGTTCAATTTGAATGATTATGCCGAATTTGATGTTGCTCCTTTCAAAGCTCTCTGATCCTTTTTTATTTTATTTTAATTTTTAACCATTTTGGTACCATTGGGGGAAATTATGCAACTTCCAATATAACATTTTTACTGTCATGCGAGTATGACTGGTATTGTGGCATTAATCTGGATTATAATTAGGATTGCAAATAAAGTTAGTTTCAATAATGTCTAAAATAAAATTTCAATTCAGTTTAAAAGCCATGAACTCAAGATAAATGTTTATGTCTCCATTGATGTTTATTTTCAACATATATCATTAATATAAATATGGTGTAACCAAAATGTACGTCTTGTGAAATTGTAGCATGACGATAGAGTGTACCAAGGCTGAATCAGCAATTCTACGATCTAAAACTTGCTTAATGCTCCTGATTATTATAGAAAATCAGTCTCGACGTGTACAAGTACATCGTGCTGTGCAAATGAAGCCAAAGCAATAACATTAGCACCTTCCATGGCATTCTGTGTTGCATCTACATTTTGTGACTTCCTGGCAACATTCCACAATATGGGGAAGTGTAGTCCAGCAGATGTCACATTTAATTTTGTTGAATCCATCCCAAGTTGGCAGGGCTCTGAGATTCTGGCTGGCACACTGTTGACCGGCTCCATATACATCCTGTCTTGTCGGCATCACACTTGGTATGCTGTAGGAGGGTAGATCGAGTTGGGATTTATTCATAATAACTCTGCTTTCTGGCCAATACGTCCAGCTCTGCATCATTAGCATTAGTAGTTTTACTGGATCTGTCATACATTGTGATGACAAACATCTCCAGACTCTGAGGGCAATTACCTTCAACTGTTGGTGGATATTGGTTGAGCTTTGTAAGGATGTCTGATGCCTTGGCGCACATCCCCTGTCAGCCATGCAGACTTTTTTTTTTCCTTTGAAACGGAAAGCAGATGTTACATCACAAACGGTGAAAGCATGAAAAAATGACTATTCAGCTCATCTTGGCCGGGCCAATTGACAATGTTTGATCTGTTTATCTCAGCTATCTTATCTGCGCAGAAGTGAAAGAGCTCCATCTTGTTGTTTTCTCGTCGAAAGCCCTACCAGTTGTTTTGGTGTGTTGGTGGCACCAGTCACCCTCCTTCTGGCTCCTCACGCCCTTATTTTAGACTTCAGGCTAAACGACAGGTACACATTGAACACAATATCCGTTCTGCTGTCCTTGGCAGATTATGCTTCTAGTGTGGGGAGGACATCATCTTTGGCATAATCATCAAATGTCTTTGGCATGCATGGTTGTAGGGTATTCAATAATGCTGAGCCATCAATGATGATAACATCTGCTTCTGGTTCACTGTCTGACTTCATCACCTGGGCTTCAAAAATTTCAACTAGCTGAGATTTCTGACAACTGTGGAGCTTTCCCATTGTCACTCAAAGCTGCAGTTACTGACTGCTTTTCATGATAAAATAACTCTTGTAGATAACACTGTCTGCTCTGGCAGGAGATGAAAAGGAGAGAGAGAGAGAAAGAGAAAAAGAGAGACAGACAGACAGACAATAATCTACTATGTATCACTCGGAACCGATTCTTGTTGAAGAAGGCAAGCTTGTTCCTGTTGATGAGCTGTTATAACAAGCACTCATCTCCAGATTCTAACCCATCCATGAATTTCTGGAACTGTTCTCTTCCATTCTCAGTAATTGCCAATCATTTCGGCAGCATGAGGGTGTACAATGTCTTCAATGTTTAAAGTGAGAAAGTCACCTGACTCTTCCTGGAAAGGATTACCCATGCCCTACATTGCTGTTATCAGTTTGCATACTTTCTAAGAAATAATCTATGTTGACTCTCTTTATTCATGGTGGTTGATACATTCTGTTTCATCTTCAGCTTTTGATGCTGCCTCATACTAAGCAACCAAATGGCTCACTTCAAGGCTGGCAACCATACACCTGAGGACTGATGGATCCTCAGTCCAGCCAACTGCTCTCCCATCACATTTTATGACTGCATTAGCTTGTTCATGGGTTTGATCAATGGCTATTGCTAAGAACTCCTGCCCAGATTTGTGCACCACAAAGTTCCACTTTTGAAAGTCCATGGCCAGGTGTGGATGACGGTGCTCCAGAGACAGCATGTCTCTGAGATGAATAGGAAGCCACAGTGCGTAGTTGACATTGTTGTTGGCGAAGAAGTAAGGTATTAATTTGGAGAGTGCTTCACAGTACTAATGTAAAGTTGGCTTCTCTGAATGACCTTACCAGTGAGAGAATGGTCAGCTTCATTGCCGTAACAAGATACCAGTACTGAAACTGATTGCCTTACAGTTTGCATCTCTCACACTATCTTCAAAGGTAATCAATCGATCTTCAACTGTATCATTAACCTCCGCCATCGAAGATCGGAGGTTACTGTTTTCACCCCTTTCTGTTTGTTTGTTTGTTTGTTTGTTTGTGAACAGTATAACGGAAAAACTCCTTGACGGATTTCGACGAAACTTGGTGGGGGGGTTAGGTATGGTCCAAGGATCATGCCATTAAATTTTTGGACTTGGTCCCCCCCCCCCCAAAAAAAAAATTGTTAGAGAATTATTTTTTTTTTTTTTGCATTTCTACATGTTTTAAGTGATTTCCACCCCCCCCCCCAAAAAAAAAATTGTTAGAGAAAAAAAATTTTTGCAACTTTTTTTCAACAAAATTTTGATTTCTTTTTTTTGCATTTCTACATGTTTTAAGTGATTTCCAACCCCCCCCCCAAAAAAATTGTTACCCCCCCCAAAAAAAATAAGAGAAAAATTTTTTTTGGGCATTTCTACATGTTTTAAGTGATTTCCAACCCCCCCCCCCAAAAAAAAATTGTTAGAGAAAAAAAATTTTTTGCAACTTTTTTTCAACAAAATTTTGATTTCTTTTTTTTGCATTTCTACATGTTTTAAGTGATTTCCAACCCCCCCCCCCCCCAAAAAATGTTGGAGAAAAGAACTATAACTGTCAGCACTGTTGACATATTTAATGAATAAGATATAAGGTTCACTTGAGTGACCCAGCTGTATTGGCGGCGGAGGTTTTGCACTCTACCGAGTGCTCCCCTCTAGTTGCAGCTGTTTTCATAAGCTTGTAGAGACAGCATGCCATTACCTTGGTGTGCGTGACGTGTTCTCGTGACACTTGCCACTGACAGAAAAGACTGTGCAGCCCAGATGATGTGACCACTGCCTCACTGAGAGCATTTGTCCACCCACTGTCTTGGAGCAGAGTTTTAAATGGCCATTTCAATTTGTAGTCGTCTGAACATAATTTTTTTTTTTATTCTTCACAATAGTACTCAGGCCAGTGCCACTGGATTTGCTTGGCCAGTGAATAAATTGGCTGGTCCATGGTGATGACAGGTATTTATCCCTGCATTTAGTAATGCCACCGTGTCTTTGATTTTGTCCATCACGTACGTTATGGTGGCAACAGAATGAGCTTCATCTTGAAACCATGGCAAGAGTGATGCTATGCTGACTTCAAACTCTGTTTCTCTCTAGTGATGCAAGGTGGGCTGACCAACTTACACTGACAGCATTATTCACTTTTTTTTGTTTTTTTTTTGTATACCTTGTCGAGGCTCGTATGAGAGCGAACACACAATGCACAGCAAGGGGGGCATGAGACAGAGGGGTGGGAGTGGAAAAGGACAAAACAGTGGGGAACAGAGACATTAGGAGATCTGTGGAAGGGAGAGGGATGGGGCAGGGAACATGGGGAATACAAGATGGATATTACAGGGACTTTCAAAAAGGAAAGCAGGGAATTTGAAGGAGGTGGTTTGGGGTGGATTAACGGGTAGAAAAGATCGAGGATTTGGATGGGGGATGATAGAGGGTGTGGTGAACAGCTGTTTTGAAGGCCTGGAGGGAAGAATGGGATTGAATAGAGTGAGGGAGTTTATTCCAAAGGCGGAGAAAAAGAGGAATGAAAGAGTGAAGGTGAGCAGTGATTCGTGATTTTGGTAGTTTTACCAAGAAGGGGGTTGTTGGCCGTCCTTGAGCGCCCTGCGGAAATGTGGTGGGGACAAAACGCAGAGAGAGCAAGGGGGGGGGCGAGGCTGGAGAGGAACGATAGAAGACAGAAAGACCACCGACCTGCCTGCAGTGAGAGAGTGAGAGGCCAAAAGACTCAGCCTCATTGCGAGAGATGCCAATGATCCGAAATGCCCTGGTTTCCACAGCGTGAAGCCGAGAAAGGTGGGAGCAGAAGCACCAGCCCAGAGGGAGAGCAGTACTCCATCAGGCTGCAGACGAAAGCTTTGTAAGGGTCAGGAGCTCAAGTGGGCCAAGGAAGGACTTTGCACGACGGAAGATTCCCAGTCAGCCAGCGACTGGCTTTGGAGGGGAGGTTTGAAATGTGGCTTTCCCAGGAAAGGTCATAGCAGATAGTGAGACCCAGAAGCTTGAAAGAAAGGACTTCTTCCAAAGCATTGTTGAGAAAGTGGATGGGGGGATTTTCTAAATGGTCCTTTCGGAGAGACATAGTGAGAGTGTGAGATTTGTCCGGATTGAAAGACATGTTCCACGTGTTGGACCAGTTTGTGATTTTATCCAGATCAGCAGTGAGCGAAGAAGCTGCTGCTTGCCGGTCTGAGGATGACAGATGGAACGGCAGAGGGTGGAGTCGTCAGCAAAGAGATAAAGAGGATTTTCCAGAGAGTCGGAGAGATCATTGATGAAAACAGAAAAAAGAACAGGGCCCAAAACGCTACCTTGAGGAACTCACGCCTGGAGAGGAAGAGGGATGAAGGAACTCCATTTAGGGCCACAATTGACTGCGACAGGAGAGGAAGTCTGCGAGCCATGAGTGGAGATGGCCTTGGATACCATAGGAAGAGAGTTTGGTGAGCAGGGCAGGGTGCCAGACCGTGTCAAAAGCACGTGATATATCCAGGGATATAGCTCTGATTTCATGTCCGGCATTGAGGACCTTAATCCATTGTTGGGAGAGTAGAAGCAGCATACCAGGGTAGAGTGACCTGGTCTGAAACCAAATTGATGATCGGAAATCAAGTCATTGGAGAAGAGGAAGGATTTTAATGTCTGAAGTGATGATGGATTCCATAACCTTGCTGATGATTGGCAGAAGGCTGATTGGTCTGTAGTTGCAGGGATCTGTTGTTGCACCTTTTTATGCAGGGCAGTGATGTTTCCTGATTTCCAAGCAGATGGCAGATGACCTTGAGCAAATGAGAGGGTGAATGGAACAGAGAGAGGTGAGCAGAGCAGAAGAGCAGGCTTTGAGGACACGTGGGCTGATGCCGTCTGGTCGGTTGCAGAATCTGAGTCGCGTTTGACAGCAAGCTCCCACCTTGTCAGGAGAAAAGGACACAGAGTCCAGGGACAGTTGGGTGTGACTGGGTAAGGTGGGTAGAAAAAAGCGATGGGTTTTGGACACAAGATTTCGATGCAAACACCGAGTTTAGGCATCAGCCTTTTCACGTGCGGTATCAGCAGTGCGGCCATTTGAGGTAAGGGAGGGGATGGAGGGGAACATACACCAGAAACAGATTTGATTAAACGCCACCAGGATTTGAGGAGGGAGAGAGGTTTTGAGAGTTCAGACTTGAGATGAGAAAGATGTTGTTTTCTGACTCTCCTGAGGGTAGATCCACACTTGTTCCGAGCTTTATGGAAGGAACTGAGATTGCCCTCAGTTGGGTTTGCTTTCCATGAGGCAAAGGCAAGTTGTTTCAGGACAACTGCCTCGCCCACAGCTTCAGTGAACAAAGGGCGGGAGGAAGGTTAGGACAACTGAAGACGAGAGGGATAAATCTGTGCATGAGGGAGAGCAAGTTTCTTTGAAGGAATTCCCAGGATGAGTTGATGTTGGAGAAAGTAGCGATAGGAAGACCAGTCTATAAGTTTGATGGCTGCTTGGAGACCCTGCCAGTCGGCTTGAGTGAAATGCCAGACGCGACAGCGGTGAGGTGGTTCTCTGATAATAGCCAGAGAGATGTCCACTTTGACAGGACATGGTCAGAAGAACCGTTGGAGCTGAGGAAGAGCAACAGATATTGTCAGGGAATTTGTCAAAATCAGATCCAGAAGAGATGGAGTACCATTGGTTGAGATTCGGGTAGGGACGTTGACCAATTGAGTCAGTCCCAATGAGTCGCAGAAAGCTTTTGCTGAAGTTCCATGACAGGTGAGAGAGGTACCCACACCTAGCCAACTGGCATGATGACAATTGAAGTCTCCACATATGAGGAAAGAGAGTTTGGATGAGAAGATAGAAGTTGGTCCATGTTTTCAGATAGTGAGGTGTAGATGGAGTCATCACTGTTAGGTGGACGGTACAGGTACACATATAAACATGAGGTGGGAGTGGAGGAAGCCGTAGCCAGAGGTATCCTGGGGGTGTGGGGGAGTGAGGGCAGTGCATGGAGAGTGAGGAATAGAGTCTTTGATGAAGAGAGGCAACTCCTCCACCAGGACGAGGCTCAGGTCTGTCTACACGGAGGAGGGAGTAACCAGGAGAGATACTTGGGAGTCAGACACGTCTTGAGGGAGGAAAGTTTCTGTAGGCAGATTATGTCTGGTTTGCCAGTGGCACCTGTATGGAAAGATCTGAAAGGTTTGAGCGAAGGCCCCGGATATTTGAGGTCCACACTGTTAATGAAGAGGAGGGGAGGAGACTTTGGGTGCAGGGTGTGGGAGGGGAGGGGGAGGGTAGGACAAGGACGAGGGGGGGAGGTAAGGAGGATTGTTGAAAGAGTGTGGGGGATTGCAGAATAGCTAGGGGAGGGGCTGGATGAGGAGGAGAAAAGGCTCTGTGGTGCTGGGGGAAAGGGGGGACAAGAGAGGGGGCAGAAGGCAGTTGAGGATTTGAGGAGGTGAAATGAAGAGATGGAGGTGAGAGGCAGTGGAAGGAGGCAGCTTTGTGGATGGGAGGGGGGCAACTTTGAGAAGGGTGAGTGAGGGGGGGTGAATTGGTGGAAGAAGGGTGAGTGGGGAGAGTTGAGGGAGAAAGGTGAGGAGGGAGTTTTTGAGAAAGGTGAGAGGGAGGCTTGGAGGAGAAGTATGTGATGGTTGCTTTGAGAGTGAGGGTGAGAAGGGTGAGTTGGCACTGAAATTGCATAAAAAGAATGGTTCATGGAAAGCGAACATTCATAGGAAACTGGGGTTTTTAAGTTTTAAGGCGCTGTCACACCTTGACGATTTAGCCAGCATATGCCGACTTATGAAAAATTTGTCTAAAACGCTGGCAAACGTCGAATACGGTATGGGTAAGTTGTGTATACGTTAGGAGTACGCCGAAAAACGATGAAGTACGCTGTCATATTTCGTGGTACGTCTCGTACATTGTGAAATTTCAAGCATGGTGAAAATTTTACGACGTATGGCTCACCGTTCCGCAATGCTGGCCATGTTGTAGGCTCGTTTACGCGATTGTTGACAACACGTCGACACAAGTTCCTTGTAAGTTACTCGTAAGTCGAAACACGTCGAGGTAATGTTTAGCATACCCGAAACTTATTTTCTCCGTCAAGGCCCATTTTCTTTTCTCCTTGGCTCCGTGAAGGCACGTGACGAAATATCTGAAGTTGTTGTTGTTGTTGTTGTTGTTTTTTTTATTATTTTTTTTTTAGTTTATCACGAATTTTAATATATATTCAGACATTTGCTTTTAAGTTTCGACGTCGACGTGACAATATCCTCAAACAGAAAAATATTCACAGAGGAGGAACTAAGAATAAGACATGAGCAACTGAAGAGGCAATCGGACGTGACGTAACGGCACGTGACGAAATATCGGAAGTTATTGTTGTTTTTTTTGTTGTTTTTAAACGCTGCCAATATGCCATAATATGGTAGCTGTAAATTAGAAACACGTTTCGTAAGTTCTCCGGTCGTCCGGAAGACGTCATTCAATACGTCTACATACGTCAATATGCGTTGGAGGTACGTTACACATAGGTTCAAAGCACGTTACTCATAGGTTAGAAATAAGTTTCGGGTACGCTAAGCATTACCTCGACGTGTTTCAACTTATGAGTAACTTACAAGTAACGTGCCTCGACGTGTGTCAACGATCGCATAACGTGCCTCGACGTGTGTCAACAATCGTGTAACGTGCCTATAACACGTTACTCATAGGTTATAAATAGTTTCGGGTACGCTAAACATTACCTCGACGTGTTTCGACTTATGAGTAACTTACAAGTAACGTGTGTCGACGTGTGTCAACAATCGCGTAACGTGCCTATAACACGTTACTCATAGGTTATAAATAAGTTTCGGGTACGCTAAACACTTACCTCGACGTGTTTCGACTTATGAGTAACTTACAAGTAACGTGCCTCGACGTGTGTCACCGATCGTGTAATGTGCCTACAACACGTTACTCATAGGTTATAAATAAGTTTCGGGTACGCTAATCATTACCTCGACGTGTTATGACTTATGAGTAACTTAACAAGTAACGTGTGTTCGACGTGTCTCAACGATCGCATAACGTGCTACAACTTATGGCCAGCGTAGCGGAACGTGTGAGGCATACGTCGTAAAATTTCAAGCATGCTAAAATTGAGGACAACCGCAAAGTACAACGATGAAAGCCAGCGTACTACGACGTATGGCAGTGTTTTCAGCGTGTTCTTAACGTATACAAAACTTACCCATATATTCGACGTGTGCCAGCCTTTAGACAAATTTTCATAGGTCGGCATACGCTGGCTAAATCGTCAAGGTGTGACTGCGTGGTTGACACTTTCAATTTTCAGGCGGTTATGATTTTAAATCGGCGTGCGGCAGGTTTTTAACAGGCTACGCCACGAGTTCGTCGGCGATACGTGCAGCGCGCTATGCCTAAGTTAAACCATCGTTGGGCATAGGTTTGTGAACGCCGAAAACAGGCTAAGCATTCGTTGGTATAAGTTAATCTAAAGACAACGAAACATTCTGTGCTCATTACTAATATGTTATGCATACGACCAACACGTTATGAAGACAACCAAAACTTTAAAAAAAACATCAAAATTTCAGCGTACGCCAACGTTTTACATACATTTTATATACGTTGCCATTGCTGGCTAAATCTTCAAGGTGTGACAGCGCCTTTAGGTTAGAGATGCGATTAAACACGTTTCTTGAGGGATGCAATAAAGGCGAATTCAGAGAACGGAGAGAAGAAACGCTGTAACAGTTGGATGTTTTTTAGGCAAGGTATGAAGGAAAGGTCGAATTGAGAGCAGTCTGTTTCAATAGAGAAGTAGTGCATTCTGATACAGTGAAGTGTTCCTTTCAAGGCTTATGTGATGCTAACCTTTTCAAGGCAATCATACTCTGGTGTCAAGTGGGGCCTCAGTCAGCCTGACCTTTGTAAAGACAGATTTTGGGGCTTTGGCTAGAGGAGGATTAGGTTTCTTCTTTGTGAAGTAAGCTGGTCTGATGTTGGTATGGGTGTCGGGGAGTTCCGGAACGGTCTTCACCTTGCCTTCTTTGATGGGGATTGACTCTCGCATCTTGCCTTTGTTGTTGGGGCTGGGATGCTGGAAGATGGAAATGCTTGTTCCATGAAAAGAGGTTGTTGCTTTTGCAGCAGTTGAGTTGTGGTCAATGTTGTGCGTGGCAGATGTTGTGAACAACCCTTTTCTGAGAACTGTTTGGAAAACTACTGAATCTTAGAGTACACTGGTTGACCACTGCTTCCCCAATTTGTGCTGAGATTTCTAAAACTCTGTCAAATGAAATAATGATGCCATTGTCATGGAGCAGTTCCACCAAATGTCTCTTCCTGGTCTTGGCAAATATAGACAGCTCCATGTATCCACGGAATATGGTGTCAAGATATAAATTGAATGCCTACAAGTGTCTGCACCTTCTTTGTGCCTCACATTGCAGTTGTACTGAAACAGCTGAGCCATCGCTACATCTGTTTTGGATGCACCAAATATTAGCTGTGATTTGATGTCTGCACCATGTTCAATCATACTCACAAACTGAAGAAGCGTCTTCAACACATCTTTCATGAAATTGTCTATCACATTTAGACTTTTGATCCTGCATGTTATGGCATATGATTTTGGCAGCTTTGGCAAGAAGAATAGCTCAGTCTACTCAGATGTTTTTACCTACATCTTTGTAGAAGGCAAGAAGTACACCCCACCCTATTTGGTGGGCTTTGGGCTCAGACATTTGTATAATTCCGTCCATCCATCCATTGGGACCATACTCTATGCAGAGCGTTGGTGCTGCCTAAGCAGTCTCCTTGGCTATTGGGTACAATCCTGGAAGGGTCGCCACTCCGACACAGTATACCAGCATGCTGGCACTCATTTTTCCGACCTCCGAAGGATGACAGGCTGAGTCAACCCCACCTTGTATTAATTCAACAACAGCGTGGGATTTGAACTCGGGATACTAGGATCTCAAGCCCACCACCCTAACCATTAAGCCAACACCAGGCATATTTGTATAATTACCTTTTCTCTAAGCCTGGTTGAATTGACTTCTGGTGATTCTAATCCCAGTTGCTAAAGTCACCTCTTATATAGGTTAGCCAGATCAGAAAGCCTGAATATGGCAGAGATGGTATCATCATCGACAGTTTTTGTCTCTGTGATAGTAGGTGACCAGCTCAGAAAATGCCAGCAGATACACTTCACTTCCAGGTAAGCTTTGATCGCTCTGCTCATGTTGTAGGGTTTTCATATGAGCCCTCTCGCTCTCTCTGGTTATTCAGTCCTACCAAGCAAGCAGGATGATACTTTAACTCTTGTGCCACAACATTTCCACCACTCAATGTAGCCAGAAGCCTTCCGTCATTGAGATTCCAGACACATTCATTCAATCGATAATTGAGTTGCATAGTCATGGCTTGTCTCGATTCAGAATAAAAAACATTCAGATTGTTTTTGACCAATTTTGGTTCTTTGTACTTTACTACAGCTTTCCACAGGGTTACTCTCAACAGTGGACATTCTTTTTCTCGCTCTTTCTAGCTAAGAGTTGCTAAACATCAGTTGACAACTTTGGTGTATTTTGTTTTGTTCCTGATCAAAATTAAGTCGATACATCACCTTCATCTAATCTTCCGGATACAGCATGATTGGTAGAGCATTTACGGCTGAAAATATCAGAACATTTTTTTTGCAATATCACTGTATCCATCAGACTTTGGACTACAAGAGCTTGGTGTTGACTTCAGGCCTTCTTTTTTGTTCTGCTGACAAAGGCAACATTACTCTAATCAGTTTTCCATTTTGATGGTGTGGTCATCTTACAGAAGCTGTAGATAAATGGTTTAAGGCTGAGGGGTTATCATTTTACCACCTTTGACGGGATGCACTTTCTGGAATGGGATTCAACTGGGTTCATGTGGTTGCCCTACACCTCGCCCGATCGTTCATTCAGTGTGATTTAAGTCCCCTATGATCTGCACACCACCAGAATGACTAAAGCCCCATTATCCTTGCTTCGGCTCTTCCATGCTGGCAAATCCTGTAAAAAAAATTTCAGGTACTGTATGCTTCTCCAACTGTTTTTGGGGCTGATTAGATAATACACCTCAGGAGCACAGTCCTCCTGAATGTAGCTTCTGTTCCAGAAATATCCCCATATCTTCTTGCTGACTTCATGTACATACTCCTTCACATTCAGAGTCCTTCTGTATGCTGCACCTATCTAGTTTAGCCTGCGAGCCAATGCAGTTTACCAGGGTGTGGCCATCGCTGTGCACTAGCAACATCTTGCAGCCATAGGTGAGAGTTGGGTATGCAGTGAAGACGAGTGCCAGTCGTCCATTTAAGAGATGTGGCTGACTGCTGAAGCAAAAGTACGACCTCTACTACGACACACCTGCTCCCAAACTATTATCTAAATATATACAGTGCAGATGCTATAAAAATAACAAATCTATCGATATAACAATGCAAGTTGCCTGATTGCGTCTGAGCATGGTAAATGCCACAACTACAACATGTACAATGCTGAATGATACCTCATTGAAGAGATCTTGGGTCAAGACAGTACATGAGGAGGTTTACAAATATCGATATTTCATGAAATTTTGAGTTGTATTCATTTTTGTTGTGCATGTGGTGTATATGCTCAGAATCATTGGCTTGCACATCTACCAGAAGTAAAAAAAAAATTATATAACAAACTATTGTCAATTCTTTCAAAGTCTAATGACCTTTCCATCGATTTACCTTGCTGAGAAACATTAGCAGTCTTAACAGTTAGTGATGATTGTGCTGTTAAAGGAAAATCAGAGGCAAAAATAAAAATAAAAAACACAAATAATTCCCTTTTCATCCACTTACTTCACCGAGAAAACTTAGTTCTTTTGGAAACAAATGAATTCTCCTACAAACGGAACCTCAGACTCTTCACCAATGCATCCGTGACAAGTTGTAGGTGACGAAAAACGAGTTGGTACGAATCAAAAGTGGGTTTTTATTTTATTTATTTATTTATTAGACATGATCGGAAGTGAAATAATACTGTGCGCGGAATCCTGGAGGGTTGTGAACGTGGCCTTAAGTGAGGGAAAGCCCTCGATGTCACACATACTTGCATATTGTCCTGATGCCCCCAAATAATTGGGGTATTAGGAGAACAAATGAATGAAAATAAGGGAAATATGAAAACCAGAGTGATACCTTCCATATTGAAGGAAAATCTGAAAACCAGTGATACCTTCCATATTGACTTGAGGTCCCTATAGGTCTAATCCGTCTGTGTGTCAATCCTTGCGAGGGAGTGGGGCAGGATGCAGACTCGGGGTTTAGTAGGGGAGAGTGATGCGGACTTGGAATTTGGAGGGGGGAGGGGGGGGGAGGGATGCGGACTTGAAGAAGAAAGGGGTTGAGGACTCGGTCACATTTTACATTTCGGGGAATTTCCACGGGTCCCTGCCATTATGCCAGAAAAGGACATTCCTGCTGAACTCCTTAAATATTCCACACTCTACTGAAAACTAATTCCCTTATTACAACAGCCTGTTGGAATTGGGTTATTTGCTAGTAATGTCATAAAACTACCCATAAATAATGAAAGATTCATTTGAGAAGTACAGAAGTTGCAAAATGAGTTTCTGCACAATTAAAAACGTACACATCGACCCCAAGATCATTCAAATTGGACAATTCTGTCAATTTTTATGCAGAAAAGTGTAATTCAAGGCTGTCATTGGCAGTGATCTTGAACAATGTTGGCCATCTTGGATATTTAGGTGGCTAAGGTTTTTTTTCTGAAAAAGTGACCCAAAAAGAACACACGCAAAATGTGGTGCTTGTATCACCATTTGAATGATTGTGGCCAAAAGAAATCACTTATCCACTGGAGTATAAAATTTTCACTTAAGTCAATCAATAATTTGTATGCAGCACCTGGCTGCAGGTTTGCATCAATTCTTGCATGGGTGCAGCTGTGCAATTTATGCAGCACCACCCCTCACCCCACCTCCGGCAACTTAGAGTAGAAATTTCCAATTTGGTCAGGATGCTGGCAATAGCTTGCCTTCTCTTCACGGAGGACACCGTGGGATCTTTAACATCAACCAACTGATGCTGGCAAACGGACTGCCCAGTTTAACGTTCATCTGAGGGACGGCACACACATTAATGAATTGACCCCCCTGCCTGCGCGACGCCATAGGGACAGTATATAGCTGGGCTGATATTCAAACCAAGGCTTGACATCTGAAAAGAGAGTGCGCATATCTATATGCTAGCCCACTTCAATCAGTAACGTTTACGATAAGAGAGGTGTTTGTCTGTGTGGTGTCACATTATTCCTCAGAGATTGCCAAATGGATTTTCGTCAGTGATTGTCGGGGAAATTTTAGCAAAACCAAATTTATTTTGAAACTAGAGTAATTCGACTGCGCGCAGTCGACGGGTATGCCTCCGCTCTCCCGCACAAACACTTGAGTATTGACATATTTGACCCTTGACCTTTATCATATCTGGGCCAAAATCTAATCAGTTAATTGCCCTGTCTAACTTTACCTTTGTACCAGTTTGATGAAATTCTGTCCAATATTTCTTGAGTTTATGGTGTAAACAGTAAAATTTCAGAGATTGACCTTGACCTTTGACCCTTGACCTTTATCAATCTGGCCCAAAATCTTATCACTTAATTGCCCGTCTTACTTTACTTTTACCAAGTTTGATGAAATTCTACAATTTCTTCTTGAGTTATCGCGTAAACGAAAATCCGGACGGCGGAACCGGACAACCGGAAACAAAGGCATAAAAACAAAATAAAAGTTGTATTTTTTTTTTTAATCACTCCTTCATGCCTAAGCCTTTATAGCTATGTGAAAGTTAATATTAAATGATCCCCGACCCCATTCCTTGGTGGGTGTAGGAAGTGTTTTCGGCCCCCCACAAAAAAAAATAGAAAAAAAACACAAAATTGGATTTCTTCAAAATGCCAACAGGATACCCATGCTACGCCGGGTACCCGTGCAAGTCAATGATAAATGCAGATACTGTTTCTCTATATCACAGAACAGAGTAAAAACGTGTACAATTAAGGCACAGTCGGACACCGGTGAATATTAATGTGGAAACCCCCCATTATAGATGTAATTTTTCTCTTAATTGAATAATTCTGACCTACTGCGACTCCAATTTCAACTCGGTAAGAGTACGAGGATGGGGGAAAAGAGGAACGGCGTAACTCACAGTAGTTCTGATGAAACGTACTTTCTCTCTGTTTCCTTGATGGCTCGCAGGCTCCTTAATGTTGTTCTCATGGTAGAAAGGCAACTCTTGTGCTGCAGAATCATATGGTCTCATCCAACCACCAGTCGGGTTGGCTCTGGCCTTCGAGCGGTTGAACCCTTGTTCGTTTTCAACTGGATCCAGCTATGGCCTCGCTTCAAAACAGCTTGCTTCATGATGTAGCTCCCTATGGACTGGTATTCCCTGCTGCTGTTGGTTTCTCCCAATTATCTGGAAATCAGATTTTATAGAAAAAAAAAATCAGCCAATCTGGAGTATCTACATGGCTAGAATTTTCCAGAGCATTATTCTCACCCCCTATCCTCTTCCACCCCCCATCCTCGCCTCAGCCATGTAGTCCAAGCGTGCAGCTCCACATGGAGAAAACCAAATCAGAATGCACAAGGCTGTGACAAGAAGTAACAATGAATGGTATTTTACTGAATCTCTGTTCTCATTTTTCAGTTACTGAACTGTACAACTCAGCCAAAATATATTACATGAAGCCAAGTATGCTATAATCTTATGCAGCAAGCACACAAGTCAATTTTATTGAAAGTGTTAATTTATATACTGACATCCTACTGTATATTATGCCTTGGTGTTGCTGAATGGTTAGGGTGGTGGGCTTTGGATTCAAGGGCTCCTGGCGTTTCAAATCCCACTCAACTGTTTTAATTAATACCAAGGTGTGGTTAACTCGGCTGTCATCCTTCCGAGGTCGGCAAAATGAGTGCCAGCTTGCTGGTGTCCTGTGTCGGAGTGGCGACCCCATCCAGATTGGCCCAATAGCCAAGGAGACTGCTTAGGCAGCACCAACGTTCTGCAGAGAATATGGTCCCACATCTCCTCCCCCTCCTCCTCTGCCTCTACTGTATAGTATATATATAATCAATGATCAAGTCCCTCAACACATATCGGAACCCCCTGCCGCTCTTCTACCAATATTCATACACAATTATACAGGCAGACTCATGACTATAATGTGAAAAAAGTTTATCGGGTTGTTAGATCAGGCGAGCATTGAGGAGTGACTGGGTTGGGGAGCCATGGGGCAAGGCAGCTTTTCCAAAAGATCTCCAGAGGGAGTCATTTGATGAAACATGCTGGTCTTGAGTTCAAGTCAGAGTCAAGGTGTGAAGAAATCACTCCTTGCCAACCAAGGTTAGTCTCAAGATGAGGTTGTCACGAAGGGCAAATGCTATAGCCATGACAATGTGACTGAATCAACAATGTACCTTCTTCAAAATGGCAAATTCAATGGGTAAATGAAAATATTTTTAATCCCTAAAATACACAAAAAACAACCCCACCACCCCACCTCCCCCAATTACTTGTAATCCTCCTCACTTAGCCTCAAAGTGGTTATGAAGCACTGACTTTCACAGGGTAAGATGTGATGCAGACTATTGACTAATGGTTGGTGATGTTTCATGGGTAAGTTTGTGATGTTGCCAACATTATTGGTAGAATTCTTTCATTGTGATCAAACTTTTTATCTGTTTAGTTGGTATGATCTATGTGTTTGCGTTGTTATATTTATTACTTTGTGATTTGTGCTCATGTCTAACTTTGAATCTTTTTCAGCAAAATCACTGCCATTCAAAAGAATTTTGGAAGCTGCCAGAACCCCACTTATTCCAGTTTAAAAATGCAACCTGCTCGACATTTATGGCCCTTCAGTGCTCGCGAATTCCGCCTGTTTTTTCGCATTTTTCTTGGCATATTCGCTGTTTTTTTCGCAGTTTTTCATGGGCATATTTCGCTGTTTGTTCGCAGTTTTTCGTGGGCATATTTCAGCTGTTTTTCGCAGTTTTTCTGGGCATAATTGCTGTTTTTCGCAAGTTATTTCTCGGGCATAATTCGCGTTTTTTCGCAGTTTTTTCTGTGGGATATTCGCAGGTTTTTTTCGCAGTTTTCATGGGGCGATATTCGCGGTTTTTTCGTGGGCATATTCGCTGTTTTTCGGCAGTTTCGGGGGCATATTCGCGGTTTTTTTTCGCAGTTTTTTGTCGGCATATTCGCGGTGTTTTCGCAGTTTTTTCATGGGCATATTACGCGTTTTTCGTGATATATTCGCATTCCCCTAGTTTTTCGTGGGCATATCGCTGTTTTTCGCAGTTGTTTCGTGGCATTTCGCGGTTTTCGCGTTTTTTGTGGGCCATATTCGCGGGTTTTTTCGCAAGTTTTCATGGCATATTCCGCGTTTTTTTCGCAGTTTTTCCGTGGGCATATTCGCTTGTTTTTTTCGCAGTTTTCGGTGTGGGGGGGGCATATTCGCGGTTTTTTTGCATTTTTTCGTGGGAAAGATTCGCTGTTATTTGCAGGCATATTCACAGTTTTCTTGCCTTTTCACTAGGGCGATTCGTGGGGGGTTTTTCCCCCGCATTTTCACGGTTTTTTGCATTTTACGGTTTTCGCAGGCTGACTTGGGTTTTTTGCAAGGCATATTACGTTTTTTCACCATTTTCATGGTGTTTTGTTTTTTTCGTGTTTTCGTGGGGAGTTTTTGCGTTTTTCGTGTTTGTTTTTTGTGGGGTATTCCACTGTCTTTTTCACGTTTTCGTGGGGGTTTTTTCCTGCTTTTCACAGTTTCTTTTTCGCAATTCTCTTACAATTGTTGCAAATGTATTTGCGTTTTTTTCTCACATTTTCATTGTTGGTTTTTTTTCCGTGTTTTTAACAGGCGTTTTCGCAATGTTTTTTCTCCACGTTTCACGGGATTTTTTGCGTGTATTCGTGTTTTTTTTCACGGGCGTATTCATGTTTTTTTCCGCTTTTCAGTTTTTCGTGTTTTCGCAGGCATTGTTCCCGGTTTATTTTTTTGCGGTTGTTATCAGGTTTTTGATGGGCGTATTTCATGGTTTTCGGCACGTTTTTTCAATCAGAACCTCCGGAAACCTATCCCCTTTTTACCATGAACAATGCCCGCTATTGCTACGGCATTTTCCAGGAGAGTATCCCCTGTGATAACGGCGGGAACCAAGCAAGTACTTTAACTTTTTGCTTCGGCAATTGCTGCCATTTGGAAGAAATGGTAATAAAGGCATTAAATAAAAAAGAAGCTTAATGTTTAATGCTATCAAATTTCTGCCAACTCAGCAATTGTTAAGAAACTAGTTCTACATAACATCCCATTTTGAGCGTCATACCAATCTTATGTTAACTTCCTACGATGTATATTGTGTAAGTTTGACCTTGATTTAAAATTATGAGGTTAGAGCGAATAATAGGAGAAGAAATCTATCGACCTGAAATAAATTCATATATTGAATTATGACTTGGGGCACCAAAATGTATGCCTTTTCTTTGCCGCAACAGGATGTAATGATTGGGCAGAATCAAGCGCGCTTCAGGGACCCATAATGGAGCTTACAACGCATTTCAACAGTGAGCTGGGAAGAGAAGCAGGGTGCATGATACACTGAACTGCACTACACACCATTATATTGACTTCATAATCATCGTTTTGTTTCATAGCCTGAGTGGTTGGCTTAATGTTAGGTGGTGGGCCTTGGCGATTGAGGGATTCCTGAGTTCAAATCCCACTCGGCTGTTCGAATTATACCAGGTGGGGCTAACTCGGCCCTGTCTCCTCGAGGTCGGCAAAATGAGTGCCAGCATGCTGGTATCTCTGTGTCGGTAGTGGCGGACCCGTCCAGGATTGTGCAACAAGAGCCAAGGAGACTGCTTAGCAGACCACCAACTCTCTGGCACAGAGTAGGTCCGAATGGATGGACTGTTTGTTTCATGCTTAATTATTACAGCACACCATGGTCCAAATGTCCTGTACTTCACATGAGCAAATTCTGTCAATTATGTTCATGGGCTTGGCAGGATGGCGAGAGGTATGCACACTCACCCATAAGCTTTCCATTCGGGGTTAGAACTCCATACAGCTATAAACTTCATCCCTGTTTGCGGAGGGTGATCAGCAATGTGGTGCTGCTCCTTGGATGGTCTGTTAAAGCGTGCGCCCCATGTGCGTCATTGTTGGTGGTACGTTAAGACTCATGATGTCCTTCGTGAAGAGTTGGTGAAGCTTTGCCGCATATGACAAATTTCCAACTTCCTGCCCTAATAGCAGAGGGCACTGCATTCAGTGCCACAGTGTGCCCTCAGCCATCGATGCTCCCCCACGCGTTGTGCTGCATTACAATGCAGAGAAGAAAGTTATATTCTGACGTTGGTTTGTTGAATAGAAACATGAAGTAATTATAACAATTACAGATGGCCAAAAGTCAAGAGATAGAAATTTGGGCGTTGACTCCAATAAATAAATTTTTACTATACCTCATATTATTTTAAAATAATGCCCCATTTATTTTTTTCTGTTAAAAATTAATTGCCCCTCTTTCTTCCAGATAAGTTAATGACAGCCAAAATTAAACAAAAGATGAAGAGAGATGGAGCATCGTTTTGATTGAGTTAACGTCGAATCAAAAATTGTGCTGGAAGTTAAGCCAAGACAATTTGAACATTTGCTGGAATAATTACTCATATCAATTTGGTAATCTCGCAATGGTCTCAATTAGTAATAAATTATTTTTACGAATCAGAAGGCATTTTTTTTAGTCCTTGCATATACATTTTACTTTGTACAATATTAGTTGAAGTCCCCAGCGTTGCCTGGCGGAAATTCAATGAAATATTATTTAAATTATTCCTGCATGAACAAATTGGGGAATGTTTGGCCTTTGGGCTTCGTAGAATCAATCTTGGGCTTTGCAAAATGTCTTGGACCCCCCCCCTCTCCTTTTTATTCAATTTATATTTTTAAATAAACACATCACGAAACCTCACATAGCGATCTTCACAAACATGTAGACTTTTATCCGCGTGACCTGAAAAATCCCAGCAGGTGTATAAAAGAACATACCCATGGTGATAACTGACAGAACTTTGAAAAAGGAAAATACATTTTCCTAGGGAGGTTCAGGGTACTAAAACAGTTTATGTGCACAGATGTATGCCCCAGCTGGAAAATTTTGAAAAATTGATGCCAAATATGCATTTGGGGGTGATCTGTCCACATTGTAACAAAAAAAAAACTATGCAAATGAAAGGATATTTGGGAAGAATTTTTTTATTCACCTGAACATGTCATTGCTGGAGAGGTGTTGGCTTCAATGGTTATGGTGGCTGGCTAACCAAATCTCAGGGTCTTGGTTCAGCCCCTCTTCTGTGTTGAATTAACAACCAGGTTGGGTGTCTCGCCGTCATCTTCCGAGGTTAGCAAAATAAGTAACAGGAGTGTAGTGTGTAAGGCACATTTCGGGAAGGCACATGTGTAGGCACGGCCCATTGAGCCAATGAGTTCAAGGAGTGTCAAATAAGAACGCCCAGGTCCGAACTTGGCTTGTGCTGGAATGGGAAAAGATTCTTGGACTTAATCATGTAAGAATAAAAACTCGTACATTGTTCTACGTAAGTGCAGGTGTTGGCATTTGGAATACTAAGATGCAGTTTCCAGAGTGCTACCCATGCAGAGATGGAGTTGAGTCTCTTTGCAAGTTAGTGCCTCCCTCGTGTTAACAGATTGAGTTTTCACATCATCGGCCAAAGAGCACGATTGGCTGACAAGTGGGTCGGAACAGATCATTCATGTAGAGTTATGACTAGAGAAGAGGCTGATGACAGAGCCTGAGGGACAGCCCACTGCGGTGCATTAAGCCTTGTCATACGAGGACATTATCAATCATGGACTTCTAAACTACCGCTGAGAGGTAGGAATGCAGCGACCACTCCTTGGACAATTTACCAGGTGTCGTGCCCACACAGCATGGCGGTCTCTTGGGTTAACTGCGGCGGTTCCTCTCGGGTGGGTGCCTGAATGTCCTATGCCTAAGAGAGGATGATCACCTGTCTCTGTTATCATCTGAGCTTCAACCTCTTTGAACATCGTATGCAGCACTCTCTGAGGTTGGAGACCGGGATTGCGGCGAATAATGGTGGGTGGTTAACCTACTATTGGTCTGGTCGCTCTGATGGTTACCATACTCAGGGAGTTGCTGTTGAGCTGTGTCCAAGTAACTGACCCCAATGATTAATGAGGGTAACACCTGTCCAACGAGCGATTCATGAGACTAAGATTCGTCACTCCTTAGGTGTTCATTCCCTCGGCTACTGTCTATGCTCCAAACTTGAGGCAGTGACCTCACCGTGAAGACACATTCTACGCCACGCTCGAGTCTGTGGTTGATCGTGCCCCAGACAGAGATCACTTTCTCGTCTTGGCGGTTTTCCATGCCACTCGACTGAATGATAGGATGGTCAGAACTCATGAACCAGAATAGCATAAAGTTCCTTGACTTGGCAAGAAGTCATGGACTTAGGGTGGCTGGTTCATGGTTTAGCCCCCACGACCTCATCACTGGACTCTGGTATCCAACGCTGGCGGTGTGGCAAAGGAGATTGACGCATGTCTCGTCTTGACGGTCGCTGGAGGATAATCCAGAGCAGGGTCTACCGGAGTGTCCAGTTCCTCATACTGACCACCCGGCTTGTCTGTTAGCAACTCTAAAGCACACCTTAAAATCCTGGAGAATGGTACCATCCCAGCCTAGGCTCGGATGTTGCAAGCTCAAGGATGTAGAGATAGCTGAGGAGTTTTGCGAAACCAGCTGAGTGGACATTGGGCTGTTGGGTTGCTTTCTGGGGTCCTGAAGAGTTGGGAGCATTCAAGACACCGTCGCTTGAATGTTGCCGTGGAGTGTCTTGAATTCACCGCAGGGCAAAAGAGAATTTTGTCACCAAGGGGACACTGATACAATTGACGCAGAGTCGCAGGGCCAGGCTAGATGGCATAGCTGAGCGTTTCAGGGAGCTGAGGCGTAAAACTGTAGCGTGCACTAAGGTGGACAAGGAGGCCCTATGTGCGAGAGAATCTACTGAGTGGCTAGAGCATCAGCCTGTGGACAGGTGATCTCGTCCCGCTTACAGGGAATTCGCGCATTGCGTTCATGCCAAGCCCATCCCCTCGGAGCACTGCAGTTAGAGCAGGAGAGTGATAGGCTATTGACAGAGGAGTCTGAAGTGAAGGCCCGCTGGCGGTACTTTGAGCGGTGTGCTACCAAGCTGAATCCCACAGCTGTCGAGCTGGGAGTCAAGGGTGTTACAGTCCCTGTTCTGACCCTCGATCAAGCTTGGGTCCACCTGTCGCTTGTTGGAAACACGGGGCTGCGTGAAACCGGTTGAAACGGTAAAAGCTCCAGGGGGGGATCTGTGGCATCATGCTGAACTCTGCTCAAGGCTCGGTGGAAATGCTGCACTCATGTCATTGCATGCAGTTCTGTGCTCTGCCTGGTACACAGGCATCATCCAACTGATTGAAGAGGGGCCTCGTTGTCCCTCTCTGGAAAGGGAAAGGTATCGCCAGACTGCATACAACTACCGAGGGGTGACGCTGCTCTCAGGCCGGGCAAAGTCTATGCTCGGATATATTGATATGGTGCCGCCACTATCTGTCTTGAGACCCAGCGTCCAGAGCATTCAGGCTTTACCCAAAGGCAACGATTGACCGTATCCTTGCTCTCGTGTTCTCACCGAATGCAGACGAAGTTTCGGCATGGGCTTGCTTGCAAGCCTATGTTGCATCTCTGAAAGCGTCTTCGATCAGGCATCTGGGATGCCTCTGGAGGATTCTTGGTCTTGTGGGTGCACCAAACTGATCGATTCTGAGTTCGAACTCTACTCTGGTTACTGAGAGTGCTGTGAAGTGTGGTGGGTACCATCTCCTGATTATTTTCCAGTTGTTACTGGAGTTCTGTCAGGGTGTGTACTGCCCCACACTGTTTCAGCACTTTGTGATGGACTGAGTAGGGAGTTGTCGAAAGCTCAAGCGCGGTGCATCGCTTTGGAAAGTCAAGAGATCGGACCTTGATTTCGCAGATGATGCAGTCATCTTGCGGAGACTAGATATCCTTTTTGGGCCCTCGAGGTGTGCGGATTCAGGGTTTCTTGGGTCAAAAACTAAGATCCAGGCTTTCAATGACATCTGGCATGCTGCTGTTCCTGTCTGTATCTGTTTGTGGTGTGAGATGTTGAGGTCGTTGGAGAGATCCTTACCTTGCAGTGATTATTCATTCTCTGCCGGCTGTGAGTCAGAGGTCAATAGACTCTGGGTCGGGCCTGGTAAGTCAATGGATCACTGGGATCAGGGCGTTTGTGCTGCCGGTCCTTGTGCGGTGAAGCACGAAAGTCTGAGTCTCAGGTCCTTGGTGCTGTTCCATCTGCTTCATATGGATGCAGGACTTGGACTCTGACAAGGATTGAGGACGGAGACTTAATTCCTTTGGTACCAGGTCTCTTCGGAGAATCCTTGACTATCGTGTCAGTTTGTGTCCAAACGAGGTCTGCTAGAGGCACTCGGATGAGATTTTTACCTCATGGTGCATGAGCGTCAGTTGCGCTGTATGTGACATTGTGGCTTCCGTTCCTGACGCTGATCCGCTCACTCAGATTACTCTACAGCTGAGGGAGGTCTCGTGAGTGGAGGCAGGCAATGCCGGTCCGACCCACATGCCTCGTGCGTTTGCGCAGGTTGACCACAGCCCACGATGCGTGCAGAAGAAGATCGGAACCGTTATATGCTGGTACAATTGGGCCAAACATAAACGCAGTGATAACTACCGGAGAGCGACCTGGCAGCGACACAGACGCGCCCCAGCAATGTGTCACATCCGATACATCCCTCATGAATCAGATGCGATGATCCGCTCTCCAATCGTCAGGTCTAGATGAACGGTACGAGAGCAGTCGACCTCTCAAAGCATATCTCCCCTGACTGCTCATCAGACCATAGCCTCCGCGCGATCGGGCTCGCGCGCGCTCTAATATAGGCGACGTGCTGTTCTGGCAATCC
>CM068952.1:134406609-134419879 GCA_035128595.1 Eptatretus atami | reverse complement strand
GGAAAGAGAGATGGAAGGCCAGAACGGAGCCCATGGAGTACCGCGAAAGTGGACGCAGCGACGTGCTGTTCTGGCACATGCTCCCATACCTGACCCTGACCTGACTCTAAACTACCGAGAGGTTAGGAATGCAGCGAGCCACTCCTTGACAATTCTTGCGATTCCGTAACTTGTAAGTTTCTTGATGAGAAGGCGGTGGTTGACCGGGTTATCGATTGAGTTGGTGTCATCTAGCATATGGATTACTATCTCCCTTTGACGAAGCCATGCTGAACTTTGCAGAAAAAGGACGAGTTTGTCAGGTACTTGGTGATGCTCACTTCACGAGTCTCTCCATAACCTTACACACTACACTCGTTAGGCATATGGGGCAGTAATTCATGACCTCGTCCTCTTGTGGATCGACATAATGACAGCATTCTGCCAGTCATTAGGAACGTTTCGACTAATTAACGTGTCATTGAAAATATACTCCGAACCACCGTTTGAACCACTGACCTTCCAGACTCAAAGCAGATCTGCTCCAACCATTACAGTAACGAGTCTGGTCAATAGAGATTCCACACGTTACACATTTCTGCCAATGTAAGCCTGTCGATGATCATTTGTGGACTGGCTTTGTTGCCAAGATGTATCTTCATTTCAGACAGCCGTACTGGTTCTGTACTAGTCCTCTTCAACCAGAAGGAAAACGTGTTCAACATACTGTTTGAAAAACAGCACAACCATCAAAACTTTTGCAGCTTATTTTTTGGTTCGGAATATATATATATACATATATATATATATATATATATATCATGGAATAACTTGCGTGATGGGGTAATAGTATATGTGAAGCATTGTCTTTTCACACTGAAGCTTACTGCTTTTCCATTGTTATGGATGCTAAATTGTGAAAAAAGATACCTAGTGAAATTGACTGGTTAAGGTTATTTTTTTTGGTATACCACATCTAGTCTCAAGGGAAAGCATGATGGCAGATGATAGAGGAGTATACACATACTGACAGTGGTGGGAAGCATACAGACACAGACAACGCCGAATTGGCAATGGGACAGAGGGAATCTAGGTCAGTGCACAGTTAAGGGCAAATTTACCGCAAAGACAAACTCTCAGGCCAACTGTTCAACAACATTGTTTTCACTAGAAAACTAAAGTAACGTAGTAAACATATTGTGTAATATGCCTAATATGCCTGCAATATACTTTACCTGTGGATTGTCAGACTCCATGCTGGCAAATGGATATTGAATCCCACGTCCGTCCTTATCATCACCGTGTCAATGAAGTGGTTCAGAAAGGGAAAAAATAATGGGATCGGAGGAGGTGGAAAGGGTAAGGTATGGGGACGTCGGAGTGCTGCAAAGCCCGCTGGAAGAACAAAACTCAAAATGTTTGAAAAAAAACTTGGAAAATGTTTTTGACTTGTTTGTATGAATAATGACAAGAAAGAAAATAAAAGATGGAATAGTAAATAATTTATATCACCCACCCGCTTTATATCATTAGAAACACCCACTCCCTTTGGGAGCATCTTGGGAGGAGGATGGAGGGGATAGTGGGGAGTTGGGGCAAATATATTTTGTGTACGACTAATAATCCCACCTGTCTGCAGCAGGGGTCAGTAAACTTGCACTGTGGCACTTGTACTTGCGAAAACCAAGTCTTCTCCCCTCACCCTCCCCACTTTGATTGGGGGGGGGGGGTGGATGTTTTTTTTTTTTCCTTTGTGCCCAGACCTGCACCGTTTATACAATTGTATGCAAAATTTGGTGGAGGTTGGCCCAGTCCTGTTTTTGTCTATGATTTTCAGATACACACACACACAATATGAGGGAAATAATGTAAGATACTCAAATTGGATATCAATCGATCTGATTTACCAAACTCTTCACAGAACGTTGGTGCTGTTGATGCGGTTTCTTAGCATAGGTTGTGCTGGGTGGTTTGCCATTGCATTCCCAGCAGTCAGTTAGGACAGGAATTTGTAATTTGTTCAGTATGCTGACAATATCTCGCCAACTCTTCGCAAAGGACACTGTGGGATATTTAACGTCCAACGGCGAATATTGGCAAATGGGACGTCAGTTTATTGTCCATCCGAGGGACGGCACACACATGGATGAATCACCGTCCTGTGAAACACCGGGATGACAGTTTATAGCTGGGTCGGGATTCGAACCCTGGCTAGACAGCTTAGAGGTGAGTGTGCGTACCTCTTGATTATCTTGCCAGACTCTTGTACAGTGTACACATGCCACACTGGCTTATTATCGAAATAGTGTATTTTGTGGAGATTCTGTTGCGATTTAAAAGCATATTCAAGTGAATTATTTTGTTGTTAAAAACAAAATCGAAACGCATTTATTAATTTTTTTTCTGGCTTGGTGCAACATATTTCAATGCCAGCGTTCTACATTACCGCGTCGATTTTTCCGAAAGTAGATCAACAGGTGAGAGCTGCATTGCTCAATGGAAAAGCAACTCGGGTTGAAACTGTGCCAAGCCAGGATGCGAAGCAGGTGCAGCTGAATCATTGTAGAACAGCAGCAAAAGCATATATCTTGTTTGCCAACCACCAGTAAAAAATGACATGTTAGCCATTCTCCAGACACGATTCACCACTAATCACAAAACAAAAATGAAATTCAAAAATATGTCATAAAGTAATGTTGTAAATAATTTGAATTAAAAAAAAAGAAATGTCAAGTTATTCATCAAAAGTCATTATAATACTCACTTCAATCTTACTGACTCACATTGCTATTTCTAAAATTACTAATCACTTTTATATTGTAATCTTCCAGATATTTCTATTAAAACCTGGAACTCTGTTGAACAGTGTATTCTAAAAAGACCTGGACAACTTTGGTTATTAATATATTTAGTACTACAAATGATACAATGATAGTCTTTGTTTTATATGATACAGAAACTCATAAAGTTTTCGTTATTTTCAGATCTGGTGGTTTAATATGAAAGAAAATGGCGACTCCACAGGCGAAAGCTCAGTGTGTCGAACGGTTCATCGATTTCAGTGTAATTTCTGACACCAAGTTCAGTGTAATTTCTGTACAAGGTATGGAAGGAATCCGCCATCGCGGATTAGTATCAGAGAGTGCAACAAGAGGTTTAAGGAGAATGGAAGTTGTCAGAAACAGAAAAGCACTGTTCGACCAAGCATAAGTGCAGCAGACGTTGAACGAGTGCGTGAATCATTTCAACAAAGTCCCAAAAAATCAATTTGACATGCATCCAGTGAACTGGGACTACCAACCACCACTGTACACAGGATTTTGCATAAAAGACTGTAGGTTTATGTCTATAAGGTGCAGATTCTGCAGGAGCTCAAATCAAATGATGGACCCAAACGCAAAGGACCCAAACGCATGGAAATGCTCAGTCGTATGGAGAATGACAAAGATTGCCTGAAAAGGTCATGTTCACAGACAAACCTTGCTTTCATGTGTTGGGGAAGGTCATTCAGCACAATGTGAGGATCTGGGGCTCTGAAAATCCCCACATGCTCATTGAACGCATACGCGACATTCCAAAGGTGAAACTACGGTGTGGCTTTCTCCATGGTCGCTTGGTGGGTCCGTTTTTCTTTGTGGAGGACACACTGACCTCAGCAATTTACATGAACATGTTGGAAGGATTCACCTTCCCACAGATTGAAGACTTGAAACCGATATCATTTTCCAACAGGACGACACTCCCCCTTATTAGACCTGAGTCGTTCGAGCCGTCCTAAATTAAAAATTTCCAGGTCGCTGGATCAGTCGAGACGGACCAACCGCCTGGCCCTCATGATCACCAGACGTAACTCCTTTTGATTTTTTTTCTGTGGTTTTGTCGAAGATGTTGTCGACAACACTAAGGTGGCAAACATGCAGGATCTTCGTTCTCGGATCACAGCTGCATGCACAGTGGTGGATGCAAATGTTCTGAGCCGAACATGGCAAGAACTCGTGTACCGCCTTGATGTGCTGTACCTGACAAAAGGAGGTCACATTGAAGTGTATTGATGGTGTGCATAAAACTTTATGAGTTTCTGTATCATATAAACCACCGGGTATCATTGTACCGTTCGTGGTACTAAATATATTAACAACCAAAGTTGTCCGGGTCTTTTTGGAACACCTACATGGTGTTTCAAAGGTCCGGAATCATAGGAAATCTTTACTATCCTCACTATAATTCATGGACCGGTGTGTGTTTGTTTGTTTTATCACGCTACTTCGCCGACGGTTCTGGCCCGATTACATCCAGACTTACTGCATAGGATCAGCATGACCTGAGTGAGTGTATCGAGGTGTTTTATGTTTTCTGGTGGTCTTTGGGGGGTGAGGTGTGGGGAGGGGAGGTGGAGATAGGGGATGTAAATTCTCCATGTGAATGTGTATCTTGTAGCACCACCTCCAGGTGGGAGAGGGTATTAGAAGTCTCCAAGTCTCCACCATTTCCAGTGCAGTATTTCTGACCCCATGTTTTCCAGTGCAGTGAGGTGTTTTGAATTATAAACAGTGGATATGTTTTTGCTTCATGCACATAACCAGGTTATTATATTTTTTGGGGAGCAAGTCGGTTGCCTATACACCACCCAAATAAAGGTATGTGTCAGAAGAATGAGTTGCATACTCGGAACAAGATCGTCTGTAGGGCGGGTACTCTGCTAGTATTTTTACTTTCTTTAATTTCCTCTTTTTTGAGACGATGCCTTTGAGGTGGATAGGACGTCGTGGACAGATATAATGGCCCCGACGTTGTCCATATTTAACGCCTCTCGACTTTTTTTCGTTGGGGACACATGAAATCGGTGCAGTTCATACCGTGAGACTACATACTATTGAAGACCTGAAGAATGAAATCAGAAACTAATGTGCTAAAATCGATGTGTCAATGTTAAGAAATGTTCAAAGAAACCAAAACCAACATACAAGAATTGATACGTGTACGCATGCCAGAGGCTTATTATTTCATCAATTAATATAGAAATAAAATTATAATACAAATATCCCAACAATTCCGGACTTTTTAAACACCCTGTACAATGGAATCTTTAATGTTCACAGGCAAGTGAGAGCAGACAAGGCAGTCAACTTGAAAGACAAGAAGGCAGGTTGAATTACATTTAATTCCATTGACAATTGACCTCAATACCAGAAACAGGTACTTTTTTTTTTTACTGACCTGTCAAGAAAAACAATAGGACCGTGCGTCCTGAAGCTCACCTGGATCGGTAGCAACAGTCACTCAAACCCGCCGAAAAACTCCTTCGACCCTGATTTGTTTTTAATGCCATGAACAAACTTTGGCATATCACGAGTGATGAAGGTTGTGGTCACGTATCATTGAAATTGTGTGTGTAGTTTGGAAGAAGAGAGCAAATACCTCTTTTGGGGGGTCAAATACCCCCGCCCCCTCCCTGTTGTCTCCCTCAATGAGCACAGATTTTGATGCGGTCAATACACCTTCATTGGGCATCACATATGAAGCTTGTGGTCAAGTTTCATCAAAATGGTGTTCTAGTATTTGCTTCAAGCGATAATGACTGAAGTGTTCACAAACTCTCACTCACTGATTTACCAATAGACAATTGTTCAATCGGAAAAGCTCACCGGATTAAAGTCCTGGTGAGCTAAAAATGAAAGAAACAAGTTCTGTTCTGTTGTGTAGGGCAGCTTGGCTGACAGGGAAGTTATAATTTCTTGGAAGCACAGCTATGCTGCTGATGCTGTGCTCCTCTACCAGTACACTGGTACTCATTTCACCAACCTCAAAAGGATGACAGGGTGAGTCAACTCCATCTGGTGTTAACTCAGCAGCCAACAGGGCTTGAGCTCAGGACCCTAAGATCCTAATCCAATCTTTCTAACCACGAAGCCAACACCAGGCTTAACAAACAAGTCGAGGTACTGAGGTACATTAAAAAAGTCTGTAGCCCCCATGCCAAATAAATAAATAAATAACATATCCTCCAGCACGCAACATTGCTGAGGTGCCTTTGATGCTCGGCAATGCCGCCGTGCAGCACATGGAGACAGAATTGTGAGGGAGCGGTGTAAAATGATTGATTTAATTGTGTAATTAAAAAAAACAATCGTAAAATAATTAATTTATTAATTGTTTCATCAATAAATCAAAACTACCCTTTACAGCCAAGTCACTTGTTCACCATTGTGCCCAAATATCAAATTCCTTGCTCAAAAAGTGCCCGAGATATTGTCCAGACAAGAAGGAAAATAAATAAGTAATAAATGAATCGACAATTAATTAATGAATAAATAAGTAAATAAATAAAAGGTTTTTGCGAAAGCACTTGTTCAGTATTGTGCCCAAATTTTAGCTTACTAGCTCAAAGGATGGCTGAGATATCGCCCGGACAAACAGACGGAGTGAAAACTGAGTACACCTTTTCGGCGTGCGTCATCACCGGGGCGCTTAGATGTGGAATAGTGAGGGGCAGTGTACAATAATAAGATGAACTATAAAATAAAATGGCAGTGTTCCTTTTCCAGGTTTTCTTTTATACTTGTGTATTTGGTTGAGCTAAAAAACACAAAAATTCACAATTTGTTTTCGACTTGATTTGTGCCTCCTCGCCAAAGCATAAACCTCCTTGTTTCCTATTGCAGACCATTGCATTGGAATTCAGAATGTAAATATTAATAATGATGATGTGCATTTTGGACCTGGAGGCACGTGCAGGGATCGAGGCAAGAATGGCTCAACAGGCCGAAGAAACCGTCTTCTACCAGCAACGGATCCGAGAGCTGGAGAACATATATGAAGAGCTGCGTTCTGCACGAGCAGCTGAACAGCAGGCAGTAAAAGAGGAAGAACTTGCACACCTACAACAAAACAAGTGAGGAACAAGGCGAGGGATTGGGCATGAGTTGAGTTTGGGATAGAACCACAGCAGTGGATGATTGTTTTGGGTTTTTTTTAGCTGAATGTGGGACTTGTGCTTTAATTGGTGTAAATACAGTATATGTTTTGCTTTGAAAGTCATAAATATTGCTAAGTGTGTGGAATACAGGACAGTTATGGAAGTATAAGATGTTCGCATGGAATGTGTGCTCACTCACGTAGAATCGTTAAGTTTGCCTGTAATAAGGAATTCACGTTTAGGTTAAATGGTCCTGTTTTAATACGTCATGGTGAGGCAGTGTTGGAAGCTGCAGAGAAGTTATCTTGATTAAAGTGTCATGTGGTCTGTCATCCCTGTTATAAACACACACACATATATATATATATATATATATATATATATATATATATATATATATATTATAAATTAACTACAAAGAAACCAGAAGAATTCCCATGTTTTAACACACCATGTTAAGGTGCACAGAGCAGCTTAATTGGTCCTTCTAGTTACATGGCATTCTATTTACAAAATAAATATAATTATAACAATGCAATAAAGCATATGTTGATTAATATTCAGAACATTAACAACAATAATCATAGCAGTATCATTTGGCAATAATAATAATAATAATAAAAGCGTATAATCCCACCCTGCCCAAACTCATCTGGGCTTGGTGAAAAGGCAAGCTTTTGCTCAACAGTATGGCAGGCAAGTATGCTACAAGGCCTTGAAAACCAAAGAAAATTTGGTCGGACCAACGGGCCCCCTAGTATTATAAAAGGAGCCGTGTCTGTCTGTTTGTTTGTCGTGTTAAACTTGAGAACGGATTTCAATGGAACCAACAATAGTGGATTCAGGGAACTCCCAGGAAGGTTTGGATGCAAAAAAAAAATAAAAAAAAGGGAAGGAAGGTTTGCACATGGGAACACATGACAACTGCAAACGCTAACTTGCGATTTCTTCTCTTCTCTCGTCTCTCTCTCACACCCACTTCTCACCCGCTCCCCCCCCCTTAATATCCTCATCAATGAAGCAACAGGTGGTATTTGATCCTACGGTATACACAAATCAAACCCCCTAACATGATTTGGCAGAAAGGCACAGGCCAAGTCCCATGGAATTAAATGTTGCACAACCTGTTAGCAACAACCATTGTCTGCCACACAAATGTATTGTCTCTGGCCAGCTGATCACCAGTTATGATCACCAGTTATAATCACCAGATGATCTGCCCTACTGATCACCAGTGCCACACGGATGCCATCCGAGTTTGGAGGTGATGTGTTGACATAATTTATGTACAAGACCACCCCAAGGCAATGTTCTGGGTCCAGTCCTATTCCTTTTCTTCATCAATGATCTCTCTGACTCTCTGGAAAATCCCCTTTATCGATTTGCTGATGACTCCATCCTCTGCCATGACAAGCCTCATCCTTCAAATAGGCAGGCAGGCTGCAACCTCTCTACTCAGTCTCAGATCATGCACACGTGAGAGTGTCCATTTCTGTGGATGTCATCAGGGAATCACTAAGACACCACCTGTCTGGCAGTTTGATTGGGCAGATTTTTCTCTCCTGCATTCTGCCATCTCTTCCACTGACTTGTCCACTATCTTTTCAGACCTGGATAAAGATTGTCTCAAACTCTTTTATAAATATAGTTCTCCCTCCCTCTTCCCCTCTTCCCCTCTTCCCTTTCATCCTTTACACTTCCAGTTATTCTACTCCTGGTAGGATTCATGTGGTCATGAATTGCCAGAACCTCATGAATCAACTTGCCCTTTCCTCCATGAAAACCAACCCCACAAAGGAGGACTTTCAATGTATTCATGAAACTCACAACCATTGTATTTTTGTCTTCCAATGTGCTGGAACTCAACCCGCATGAGGTCTGAACCCGTACATCTCTCACTATCCACAGAAAGTTGGTGACATTTGGTTGTCTTTCTCTGGAACATATTCTTCATTGGATTCCCTCATTCTCAAAGAATAGATTCACAATGGGTACTGTTCATGCCAAGGCTGATTACTTTAACTCTATTTTTGCAAAAAGACCACTATGTATTTTGTTGCGTTTGCAAGAAATCAGATCCAGACCACAGGTCGAGTACAATAACAGGCTTTACTCAATCACTGCGATGGTCTCTCTCCAACTCCTTTCTCCACTCCTTCACGAGCACCTCTTCATATCCAAGATCACATGAGCATTTACATCATCAATGTAATAAGAGGACACAACACCTTTAAACCTTCTCTTTGCATCACCATCCTACACTTCCTCACAAAATATATCCTACAAAATGTGCACTTTCCTCCTGTTAATGTGGAGAAATTCCTTGCCATTCTTGACTCCTTCAGTTCTCTCATCATCAAAAAGTGTCTATATATCCTGTCGACTCCTCTTTCTCCTTTGTTTCCGAGGTCGTTCTCTGAGGGGCACATGAATGCATCATGAAAAATTGCCAATGTGACCCCAATTCATAAGAATGGTGTCAAAGCTGATACTCTCAACTATGGACAAGTCAGCCTTCTTCATATCCAAAGCAAAGTAGCAGAATCACTAATTGCAGGAGAGCTGAAGATATCTCTTTAACTCTGATCTCTAATCATCATTTTTTCTTCCATCCAGGTCATTTCACCAAAGAAGTGGTGCTTAATTCTTATACATCAACAATGGATGGATGGCTCCAATCATCAAGAGGCTAGGGCTACATCAATGGACATTTCCCACACGTTTCATTTTGTCTAGCACCCGAAATGGCCAAATTAGCAGGTAATTTGAATCCATGGTTCCCTTCTAAACTCCCTTTCAGATTTCCTGTGCACTCCTAGCAGCAGGTTGCTTTGGATGAAGTTCTCTCCCATGCTCTTCAGAGGCCGGTGTCCCTCCGATCTCCAGAAACTAATCAACCGTTTATATACTTAGAACATGTATTTCAATGCAGGACAGAGCATTCTCATTTTTTCCTTCCATGAGAACTGGCTGACCACCCACCATTCCTCACACCATTTCATTTCTGTGGTTAGCCTCAAGGAGAAATATGGTCTTTGAAGCTCCTGGGCCTCACTATCAACAATAACCTCTTTTGGGAAATGAGAAGATCACATCTCAAAGCTAGCTGCCACCTCAGAAATCCTCACAAGACCAAGTCTTTCCTCCGCACTGTTGCTGTTACTTCTCTTCTTGCCCTCCTTTGGGACATTAAGTCTAAAAGCCCTCCCTGCCATTGGAATCTCACATCAGGAAGCTGAGGCTAAGGATCTGTTTCTCGATCACTGTCGGTAGGTTGGTGGAATTGGAGTTTTTCTTTTTAACGCCTTTATTCTGGTCTTGGTCATTCCTGCCCTGTCACCTCTCTGCACAACCTCTACCTCTCCAGGTCACTCGTGTTCTGTCAGAAATCCCTTACTTGTTACCCTTCTCCAAGTCGAACCTTAACAGTCACCTCCATCACCCTTACCAAGTCTAAACATAACTCTCACCTTAATTCATTCACTCCTCTCTCTTACCTGTGGAAATGTTTTTTCTGAGTCTGTCTTGAGCTCTTCCTGCCAGGATTTCAAGTCTGCTGTCGACTGCCACCTCGTGGTCTTTCCCACTTTTACCTTTGAATTTTGCTCCATGTTCGCAACCTGTTCTCACCTTGCATCTCACCATAAATATATAAGGTCGGAAACGATAGGAACCTGTAGTTTCTAAGCTTATGTATTTATGGTAAGATATAAGGTATCTCACAGTTATGTCAGGTCAGTCTTTTGGGACTGCCACTGCAAACATGTAACCCAGTGCTACCTGACGCATGATCGGGTTGTCGGCGACTAAACCGACAACTCTCACTGGCTCTGCGAGTAGGGACGGTGACTGGAACACTCCACCAGTACCGACAACACCTGACAAAGGGCAGATGAGCTCCCTTCGGGAGCCAAAAGCCATCCAATACGGAGATGGCATCTCCTAAAAAAAATACCCAATTGGGGTGGGAAAATTAATTTTCCCATCTGGCCAAGTTACCCCCTCATGCTCAGCCTGGCTGGGTGAGTTTTCCTGGTGGTGGTTTCAGGATTTGTTGGAGACTGAAAAGCTATGAAGTAATTGGCCTCATGATGGTTACCTTTTGCCTGCGGGCCGGCGGCAGCACTGCCTGGTCCTGTGAAGAGGTTTCCTTGTTTCAGGACTACGTGAAGGTTTTGCCAGTTTTTCATCTTCTTTTTCTCTGTAGCATTTCACATTTAGTGGCTCTCAGCCTTGTTTAGGGTGAATTTCAATTATAAAAAATTTTTAAAAAGTTGTGATTTCAAAACCTATTCTGTACTGCATTGCAACCACCTCAAGCGTTGTCAGCACGACCAGTTAAGGGAAAGAGAAATACGATATTACATTATGCAAGAGTATGAACAGGATGAAAAATAATAGTAAAATAGAAGTGTTGGTGTTTAATTCCCTTTTTCATGCCCGCATCTAGCTTTCACATGAACCCAAATCATTTTCTGTCATTAGTATATTTCATGGGCTGACAAGATGGCCTAGATGTGCACACACTCACCTCGAAACTCTCTAACCTGGGTTAGAAATTAGAATCCCAACCCAGTTATAAACAATGTGTGTCATCCCTCGGATGGACGGTAAACGGGCCTCCCGTCTGCCAGCGTTCGTTGGTGGACATTAAAGATCCCATAGTGTCCTTCCCGAGGAGTAGGCAAGCTATCTCTGGAATAGTGAATAAATTACAAATTCCTGCCCTAACCGGTGGCACAGCCACGCCCTCAACCAATGACACTACCCCACAGTCTTGTGCTGCATATGAATGAATAAGTAGTAGTATATTTTATTGGACCCTCATCAGAGGATATACATGCAGACAAGGCTCAGCAAGACGTGTGTAGCTGTAAGGAGTATTAACAAACCAGCTAGTGACTCACAATGGGGAATGACTGTTTATACCTTGTGCTGCTCACACATACAGTCTGCTTAACACGGGCTATATGTCAGACCTTTAAGTAATCAATTCTGATCATGTGGTAGCCACATAGCTATCGGATAGTTATATGGCTACCACACTAGGCGAAACAAATCTGCCCAATTAAACTGCCAGACGCTGTTTATATTTGACGTGTAATGCTCGAGCATCGCCTCGAGCGTGCATACCAAGCTCTGAACCAGTGAGAGAGCATTTTCTCTCAAGGCATCGATGTGAAATGATTAGAATTCATTGTACAATCGAACAAATTCCAAAGCTGCTAAAATTACCCAGTGCAACAGCCTCAAGTCTCACCACTTGAACATTCCTCGGTGGTTTCAGGATGTGTTTGGACATTGAAAAGCCATGGAGTTATTGAGTTCATGGTGGTTACCTTTTGCCTGCAGGCTCATGGCAGCACTGCTTGATCCCACATCCCAATATGCACTTTATAGTGGCCTTTGGTGGCCTCAAAATGGACATCAAGGCCAACTTGTTATAGCTTAAAACCTTGCCCAGATTCTGAAGTACCTCCACCGCAAAATTTGTGACCTCTAGGTGCTACAGTCTGATCGTGCAGGAATAACGCACAAACACTTGAAAATATTTATATAGATGTGTGTGTATACTTATCATTCATAAAACTATTTTTGTGGCTTTTGTGAATTAAATTGTACACCAAACTATCGGGTCTTGTGCAAAATCAAACAGAATTGGATGCACATTGTAAAAGTGGGGAAGGCAGGTCCAATAATGGAACAAATTCAACATGAGACAATGAAAGAGCGCCATCAACGGCTCCTTTTGGACCGATGAGATTACATTGGTGCAGATGTTCCAGGTTCTCCTTTTGTTTTTCCTATCTTTCCATAAACTTCTCATTTCTTACAGAATTATGGCAGAAGAGATGTCACGGCGAAAGGAGTTGGAGCAACAAAGGGATGTGCGAGTGTTGAGTCACAGCAGCCCAAACAATGATGGGCGGATACAGCGTATGCACATTGTGAGTGAGCGGTTGCAGGAGCTACAACAGGAGAAGCTTCAAGTCAAAGAGAACTACCAGGTGATGGGAAGACAGTGCTTAAAGAAATGATCACAATTTTGAGAATTTGCTCAAAATAATTGGTTGTTATAGTTTTGAGTAAGACTCAACATTGCCTTCAATGCACATTCGATGAAGCAGGCTGAGGAAGAATTAAGCTGATTTGTCCATCACACACTAAATTTTGATTCTCATTTCACAAAGCACTGACCTTTTCACTGATTCTAAACAAAGATCACATTTATTTTAAATTATCATCTTCAACAAACCTCTCCTTCTTTTGTCTTCCCAGTTCTCAAATTTACTCTCAACTGAATGTGTATTGAATTCCCAATCGTGAATCGATAAAGCGGTGTGTGTGTGTGTGTGTGTGTGTGTGTGTGTGTGT
>CM068952.1:134392668-134406597 GCA_035128595.1 Eptatretus atami | reverse complement strand
AGATAGTGGACATAAAAATGGAAACACCAATGTAAAGTCACTTAATAGGGCATTGGACCACCACGTGCAGCCAGTATGGCCTGTATTCGCTGTGGCATAGAGACCACCAGCATCTGGAATTCTTCAGGAGGGATGCGGCGCCATTTTTCCGTGAGAAAGTCAATCATCTCATATCTGTTTGATGGAGGTGGAAAATGTTGTCTCAGGTGTCATTCTAGAATATCCCATAAGTGCTCGATTAGGTTCAGATGGTAACAGAGAAGGCATGACAGACGGGATAACATCAGTGTCATGCTCATAAAATCAATGGGCAACCACACGTGCTCTGGGGATGGGGGAATTGGGGTGGGGGTGGGGAGGGATCTCCTCTTGCATCCATGGTAGGCATAAATGTAGGTAACCAGGCCTGTGCAGGATTTTTATATATGACCCAAAGCATGCTGGGATGTTATTCGTTTAATTAACACATGGGCTACACCTTTGTGGAAGCCATTGGTTGGTGTCCCTCATTTACCCAGGTGTTTCCATTTCTTTTTTTGTCCACTACTTGTGTGTGTATGGCCTGGTGTTGGCTTAGTGGTTCGGGTTGTGGGCTTGGGATCTTAGGGTCCTGAGTTCAAGCCCCGTCAGCTGCTAAATTAACACCAGGTGGGGTTGATTGAGCTTGTCATCCTTCTGAGGTCGATGAAATGAGTACCAGTAACCTGGTAATAAGGGCATTGCATCAGTGGTGCCCCCATACTCAGTAACAGTGGCGATGCACCGTTGATCATAGCCAGTTGAAAGTAGTGGTGGGTGGAATCGATTCCAAAGTACTCGATTCTCAATTCCAACCCTGGAATCAAAAGGAATCAAGTAGTGAACCGGAATCGATGTCGATTCCAAGTACTTCCTACTTCTAAGAAATAAGCATTTCTTTATGGGGTGGGGGGGCGAAATCGTACCTGTTGGGCATGTTCAGATTTCATAGCCTGGTCATGTATTAACTATTAATTGAAAAGGAATACACCCCTGCAGCATCCCATCTATATATATATATATATATATATAGTAGTAATGTATGTTTGTTTTTCCTCTTATAACTCGAGAACTACGCATCCCAGGGCAAAACGAAAGGCATATTCAGAATCACCACGTCTCAGAGGTACTAAAGCACACCTTAGATGTTGAAAAAAAACCGAAAATAAAATTCATCTCTTTTTTTTTTTGGCCGTTTCTATTTTCTGCGGCAATTTATTGATTTCCGCCCCCACTTTTTTATTCACAACCTGATCAAAATAAGACAAAGACAGACATGGATGACAGACCAGGATGGACAGACCAGTGGATGGACAGACCAGTGGATGGACGACAGATGGCAGACTGAACTTTACAAAGTTTCTGATCAAAATTTGACTTTCTGATTTTAGATGCCCCAAAAAAGGAAGAGCTCCATTGGTCCCAAGGCAGCTGCAGCTAAGCGAAAACACACTAAGAGACAACAGGAGACTGAAGAGGAGCAAGATGCCAGGCTAAATGAACAGGCACAGCGGCAACAGCAGCAGCAACAAAATGAGACTGAAGAGGAGGATCAGCCCGGCTCAATGAACAGGCTCATCGGCAACAACAGCGGCGAGCAAATGACACTGAGGAAGAGTATGATGCAAGACTTGAGGCAATGCGTCACCGCACTGCAGAAGCACGAGCACTGGCCCGGGCACAAGAGCCCAACAATGCCAACAGGGTGGCATTCACGTATGACCCGGCTGACCCAACAACTCATGCAGACACGGCTGAATGGACCAAGTCTGCACCCACTGCTCTGCTTACAAGTTCAAGGAGAGACCAAGGTGTGTTGCTGCAGCGATGGCAAGGTCGTCGTTGAGCCCTCTCCTGCCCTTCCTCCCTTGCTGAAGGAACTTCTCTCAGGTGAAGGTCCCCTCAGAAAGCACTTCCTTGACAACATTAGGACGTATAATGGCAGCTTTGTGATGACGAGCTTCGGGCACAAGGAAGCTGAAGTCCAGGGCTGGAACCCGAGCTTCCGGATCCAAGGTCAAGTGTTCCAACACATTGCAGCTTGTTCCCGCCTGAAGAGGCCAGCCAAAGTTCCGACAGGTCTACTTCCTGGACTCACACGCCAAGGAGCTGGCTGCCAGGAACTACAGCGCCTCAAACCACACATCCTTGAGATGCTCACAAAGTGGTTTCACGAGAATAACCATCTGGTCCGTGAGCTCAAGACTGCAAGTGATGTACTTGCAGAAGGAGGCAACTCTGAAGAGTGCCAGAATCTTCATCAGAGAGAACAAGGACCGCAAGGAGAGCACACATGCCGCTACAAGCCCCATCACACCAGAAGTCGCCATCCTAATGGACAATGAGCCAACAGAACCCAGAGACATTGTCCTCAGACTTCGTGATGGGCACTTAAAAGGATCAGTGAGCTGCATGCATCTTATGATGCACTCCAGTATCCCATAGTGTTCCCATATGGAACAGATGGCTACAGCATCCATCTGGTGGCCAGGACTGCTACTGGACAGGATGGACGAAAACTCACACAGCTGCAGTACTACAGCTACCACATCATGGTGAGAGAGGGCAACCACATACTGCAGATGCGACGACTCTTTCAGCAGTTTCTGGTCGATGTCTACTGCAAGATTAGACAGAGCACTGGGCTTTATCCGCCAAGAGCAAAATAACTTGCTTGCTGATAACTATGACAACCTCCGTGACAGCCTCATGGCCAGCAATGGTGACCCTCGCAATGTTGGACAAAGGGTGGTCCTTCCAGCAACATACACCGGTGGGCCGAGGTGATGCATGAGAAACAGTGATGCCATGGCCTATATGCGTCGCATGGGAAGGCCTGACTTCTTTATCATGATGACCACGAATCCCAAATGGACCGATGTCCAGGAAAACCTCCTGCCAGGACAAGAGCCTCACAATCGTCCAGACATCATTGCCCGTGTTCGCCAAAAGAACAAGAAGCTCATGGAGCTACTAAAGAAGGGAGCTTTTGGGAAGATGAGAGCCTTCCTGCACATCATTGAGTACCAGAAGCGTGGTCTTCCTCCTGCCCACATCCTCCTTGGGTCGCTCCAGAGGACAAGGTCAAGACCGAAGACATTAACCTGGTCATCAGTGCTGAGATTCCCGACAAGGAGCAAGATCCATTGCTGCACAAGATGGTCATGGCATACCTGATCATGGTCCATGCGAAACCTCAACCAGAACAGCCCTTGCATGAAGGACCACAAGTGCTCAAAGGATTTCCCAAAGCCATTCCTGCAGAGCACTGAGCAAGGAAATGACAGCTACCCCAAGTATCGCTGTCTCAAGCCAGAAGATGGTGGTCACCCCGTGAGATAAAGATAGCCAGCAGGGAAAATGGGTGGTACAGGTAGTCACCAACCAGGTGGTGTACCCGACAACCCATTCCTCCTCCATCAATTCAATTGCCACATCAACGTTGAGATCTGCTCCAGCATCAACAGCATCAAGTATATCACAAAGTATGTCACCAAGGGGACCGATCAGGCAATGTTTGAACTGCAGCGAGCTAATGAGGAGGCCAGAAACCATCAAGTGGATGAGGTAGCTCAGTTCCAGAATGCACGCTATGTCGGCAGCAGCGAGGCAGTCTGGAGGATCCTGGAGCACCCAATTTCCAGCATCTCCCTCCAGTCATTGGCCAGCGAGTCTACTTCAATGTGGACAATGCTGTCGAGAGGGCACAGCGACCACCGCCAGCCACTACGCTGACTGCCTTCTTCGACTCTGCAGTCATAACGATTTTGCCAAGATGCTCAAATACCACGAGGTGCCCGAGTACTACACGTGGGACAATCGAGCAAGAAGTGGGCCGCCGCAAGCGAGAAGAGGTGGTCGAAGGTCCACATGCAATCTGGAAGGCTCCGGCAATTGGCCGCATCTCCACCATCAGTCGAGGCAGGGTGACTGTTACGACGTTCGACTTCTCCTGACTGAAGTCTGTGGCCCCTCCTCCTTCACTGCTCTGAAACCGTGGGATGGCCAGGAATTGTCCTTCCATGAAGCCTGTCTCGCAAGGGGACTCATGGAAAATGACCAGCACCTCTACCTTGCTATGGAGGAGGCAGGCATCAGCCAATCTGCCCCAAACCTCAGGAGTCTCATGGCAGTCATCCTCACCACCTGTTTCCCGAGCAATCCACAACACTCTGGGATCAGTTCTGTGACCTCCTCTCTGAAGACTACCTGTTCCAGCACCGTCACAATGTTGGCAATCCTGATGCTGACTACGACGAGGAGTCTATAACCTTGCACTTGTCCCTCAAGGACAAGGTGATCATGATGGGTGGCCGTCATCTCAGTTTGTATGACCTACCTACACCAGAGAGGGGCACAGAAGATAGGCTCTCGACAGAGTACTTCAGGGAAGTGGACTACAACCAAGAGCAGTTGGCTGTCCAGGCTGATGACCTCCAACAGCACTTGACAGATGACCAGCGTCAGGTCTACAATGCAGTCCTTGAACTGGTGCAGCAAGGTAGCATCATCAATGGCAACAGGAGCAGCAACATCATCTTCCTCGATGCACCGGGAGCACAGGCACGAGCTTCGTCATCAACACGATACTGAAAAAGATTCACTCAGGAGGCAAGATTGTTCTTGCTACTGCGTCCAATGGAGTTGCCGCAACCCTGCTCCAGGGAGGATGAACGCTGCACAGCACCTTTAAGATCCCACTCGACACGCACCTCAAAGAGCAGCCAACATGCAGCATCAAGCGTGGAACAGCATTGGCCAAGGTCATCAAGGATGCTGCTGCCATCATTGTGGATGAGGTCCCGATGACTCACAAGTCAGCCTACGAAGCTGTAGACGGCACACTGCAGGACATCACAGGAGTCCAGCAACCCATGGGAGGCATCCCCACACTGCTCTGGGAGACTTCTGGCAGATCCTTCCAGTGGTCAAGAGAGGCCCCAGATCCAACATTGTCAACGTCAGCCTGAAGACGTCCCACCTGTGGCACACATGTGACTGTCAAGCACCTGACCACCAACATACGAGCTCACCTGTCTGGCGATGAAGGGGCCACCAACTTCTCCAAGCTGCTCCTGGAAATTGGCAATGACAGATCCCATTTGCGGCTGAACCAGACACGATCGCAATTCCTCCTGGGCGGGCAAGGTCATCTCCACACTGGAGGAGCTCAAGGCTGAAGTCTACCCTTGCTTGATCACAAATGGAGTCAGGTCTGAGTGGCTGGCTGAGCATACAATTCTCTCTCCGCTGAACACCAATGTCAACCAGCTCAACAACTGGCTCATGGGAGAGTTCCCGGCGATGAGAGGATCTACAAGTCTGTGGACAGTGCCATCTGCGACAAGGAGGCAGTCACTTACCCTGTTGAGCTGCTCAATTCTCTCGAGCTGTCAGGAATGCCACCACACCTCTTCAAGCTGAAACTCGGTGTGTCCATCATGATCCTGCGAAACATGGAGCCACCCAAGACCACCACTGGCACACGCTGCATCATAACCCGCCTGCATGCCAATGTCATTGAGGCCACCATCTCCTGTGGACCATACAAAGGAGAAGTCGTCCTTCTGCCGAGGAGCCCGCTCATTCCTCCGACTCCGAGCTGCCCTTCCAGTTTCCCCGACTCCAGTTTCCCTGCAAGCCATGCTTTGCGATGACGATCAACAAGGCTCAAGGTCAGACGTACAAGGCAATTGGTGTCGACCTCTCTGTCCCATGCTTCTCCCATGGCCAGTTGTATGTGGCTGCCTCTCGGACCGGCAGCGCAGTGAAGCTCAGCATCCTGGCACCCAACAGTCAGACACGCAATGTGGTCACCCCGAGGCACTGGAACACTGATGACGAACGCTGACAACGACAAGGAAATGTGAAATGTGTCCAAATTAAATGTGATGTATATTAAGCACCACAGTTTACCCCTTTCTTATTCCCATTTTTTTTCCCCGGGCAACGCCGGGTACTCCAGCTAGTTTGCAATATATCAGCAAAAGCAAGTACTTGCTTCCTAGAGTGTATCAAGAAACCAGGGCAAAGCTTGCCAGGATGATCAATGCTGCAACTTCCATTGCCCTCATAACAGACATCTGGACATCTTGTCAAACTCAGGCATATATCACTATCACGGCCCATTTCCTTGACAGTGATTGGAATGTGCATTGCTCTTGTTCTTGCCACATACATGTGACCCAAGAGCACACAACAGACAACATATCAAAGGAACTCTTAAAAGCAGCCGAGGATTGCAATATCACCAGAAGAATATCTGTCAGAGTGACAGACAATGCTGAAAATATGGTAGCTGCTGTTGCTCTCCTCAAATGGCGCCATCATCCTTGTTATGCTCATACTATTAACTTAATTGTCAAGGACGCAATGAAGGGAGGCAAAAATCTCAAAAATCTGCAGCTAAAAGTCAGAATTCTGGGAAGTCACTTTCACCACAGCGTTAAAGCCGTGAACAGATTGATTGAGATCCAAAGTCAAAACTCAATGGCTTCAACAAAGCTGATCCAGGATGTCGAAACTCGATGGAATTCTACATATTACATGTTCAAACGTATCATCGAACAACACATCCCTGTTTCAACACTTGGTCTACTTGGTAACATGTATCTGGCCTTGAGTGATGAAGATGTGGAAATTTTGAAGGATGCAATTAAAGTTCTGGAGCCCTTTTAGGCAGCAACGGTGAAATGTCAGCAGAAAAAACACACAACTCTATCAAAGATCATGCCCTTGACAAAGACAATGCATGAAATGATGTTCCACAATCAGTCGAACAAGAACTCGTTCGTTGTGGACCTTCAGACGAAAATGAGGAGACGTTTCACTTCACTGGAGGACAGTTTTATAATTGTAGCAGCCACACTGCTTGACCCCAGATTCAAGCGGCATGGTGGGTTCTCGGGTGCCGATGCCATTGATAAGACAAAGGACGGACTAATCAATGAAATGGCACAGACAGAAGAAACACATCTCAGTTGAAAAACCTCACTTTGAACAGATCCACCAACAACAAGAGATATTCCTAATGAACCTCAACCAGACTCTTTTCTGCTCTTTCCAATTAAAAACAAAGATTGGTGATTCAAAGAAAATACTCCCACCCCCACACCGTCACTTCTCAGCATCAGTCATATGTAATACTTCCCACCCCCACCCCAAACCCTCAAAAAAGAAAACGAAAAAAGTACTCGATTCCTATCGATTACGAGAAAAAAAGGACTCGGAATCTACTCAATTCCATGAAAAAAGTACTCGGAATCGAATCGATTCCAAAATTCCAGGAATCGCCCGTCACTAGTGAAAGCATGCAATCATACCACCACACTAAGTGGAAGTATCAAAAAACAAAAATAAATAAAATGTGTGTGTGTGGTGTGTGTGTTGTTCAAATGGGAAAGCACCTGGATTAGACTCAATTTCACCTGACATATACAGGTATGGTATGCAGCACTCTCTTTACACTGAGTGGAATTGTGTTCAATAATGTGGTGTCACGTACCATAACCGCAACATTTATATTGTCCATATATACAAGAAGAAACATGATCGCTCTGTTATCGACAATCATCGAGTTTCTCGCTATTAGCCATTGCTGACAAAGTATTATCAACAATAATCCTCAACCGATGCACAAACCACGTTCAGACAAGGTACTGCCTAAAAGTCAACGTGGCTTCCGGAGAGGAAGAGCAACGACAGACATGATTTTTGCAGTGAGACAACTCCAAGAGAAGTCACGACGACAGCATGTTGATGTACTATTGTATTTGTTGATCTGACAAAAGGCATTTGACTCAGTAAACATAGAAGGCCGTTATAAAACCGGAATGCCCAAAGCCCTCAAAAATGTATTAGTATGATCAAACAATTTCATGATGAAATACTGGCTCGTGTTACAGGAGGCGGCAATGTCTCAGAACCCTTCAGTGTGTCAAATGGAATGAAACGGTGATCTGTGCTTGCACCTGCGCCTTTTATCACACTATTTACAGAAATGCTGGTTGACACTTTTGTTGAATGCCATCTCAGGGTCTTTCAGGACAGATGCTTATCTCTGATTCATAACAGATGGTAAACTTTTTAACTTGAAGCAGCTGCAAGCTAAATCAACGGTTTCAGACAAAAGATGCGTTACTCTTTGCTGATGATCGTGAGCTGGGGCATAAAACAAAATAGGTGATGCTTCGGCAGGTGGAGGGACATGTTTCCAGGAGCGTCACGGGGGAGAGGGACGAGGGAGATGAGGTGTCAGAGCCACAATCACGTGACACTCTCTTCAGATTCATGGGCACAGCCATCTTGGATTACACTTCACTATGACAGGACATGTCCATTTATAACAACCTTGCTTTCAGTTGAATTCCTCCAGAGTGATGTTTTCAATCATTAATTTGAAGCTATGAGATGGCATTTCCGAAAAAGAGAGAGCAGGAAGTTAAATTTGGAGGTTTCTAGAATTTGGAGTTGCTGAAGAGCAACACTATCTCATGAAGAAGTTGTCTTAGAATGCTTGCCCTCAATAAGAGGCACCTGTCCATAGAATGCTTCCCCTCAATAAGAGGAATCCATCTTCGAATGCTTCCCCTCAATAAGGGCATCTGCTTTAGAACCATCTGCCTAGAATGCATGCTAAAAAGCCATCCACTGCACGTGAAAAGACTGAATGCCTAAACTCAATATTTGCTTAGAAATCTTGTGTCCCAAACCCATCGCTTTCTGTACCCACCTTACCCAGTCGCACCCAGCTGTTCCTGGAATCTGTGTCCTTTTCTCCTGACAAGGTGGAGAGCTTGCTGTCAAACCTCGACTGATTCTGCAACCGGTCCAGACGGCATCAGCCCACATGTCCTAAAAACCTGCTCTTGCTCACACTCTCTTTGTTATATTCACCCTGTCATTTGCTCAAGGTCATCTGCCGGTCTGCCTGAAAATCAGCAAATCAGCTCCACATAAAAAAAGATGCAAAACAGATGCCTGCAACTACAATACAATCAGCCTTCTCCCAATCATCAGCAAGGTTATGGAATCACATCATCGCTTCAGACATTAAATCATTCCTCTTCTCCAATGGCTTGATTCCGATCATCAATTTGGATTCAGACCAGGTCACTCTAACCTGGATATGCTACATCTGCTATACCAACAATGGATGGAGATCCTCAATGCCAGAACTGAAATCAGAGCATCTCCCTCGACATATCGCATGCTTCGATATGGTCTGGCACCCGCCCTTCTCACAAAACTCTTCCCATGGTATCCAAGGACATCTCCACTCATGGCTTGCAGACTTCCTCTCCTGTCGCAGCCAACTGTAGCCCTTTCATGAAGTTCTCTCATCCCCTCTTCCTGTCCAGGCTGGAGTTCCTCGAGGCAGTGTTCTGGGCCCTGTTCTTTTTTCTGTTTTCATCAATGATCTCTCTGACTCTGGAAAATCCTCTTTATCTCTTTGCTGATGAGTCCACTCTCTGCCTGTACCATCTGTCACCCCTAGATTGGCAAGCAGCAGCCTTTTCACTCTTCACAGATCTGGATAAAATCAAACAAGGCTGGTCCAACACGTGGAACACATGTCTTTAATCTTGAGAAATCTCACACTCTCACTATGTCTCTCTGAGAAGACCAATCTAGAACCCCCCCCCCCTCCCATCTACTTTCTAAACAATCCTCTTGAATAAGTTCCTTTCATTCAAGCTTCTGGGGTCTCACTAGCTGCCATGGTCTTTCCTGCGGAAAGCCCCATTTCCAAGCTGGCCTCCAAAGCCAGTCGCCGACTGGGCATCCTCCATCATGCAAAGTCCTTCCTTGGCACACCAGAGCTCCTGACCACATACAAAGCTTTCGTCTGCAACGCGATGAAGTACTGCTCTCCCCTCTAGGCTGTTGCTCCCGCCTCCACCTTTCTCAGCTTCACGCTGTGGAAACCAACGCATTTAGGATAATTGATACCTCGTGCGATGCGGCTGAGTCTTTGGGTCTCTACTCTCTCACTGCAGGCAGGTCAGTGGCTTTCTGTCTTCTCCCATTCTCCTCACCCCCTGCTCTGACTGAGATATTCCCCCCTACCCCCCCTGCTCTGACTGAGATATGTCCCCCCTACCCCCCCCCCCCCCCACACACAAATAATTCCATAAGGCGTTCAAGGTCCGCCAGCAATTCCCTTCTTGTAAAAACAGCCAAAATCACGAATCACTGCTCACTTTTTACTCTTTCATTCCTCTTATTTTCCCTACCTTTGGAACAAACTCCCACACTCTTCAATCCCACTCTTCCCTCCAGGTCTTCAAAACAGCTGTTCACCACCATCTCTTATCTTCCCCCATCCAAAACCACGATCTTTTCTACCCCGCCTAATCCACCCCAAACCCACTTCCTTTCAAATTCCCTGCTTTCCTTCTTAAAGTCCCTGTCGTGTAAGGACCTGAATGTTTCCCCTTAATAAGGGGCATCTGTTTGAGAATGCTTCTCCTCAATAAGGGGAATCTGCCTTCAATGCTTCCCCTCAATTAGGGGCATCTGCCTTTAGAACGCTTCCCTCTAATGAGGGGAAGCGTTCTAAGGCGGATGTCACAATTTAAAAAAATATATAAAAAAAATTGCACAATGGAGGCTGATGGAACTTTTAAAAGGCACCATTCCTCTCATTCACAGTCACATATTTTTTAGTGTGGAGTCAGGCAAAGCATCACCAAACGTCACAGCAAAGAGGAGGGTGTCAGAAAACGGGCAAAAAAGTCACGTATTTTGTTACATGCCTCACTTGTTGCTCCACTCTCAATAAGATATGCAGATTATGATGGACCACTTTTCATGTGCTGCTTCTATGAAATTTGCCTCACATCAACCTCAGAAAACCAAGTCTTGTTACCAACCTGCTTCGTGGAAGCCATACAATCAACCAATCATTCATTGGGAATCGAGCTTTGCCAGGGGTAGTGGATATAAATCCACCTATCTCGGAAGTACTCCATCAAAGGATGTTAAAATTGATGATGAAATATATCTACAATTTCGGAAAGCAAGTGCATCATTTTGCGAAAGCTGTGAAATTGACCCGAGAACAAGAGAGGAGTCAGCGCTCTCCACTAAACTGATTGTTTACAAAGCAACTGTATTAGCAGTGATTCTCTGTGTTTGCAAAACCTGTACAACGCCGTATACCTACCACTTAAAGCTTCAACGTTAATTTCATCACACTTGTGAGAAAACATAATGAAACATTAAAAGAGCTTCAAGATAAAACCCCGATACAGAAGTTCTCCAGAGAGCAAATTTCCCAAAACATCAAAGCATGTATTTCAAAGCTCAGCTGAGATTTGTCCGGTCACCTAGTTTGTTATCTTCCATGAAGGCCTACCCCCAAAAAAAATGTTCTACTTTGTGCTCATTAAGGAAGCTTGTCTCAGAGAGGACAAATCACACTGCCTTTAAAATTACCATCCAAGTCCTGAAATATTGATATTAGCAGCAACTGGGAAAATCTGCAACAACATAATATAAAATCTTAGCATTGAAATAAATACACCAAGACGCTGAAAAATGTGGAGTGCCGACAAATGCAAAAACAGCTTCAAGATGAACCACGCACAGTGGAAAGTTGAGAAAACGAATAAAGACTCCAGGTTTCATCCACTGATCACATTTGTGTGACCACTGAAAATAAACTTTGCTGATCAAAAGTGATGGAGGCCAACTGATTCCACCACCGATATAATTTAACATGAGATTTAAAAAACACGAATGATGCTTGTGTTTGTTCGTACTTCCTTCACAAATAAATTCGTTGCGAGCCCTGTCATAAAATCTAACTGCCATGCTCCGTGCTGTGGAACAGCGTGCAGGCAACATCTGGAAGAGAGCCCAGGGAAACACACACAGCTGGAAACAGCGAGTTTCTGAGAAAGAGCGGCAGATTGCGATTATTACGTCCCATTCAGCCTCGGTAAATGGACTCTGCCTCATCTCTTGAATCATGCTATTTGTCTTGATTAATATTACATCTTTAACATTTTGTTTTAATTTGCCACTGGTGAAGGTAACATAAAGCGTGATATGTAGTGATAATCATGAGTACGCAAATTGTGAGTGTTTGAGTTATGCCAACTTATTAGGGAATTCAATTCATTGCCTTGTAAATGTGAACATTTCTGGAGATAAATATTGGATGCGACTCAAAGAAGATTGTTTAGAGAACAGGAGAAAGGGGGGACAAAGGGAAGGAAAGGTGAACAGGGGAAAAATTTCCACCATGGGGGAATTTGAATTTTTTGGACTGCATACAGCCTGTGGAGGAATGAAGAACTTGAAAACGCAGAGGGACGATGAGACATTAAGGCAATGCATTGAATATTATATATATGATATATAATGAATATTATATATATAAATCAATATATATATATGATCCATATCATAATTACATATATATACACACACATATATATATTACATATATATTACATATATATATACAACATATTGTATATATCAGTATATATACATACATATATACACATTTAATAATATTATATATATATCTTCTTTTCGGCTGCTTTCCACGTAGGCGCGCCACCAGCGATCAAACCGTCTCCATTTGCTCTATCCTCCACATCTTCCATGACACTCCAACCACCCGCATGTCCGCCCTCACCGCCATCCATGAACCTCTTATTTGGCCCTTCTCTTCTCCTCCTGCCTGGCGCTCCATTGTCAGCATCCTTCTCCCGAAGTTACCCGCTCCCTTCCTGTGACATGTCCAAACCATTCTCAATCTCGCCTCTCTCACTTTGTCTCCAAACCGTCCTACCTGCGCAGTCCCTACTAATATACTCATTCCTTATCCTGTCTATCCTTCGTCACTCCAACGAGAATCGCAGCATCTTTAACGCTCTGCCACCTCCAGCTCCAGCTTCGTCTTTTTTGTTAGACCACGCCTCCAAACCATACAACATAGCTGTCTCACTACCGTCTTATTATACTTTCGTCTTAAACCTCTTGCAGCGCTACCCTTTCTGCTCACAAAAATCATCCTGCAACTCTTCTCCATCCCACTTCCATCCATGCCTGACCACTCTCTTTTCAATTCTCTCCCACACTCATCCGCTTACTTTGACAGTTGATCCAAGTATTTTAAAACCCATCACCTTCCCCACATCAACTCCTTGCAAACCGCACCATACCACCACCCTCCCTCTCATGACGCACATGTACTCCGGTCTTACTCCTACTGACTATCATTCCCCTTCTCTCCAGTGCGTACCTCCCACCTCTCAAGGCTCGCCTCAGCCTGCTCCCTACTCTCCTAACAGATGCATGATGTCATCCGCGAACATCATATCCATGGAGACTCCAGTCGACTCGTATCAACCTGTCCATCACCATTGCAAACAGGAAAGGGCTTCAATTCGATCCTTGTGTGCATCCCACTTTTACCTTAAACCGGTCCCGTCATTTCCTACCGCACACCTCACGCCTCTCGACACTGTCCTACATACATATCCTGCCCAAATCCTCACATTACTTCTCCACCACTCCCGACTTCCTCATACAATGCCACAACTCCTCTCTTGGCACCCGATCATAACCTTTCTCTAAAATCCACAAACCACACAATGTAACTCCTTTCTGGCCTTCCCTATACTTCTCCATCAACATTCTCACAGCAAACATCACATCAGTGGTGCCTCTTCCTGCATAAACCCATATTGCTGCTTCACAAATCATCACCTCCTCCTCTCAATCTAGCTTCCACTACTCTTTCCCACAACTTCATGTGTTGGCTTAACAACTTTATCCCTCGTAATTCCACAGCTCTTGCACATCCACCCTTGTTCTTGAAAATCGACCATACACTTAATCTCAACCTCCTCCGGCATCCCTCTCAACTTTCCAAGACATTATCTCTCTCTT
>CM068952.1:134376680-134391456 GCA_035128595.1 Eptatretus atami | reverse complement strand
GCGATGAAGGGGCCACCAACTTCTCCAAGCTGCTCCTGGAAATTGGCAATGGACAGATCCCATTTGCGGCTGAACCAGACACGATCGCAATTCCTCCTGGGCGGGGCAAGGTCATCTCCACACTGGAGGAGCTCAAGGCTGAAGTCACCCTTGCTTGATCACAAATGGAGTAAGGTCGTCTGAGTGGGACTGGCTGAGCATTACAATTCTCTCTCCGCTGAACATCCCAATGTCAAGCCAGCTCAACAACTGGCTCATGGGAGAGTGTCCCCGGCGATGAGAGGATCTACAAGTCTGTGGACAGTGCCATCTGCGACAAGGAGGCAGTCACTTACCCTGTTGAGCTTGCTCAATTCTCGTCGAGCTGTCAGGAATGCCACCAACACCTCTTCAAAGCTGAAACTCGGTGGTGTCCATCGATATCAGATGATCCTGCGAAACACATGGAGCCACCCAGAGACCACACACTGGCACACGTCGTGCATCATAACCCGCCTGCATGCCAATGTCATTGAGGCACCATCTCCCTGTGGGACCAATACAAAGGAGAGAGTCGTCCCTTCTGCCGAGGATCCCGCTACATTCCATCCGACTCCGACTGCCCTTCCAGTTTCCGCCGACTCCAGTTTCCCTGCAAGCATGCTTTGCGATGACGATCAACAAGGCTCAAGGTCAGACGTACAAGGCAATTGGTGTCGACCTCTCTGTCACCATGCTTCTCCCATGGCCAGATTGTATGTGGCTGCTCTCGGACCGGCAAGCGCAAGTGAAGCTCAGCATCCTGGCACCCAACAGTCAGACACGCAATGTGGTCTACCCCGAGGCACTGGAACACTGATGACGAACGCTGACAACGACAAGGAAATGTGAAATGTGTCCAAATTAAATGTGATGTATATTAAGCACCACAGTTTACCCCTTTCTTATTCCCATTTTTTTTCCCCGGGCAACGCCGGGTACTCCAGCTAGTTTGCAATATATCAGCAAAAGCAAGTTACTTGCTTCCTAGAGTGTATCAAGAAACCAGGGCAAAGCTTGCCAGGATGATCAATGCTGCAACTTCCATTGCCCTCATAACAGACATCTGGACATCTTGTCAAACTCAGGCATATATCACTATCACGGCCCATTTCCTTGACAGTGATTGGAATGTGCATGCTCTTGTTCTTGCCACATTACATGTGACCCAAGAGCACACAACAGACAACATATCAAAGGAACTCTTAAAAGCAGCCGAGGATTGCAATATCACCAGAAGAATATCTGTCAGAGTGACAGACAATGCTGAAAATATGGTAGCTGCTGTTGCTCTCCTCAAATGGCGCCATCATCCCTTGTTATGCTCATACTATGAACTTAATTGTCAAGGACGCAATGAAGGGAGGCAAAAATCTCAAAAATCTGCAGCTAAAAGTCAGAATTCTGGGAAGTCACTTTCACCACAGCGTTAAAGCCGTGAACAGATTGATTGAGATCCAAAGTCAAAACTCAATGGCTTCAACAAAGCTGATCCAGGATGTCGAAACTCGATGGAATTCTACATATTACATGTTCAAACGTATCATCGAACAACACATCCCTGTTTCAACACTTGGTCTACTTGGTAACATGTATCTGGCCTTGAGTGATGAAGATGTGGAAATTTTGAAGGATGCAATTAAAGTTCTGGAGCCCTTTGAGGCAGCAACGGTGGAAATGTCAGCAGAAAAACACACAACTCTATCAAAGATCATGCCCTTGACAAAGACAATGCATGAAATGATGTTCCACAATCAGTCGAACAAGAACTCGTTCGTTGTGGACCTTCAGACGAAAATGAGGAGACGTTTCACTTCACTGGAGGACAGTTTTATAATTGTAGCAGCCACACTGCTTGACCCCAGATTCAAGCGGCATGGTGGGTTCTCGGGTGCCGATGCCATTGATAAGACAAAGGACGGACTAATCAATGAAATGGCACAGACAGAAGAAACACATCTCAGTGAAAAACCTCACTTTGAACAGATCCACCAACAACAAGAGATGATTCCTAATGAACCTCAACCAGACTCTTTTCTGCTCTTTCCAATTAAAAACAAAGATTGGTGATTCAAAGAAAATACTCCCACCCCCACACCGTCACTTCTCAGCATCAGTCATATGTAATACTTCCCACCCCCACCCCAAACCCTCAAAAAAGAAAACGAAAAAAGTACTCGATTCCTATCGATTACGAGAAAAAAAAGGACTCGGAATCGTACTCAATTCCATGAAAAAAGTACTCGGAATCGAATCGATTCCAAAATTCCAGGAATCGCCCGTCACTAGTTGAAAGCATGCAATCATACCACCACACTAAGTGGAAGTATCAAAAAACAAAAATAAATAAAATGTGTGTGTGTGTGTGTGTGTGTGTGTCAAATGGGAAAGCACCTGGATTAGACTCAATTTCACCTGACATATACAGGTATGGTAGTGCAGCACTCTCTTTACACTGAGTGGAATTGTGTTCAATTAATGTTGTGTCACGTACCATAACCGCAACATTTATATTGTCCATATATACAAGAAGAAACATGATCGCTCTGTTATCGACAATCATCGAGTTATCTCGCTATTAGCCATTGCTGACAAAGTATTATCAACAATAATCCTCAACCGATGCACAAACCACGTTTCAGACAAGGTACTGCCTAAAAGTCAACGTGGCTTCCGGAGAGGAAGAGCAACGACAGACATGATTTTTGCAGTGACACAACTCCAAGAGAAGTCACGACGACAGCATGTTGATGTACTATTTGTATTTGTTGATCTGACAAAGGCATTTGACTCAGTAAACATAGAAGGCCGTTATAAAACCGGAAATGCCAAAGCCCTCAAAAATGTATTAGTATGATCAAACAATTTCATGATGAAATACTGGCTCGTGTTACAGGAGGCGGCAATGTCTCAGAACCCTTCAGTGTGTCAAACGGAGTGAAACGGTGATCTGTGCTTGCACCTGCGCTTTTTATCACACTATTTACAGAAATGCTGGTTGACACTTTTGTTGAATGCCATCTCAGGGTCTTTCAGGACAGATGCTTATCTCTGATTCATAACAGATGGTAAACTTTTTAACTTGAAGCAGCTGCAAGCTAAATCAACGGTTTCAGACAAAAGAATGCGTTACTCTTTGCTGATGATCGTGAGCTGGGGCCATAAACAAAATAGGTGATGCTTCGGCAGGTGGAGGGACATGTTTCCAGGAGCGTCACGGGGGAGAAGGGGACGAGGGAGATGAGGGTGTCAGAGCCACAATCACGTGACACTATCTTCAGATTCATGGGCACAGCCATCTTGGATTACACTTCACTATGACAGGACATGTCCATTTATAACAACCTTGCTTTCAGTTGAATTCCTCCAGAGGTGATGTTTCAATCATTAATTTGAAGCTATGAGATGGCATTTCCGAAAAAGAGAGAGCAGGAAGTTAAATTGGAGGTTTCTAGAATTTGGAGGTTGCTGAAGAGCAACACTATCTCATTGAAGAAGTTGTCTTAGAATGCTTGCCCTCAATAAGAGGCACCTGTCATAGAATGCTTCCCCTCAATAAGGGGAATCCATCTTCGAATGCTTCCCCTCAATAAGGGGCATCTGCTTTAGAACCATCTGCCTTAGAATGCATGCTAAAAAGCAGTCACTGCACGTGAAAAGACTGAATGCCTAAACTCAATATTTGCTTCGAAATCTTGTGTCCCAAACCCATCGCTTTCTGTACCCACCTTACCCAGTCGCACCCAGCTGTTCCTGGAATCTGTGTCCTTTTCTCCTGACAAGGTGGAGAGCTTGCTGTCAAACCTCGACTGATTCTGCAACCGGTCCAGACGGCATCAGCCCACATGTCCTAAAAACCTGCTCTTGCTCACACTCTCTTTGTTATATTCACCCTGTCATTTGCTCAAGGTCATCTGCCGTCTGCCTGAAAATCAGCAAATCAGCTCCACATAAAAAAAGATGCAAAAACAGATGCCTGCAACTACAATACAATCAGCCTTCTCCCAATCATCAGCAAGGTTATGGAATCCATCATCGCTTCAGACATTAAATCATTCCTCTTCTCCAATGGCTTGATTTCCGATCATCAATTTGGATTCAGACCAGGTCACTCTAACCTGGATATGCTACATCTGCTATACCAACAATGGATGGAGATCCTCAATGCCAGAACTGAAATCAGAGCAGTCTCCCTCGACATATCGCATGCTTTCGATATGGTCTGGCACCCCGCCCTGCTCACAAAACTCTTCCCATGGTATCCAAGGACATCTCCACTCATGGCTTGCAGACTTCCTCTCCTGTCGCAGCCAACGTGTAGCCCTTCATGAAGTTCTCTCATCCCCTCTTCCTGTCCAGGCTGGAGTTCCTCGAGGCAGTGTTCTGGGCCCTGTTCTTTTTTCTGTTTTTCATCAATGATCTCTCTGACTCTGGAAAATCCTCTTTATCTCTTTGCTGATGAGTCCACTCTCTGCTGTACCATCTGTCACCCCTCAGATTGGCAAGCAGCAGCCTTTTCACTCTTCACAGATCTGGATAAAATCAACAAGCTGGTCCAACACGTGGAACACATGTCTTTTAATCTTGAGAAATCTCACACTCTCACTATGTCTCTCTGAGAAGACCATCTAGAACCCCCCCTCCCATCTACTTTCTAAACAATCCTCTTGATAAGTCCTTTCATTCAAGCTTCTGGGTCTCACTAGCTGCCATGGTCTTTCCTGGGAAAGCCCCATTTCCAAGCTGGCCTCCAAAGCCAGTCGCCGACTGGGCATCCTCCATCATGCAAAGTCCTTCCTTGGCACACCAGAGCTCCTGACCACATACAAAGCTTTCGTCTGCAACGCGATGAAGTACTGCTCTCCCCTCTAGGCTGTTGCTCCGCCTCTCACCTTTCTCAGCTTCACGCTGTGGAAACCAACGCATTTAGGATAATTGATACCTCGTGCGATGCGGCTGAGTCTTTGGTCTCTCACTCTCTCACTGCAGGCAGGTCAGTGGTCTTTCTGTCTTCTCCCATCTCCTCACCCCCTGCTCTGACTGAGATATGTCCCCCCTACCCCCCCTGCTCTGACTGAGATATGTCCCCCTACCCCCCCCCCCCCCACACACAAATATTTCCATAAGGCGTTCAAGGTCCGCCAGCAATTCCCTTCTGGTAAAACAGCCAAAATCACGAATCACTGCTCACTTTTACTCTTTCATTCCTCTTATTTTCCCTACCTTTGGAACAACTCCCACACTCTTCAATCCCACTCTTCCCTCCAGGTCTTCAAAACAGCTGTTCACCACCATCTCTTATCTTCCCCTCCAAACCACGATCTTTTCTACCCCCGCTAATCCACCCCAAACCCACTTCCTTCAAATTCCCTGCTTTCCTTCTTGAAAGTCCCTGTCGTGTAAGGACCTGAATGTTTCCCCTTAATAAGGGGCATCTGTTTGAGAATGCTTCTCCTCAATAAGGGGAATCTGCCTTCGAATGCTTCCCCTCAATTAGGGGCATCTGCCTTAGAACGCTTCCCCTCTAATGAGGGGAAGCGTTCTAAGGCGGATGTCACAGATTTAAAAAATATATAAAAAAAATTGCACAATGGAGGCTGATGGAACTTTTAAAAAGGCACCATTCCTCTCATTCACAGTCACATATTTTTTAGTGTGGAGGTCAGGCAAAGCATCACCAAACGTCACAGCAAAGAGGGAGGGTGTCAGAAAACGGGCAAAAAGTCACGTATTTTGTGTACAGCCTCACTTGTTGCTCACTCTCAATAAGATATGCAGATTATGATGGACCACTTTCATGTGCTGCTTCTATGAAATTTGGCCTCACCATCAACCTCAAGAAAACCAAAGTCTTGTACCAACCTGCTTCGTGGAAGCCATACAATCAACCAATCATCATTGGGAATCGAGCTTTGCAGGTAGTGGATATAAATCCACCTATCTCGGAAGTACTCCATCAAAGGATGTTAAAATTGATGATGAAATATAATCTACAATTTCGAAAGCAAGTGCATCATTTGGAAAGCTGTGAAATTGACCCGAGAACAAGAGAGGAGTCAGCCTCTCCACTAAACTGATTGTTTACAAAGCAACTGTATTAGCAGTGATTCTCTGTGTTTGCAAAACCTGTACAACGTATACCTACCACTTAAAGCTCAAACGTTAATTTTCATCACACTTGTTGAGAAAAATAATGAACATAAAAGAGCTTCAAGATAAAACCCCCGATACAGAAGTTCTCCAGAGAGCAAATTTCCCAAACATCAAAGCATGTATTGTCAAAGCTCAGCTGAGATTGTCCGGTCACCTAGTTTGTATCTTCGATGAAGGCCTACCCCCAAAAAAACTGTTCTACTTTGTGCTCATTAAGGGGAAGTGTTCTCAGAGAGGACAAATCACACTGCCTAAAATTACCATCCAAGTCCTGAAATATTGATATTAGCAACTGGGAATCTGCAACAACATATATAAAATCTTAGCATGAAATAATACACCAAGACGCTGAAAAATGTGGAGTGCGACAAATGAAAAAAGCTCAAGATGACCACGCACAGTGGAAAGTGAGAAAACGAATAAAGACTCCAGGTTCATCCACTGATCACATTTGTGTGACCACTGAAAATAAACTTGTGATCAATAGTGATGGAGGCCAACTGATTCCACCACCGATATAATTTAACATGAGATTTAAAAAACACCGAATGGATGCTGTGTTTGTTGTACTTCCTTCAAATAAATTGTCGTTGGAGCCCTGTATAAATATCTAACTGCCCATGCTCCGTGTGTTGGAACAGCGTGCAAGGCAACATCTGGAGAGAGCCCAGGGAAACACACACAGCTGGAAACAGCGAGTTTCTGAGAAAGAGCGGCAGATTGGATTATTACGTCCCATTCAGCCTGGTAATGGACTCTGCCTCATCTCTTGATTCATGCTATTTGTCTTGATTAATATTACATCTTTAACATTTGTTAAATTTGCCACTGTGAAGGTAACATAAAGGTGATATGTAGTTGATAATCATGAGTACGCAAATTGGTGAGTGTTTGAGGTTATGCAACTCTATTAGGGAATTCAATTCATTGCCTTGTAAATGGAACATTTGCTGGAAGATAAATATTGGATGGACTCAAAGAAGATTGTGTAGAGACAGGAGAAAGGGGGGACAAGGGAAGGAAGGTGAACAGGAAAATCACATGGGGAATTTGAATTTTTGACTGCATACAGCCTGTGGAGGAATGAAGAACTGAAAACGCAGAGGGGACGATGAGACATAAGGCAATGCATTGAATATATATATATATATATAATAGCAATAGATATATATATTATATATATATATTATACATATATATATACATATATATACACACACTATATATATATATTTTACATTATATATATACACATATATTTATATATATACATACAGTATATATACATACATATATATACACATATATATATATATATATATATATATATCTTCTTCTTTCGGCTGCTTCCTTAGGGGTCGCCACAGCGGATCAACCGTCTCCATTTCGCTCTATCCTCCACATCTTCCATTGACACTCCAACCACCCGCATGTCCGCCCTCACCGCATCCATGAACCTCTTATTTGGCCTTCCTCTTCTCCTCCTGCCTGGCGGCTCCATCTTCAGCATCCTTCTCCCGATATACTCCGCTTCCCTCCTGTGCACATGTCCAAACCATCTCAATCTCGCCTCTCTCACTTTGTCTCCAAACCGTCCTACCTGCGCAGTCCCTCTAATATACTCATTCCTTATCCTGTCTATCCTCGTCACTCCCAACGAGAATCGCAGCATCTTTAACTCTGCCACCTCCGCTCCGCTTCCTGTCTTTTGTTAGTGCCACCGCCTCCAAACCATACAACATAGCTGGTCTCACTACCGTCTTATATACTTTCGTCTTAACTCTTGCAGCTACCCTTCTGTCACAAATCACTCCTGCAACTCTTCTCCATCCCACTCCATCCTGCCTGACTCTCTTTTTCACTTCTCTCCCACACTCTCCGTTACTTTGGACAGTTGATCCCAAGTATTTAAACCCATCCACCTTCCCCACATCAACTCCTTGCAACCGCACCATACCACCACCCTCCCTCTCATTTACGCACATGTACTCCGTCTTACTCCTACTGACTATCATTCCCCTTCTCTCCAGTGCGTACCTCCACCTCTCAAGGCTCGCCTCAGCCTGCTCCCTACTCTCCTTACAGATCATGATGTCATCCGCGAACATCATAGTCCATGGAGACTCCAGTCTGATCTCGTCCATCACCATTGCAAACAGGAAAGGCTCAGATTCGATCCTTGGTGCAATCCCACTTTTACCTTAAACCGGTCCGTCATTCCTACCGCCACACCTCACCGCTGTCACACTGTCCTATACATATCCTGCACAATCCTCACATACTTCTCCACCACTCCCGACTTCCTCATACAATGCCACAACTCCTCTCTTGGCACCCGATCATAAGCTTTCTCTAAATCCACAAACACACAATGTAACTCCTTCTGGCCTTCCCTATACTTCTCCATCAACATTCTCACAGCAAACATCACATCAGTGGTGCTCTTTCCTGGCATAAACCCATTGCTGCTCACAAATCATCACCTCTCCTCTCAATCTAGCTTCCACTACTCTTTCCCACAACTTCATTGGTGTGGCTTAACAACTTTATCCCTCTGTAATTTCCACAGCTCTGCCAATCACCCTTGTCTTGAAAATCGGAACCAGTACACTTAATCTCCACTCCTCCGGCATCCTCTCACTTTCCAAGACTTTATTAAACAATCTGGTTAACAACCCCACTGCCACTCTTCCTAAACACTTCCATGCCTCCACTGGTATATCATTTTTTTTTTTTGTATACCATGTCGATGGCTCGTATGAAACAACACACAACGCACAGCAAGGGCATGAGACAAGAGGGCGATGGAAAGGGACCAAAACAAGTGGGAACAGACACATTAGTGATTCTGTGAAGAGAGATGGGATGGGACGGGAACATGTGGGAAGAGAAGATGACATTACAGGACTTTCAGAAGGAAAGCAGGGAGAATTGAAGGAAGTGGGCTTGGTGGATTATGCGGGGGAGAAAAGATCGGAGATTTGGATGGGGGATTGATAAGAGGTGTGGTGAACAGCTGTTTTGAAAGCCTGGAGGGAAGAATGGGAAAGAATAGAGTGTGAGGAGTTTATTCCAAAGTGGGAAAAAAGAGGAATAAGGAGAAGTGAGCAGTGGTTCGTGATTTTTGGTGTAGTTTTACCAGAAGGGGTTGTTGCGGACCTTGAGCGCCCTGTGCAAATGTGTGGGACAAATGCAGAGAGAGCAGGGGGCAAGCTGGAGAGGAGTCGGTAGAAGACAGAAAGACCACCGACCAACCGGCGTGATTGAGTGAGAGCCAAAGACTCAGCTTCATTGCGGGTCATCTGGGCCAACCGCCTTTCCACTTTTCATCCTCTTCATAGCAGTCCTCACTTCATCCTTACTGATCCACCCCACTTCCTGATTCACTATCTCCACCTCTTCCAACCTTCTCTCTCTCATTTTCTTCATTATCAGCTCCTCAAAGTACTCCATCCACCTTCTCAACACACTCTCCTTGCTCGTCAGTACATTCCCATTTACGTCCTTTATCACCCGAACCTGCAGCACATCCTTCCAGCTCGGTCCCTCTGTCTTGCCAATCGGTATAAATCCTTTCCCCTTCTTTTGTATCCAACTTCTCATACAGCTCGTCATATGCCTTTTTCTTAGCCTTTGCCACCTCTCTCTTTGCCTTTCACCACCACTCCTTCTACTCCTGCCTACTTTCTTCATCTCTCTGACTATCCCACTTCTTTTTCGCCAACCCCTTCTTCCTTATACTTTCCTGTACTTCCTCGTTCCACCACCAAGTCTGCTTATCTTCCTTCCTCTCTCCAGATGTCACACCAAGTACCTTCCTAGCTATCTCCCCACCACTTCTGCTGTAGTTGCCCAATCATCCCACCCATCGTTACCACCATCCAACACCTGTCTTGCCTCCTCCCTAAATTCCAAGCAACAGTCTTCCTCCTTCAGTTTCCACCATCTGGTCCTTGGTTCAGCCCTCGCTCTCTTCCTCAACCTCACCTCCACAATCATCCTACAGACCACCAATCGATGCTGTCGAGCTACACTCTCGCTAAATCTTTTCCACCTGCAACACCGTTACAGGTTCTATCTCTTTCAGGTTTGCATCATCCTTGCTTAATCCTGTAATTACCAGGCCTGTGTCTCCTTCTCCTTGAAGATACGTGTATTTACCACTGCTAGTTTCCACTCTCTTTTTGCAAAGTCTACTACCATACCATTTTGGCCCTTAACCTCCACATTTTCTCTTAGATTTGGAGACTGTACCTCCTCAAGTCGCTTCTTTATTCCCTTCTCCAGACATGGCGACGCGCGTATAACTAGAAAAATCTGCTTTATATCCAATCACCCACTGCAATTCATCCATTGGAGCGTAACACACTTCATCGATCACATTTACACTTCATAATACTCACACCGAGAGGAGGAGGTGGTTGCGTATTATGCATCTGGAAGAGAGAGAAGATAGAGAAGTAACGGAGAGAAAGAATGAAGAGAAGATAGTAAGAAATGAGAGAAGAAGGAGAATGTAAAGAAGAAGAAAGAAGGGAAGAAGAAGAAGAAGAAGAGAAGAAGAAGAAGAAAGAAGAAAGAAGCGTGAAAGAGAAGAAGAAGCAAGTTAAAAAGAAGGAGAAGAAGAGAAGTGGGAAAGTGAAGAAGGAGTATGTGAAAGAAGAAGGAAGAAGCACAGAATAAGGAGGATAGAAGAAAAGAAGAAGCAAGGAGAGAAGCAAGAAGAAGAAAATGAAAAGAAAGAAGGGAGAGGAAGAAGAAGAAGAGGAAGAAGAAGAAGAAGCAAGAAAGAAGAAGAGAGAAGAAGAAGAAAAGAAAGAAGCAACAGAAGAAAGAAGAAGAAGTAAGAAGACACAAGAAAGGAGAGAACGAAGAAGAAGAAGAAGAAGAGAAAGAAGAAGAAGACAGGAAGAAGGAAGGGAAGAAGAAGAAGAAGACAAAGAGAGAGCAAGAAGGGAAAGAAGAAGAACGAAGTAAGAAGAAAGGAAAAGAGAGGAGGGACCTGAAGATGAAGAAAGAGAGAAAGAAGAAAGAAGATATGAAGGTAAGAAGAGAGTGAAGGAAGAGAAGATAGAAAGAGCGAGAAAGAAAGAGAAAAGAAAAGAAGAAGAAGGAAGAAAGAAGAGAAAAGAAAGAGAGAAGAAGAAGGAAAAGAAGAAGAAGAAGAAGAAGAAGTCAAGAAGAAGAAAGAAAGAAGAGTTAGAAGAGCGACAAGAAGAAGAGAAGAAAAAAGAATAGAAGGCAAGAGAAAGAAGAAAGAAGAAGAAGAAGAAGAGGAAGAAGAAGAAAGAAGAAGAAGAAGACAGAAAGAAGAAGAGAAGAGAAGAAAAGAAGAAGAGGAGAGAGAAGAAGAAGGAAAGAAGAAGAAGAAGAAAGAAGAAGAAGGAAAGGAGGAGAAGAAGGAAGAAGAATGGAAGAAGAGGAAGAAGAAGAGAACGAAAAGAATAGAAGAAAGTAAAGGAAGAACGGGAGAGGGAGAGAAGAAATGAAAAAAGAGACAGAAGAGAGAAGAACGACCAACACGATAAGAAGATGAGAGAGTAGAGCAATGAGAGGAAGAAAAACACACCACACACAACCACACACACGACCCAGAAGAAGGAAAGAAGAAGGAAGAAAGAAGAAAAGTATAGAAGAGAGGAAGAAGAAGAAAAAGAATGTAAAAGAAGAAGATGGAGAAGAAGAATAGAGAGAGAAGTAAAAGAAGAAGAGAGAAGAAAGGAAGAAGAAGAAGAAGAAAGAAGTAAGGAAAAGAAGAAGAAGAAGAAAGAAGAAGAAGAGAAAGAAGAAGAAGAGAAAGAAGAAGGAATTAAGAAGAAGAAAAGAAAAAGAAGAAGAAAAGAAGAGAAGAAGAGAAGAAGAAGAAGAAGAAGAAGAAGCGAGAAGAAGAGAAAAGAAGAAGAAAAGAAGAAGAAAGAAAGAAGGACAAGAAGAGAAAGTGAGAGAAGGAAAGGAAGAAGCAAGAAGCAAGAAGAGAAAAGGAAAGGTGGAACAGGAAGGCCGCGCTGAAGAAGAAGAAAGAGAAGAAAGAAAGAAAGAAAAGAAAGATAGAATGACATGATAGAAGAAGAAGAAGAGAAGACATTGGGAGAGACATGGAAAGTAGAGAGAAGGAAGAAGAGCAAAGAAAGGGAAGGAAGAAAAGAGAAGAGAGAAGAGAAAAGTGAAGAAGAAGAGAAGAAGAAGAAGAAGAAGAAAGAAGAAAAGCCTAAGTCATATATAGTTAAAAAGAATTTTAATATTCAGTGTCCCCCAGCGGGACTGGAAACTCTAGGACGCGTTGGGTCCCTATAGCCACTGGCCTTCCACCACTGCACCAAACAACACCCTAGTGCTATAACCTTGAAAGTCCCTCCTTTAAATTATATCCTCTGTTGTCCTTATCATCTTGTAGTCCCCAGTGGTTGTCCTGCCCAATCCCTTCCCCGACTCTCCCCTTCACAAAATCTCCTAATAGTCGTTTTCTCCCCCAACTAGTTTTTTTGGTCGCTTCCGGCTCTTCCCGTGCTTGTTAGGTGTCAAATGTCCACGCTGCTTTGCCCTGGTGCTGTTCCGCTTCTCCTCATACGACTCCACAACGGTATAGAACAAAATGTAAAGAATAAGTTGTGCCAGCTGGAAGAGGGGGTGCATGTGGTGGGGACTATTTCACCAACTCTTTCAAATGATCAAATAGTCAGAGATGTGTTGCGGTTTGGGGATGCTATAATCGTGAGCTTTGGACACACCTGTTCAATCCCAAAAGATCAGCATATAGCATTGCTTTACCCTGGCTTGCCACTGGCCCAGGGCCAAGGATGAAGGGCTGCTGATGAACGGTTGTATGCCCGACAAGAAACGCCCATGAGTCCTCACGCCAAGATTTCCCAAGTTTCACACACAATACATTTGCTTGTTTGCCCATTTCTCTTTGCTGGACTTGTTTTTTTCCTACCACCAATATGAAAGACAGGTTCCCATTGAAAACTTAGGAAACCCATGACAGTTTTACTCAAGAAATATATAATGTTCCTAAACGAGCGTTCATGAAAAACTATGATTTTTATTGAGATTGCACTATATATAATATCTCGACTCCAACTGTCAAACGACTCGAACAACAATAATCTGAAAGTAAATGTAAAATAGACTAATACAAAAATTAAGAGACATCGCTAAACAGCACTTTCCAGTTGCAAACAATAACCTGTCTGCACCTGCCCTGAGACACGCACAAGTTGCCAGGCATCAAAAACAAGAATCTGACCCCATCTCACCCCGTGATCCCATACATTCACCCAATAGTGTACACCATCCCGATCCTCTGCTATTCTGTGCACTGTGCCTGGTTATAAAAACCAAACCACTAACACAAGAAAGAATATAATTTTTTTGGTGATTAATATCTTTTTATTTAAATTTCTATAGAGCTGCTCATTAATATAATTAATATATATATAATTAATATATAATATATTATATATATAGATATATATATAATTAATAAATATATATATATATATTTTTTTGGCCATATCAACCATGACAACCATTATTGGGGCTCAAAGGACAGCTGTCGCTTGGCCGATTGGTTTGTCCAAGAGAAGTATGTCTATATTGCACAGAAAAACACACAAACCAAGAGAGGGTTGGGGCAGTCAGGTCACAACCAACAGATGGAGGAGAAAGAAGGGGTTGTGGGCAGGATGACTTGGGGATGTGGAGGTGGGGGTGGGGGTGTGTCTAGAATCAGGAATCAGAAAGGGGAGCAAGCAGCAATCGATTTGGAACACAAAGGGATCTCGGACGCAATGGAGCAGGGGGTTACATATTGCACTGGTCAGGTTTACCCGAGGTGTGGACGGGCTTGCTGAGCCCCCTACCATCCGCGGGAATGCCGGCCTTTATTCCAAGCCGCTGCTTCCTTTGGAGGAAGTGCATTTAAAAAATCGTTGCTTTTACTTTACGTTGGAGGTAACAACTCGCTGCCGCACACCACACACACGACACACACACACACACACATACACACACACACACACACCACACAACACACACCACCAGCACACACATTAAAACCCCGAACTGCACCGATGCCAGGAGAGTCACGAAAACCTGGAGGTAAAATGTAAAAAAAGAGAGCTAAAATCCAGGTTCCTGGGCCACAGAACAGACTAAAAACAGTTTGGCATGTATAGATGCTTGTACTAAAGCTATACCACCATCAGCACAGGATAGCTTTGCTCGTCACATCCCCAGGTGTCTCGTAACCAAAATAGCAAAAAATCCTCCCTCTCAATCTGGCCCGCCCTCATCTCTCCAGGGAATGTGACTAATCAGCCGTTTTCATTGCACACACAGGAAGTAAACCACAGGCACTGCAACGCCAGCACATATACGAACAAATGAGATCTCATGTGGTTGTCTTACAAATACAGGAGTGCACGACATGAATGGAGCCTGCACAAGCAGCTCTGCTCTGCAAGCGCCTTTGGCTTTTACTGAAGCATGGTTTTTAACTGGTGGTGGTAAACAAGTTTAGAGCTGCTTAGAGATGTTTATCGGTTTACAAATGGGTGATCACACAAAATGTCACCCCAATTTATCATGTGATTATCACAATGGT
>CM068952.1:134354031-134375482 GCA_035128595.1 Eptatretus atami | reverse complement strand
GGCGAATACACATGACTTGTCACCAGGTTGCATTTAATTAAATAAGATGTTCATCGGATGTCCTGTCTGTCTGTCTTGCATTTTTTTAAAAACCACTGGGCTGAAAACACCACATTTTGCACACAGACCAAGTCCGACCCAGGATTGTTCCTAAGGTATTTTCATCACAAACTCAGACTTTAAAGACCCTGAAGGACCTTAAGTTCCCCCCCCCCCAATAAAGTGTGTTACATGCTTCAAAATTAGAATATCATGCTTGAGAGAAGACTTTTTACATTGTTTGGGAGAAAAGACCCCTTTAAGATCCTGAAGGCCCCAAAGACCCATACAGACCGCTCAAGACATCTAAATTCCCAAAAACCATTAAGACCTTAATACCCCAAATACCAAAGACCATTAAATCCCAAAGATCCATTGAGACACTTCTAGAACCCCTAAGATCCTTAAGAACCCAAAAACCTTTAAGACCCTTCAGTCTTTGAGGACACTCACTACCCAAAGACACTTTAGATCAAGGATTCTTAACTGGGGTATCCATACCCCTTGGGGGTGGGAACTAAAATGCTGGGGGTCATGGACTCGATCTCTGAAAATATTTGTATATATTTGATTTATTAATTTATAGTTGGTAGAATGTTAGATTATATTACCTTAAGCACTGTTATTCAATGTTTGTATAGTTGATAATTTCTCTTTATTTTTATTTATTTTTTTGTAAATATATATGATAAATGCCTTATGATTGCCTTTCATGTTCTATTCCTAGCTATTCCATATCTAAAATAAATTTCAAGCTATTAGGAACATCTTTGGAACTTCATACTCGCTCAACTAATAGGACTGGTCTGATGATTGCATGATTTGACAGTTCAAGCGAAGGGGTATGGGACCAGGTGGGCAATCCATTGGGGGTCGGAAATCATCAAAAGGTGTAAGAACCCTGCTTTAAAGATCCTATTTGAGCTGGAACACTCGAAGACCCTTAAGACCCTTTAAGACAGAAGGACCATGAAGATCCCGAAGACCCTTAAGATCCCGAATACTCTTTGAGACCGTCAAGAATCCTTTAAAGAACTTTTTTTGGAAGGGGAAACCCTTTCTCCCCATACCCCCAGAAGACCCTTACATAAACCCAAACCGGCATCACCTCAACTTCGCTTCCAATAAATAAGATTCATTGGCATGTCTGTCTGCTGCTGTTCACTTTTATTGGTAAAGACTGCCCTGGGCTGACACCACCAAAGTTGGCACACAGGACCAATCAACCCGGGGGTTTCCTAGGTTTATTTCATCCACAACCTCAGCCTTTAAAGACCCCAAAGAACCATAAAACCTTTTTTTAAACTTGCCTGAAAATTAGAATACATGCTTGAGAGGATACTTTTACATGTTTGGAGATAAGACCCCAAAAACCAAGATCCATAAGACCCTTAGGCCCACACTATTCCTTAACACATTGAGACATTTTAAAAACCCGAATACTCCCAAAGGACCCTTTGGACACCAAAGACAGTTAAGATCCCTAAGACTTTGAGATCCCCAAGACCCAAAGACCCTTAAGACCAAAGACCCTTCCACCAATGACTTTAGGACCCTTAAGACCTGAAAGACTCTTAGACCTCAAGACACAAAGAACTTCGAAGACCCTCTAACACTGGTGTTCCCCTTAAGCCCTCCCCTACTTACTGGTGTCTGACTCCTGCCCCCTACACAGTTCCCCCCCCCACCGCACCCCATCGGGTCTCCTGCCCCCAATCCGCCTGCCTTCTCAGCCCTGCCGGCTTCTCCTCTTCCCCACTTCTCAGTACCCCCCCCGCCCCACCACAACACACCTGTGCAACGCCGGGTAACCCTGCTAGTAAATTTTTAATTTTTTTTTAAAGTTGTACCCTACGGTTTGGGGCAGGATGTAATCATAAATTATTCATATTTTTGCTATTACAGAGCTAAGAGGTTGCGTTTGATATGTCGAGAGTACAGTATTGCAGAGATTCAAGCATTAAATCTAAGACTCATAGTGGATCTCGTACATAAATCATACGTGCAGGACAAAAGGCATTGGGAGACAGCAGTATACACTTTAATGTGAAGGACAGTAATAGACAATGGACATAAAACATGCAGCTGATGGGATTTGAACCTGGGTTCTGAGCATCATGAACCATCAGTTCAAATGGCAATGCAAAACAGGAGTTGAACAATGCTCATGTTAATTTGCAAAAAAACAAGAAGCAAAAGGTAAAAAAACAAACAATAGTTCTCTTGGTCATTGACCAACATAGTTTGGACTAAACAACATTGAAAGGGTTTTTCTTCACACTACCTGGTAGGTATTGCTGTGTGTTTTCCGCTGCTTCTCCACATCTAAGAGGCTTGCCCACACTTTGCCCCGAAACAGCAATGGGACGCCTTTGTAAATCCGCCGGGATAGCTGGAAGTGATGTGGAGGAGAGCAAAAGATAAGGAAATGATTATGTAAGCCCCCCATTTGATTGAGCATCATTTATATAGGACATCGAAAAAACAACCATTGCACAATATCTGTTCGTTCATATATTTGCTCTTCTTACATGGTATCTTTCATTTGGCCAGTCAACCTTCTTGATAAAACGCTTACCCTGAATAAACTCCCAATTTGAATTTACATTGCACATTTAAAACCATCACGCAAAATTTCCAAATTCCTACCACCTTCAGTCGAATGTTGGGCCTGGCCAGCCGGTGCATGAAAGATGTGGTCCAAAAACTCTCCCCGGCTGACCTCACAAGAAGGTGGGAATAACTGGAGCAGTTAAAGTAGTGAGAGTCGCAGATTCAATTTCAACATAAACTTTTCATAAATGGTCCTATATTTTCTTGTTGAATACCTTGTCAGTACAGATATGAGGGAATAAAATCAACAACCAGTTGTTGTTGTTGACTGCCAATACAAAATGCATTCAAGTTTCCCCTCCCCCACTAAGAAACTGGTAAATGTATTTTCTAACATTTTACATGCTCTGAAATCACGAGAGTGATAACCTGCAGCATAAAACGTACTAATCTGCATTGCGTAAATCATCGCCGAGATTGTTCATGTAATTATTTTTTTTCACAGGATCTGAGGCTCGTAGGAGAGCTGCCATGCACTCATCTCACACACAAGAACATACAAACAAATTTACGAGATACAACACAGGACTGCTAGATGAGACAAACGCAGCAAATGAGCTTGGGGGAAGTTCCGTCACTTCCCAGGGGCACTCTGGGTAGTAAAAGCGACGCCACAACAATGGCGCCGCCTTTCTCACCGCACTCAGCGGGTACTTTTCGAAAGAGGAATTTCCTTCGCCTCAGGCTTGTAGCATGGTATTGTGTACACTGTGGTCCTAAATGAGGAGAAAGCTTAGAAATTGAACCCAGTTTTAATAAGATAAACAATCTTAATGTTATATAATGCCCAAGTGTCTGTGCTTTCAGAAAATGTATACTTTGCTATGGGTCCCATGGATATAGTTGCTTACAAAGCATGTTTTTTATCCAAACACAGGCTATTTTTTCCATTTTTATAGCTCATTTTTTAGAAATGGGTTACATGTATGATTGTATATGTTGTCCAAAATGGTTGAAAATGCATTTTTTTGTTTGATATAATCATTATACATAAGAATAGAACAATTTCTCGAAACAGTACATTTCTTATGACCTTCTGCATACTTTGCACCTTCAAATGTGTAAAATCTCAGATTTTGCAAAATTTCCCCCAGTCATAGTGAAGCTTACAAAATCTTATTCCAGAAACTTGAAATGCATCTGATAGAACATCTTAAATAGCAATTTACTTCTGCATAAAGTGATGATTTAAAATGGCAAGTTTCAACATGGATCATTACTACATACCAGTTTTTAGGTTCACTTCCATGATTGGGTCAAAAATGTTAGGAAGTACGTAACAAATTGCATTTACTGCTGCTACAAAATTACTGGTAGCTATAAGCTTGATTTTATAACCATAGAATAAGTTTACCAAGATGGCCCTATGATATAAAAATAAATACCAAAGGCCAGTTTGTGTTCAGTATACAGAACATCAAAGGTCGTTAGGAAGTACGTAACGTTTTAAAGAAATCTGCACTTTAATCCTAAGATGTTAGTTTGGTTCATCACAGCATGTATTTCTATGGTCAAGTTTATGTGCATAATATTTATGACCTGAATGAACACTGATCAATTGGTTAATTTCATATGACCTTGACCTCTTTGCTCAAGGTCAAATATCAGGTAAACCAAATATTCTACATATATGTGGTTTCCATTATTGTATAATACATTATCTAAGCCATCAGACCAATTTTAGAATGATATGAGTGGTTCCTTGATACAGATAATTGATACTCTTTGGGTATATTTGACCTTGAACCTGTCAGAGCAATAGAAATAGGAAGAATTAAGCTCTGCTCAAATAGATCCTGAATCCCCATGATGTTGGCTAACAAATGATATGCAAAACTTAATCATAAAATGACTTTCATTTTTTGGTCCCCCGTGTCCTAAATGTGTACATAATACCTTGCTACAAGCCCTCATGGATGCCAACCTATGGGGATTGTCCGTGCTCTTATCCTTTTCAATGCTGAACGTCAATCAAGGAAGCAGCATGTACCATTTTTGAAGTCTTTGGTATGACTCGGCCGGGGTTTGAACCGCCAATCTCCCAGACTCAGCAAGATCGGACATTATAACCGTTACACCATCAAGTCTGCAGTCTTCGTTGCTCTCCGTGTGACTGTGATTTTCATCCATTCCACACACGTACGGAACAAAAGTATGGCTCTTATTATCTTATAGCATCACCTGAGCCAATTAAGCCTTCATGTTTCACCTCCACGACTTTCCTCGTCATACCTTTCATCAATCTCCATATATTGGGACACTTTGGACTCACTACTGTCTGTATAATCCAAGTCTAAGAGGTTGCATCATATTCTATTTCAAAGTTAACTGCCATTTTAAACTTGAAAAGTACAGTATTTTGCCTCAAAGTGAAAAACAAGGTGTTAGTCTGAGGGGGTATTTCACCTAAGGTATTCGCCAATTTTTTATTACTCTTGATATCAAGGCATGATGTACATGGAGTGATATTTATTGTTTTTATAATTTTCAAGAAATTTTCGACTCATATTTGCCTTTAAAACTTTTGCACCACTCAAACATAATTCTGTAAGAGATGTGCATCACTGATCATCGATCTGTACAGCCAACCTGGAAATTTCTGCGGCTTTGACATATTCATTCAGCACAAACTTCATTACATAATGGTGCCCATGACACATTGGAATATTGGCACTACAAGTACCAACATATAATTACTTGCGCAGCCATGATATCATTTCACAAAGGAGTTGCCAGATGTCACCACTGCCACTCCAAAAATTTTCAGTAAACATCTTTATTATTAATATGATTATTTGGAATAAAAAGTGTGCAGATCAACCTTGAGTCACCATCATAGCTGTCAAAAGAAATATTACTAGGGAGTTCATAGAACACCTTACCCCATGCAGTGTTCAAGTACATGATTCAATTGAGAAAAAAAATTATGATTTCAAAGGTCGTATAAAAAAATCTGGAAGTTTAGTGGCATTGAAGCAGTCTTATACGTCACCTTATACATGTCCACATACCACAAAACTGGAGGTTTTTGGAAGTGGTTGGAAGGCAATTTGTGTTTTACAGTGTTGAAGTATACTGTATCATTAAATTTAAATAAAATAAAGATTATAAAGGTCACATAAAAAAATTAATTCCGGAAGGTAACTGCCATTGACGCAGTGTCTATTACTCCACACAATCTAACATGTTACATTAGTTATTTGTGCCTGTTGTGTGTGTCATTTATAACGTGCTTAAAAACAGTAAGCATCCTATTTGGAATAATTTTCAATTTTGTTTAACTGCCAGACAAGGCAGACAGAGTAAACAAAATATATCTCACTCCTCCTTTACGCATGTGCAATCGGGACAAATTCAGAGCCGAAGTATTGCGAAACTAAAGATTTATTTTTGGATTCGTGTTCAAAATATAACATTCAATTGAAATTAAGTTGTTCCTCAATCATAAACTGACATTTGTGGAAGGACGAACAGACAGACAGAAATGAACCGATTGCTTAACGCCGCTCGGGGCAATAGCATTGAGAACATACCCATAGCAAAGCAATTTTGTGGTATAAAAACATTTATCATTGCTATGCAAGAGCAATTCCTCATCACAAGCCCCGTTTTTGTATGATGGCCATCAGAGGACACAAGGGCATGTTTTCCAGCATCTGACCTAACTCTTGAATTTATTAATTATCAATGTGCTGACCTGGCAAATAATTATAAGATCTAAAGCCAAGGAATTAGAATGTTTGGTTAATGGCACACGTTACCACAAGTCTTGCTGGGTGTTGTCACCACCACACCACAACTTTTCAGCAATTTGTGATTCTTTTACAATTGAAGGGGTTGGCGCAATATAGTGCTGACCATAAATGGTCAATTTATAAACGAGTTTAAAAGACGGAAAAATTCCTTAGCTGCAGTAAATGGTGCAAGAGTAATTTTTTCACCAAATAATGACAAATTAAATAATTTCCTCAACCACCATGTACAAGTTGATGGGACTTTGACTTATTCCCCAAAATGAAAGATCAGCTTAACCCTATCCTGGCTGGGGAGAGGTGGGGGTGGGAATGGCCCCCCCTCGTCGATTTTCACAATAACTTCCAAACTGCCACTGATCAGAAAATTTCCTTTCATGACTTTTTTCTCTGGAGTCACGCACAAGATTTGATACCAAATCGAACCATACCGTTTAGGTAACGTACCGTTTAGGTGTTTAGGTAGCAAGTAAAACAGTGACTTCAAACAATATCCATTTATATCAATATCCACACATTATTACATCTCACTTAGTCAATTTGTATCCTCAAAAAACATTCATAACATGCTACATAATTTGCATATTTGGATAATTTATGCAAATATGACCATGCTTGAAATAAAATACGAAAATAAATAATGATTCTAATATTGACGAATTATTCCTTTCCCATTTCGAACCATTTTGAATGTGATGTAACCAAGTCACTTTCCAAAATGAGCAAATTGAAAAAAATATGAATAAATTAGCATATTCCATGATAAATTACACAATAATTTAAAAAGTAAACAAGTTTTGAAAAAAATATTACATGTTCGTCTAATGACCTTATATGAACGTGTAAATTTTTATGATAATGAGATCTTCCATTGCCAAGATCTGAGGGAGGGGGGCAACCCCCCCCCCCCAGCCAAACTAACCCCCAAAATAGCCCGAACCAGATAGGGTTAAGGGAAGATGTTTTGCACCCGCTGAAAAAGTTAACAGTCATATCCACTACATTAAGGACACTTCAGACCAAAGCCTTCTATACCATATGCTGCCATTCGTATTCTGGTATTATGCCTGAAGGCAAGTTCAGTACTGTCCTGCCAAAGCAGTTTCTTAGTGAGGGTTATGCAGCGTGGTTTGCCATTGCTTTCCTAGCAGTAGTTTGGACAGGAATTTGGGATTTTGCCAAGGTGCCAGCGATGGCTCTCCTACTCTGCGTGAAGGACACCTTGGGATCATTAACGTCCTCCAACTAAGACCGGCAGATGGGACACCCAGCTTAAAATCCATCCAGGAGACGGCACATACATCGATGAATCAGCTGCGCGCCTGTGAAACACCGGGATGACCGTTTATAGCTGGGCTGAGATTCGAACCCAGGCCAGATGGCTAAGAGGAGAGTGTGCCTATCTCGAGGCCATCCTACCAGCCTTTTGTATGCTCATGGGATCAAAGTATTGGTTTAATGCTGGACAAAGCAAAATTGAAAGGGTGGGGATCATGTAGAGAAATGTAGCTGATTGAAGTTTATTAATTGAACTATGTATGTTATGTTGGTGTGGTGACAGGACTTTTGAGATGACTCTCATATGATAAAGTTTGTCGATTAAAACGAATAATGCTAAGATGCAAACCTGGTATACTTTGAAAGGCATGCCAGTGATACAGATACAAACTAGAAGGGCACTCAGTAGAGCGCATACCTCCGCAACGAAATGTCTGATCCACGAGAGCATATCGGGACCAATATATTTTTGAGATATCGTGCTGTATATCGTTTTTGGCCCGAACTCTAAATGGTGGATCCTCACCAAAAATTTTCGGATCTTCACCCAAATCGAAGCAATTTATCCTTGTCACACACCCAACCTTTCCACCAAGTTTCAACTGAATCCATCGACAACTTTTTGAGATATCGTGCTATATATAGTTTTTAGCCCAATCTCTCAATGGTGAAGAATCACTTTAAAATTTTTAGTAGCCGGATCCGGATCCGGATCTTCACCAAAATCTAATCAGTTTGTCCTTGTCACACACCCAACCTGCCCAACAAATCTCATCCGAATCCGTCCACAACTTTTTGACATATCCTGCACACAGACAAACAAACAAACAGACAAATAAGAAGAAGAAGTCATGCAGAGCACGAAACTTGCAAAATCCATAAAACAAATTTGACCTAAAAAAATAATACGTGGTTGAATTCAGTGATCAAATATGAAACTCTTCTTCATCTTTCAAATCAATCAGATGAAAAATGATAATTTTAGAAATATGGCCTATGTTCACCTTTTGGCCTATGTTGACCTCAAAAATAATTGGTTGAATTCAGTGACCTGATATGCAAATCCTCTTCAAATTTCAAGTCAATGGGATGAAAATTGAGGATTTTAGAAATACCACCTTAGTTGTTGACCTTGGGCCAATGTTGACCTTTTGGTCCATGTTTGCCTCAAAAATAATTGGCTGGTTGAATTCAGTGACCTGAAATATAAATTCTCTTCAAATTTCAAGTCAATCGGATGAAAAATGAGGATTTTAAAAATCCCATCTAAGTTGTTGACCTTTGGCCTCTGTTGACCTTTTGACCTCAAAAACAATAGGCTTCTTCCTTATGACAAACTCTACCATGTGGTGAAGTTTCGTGAAGATCAGTTTAAAATTGTGACCTGTAGGCGATTGACAAACAGACAGACAAACAGACAGACAAAAAGAATAACAAAAGCGACGAACCAATATACATGAAAAATCTTCGATTTTGCAAGTAACAAACAGACAGAGAGGTGTGAAAACATAACCTCCTTCACCTTCGGTGGCAGAGGTAATAACTTGCCTTGTCAGTGTGTTTGTACTTTTCCCAGTTTTTCCACATCTTCATCCACTTGGGAACTCTTTCCACCTCCAACTCCTGCCATGGAGTAGCCAGGATTTTACATTAACCAATAATAGTATAATAATGAATGAAATAGAAAAACAAAAAATATCGGGACGGAGGAAATAAAAACAGTTGCATGCAGTCCACCAGTTTCAAATCAAACTGTACAAAGTCTTTCTTGATCAAAAAAAATAAAAATAAAATTCGGAAACAAAAACAAACGGAAATGCATTTTTTTTTTGTATACGCAATTGAGGCTCGTGGAAGAGCTAGTACACTGAACGGATCAGGACGGGATGCAACAGGCCAAAATGAACAGTAAAGAAAGAGGGAAAACACCAACAGCAGAGTTGAAGGGCAAGATGGAGGCAGATTTGGACAAATAATGGGTGTGGAGCGGAATGGGTGGTTGGAGAGGATGCATGGGGTGGGCAAGATTGATACAGAAGGAAACTTTCAGGTGGGGAAAAAATGGAAATTTGGAAGGAGGAGGTATTGGGATGGGATGGGGTTGGATGAGGTTAACGAGGGCAGAGAAGATTATGGTTTTGGATTGGGGAAGACTGCATTGATTAATCATCTTGTTTTAAGGGGCACAATGGGTTAAATATGCATGCAAACTAATTATGCCTTCAATTGTCACTCCAGATAGTAAAAAGCATGGAAGCATATCAACTAATTATGATTTATACTGTTGTAAAATCGATATAAAAGATCTTGAGACGTTGTTCAAGCCCATCTATCGTGATATTATGATATAATAATATAACACATCCTGAAAATCTAGTCTGATTGATGTGCATCAAGACATTACCAAGCAAATCAAGATGTCAACCTTGATAGGCTTCAACACTCACTAGTTCCATAATAAACCGTGACAGATTGGGTTGATCAACTATAATCAGCAAAAAGGAAATATATGATGCCCTTTACAGACACGTTTAGCTGATCATAGGCTGAGACATTTGGATGGTCAGTGCTAAGAATGGCCTGCAGTGCATTGTGATGAGGTAAGAGGACTGTGAACATGGTGAGGGATGGGGTGATGTAATATCAGTAAATCTTTGAATCAGTTGGGACAATATTTGAGACAGCACGGAGAATGGGAGTGGCGGACGGGGATGGTTGTCGAGCTCTAGCATGAGATAGACGGAATTATTTCACTCATACTTTGCTTCTCCTTGTTGTTACTAAATATACTCCAAGCATCTTGAAAGAGGCTGTTGGCAAGATCCCTTTTTTGCTCCGCAGAGAGCTAAAGTTGAAGTGAGCAATAATGATCCATAAAACAAACAGAAACCGAGCTGTTCGTTTGTTAATAAATGAACAAAGAAAAACAGACAGTCAGTGGGTTTGTTAACAAATTTTCGTTTTTTCCTTACTCCTCCTCAGCAGCTCAATGGATCGTTTTGAGATTAGGCATGATGATTCAAAATAATGGAGGCCTTTCTTTCAATTTCCCTCCAGGTGGTGAGATAATTAACTTAAAATGTAATTACGTGAATATGATGTACAATCTCTATATAATGCGCACGCGTTTGTATGTATTTACGGCTGTGGAAATTAGCAATACACCATAAAGGGTCCTTAGATCAGTTATGACGCTAAGTTTATGTGCAGATAGTTCCCCACCGTTGTTTAAAGGGAATTCGTGTGATTCATCGGGCTGCGACTCTTTGAGATAGCCGTTTTTCTTTTTCTATTGTTATTTTGAACAACCTCCACGCAAGCAACAAGCCGCGTTGAAAACCGTCGAACGAAAAAGGGAACCAAAAGAGTTCCCTTTTGGGCGCGCGGATTTTTTCCCGCCTATTTTTCTCCGCGCTTGGTGTGAAGGAAAGGGGAGAGGGCAGCTCGCCGCCGATTGGTGGATGAAAGCGTGAGGCGGTCGGGGTGAGGGAACGCCCCTTTTCGGGAACCTTCTCGAGGGGAGGTGGAGCCGAAAACGGGGAGGATGAAGGCGCGCTATATAAGGCGGACCGCGCGCGGGGCTCACTCTCTCTGTCGGGGTTGAGTGCTTCTCTCTCTTGGTGGCCAGGTCGAGCTCTCACTCTCCTCTGTCTGGGTCGTCGACGCGTTCCTCTCTCGGTCCAGGAGCTCTCTCTGTCGCGGTCGAGTGCTCCTCTCTCTTGTGGCCAGGGTCGAGCTCGCTCTCTCTTCTCTCTCTGGTCCATGAGCTCTCTGTCGGGTCGAGTGCTCCCCTATCTGGTGGCCAGGGTCGAGCTCGCTCTCACCTCCTCTGTCTGGGTCGTCGACGTCATTCTCTCTCTGGTCCATGAGCTCTCTCTGTCTGGGTCGTCGACGTCATTCTCTCTCTGTCCATGACTCTCCTGTCTGGGTCGTCGACGTCATTCTCTTCTGGTCCTGAGCCCCTTCCTCGCCTTCAGTCCTTCCTTGTTGGTCGTGGGTCGTGGAAGCACCAGCAGCAATGCCGGAGAGAGCTCGTGACCACCAGCAGGGCCCGAGGTCAGGCGCGGCACGCAAGGCCGTGGGGAGTGACGTCGCGACCTGCCCCCCGTCGCGCTACGAGGGCGCGGGTAAGACTTCGGTCTCACGGGACCCGTTCCGTCCTCCAGGTCCCGTGCCATAAAGGTTTACGAACCCCGTCTACCTCCCTGCCTATGGGGAGGGTTTTTCTTTGCTTTTGTATGACTGCTGGGTCCGTGTCCCTATAAGTAGACCTGTGTAAGTGACTGTACATTGCTCGTATTCGGTGGTAACGCTTTCTATTTGTTTCTTGTACATTGCATGACTGCCTTGCTTTTGAATACGTGTGTGTTATAATAAATGTCCTTGTGTGAAATGTATCCCGTTCGTCGTCTTTTTCCCTTTTGAAAGTGCCATCTTGAATCGCGGAATAAATTGTAGTGGGTTTTGAACACCCAGGGTAAAAAGAGAATATGATCCGTCGAGGTCGCCGATAACACCGCTCGGTTATCACTGTAGCACGGAACGGACCGCTTAAGCGGTTCGTGTCCTAGGCCGACCTGCGGCGAGGTACGATCGCCCGGTCGACTACTTGCGCAGGTACTTAGGTAGGTCGAATTTGGTGAGCAACCCTATCCTGCGCAGGTGGGCAATTGGCACGATCATGGTGAGGTTAAACCCCCACCCGTGACTGGCTCCTGCGCGGTAGTTCCAGGAGGGTCACGACTGAATTGTCCGTCCGGTGGGCGACGCGGTTGCGATTGGAGTTACGCAATCGCTCGCACGCCAGGGGCCAGAATTCGTACAGTATGTATGTCCGCTCCATAACCATTGGTTGGACAGCTGACCCTGACACCACCCACAATTGTAACATGAAAAAAAAAATCATACGATCGCCATTTTGGTAAACCTAAGAACTCTTAAAGTGTCATATTCACAATCACCACGCCCTCCTACAAGTTTACCGTCCAGTGTAAAACAACCTAAGTGACTGTTAAAAGCATTTCCCAGGAGAGATTGCCCACAGGGTGGGTACTCTGCTCGTGATAATTCCATCAAATTAAACTGAAAATCAATTTTTCCAGCTAATTCACACCAACTACGACCGCCCTCCATCGGAAGGCGAGTTCTATCCCATTTGAGACTATTCAATTTATTTATAAAAGCATTTTAAAAACTACAAGTCTGAAGACGACGATGGTTCACGAGCGGTATTTGACGATGTAGATTGTTTCAGAAGTCAAGGATGAGACAATGTAATAATGTTTGACCAAGTTTAAAAATGATCAACATGATGTGGTACGGGTGACAGGTTAGCTGCAAAATGTCGAAAACCCGGTTTCGTTCAACAACTTTCATAATTTGACCTTTGCAATACCGTTAAAGGTCATAAAACAACGTTTTGGACATTAAAATAAGGAAACAGGATACGTGCTATTGCTTATTGGAGTTAGTTCGTCGAAGAAGGTCGAAAACCCGGTTCGATTCCCACAACTTTGAAAATTTGACCTTTGTGGCCTTCAAAGGTCAAGGATTATGACCTTTGGTGCAACTTCCTCTGGAACATTCCAGGAACAATATAACGTCATATAGGCTATATGGTATTTCGCACTCCTCGGATTATCCATACTTTGATGAAATCAGCGTAAAAACAAACTTGTAGGGGCGCCACGGGCAAGGTGTTCGAGATAAGAGAAAATGGTTTCAAGACTTTAGGTGGGGATGACCTCAAGATTATGCATAAAAAATATTGTCATCCTAGCTCTCAAAGTTTGGGCGGTCATCTGATTTTTATGTCAAAATTCGAAATTTTCTAAGTTCATGACCTTGGTACCTTGACCTTGGGACGAAAATGAAAAATCGAGCTCCGTGGGGCTATGCAGGTGCCATTGGGCTAACCAAATACCGAAACCCCTGCAGATTCGACAACCCCTCGGAGAAGATGGATTTTTATGTCAAAATCGCAATTTTAATAGTTCGTGACCTTGTGACCTTGACCTTGGGACGAAAAATGAAAAATCGAGCTCCGTGGGGCTATGCAGGTGCCATTGGGCTAACCAATATCGAAACCCGTCAGATTCGACAAACCCCGAGGAGAAGATGCAAATTGAAATCGGCTACCTCCTAAAAACACATGTTTTTTGGGGCGTGGCTCCGCCAATAATGGAGCACCACGCCCATTTTCAGGAAAACACAACTAGATCATGATATAAACCTCCCACCAAAATTTCATCAGGATCAGATCAACCCACGGAGCTATGCTCGGCAAACAGACAGACAGACAGACAGACATACAGACAGACAGACAGACAGAGACAGACACACACAACACAACAATAACGAATATAGTGGTCACTTGTATTTTTCGTGAAAATATTTTTTTCGTGAACCAATTATATTTTTAGTGAAAATATTTTTTCATGAACCAATAAAGAACAGTGCACTTAATTATTTAATTTTGATATCACCTGCATAATGTGGTAGTATGTTGACTGTGAAAATTGTTTTTTTTTTTTTTTTAACTTTCCACAGCATGTAACAGACAGCATGATCTACGTGGATGGCAATGACTCCTCCACATACTGTATGTTATGCAATAACAAACTTTTATTTTTTGCTTCACAATTAGCGCTGTGGGTTGTAAACTCCTTTTGGAGGTTTCAGAAGGTGGAACAGAGCCCTCCCAGGACCAGGATCACGTTTCATGAATCAAGTTGTGATATTTTGCAGTTCTCATATCTTTGATCCAAGGGCTATTTTAAGTATTGCCAGCGAACCTCAAACAGCCTCCAATTTTTTATATACAATGTTGAGGCTCCTATAAGAGTGAACACACAGAACGTATAACAAAGGGAGCAGGAGACAAGAGGGAAGGGAGAGGTAGTTTCTTGATTTTGGTTGTTTCTCTAGGAGGGGGTTGCTGGCAGACCTTGAGCGCCCTGTGGAAATATGGGGGTGGGGGACAGATCACTGACAGAGCAGAGGGGGGCGAGGCCGGAGAGGAGATGGTAGAAGACAGAAAGACCACTGAACTGCCTGTGGTTAAACAGTGAGAGACCTGCCTGTGGTTAAAGAGCGAGAGACCTGCCTGCAGTTAAAGAGTGAAAGACCTGCCTGCGGTTAGAGAGTGCAGGTGAGTACAATAAAAGACCGAAAGACTCAGCTTCATCGCATAAGATACCAATGATCCTAAATGCCTTGGTTTCCACAGCACGAAGCCGAGAAAGGTGTGAGGCGGGAGCACCAGCCCAGAGGGGAGAGCAGTACTCCATCAGACTGTGGATGAAAGTTTCGTATGTGGTCAGGAACTCAGGTGTGCCAAGGAAAGACTTTGCATGACAAAGGATGCCCCCGGGGGGGGGGGGGGTTCCAATGGTCCTTTTGGAGACACATTGCAAGAGTGTGAGATTTGTTGGGATTGAAAGACATGTTCCAAGTATTGGACAGCTTGTGGTTTTATCCGGATCTACAGAGTGAAGAGGCTGCTGCTTGCCAATCTGAGGGATGACAGATGGTGTGGCAGAGGGTGGAGTCATCAGCAAAGAGATGAAGAGGATTTTCCAGAGAGTCGGTGAGATCATTGATGAAAACCAGAAAAAGAACAGGGCCCAGAACACTACCTTGAGGAACTCCAGCCTGCACAGAAAGAGGGGATGAGAGAATTTCATTAAGGGCCACACGTTGACTGCGACAGGAGAGGAAGTCTGCGAGCCATGAGTGGAGATTGCCTTGGACACCATAGGAAGAGAGTTTGGTGAGCAGGGCAGGGTGCCAGACCGTATTAAAAGCATGTGATATGGCTCTGCTCTCATGTCTGGTATTGAGGACCTCCATCCATTGTTGGGAAAGCAGAAGCAGCATGTCCAGGGTGGAGTGACTTGGTCTGAAATCAAGCCTTTGGAGAAGAGGAAGAATTTGATGTCAGAAGCAATGATGGATTCCATAACCGTGCTGATGATTGGGAGCAGGCTGATTGGTCTGTAGATGCAGGGATCTATTTTTGCATCTTTTTTATGCAGAGAGGTTATGTTTTCTGATTTCCAAGCAGATGGCAGATGACCTTGAGTAAATGAGAGGGTGAATAGAACAGCGAGAGAGTGAGCAAGAGCAGTAGAGCAGGTTTTTAGAACACGAGGGCTGATGCCATCTGGACCGGTTGCAGAATCTGAGTCGAGGCTTGACAGCAAGCTCTCCACCTTGTCAGGAGAAAAGGACACAGAGTCCAGGAACAGCTGGGTGCGGCTGGGTAAGGTGGGTACAGAAAGCAATGGGTTTGGGACACAAGATTTAGAAGCAAATACAGAGTTTAGGCATTCAGCCTTTTCACACGCAGTGTCAGCTGTGCAGCCATTTGAGGAAAGGGAGGGGATGGAGGGGGAACATACACCAGAAACAGACTTAGCCAGATACCACTCGGATTTAGAGGAGGGAGACAGCTTTGAGAATTCAGACTTGAGATTGGAAAGATGTTGTTTCCTGGATCTCCTGAGGGTAGACATACACTTGTTCCGAGCTTTATGGAAGGAACTGAGATTGTCTTCAGTAGGATTTGCCTTCCATGAGACGAAGGCAAGTTGTTTCAGGACAACTGCCTTGCCACAAGCTTCAATGTACCATGGGTGGGAGGAAGGGTCAGACAACTGAAGACGAGATGGGATAAATCTGTGCATGAGAGAGAGCAAATTCCTTTCAAAGAATTCCCAGGATGAGTTTATGTCGGTGAGAGTAGAAATGGGAGACCAGTCTTGAAATGTGATGGCTCCTTGAAGTACCTGCCAGTTGGCCTGTGTGAAATGCCAGATTCGACGGCGCTGAGGTGGTTCTCTAATAACGACCAGAGATATGACCACTTTAACAAGCATATGGTCAGACAAATCAATTGGAGCAGAAGAACAGCAGACATTTTCTGGGAAATTGGACAAAATCAAATCCAGAAGAGATGGAGTACCGTTGGCTGACCAAGGAGTCACATAAATCCTTTGCTGAAGTGCCATGGCAGGTGAGAGAGGTACCCACACCCAGCCAACTGGCATAATGGCAATTGAAGTCACCACATATGAGGAAGAGAGAGTTTGGATGAGTAGATAGAAGTTGGTCCATGTTTTCGACGAGCGAGATGTAAATGGAGATATCACTGTTTGGTGGACGGTACAACACACAGAAACAAGAGGTGGGAGTGGAGGGGATGCCGTCGCCAGAGGTATTCCTGGGGGTGTTGAGGAGTGAGGGCAGTGCATGGAGAGTGAGGGATAGAGTTTTGGTAAAGAGAGCAACTCCGCCGCTACGACCATGCTCAGGTCTATCATACTGGGAGGAGGGAGTAACCAGGGAGAGAAACTAAGGAGTCAGAGATGTCTTGAAGGAGGAAGGTTTTGGTTAAGCAGATTACGTCTGGTTTGTCAGTGGCAACCCGTATGGAGAAATCATTCAGATGAGAATGAAGGCCTCGGATGTTTGAGGTCCACACTGTTAAAGAAGTGTGATGGGAGGAGGCTTTGGGTGCAGGGGAAGGGAGGGGGAAGATAGGACGAGGGAGGAGAGGTGGAGGTTGGGAGAGTTGTTGATAGTGTGTAGGAGATTGCAGAAGAGCTAGGGGAGAGGGTCGGATGGGGAGGAGGACAAAGTGCAAGGTGGTGAAGGGATGAGTTGCAGTGGGGAAAAGTAAGAGAGGGGCAAAGGGAAGTAGGAGATTGAAGAAGGTGGGGGAATGAGTTGGAAGAGAGGGGGTGGGGAAGGAGGCAGCTTTGGAAGGGGGAGAGAGGGCGGAGATTTGAAGGGGAGGAGTGAGGGGAAAGAATTGAGGGAGAAGAGTCAGGGGGAGAATTGAGGGGTTTTTGAGAGGCATGAGGAGGAAGTTGGAGGGAGAGAGAGAGAACTTTGCTTTGAAGAGGAAGGAGGTGGCTGATTTGAGGGGAGGGTTGAGAGGGAAGCTTTGATGGAGAGAGAGAGGAGAGAGCAGGCACGGCCATTGGGGAGGAGGGAGAAGGAAGAGGTGGGAGAAGGGAAGGATGAGACTGGGTCATGGTATTGTGGAAAATGGGAGCTGGCAGAGGGAGGAACAAAATTGGGGGTGGGCAGAGGGGGGGGTGATGAAATTTGAGGGGTTGGAAGAGGTGGAGGCAGCCTTGAGAAGGGGGAGTGATGGGGGGATTAGAAAGGAAGGGGTGAGGGGAGAGATTTGAAGGGAGGGGTGAGGGGCAGATTTGGGGGAGAAGGGTTTGATGGGAGAATTGAGATGAAGGGTGAGGGGGGGGATTGTAGCTTGTTTATTGTAATATTTTCCAGTATAGTTTTCATATTTTCAGTGAGTATGTTTACTTATTCCTGTTGCTCCAACTATCACTGGCATAATGTCAGCGATACTCAGCTTTAGCGTTCCTTGACTGTTTTTTCTTAGATGCTGGTACTTGGTCATTTTTTGAATTTCTGCATTATTTTGGCCAAATTTACTGGGTATTGGACACATCAATTAGCAATGCTGTCCTTTTCTTTTTATATTTGAGCAGTGTCTAGTTGCAATGCCTTGCTGTCAATGTTCACCCTTGATTGGATGGTCAGGTCCTATGAGAGCATTTTTCTGTGACTGGGATATTGAAGTTCTTCCAGATATGCCAGTGAATTGCTGTGCATAAATGGTTGTACCCTTCTGTGTGCGGTTGTTCTGGAATTATCATCTTTTTGCATCCCAAGAGAAGGTGGTGGTGCTTTTGGGTTAAACCTTGCAGAAGCTGTACTTGTTCAATTGTCTCAATCCTGCCAGTTTCTTAAAGCTATTCGTGAAGTGTCATTGATCTTGGGCATTTAACTCAGTCTCCATCACAGTTAATGTGACCTCTTCATAGCCTTGAAGAGGCTACTTATCAGTCCACCTTTGTAAATTTCCCAATTATGGATGTATATTTGTTGATACTTTGTGTAATTTTCCTTTGTCTTATTACAATTGGTGGGACTCTTTCTTTATCTATCTGTCTAAGGAGAAGTGAATTATTGCAGAAATTTTTCTGTAAGGCTCACTTGGGTGCACCTGGATGGGTTTGAGGGTTGTGGAGTAGCAGCTGAAACCAGAATCCTATCCAGGTTCTTCCTGATAACTCTATCTTTGCTCTTTACTTATTCAGGCTCCTTATGATGGCTAATGCAGTATTTGATGTGTGTGTGTGTGTGTGTGTGTGTGTGTGTGTGTGTGTGTGTGTGTGTGTGTGTGTGTGTGTGTGTGTGTGTGTGTGTGTGTGTGTGTGTGTGTGTGTGTGTGTGTGTGCGCATCCATGAGCCAATGCGCAATCACAATGGAAAATGTTCTACATTAGAGGTAGAGGTGGCCATCCTTACCTTTTCAGCATCACCATTCAATAATGTCGTCTCATCAGCACTGTAAGCACAGACAAAGTATATGCATGGGCAGTAATGTTAGAGAATATTGCAAACACTATAGAATTTACCCTTTTTCCTTATATTGTATGTTGATTGCTCAGCAATTACACAACACATTAAATACTAAACAGGTCTACAAAGCATTACATAAAGCCCATGTGGAAATGACACCATAAGCAAATAAGCAAATAGCATAGAATATCAAGCCTATGAAATCACCAAATGCAGTAAGGTGGAACAAGTTCCCTAACCCTGGGCCTCCAAAAGCTTTATTCATGCAGGAAATTGTGAACTTAGACATGATATAGGAGAAAAGGCTTCCTCCTTGAAGAAATATTAAATGGTGTTTTTGAGCACCCACTTGCAAAAATCCAATGTCAAATCCACTATAAATTGGCAGCATGCTTCACATTAATGCTCAGGGTGGCACTCATGCAGAAACACAGTTGTTATTAGACTCGTTCTCATGAAGAATCATCATTGTCAGGCTCTACTTTAACAGTGCTGTAGCCATCTGAAATAGACTGCAGCAAGAATGGCAAATGTTGGGTGGTCTGATTAAAGTTCCATCTGGACTTCCTATCCTATGGAAGGTAGGAAATCTTTCATGCAAGCATGACTTTTTAAGGTGATTTATTATTATCTGGATCAAAAACAGTTGTGAGCATATTGATGAAGCAAAGTTAAAATTCTGGTGCAATTTACCAGGTTTAAGTTGACAAAACTCTGGATGCCAATATTGTCTGATGCTAGCTGGCAGGTAAATTTGCCCCATTGCTGGGAAACAAACTGTCTGGTTTCCAAATTAATGGTTGAACCACAATCAGCATGTTTCTATGACTGAAGGAATTAAAGCAATATATTGTACAGCAATGTGAAATGCAATCTGTTTACTAGTAAAAAGACTGGAGACAGATTAGCTATGGTGAATGTAGCTATGGTGGGCCACTTACAGTACCCATTAGAATCACCAATACAGTGCGAAACCCTCACGTTAACCACATGCACCAAACAGATTGTAGCTCATGGAATTTATGACCAAACAGAAAGCAATAAAGCTAATAAAGGCAAATCAGCAAGCCAGACTTGCAATTAGCACAGCAGGATGTGTTCAGCAAAAAGCCAAATGTACAGAGCTCGTGCATGTTATTAAAACAAATCCAGCCAAATGATATTTGCCGAATACAGATTATAAATCTTATTGAATTAAACTTAGCAGGACTAATTCAATGAAAGTGCTATTCAACCAAAATATTTGTCATGTCCAGTGTTCATTTTAATGGGATGACTGTATTTTATGAAAAGTTACATCTTTTGGTTCAGATACCAAGATGTCTATCACTTTGTTTCATATTTAATTCAGAGTATATGATTTACATGATGTCAAGTTGACCAAAAGAATCATGACCTGATTGGAACAGAAGCAGCTCGACACCTTGCCATCTCGGCCAGCTGACAGAGGATAAAAGGCACAGATCCAAATAGATTTGGATTTGTGCTCCAAAATTTCAACTCTGGTTGAACTCTTTGTTGTAGCATCTTCATCTGATTGGGTCTTCTGAACTCAGTTGTATGCTCAAAGTTATGGGTGCATGAATAATGAAATCAACAGGATGTATACTAACTGCCACGGGAAACAAGAAGAAACTGACGTTTCAAGCATCAACTCCTAATTGAGTAAAAAGAGGAAGGGATCTTTTTTGTCATCTCCCCCCCCCCCCACCCCAGTTTTTTGCTCTGATGAAGGGTTAATGCCTGAAACCTCAGCTTTGATTTCCTCACTTCCCACCAATATTTTGTTCATTTCACCCAATGCTCTACCGATAATGCCGATGCAGTTCAACACGAGCCTTGAACAGCAAGACTAGTTTTTCATTTTATTCTGGATGCACAACTCTAGCACAATCTTCATCCTCAATGGCTTGTTCACAAAGAGTAAGAATGAAACATGCTGCTGCTCCAGTGCATTGTCTACGCTGGTGCATACAAACTCTGCAAATAGGACTGGTGTTCTATGCTGCTCACAGGAGAGCCTGGCAAGCATTCCACCTTGCCCCTTGATGAGCAAAGCTTCTACAAATGCAGGATTTGCCTTTGCCTACACATTTGTGAACTGAATCTTCTTCATCCAACATGCCAGTATTTTTTCGCACTTGAACACATTGCATACCCTGAAGGGACAATTTCTGAGCCATTTTCCAGAGTGTATATTACATCACCTGAGCTAACACATCATATTAGTTATTCATACCTGTTGTTTGTGTTCATTATGATGTCCTCAAAAACAGCAAGTTTCCTGTTTGGAATGATTTTTAATTTTGTTTGACTGACAGGTATATATAAATATATACAAATACATGTATATATATATATATATATAT
>CM068952.1:134325784-134336476 GCA_035128595.1 Eptatretus atami | reverse complement strand
GGGCATTGTGTTTATCTATAAATGCACATAAGAAATCGAGAAATTATTAGAATATACGAAGTCATCATTATCCGGAAGTCCCTACGTTGTAACCCGTAATGGGGAACGCGGCTGAGGTTCCCTTCCCCTCGGCAAGCACGGCAACAAGTATTTGTCATTGGTTGGTAAATAAATGGCCATAACTTGGGAGGAGACTTGCGATTAATATGTAACCTTGAAAAGGCACTCCTAGGTCCAGCAATATATTGGCAAGTTTCCAATTAGATCGGACCAGTGGTTTCGAGAAAAGAAGCGGTCAAGACCACGGACACCACACACACGCAACACAACACTGTGAAGGTTAGCTAGATAATCAAGAATAAGTTTTGATTTAAACGCTATAAGACAATTTTTTTTTGAACCCATGACCAACCTCTGGCCCGGCCTAGGGGTCATGTCAAAAATCCGAAGTTTGTGCACTTCCCAGATACATATATTCATAGTGTCCCAAAGTTTCAAGTTCCTATTTCAAACGGTGATAGGAGGAGTTAGGGTGACAGACGGACGTACGGACGTACAGACGGACGGCGGAGACAATCACAATATTCCCGCTTTTCTTCGAAAGCACGGGAATAACAACATAAAATGCAACGGGAAGCAGTAAGAAAATGATCTCTTCGAGCTGTATGCACACCTGAACAGAGGCAGAAGGGGGCGAATAGAGAAAGTGTGGGACACAATGACTCAAAAACATCAGCAGAAGCAACAACAAACAGAAAGAATATGCCTGACTCCTACTATTGTTTTAAATTTACAACTCACATTCAAATCAAATAAAAATAATGGTTGACTGCTGGACAAAGTGGAAAATAAAAATAAGACTGCTGTTGTCAATATTTTATCTGTTACAAGCAAGTGTGCTGCCTGTAAAACTCATGTTCAAGAGAGAGAACGTAATGGTCAACTGTGTGCCATTGCTACATTTACACTCTGCTGTTCTGATGGAGCAATCCATTTGCCATAGATAAAGCCACCACCTGATGCTTTGAAAAGTCATTATTTTGTTAAAGAAGATCCAAAAGCCAAACAATTCAAACGAAACCATTAGAAGTTCCAACTCCGCTCGCTCTTGCACCTTCTTCCATTGGAATACATTTTGATGGTGTTTTTAGGTTTCTGAGTCGAGGCCCTTGGACACTCAGAATTAATGGATAAATGTATCAGTCTTTATGCAATATTTTTCCTACAAGTGACCAGGTTCAATCATTAGCCAACCTTTATGTTGAGAGCAAAGACGATGCAATAAATAATCAACTTAAAAGAAGCCATGCAATGAATCGCGAGTGCCTCGCTTTTCTCCAACACATAACATATTGCCATAATCCTTATGTTCAGCATTATAATCATGTTGCATGAACGATGCAACAAAATCCATCAAGGGATATTTGTTTGGCGTTGAAAGCAGCAGGAACACCACATCCCCCATCACAATTATATAACAACTAGTGGAAATGCAATATCATTGCTGTACCAATGCAAAATTAGCAACATCTGTTTGGCACCAGGGAAGTTATTTCATGTACTCATAAATCTGCAGCAGAGCATCCCCATAAACACACAATGGTACATCGCTCTGGGCTGCTTCCCACTGTATGACCAAACTACCTATCCCGTTTTTCATACATGGCGAGAGGGATCGGACTTTGCTGGTCAAAAAAGACATGGCACTGATGGAGAAAATAAACTCACTACAACAAAATATTAAAGATAGTTGTTCAAACATTACTTGGATGACTTGTAGTGCAAAACAGAGCAAGAAGCACATGTTGAGGATAATTAAAGAGTGAGGTGACAGGGGATGAAATGGCAACAGACTGAGTGGGACAACAGTTGGATACAATAACCAAGGCAATGAATGAACAGGAAGGAAAAAGAGGAGCGAGAGGAAAAGAGGAAGCACAGTAATCTGCAAGTAAGAGAGTTGGGTTAGTTTAGGTCTGGTTAATGGGGTTAGAAAATATTATGGCTATGGGTGACAGATGATACAATAAGGTAGTGTGCTGCCGACTTGAAGCCCTTGGGGTAAGAGTGAGATTGAAGCCTCAGAAAAGCAGTTCCACAAATGGAACAAAAGCCGAACAAGAGTGAAGTCGATGGAGTGCCATCGCAACTCCCCACGCTTCCCACCTAAAGCAAAGTTGAAAGATAACAAAATGTTTCAGCAGGAATTTCCCAAAGTCAAATTTTGAGTTGAATTTTTTTTTCCCCATTTTGAACCCTGTGACCCTAAGTCCCCACGTATCTGGGACATCAACTGCAGGTCAAATCCCCTAAAAAAAAAAACCATTACATATTTCATGCATCCCTCAAAGTTGATTGCATATTCAGAGTTTCATTAAAAATGTTCCCGTAATTGCATTTTTAGGTATTTGACATTTTGACCACCTCCCAGGAGCAGGGCCAAAAATGACACTGCTCTTGCACCTTCGTGCTCTATGGTGATCATAACTCAAGTTTGGTGAATTTCTGCACAACCATTTCGGAGGAGATAGCGTGACAGACAGACGGATTGACGGACGGACAGATACAGAGCCGATTACAATTTCACCTAATGACCTGGTCTACCTTTGTAGAAGTCACTAATGTTTTCTTCCATTGTCAAATCCTTGGCCACAGCAGCCTGCAATTGGTATTTTGTGTTCTTTGAAGACATCACGGATCAGTCCTGCAATCACTTCGCCTTTTGTTTTTATTGCAATCCACAAATTCAAGGAATCTTTCTTGAATCTCACAGTTTTTATTTTCATCATTCAAGTGAACATAGCGCAGAATAAACACAGTTTGTTCTACATACGCCGAGTCAGAAGCTGCATCGACAATTAGAGAAAAGTAGTTTGAGGTTTCTCGTTTGCTTAGGATCGCATTTGTCACATTTTTTTTACTGCAACACCTTACAAAGTCATGCAAAGTTCTTCCTTGGCACGCCTGAGCTCCTGACCACATACAAAACTTTGGTCCGCAGCCTGAAGGAGTGCTGCTCTCCCCTCTGGGCTGGTGCTCCTGCCTCTTACCATTCTCAACTTCACGCAGGGGAAACCAAGGCATTTTGGATCATTGGTATCTCCCACGATGAGGCTGAGTCTTTGGGTCGCTCACTCTCTCACCGCAGGCAGGTCAGTGGTCTTTCTGTCTTCTCTCCAGCCTCGCCTCCCCCTGCTCTGTCTGAAATATGTCGTCGTCCCCCCCCCCCCCCCCCATGTTTCTGCAGGGTGCTCAAGGTCGCCAGCAACCCCTTCTGGTAAAACTACAAAAATCAAGAATCACTGCTCACCTTCACTCTTTCATTCCTCTTTTTTCCTGCCTTTGGAACAAAACTCCCACACTCTCTTCAATCCCACTCTTCCCTCCAGGTTCTTCAAAACAGCTGTTCACCACCATCTCTTGTCTTCTCCCCATCCAAAACCACAATCCTTTCTACCCTGCTAATCACCCTAAACCCACCTTCTTTAAAATTCCCTTCCTGCCTGAAAAGTCCCTGTGTGTCCATTCTTGTTTACCCTGTGTACCTCGCCTCATCCCTCTCCCTTCCACAGATCTCATGTTTCTGTTCCCCACGTTTTTTTCCTTCCCTCTCCCACCCCTCTTGTCTTCTGCTCCCTTTGTTGTGCATTTTGTGTGTTAGTGCTTATACGAGCCTTGACAGTGTATACAAAAAAAAAGTTGCTTTGACTTTCTGGGGACAGAAAATCAAAGCAAAATGAGCTTCTGGGTTTAAATGCAATGATGAGGAAATGAGGATGAGCCGATGAGGGTTTCACTGTACTGTTTTAAAAAATTACAGCAGAAGCTTGGGCCCCTCAACGGACACCGGGCCCAAGGCAGACTCCCCCCCCCGACCCCTCCTCCCACCCCTCTCGACACCCGTGGGCCCAGGACTGGTCATGCCTGGTGGTGGGTGGGGCCTATAAAACACCAAGACAGGAAGTAGCAGAAGTCAGGTGAAATGTAAAGTAACCTCAAAGATGTAAGAAGTACAAATTGACATTCCTCTTAAGCCAGGGTAAATTGTCGGATAATGGGAAGCACGTTACAGACAGTGAATTCCAAAGCGAGACAGCACAAGGGATAAAAACCATTCCTTTTTCACTTTGGATCAGCTATAAGAGTGGCAACTGACCTACGGTGAGAGAGCGGTTGAAGAGTTGAACCCATCTCCGTACCAACCAGGTTACCTATGCATTTCTGGAGCCTATCAAGTAAAGATAAGTGGCATGAAGGTGCTCCAGCCTAAATGTGGCAAGAGTATTCCATAAATGGATGTTAAGTTGTCTCATACAGGTACAAAACAGCATCAGGAGGTATCCTGGAGTTACCTCTGCACTCAAAACATCTGCAAAAACAGATTTTCCAGAGCATCAGAGAGGTCGTTTATAAAATTAGGAACAATATTGAGCTGAAGACATTGTCTTGGGGAACTTCAGCCTCCACTGGGAGAGGAGAGAAGAGGGTTCCATTGACAGCAATGTGTTAACTGTGCAAATCAAGGAAGTCAGAAAGCTAGGTATGAAGGAAGCTTTGTATGGCACAGGCAGCGAGCTTGGAAAAACACAGCAGGATGCCAGACTGTCTCAAAAGCCTGAGATAAATCCAATGGAGACTGTCCTGACCTCTTGTCTGAGATGGCAGAAGTCCAACAATTACTGAGAGATGAAAAGCAGCTTGTTGAGAGTTGAGTGACTGGGCCATAATCTAAAATTGGAGTCAGCTATCAGGCTGTTTGAAAAAAAGGAAAGAACAAATCAGCAGCAATTATGGATTCCAAGACTTGGCTTGTAATTGAAAGTGTACTGGTTTTTATCTGAGAATCTGTATTTGTACCCTTGAGTGATGTTTTCTGGGAGAGGAGAGAAGAGGATGGAGGTGATGTTTCCTAACTTCCAGGCAGGCCAATGGAGGACATACTGAATAGAGCAGACAAAAGGGAATCAAGAACCATCTGGGCCAGTTGTCGAAGCAGGGTCAAGGTTGGACATAACTCTTTCTATCGCCTTGGGTGAGAAGGATACAAAGTCCACTATAAAGTGGATACAAGGGGGGTAAGATTTTGATCGAGTGGGATGTGTTGGGAACATGAGAATAGGGACAGAACAGGATGTTTATTTTCCATTATATGGAGATAGAGTGAGATGGATGCCTTCGTCCTGTACAGGTTCTCCTCAGAAAATGCACGAGCAATGTCAAGATTGTATACTTTTGGTTAAATGATTTGGCAAGCCAAAGCTATTCATTACCTTTATATTTGCTACTCTCACTTGCCAGAATTTAGAATCCACCGTAGACCAGGTCAATCATCAAGTGATCATTCAGCTGCTGCGAGAAGTGTTCTCTCTCAAGCTCAAGAGCTGATCCAAAGATATCCAAGATAATAAATTTGAGAATGATAAAGCATTATGCTGTGTGTGCATATTGGCAATTCTTCAGTAGCCTCTTATACCTGAGTGGGTTGACAAGAAAATGAGGGCTGCTATCACAAAGAGGGAGACCATGCTAAGACTTTGCCAGATTGTTACAGCATCTATGTTGCATGGAACATGTGATCCAAACATTAACTGCATGGTGAATGGTCATTGCCAAGAAAGCTACCCAAATGACTACAAAGACAACAAGTCTGAAGACGACGATGATTCACGAGCGGTATTTGACGATGTAGATCGTTTCAGAAGTCAAGGATGAGACAATGTGATAATGTTTGACCAAGTTTTAAAATGATTCAACATGATGTGGTACGAGTGACAGGTTATTATCTGCAAAATGTCGAAAACCGTTCGTTCACAACTTTAAAAATTTGACCTTTGCATAACCTTTAAAGGTCACAAAACAAGGTTGTGGACATTAAAATAAGGAAACAGGATACATACTATAGCTTATTGGAGTTAAAGCCTGGTGTTGCCGCAGTGGTTAGGGCAGTGGCTTGGGACCCAAAAGGTCCTGAGTTCAAGCCCCGTTGGGACACTGATTATATATGTATGTATATATATATATATATATATATATATATATATATATATATATATATATATATATATATATGTTGTATATGTATGTATTGTATAATTATATATATATATATATATATATATATTATATATATATATATTAAACCAAGTCGAAAAAACAGGGGGTTGCACTCAGCCTGCATCCTTCCGAGTCGGCGAAATGAGTACCAGTTGTACTGGGCCCGGTGTATGTCCGGTTAGAATAGGTGTACCATATCCCTGTGTGTCGTAAGAGGCGACCAGGGTTGCGTCAGAAGGGCATCCGGCGTAAAAACCTATGCCAATCATTATGCGGACAACAAAACGAATTTCCATACCGGGATCGGTCGAGGCCCGGGTTACCAACGACCGCCACCGGTACCGGTGGTGCAGCATGCAGGGTACCAGTGGAAATTGTGCACTTGCTGGGCGAAGGAGGAGAAGGAGATGGGGAAGGCGAGTCCGGAGGCAGTGGGAGAGGGGGAAGGGTAGAAGTGTGCAGGTGAGAGTTGGAACTCTGAATGTTGGGACGATGAATGGCAAAGGGCGAGAGTTGGCTGATATGATGGAGAGAAGAAAGGTGGACATACTGTGTGTACAAGAGACCAAGTGGATGGGGAGTAAGGCTAGGAGCATTGGAGGTGGTTTCAAACTGTTCTACCATGGTGTGGATGGGAGGAGAAATGGTGTCGGGGTAATCCTGAATGAAGATTATGTCAAGAGGTATGGAGGTGAGGAGAGTGTCTGACGCGTGAATGAGTGTGAAGTTGGAAATTGAGAGGGTGATGATGAATGTCATCAGTGCATATGCCCCACATATGGGGTGTGAGATGGAGTATAAAGAAGATTTCTGGAGTGAGTTAGATGAAGTGGTGGAGAGTGTATCAAGGATGAAAGAGTGGTGATTGGAGCAATTTCAATGGGCATGTTGGGAGAAGGAATAAAGAGGATGAGGAGGTGATGGGTAGGTACGGTCTCAACAAGAGAAATGTGGAAGGGCAAATGGTGGTAGAGTTTGCAAAAAGAATGGAAATGGCAGTGATAATACGTATTTCAAGAAGAAGGAGGAACACAGGGTGACATACAAGAGTGGAGGAAAGTGCACACAGGTGGATTACATCTTAAGCAGGAGATGCACTGAAGAGATTAGTGACTGTAAGGTGGTGGCAGGGAGAGTGTAGCTCGACAGCATCGATTGGTGGTCTGTAGGATGACTTTAGAGGTGAGGTTGAGGAAGAGAGTGAGGGCTGAACCAAGGACCAGATGGTGGAAGCTGAAGGAGGAAGACTGTTGCGTGGAAATTTAGGGAGGAGGTGAGACAGGCGTTGGATGGTGGTAAAGATGGTGTGGATGATTGGGCAACTACAGCAGAAGTGGTGAGGGAGATAGCTAGGAAGGTACTTGGTGTACATCTGGACAGAGGAAGGAAGATAAGGAGACTTGGTGGTGGAACGGAAGTACAGGAAAGTATAAGGAAGAAGGGGTTGGCGAAAAGGAAGTGGATAGTCAGAGAGATGAAGAAAGTAGGCAGGAGTACAGGAGTGGCGCGCGAAAGGCAAAGAGAGGTGGCAAAGGCCAAGGAAAAGGCATATGACGAGCTGTATGAGAAGTTAGATACAAAAGAAGGAGAAAAGGATTTATACGATTGGCAAGACAGAGGGACCGAGCTGGAAGGATGTGCTGCAGGTTCGGGTGATAAAGGACGCAAATGGGAATGTGCTGACGAGCGAGGAGAGTGTGTTAGAAGGTGGATGGAGTACTTTGAGGAGCTGATGAATGAAGAAATGAGAGAGAGAGAGAGAGAGAGAGAAGGTTGGAAGGGTGGAGATAGTGAATCTGGAAGTGGGGTGGATCAGTAAGGATGAAGTGAGGACTGCTATGAAGAAGATGAAAAGTGGAAAGGCGGTTGGCCCAGATGGTATACCAGTGGAGGCATGGAAGTGCTTAGGAGAGATGGCAGTGGGGTTGTTAACAAGATTGTTTAATAAAGTTTGGAAAGTGAGGGATGCCAGAGGAGTGGAGATTAAGTGTACTGGTCCGATTTTCAAGAATAAGGGTGATGTGCAGAGCTGTGGAAATTAGAGGGATAAAGTTGTTAAGCCACACCATGAAGTGTGGGAAAGAGTAGTGGAAGCTAGGTTGAGAGAAGAGGTGACGATCTGTGAGCAGCAATATGGGTTTATGCCAGGAAAGAGCACCAATGATGCAATGTTTGCTTTGAGAATGTTGATGGAGAAGTATAGGGAAGGCCAGAAGGAGTTAAATTGTGTGTTTGTGGATTTGGAGAAAGCTTTGATAGGGTGCCAAGAGAGGAGTTGTGGCATTTGTATGAGGAAGTCGGGAGCAGAGAAACATGTAAGTGTGGAGAAGTATGGAGGTCGTGCAGAGATTATGTATTGAGGACAGTGTGACAGCCGGTGAGGTGTGCCAGTAGGAATGACGGACCGGATTAAAGGTAAAAGTGAAGGATTGAGCCAAGGTAGATCGACTCTGAGCCTTTCTGTTTGCAAATTGGTGATGGTAGCAGGTTGACGAAGACGAGATCAGATCGAGGTTCTACATGGACTATGATTTCGCGGATGACATCTGCAATGAATCTGATCTAGAAGGAGAGTAGGGCGGTGAGGCGAGCTCGAGAGGATGTAGATAAGGAACCATGAGGGTAGAAGTGAGAATGATAAGTCCAAGGTCCGGAGTAAGAGGCAGTACTGTGAGGTAAATGCAGAGGAGAGGTAACAAAAAAGGATGAGTAATAAGGTGCAAAATTTGCAAGGAGTTGGGTTGGGAAGGTGACGATGGGATTTTAAATAACTTGGGATAAAGCCAAAAACAATTGAGAGAAGAAAAAGAGAGGAGGTAGGATGGAGTGAGTATGAGAAGACGTGGGCAGAAGTGGATCGGTGCTATGAATGAGAAAGAAGCAAGGATAAGTGAACTGGATAGGAACTGCAAGATGTGGGAAAGATATATAAGACGGTAGTTGGACCGCTATGTTGTATTGGTGTTTGGAGGCAAAGGTGCACTAAAAGAAAAGACAGGGAAGCGTGAGCTGAGAATGTGGAGAGTTAAAAAGTGCCTGCGATTCTCGTTTGGAGTCGAGAGGATGGATAGGATAGAAATGGTAATTATATAGAGGGAAAGCAGCTAAGGATAAGACGGTATTAGGAGAAACAAAGTTAGAGAGAGCGAGATTAGAGAATGGTTTGGATATGTGAAAGAGAAGGGAAAGCGGAGTATATCGGGAGAAGATTTGAGATTGGAGCCGCGGAGCAGGAGATGAAGAGGAGGCAAAGAAGAGGTTTCATAGGATACGTGTGAGGGAGGACGTGCGGGTGGTTGGAGTAGTTTAATGGAAGATGTGGAGGATAGAGCGAAATGGAGACGGTTGATCCCATGTGGCGACCCCTAAGGGATAGCTAGCCGAAAGAAAGAAGAGCTTATTGAGTTAGTTCGTCGAAGAAGGTCGAAAACCCGGTTCGAATTCCCAAACTTGTGAAAATTTGCCCCTTTGTGAACTTTCAAGGTCTAAGGTCAGGATATGACCTATTGGTTTGCACCCCAAATTTTCTGGAAATCCAGTGAACCAGTATAAGTATATAGGTCGACTTGGCATTCAGCATCCTCCCGGATTATAATACTTTGATGAATCAGGGTAAAAACAAATCTGAAGGGTGGCGCCAGGGGAGGATGTTCGAGATAGAGCCCAAAATGTGGTCTTCCAGACTTGTGGAGGAATGCCTCAGACTATGCATAAACTTTGTCATCCTAGCTCTCAAGGTCTTGGGCAGGTCGTACATTATTTTTTATGTCAAAATTCGAAATTTTCTAAGTTCGTGACCTTGTGACCTTGACCTTCAGACGAAAATGAAAAATTGAGCTCCGTAGGGCTATGCAGGTGCCATTGGGCTAACCAAATACCGAAACCTCTGCCAGATTCGACAAACCCTCGGAGAAGATGGATTTTTATGTCAAAATTCGCAATTTTTAAGTTCGTGACCTTGTGACCTTGACCTTGGGACGAAATGAAAAATCGAACTCCGTGGGGCTATGCAGGTGCCATTGGGCTAACCAAATACCGAAACCCCTGCCAGATTCGACAAACCCCCTCGGAGGAGATGCATTTTTATGTCAAAATTCGCAATTTTCTAAGCTTGTGACCTTGACCTTGGGACGTAAATGAAAAAATCGAGCTCCTTGGGGCTATGCAGGTGCCATTGGGCTAACCAAATACCGAAACCCCAGCCAGATTCGACAAACCCCTCGGAGAAGATAATTTATGTCAAAATTCGCAATTTCTACGTTCGTGACCTTGTGACCTTGACCTTGGGACGAAAATGAAAAATCGAGCTCCGTGGGGCTATGCAGGTGCCATTGGGCTAACCAAATACCGAAACTCCCTGCCAGATTCGACAACCCCCTCGGAGAAGATGGATTTTTATGTCAAAATCGCAATCAAAAGCGGTCAATACACTTTGGTACATTACGCGCGATGAAGGTTGTGGTCAAGTTTCATCAAAATTGTGTGTGTAGTTTTGGAGAAGAGCAAATACCTATTTTGGGGGTGGGGGGGGGTCAAAAAACAACAACCCTGTAGACCCCCTTAATGAGCGCAGGTTTTGATGCGGTCAATATACCTTCGTTCATCATCAGATATGAAGCTTGTAGCCAAGTTTCATCA
>CM068952.1:134307204-134318977 GCA_035128595.1 Eptatretus atami | reverse complement strand
TCCCAAGCCCACCACCCTAACCATTAAGCCAACACCAGGCATAAAGATGAAAATCAACCACCCAACTCACATGTTCTGAATCAATTCCAATTTTGGGCAAAATTGCAGAAAACATGATATTGTATTCTTTAGTCCTTAGGATTAGGATCAGTCTTTAACAATATTTATTGACTTTAGTACATACAACATCATCTCTATTAACTTTAAACCTTCTCTTTAATGACTTCTGAAAACACGACTCCAATCTCATTGTTCAGTATCGATAATTACCAATTTCTCCTCGCCTTTCTCTCCCATTTTTAACCTCCGCCATCGAAGATGGACGGAGGTTACTGTTTTCACCCCTGTCTATTTGTTTGTTACTTAAGAAATCTAAAGATTTCGTAAGTATATTGATGACTACCGTTTCTGTTTGTTTGTTTGTATGTTTGTTTGTTTGTTTGTTTGTTTGTTTTGTTTGTAGGCACGATAACTCGAGAACGGAAGAAGCTACCAATGTCAAATTACACCAGTGATTCAGGAGGGTGATGGCAAGTGCTGATTAGATTTTGGTCGAAATCGGTCAAAGGTCAAGGTCACAGTGAGGTCAAATATTTGATTTTTGATGGTTTGGTACAGATAACTCGAGAACGGAAGAAGCTACCAATGTCAATTACACCACGTGATTCAGGAGGGTGATGGCTAGTGCTGATTAGATTTTGGTCAAAATCGGTCAAAGGTCAAGGTCACACTGAGGTCAAACATCCAAAAAATGATAACTCGAGAACGGAAGAAGCACCAAGTCAATTAACCATGTGATTCAGGAGGGTGGTGCTAGCGCTGATGAGATTTTGGTAAAAATCGGTCAAAGGTCAAGGTCACAGTGAGGTCAAACATCCAAAACATTCGATTTTTGATGGTTTGGTACAGAATCATCGTAGAAACTTCTGGTTTGCGTCGCTACCTTCTCGAAGAACAGCTTTTATTAGACAAGGTCAGAGGTCAAGTTGACGATTTCGTAAGTACCAGTCTATGACTGCTTGTTTGTTTGTTTGTTTGTAGGCACGATAACTCGACAACGGAAGAAGCTACCAATGTCAAATTACACCACGTGATTCAGGAGGGTGATGGCTAGTGCTGATTAGATTTTGGTCATCGGTCAAAGGTCAAGGTCACAGTGAGGTCAAATATTCGATTTTTGATGGTTGGGTACAGAATCATCGTAGAAACTTCTGGTTTGCGTCGCTACCTTCTCTTAGAGACAGCTTTTATTAGACAGGTCAGAGGTCAAGTTGAGATTTCGTAAGTACCAGTCTATGACTGCTTGTTACTTACGAAATCTAAAGATTTCGTAAGTATATTGATGACTTCCGTTTCTGTTTGTTTGTTTGTTTGTTTGGTTGTAGGCACGATAACTCGAGAACGGAAGAAGCTACCAATGTCAAATTACACCACGTGATTCAGAGGGTGATGGCAAGTGCTGATTAGATTGGGTCGAAATCGGTCAAAGGTCAAGGTCACAGTGAGGTCAAATATTCGATTTTTTATGGTTTGTTACAGATAACTCGAGAACGGAAGAAGCTCCAATGTCAAATAAGACCACTTGATTCAGGAGGGTGATGGCTAGTGCTGATTAGATTTGGTCAAAATCGGTCAAAGGTCAAGGTCACAGTAGGGTCAAACATCCAAAAAATGATAATTCGAGAACGGAAGAAGCTACCAATGTCAAATTACACCACGTGATTCAGGAGGGTGGTGCCTAGCGCTGATTAGATTTTGGTCAAAGTCGTTCAAAGGTCGAGGTCACAGTGAGGTCAAACATCCAAAACATTCGATTTTTGATGGTTTGGTACAGAATCATCGTAGAAACTTCTGGTTTGCATCGCTACCTTCTCTAGAGACAGCTTTTATTAGACAAGGTCAGAGGTCAAGTTGACGATTTCGTAAGTACCGTCTATGACTGCTTGTTTGTGTGTTTGTTTGTTTGTTTGTAGGCACGATAACTCGAGAACGGAAGAAGCTACCAATGTAAATTACACCACGTGATTCAGGAGGGTGATGGCAAGTGCTGATTAGATTTTGGTCGAAATCGGTCAAGGTCAAGGTCACAGTGAGGTCAAATATTCGATTTTTGATGGTTTGGTACAGATAACTGAGAACGGAAGAAGCTACAATGTCAAATTACACCACGTGATTCAGGAGTTGATGGCTAGTGCTGATTACATTTTGGTCAAAATCGGTCAAAGGTCAAGGTCACAGTGAGGTCAAACATCCAAAACATTCGATTTTTGATGGTTTGGTACAGATCATCGTAGAAACTTCTGGATTGCGTCGCTACCTTCTCTGGAGACAGCTTTTATTAGACAAGGTCAGAGGTCAAGTTGACGATTTCGTAAGTACCAGTCTATGACTGCTTGTTACTTACGAAATCTAAAGATTTCGTAAGTATATTGATGACTTCCGTTTCTGTTTGTTTGTTGTATGTTTGTTTGTTTGTTTGTTTGTTTGTTTGTAGGCACGATAACTCGAGAACGGAAGAAGCTACCAATGTCAAATTACACCAGTGATTCAGGAGGGTGATGGCAAGTGCTGATTAGATTTTGGTCGAAATCGGTCAACGGTCAAGGTCACAGTGAGGTCAAATATTCGATTTTTGATGGTTTGGTACAGATAACTCGAGAACGGAAGAAGCTACCAATGTCAAATTAGACCACTTGATTCAGGAGGGTGATGGCTAGTGCTGATTAGATTTTGGTCAAAATCCGTCAAAGGTCAAGGTCACAGTGAGGTCAAACATCCAAAAATGATAACTCGAGAACGGAAGAAGCTACCAATGTCAAATTACACCACGTGATTCAGGAGGGTGGTGGCTAGCGCTGATTAGATTTTGGTCAAAATCGGTCAAAGGTCAAGGTCACAGTGAGGTCAAACATCCAAAACATCGATTTTTGATGGTTGGTACAGAATCATCGTAGAAACTTCTGGTTTGCGTCGCTACCTTCTCTAGAGACAGCTTTTATTAGACAAGGTCAGAGGTCAAGTTGACGATTTCGTAAGTACCAGTCTATGACTGCTTGTTTGTTTGTTGTTTGTTTGTTGTTTTGTAGCACGATAACTCGAGAACGGAAGAAGTACCAATGTCAAATTACACACGTGATTCAGGAGGGTGATGGCAAGTGCTGATAGATTTTGGTCGAAATCGGTCAAAGGTCAAGGTCACATTGAGGTCAAATATTAGATTTTGATGGTTTGGTACAGATAACTCGAGAACGGAAGAAGCTTCCAATGTCAAATTACACCACGTGATTCAGGAGGGTGATGGCTAGAGCTGATTAGATTTTGGTCAAAATCGGTCAAAGGTCAAGGTCACAGTGAGGTCAAACATTCGATTTTTGATGGTTTGGTACAGAATCATCGTAGAAACTTCTGGTTTGCGTCGCACCTTCTCCAGAGACAGCTTTTATTAGACAAGGTCAGAGTCAAGTTGACGATTTCGTAAGTACCAGTCTATGACTGCTTGTTTGTTGTTTTGTTTGTAGGCACGATAACTCGAGAACGGAAGAAGCTACCAATGTCAAATACACCCACGTGATTAGGAGGGTGATGGCTAGTGCTGATTAGATTTTGGTCAAAATCGGTCAAAGGTCAAGGTCACAGTGAGGTCAAACATAATTCCGTAAATTAACATGGAGAAATGTGAGTATTTTTGCTTCGCTCGACGTTACGAGTTCGTTTTAACTTCAATTTTAATTTTGTCTTCGGTTTTGCGATCGCTTAGGACGCTTAAAACTCGGTGTCGAAATTCTGGTAAAAATCGGATGTTTTGGAGACGTTTTAAGATTGAATAAAAAATATTTCACTCGAAGCGTCAAGGGTCGTCCCATGATGCAGTGCGCTCGAGCAGACGTCACGGGTCGTCCCATGATGCAGTGCGCTCGAGCAGACGTCACGGGTCGTCCCATGATGCAGTGCGCTCGAGCAGACGCGTCGTTGAGTCACGTTAAGGTTTTCCGTGTGCGCGGTGACGGTTTTTCAATAAAGATGGTGTTTAAAAGTCATTTTTTATCCCAATAAAGGTTATCGTCGCATGCCTGACTCGCTGAGCCGTCGGATTATGTAAATATTGTTGGTGGATGGCCGAATATTACGGTTGTGACTTTGATAAATAATATTAAATAATTGCGTGGAGAAATGCCGATTTTGCTTTGCTCGACGTTGCGAGTTCATTTTAACTTCGATTTTAATTTTGTCTTCGGTTTTTGCGATCGCTTAGGACGCTTAAAACTCGGTTGTCGAAATTCTGGTAAAAATCGGATGTTTAATGAGATTTATGTCGGGTGTCGTATCTGAGTTATGCACTGAAGATTATGCTAATGAGGGGATTGTGTAAGACACAGCATTACGCGCTCGTTTGCGTCGCTACCTTCTCTCGAGACAGCTTTTATTAGACAAGGTCAGAGGTCAAGTTGACGATTTCGTAAGTCCCAGTCTATGACTGCTTGTTTGTTTGTTTGTTTGTAGGCACGATAATCGAGAACGGAAGAAGCTACCAATGTCAAATTCAATCACGTGATTCAGGAGGGTGATGGCTAGTGCTGATTACATTTTGGTCAAAATCGGTCAAAGGACAAGGTCACAGTGAGGTCAAATATTCGATTTTTGATGGTTTGGTACAGATAACTCGAGAACGGAAGAAGCTACCAATGTCAAATTACACCATGTGATTCAGGAGGGTGATGGCTAGTGCTGATTAGATTTTGGTCAAAATCGGTCAACGATCAAGGTCACGGTGAGGTCAAACATTCGATTTTTGATGGTTTGGTACAGAATCATCGTAGAAAGTTCTGGTTTGCTTCGCTACCTCCTCTAGAGACAGCTTTTATTAGACAAGGTCAGAGGTCAAGTTGACGATTTCGTAAGTACCAGTCTATGACTGCTTGTTTGTTTTTACTTACGAAATCTAAAGATTTCGTAAGTATATTGATGACTCCGTTTCTGTTTGTTTGTTTGTTTGTATGTTTGTTTGTTTGTTTGTAGGCACGATAACTCAAGAACGGAAGAAGCTACCAATGTCAAATTACACCACGTGATTCAGTAGGGTGATGGCTAGTGCTGATTACATTTTGGTCAAAATCGGTCAACGGTCAAGGTCACGGTGAGGTCAAACATTCGATTTTTGATGGTTTGGTACAGATAACTCGAGAACGGAAGAAGCTACCAATGTCAAATTACACCACCTGATTCAGGAGGTGATGGCTAGTGCTGATTAGATTTTGGTCAAAATTGGTCAACGGTCAAGGTCACGGTGAGGTCAAACATTCGATTTTTGATGGTTTGGTACAGATAACTCGAGAACGGAAGAAGCTACCAATGTCAAATTACACCACCTGATTCAGGAGGGTGATGGCTAGTGCTGATTAGATTTTGGTCAAAATTGGTCAACGGTCAAGGTCACGGTGAGGTCAAACATTCGATTTTCATGGTTTGGTACAGAATCATCGTAGAAACTTCTGGTTTGCGTCGCTACCTCTCTAGAGACAGCTTTATTAGACAAGGTCAGAGGTCAAGTTGACGATTCTCGTAAGTACCAGTCTATGACTGCTTGTTTGTTTGTTACTTACGAAATCTAAAGATTTCGTAAGTATATTGATGACTTCCGTTTCTGTTTGTTTGTTTGTTTGTTGTATGTTGTTTGTTTGTAGGCACGATAACTCGAGAACGGAAGAAGCTACCAATGTCAAATTACACCACGTGATTCAGTAGGGTGATGGCTAGTGCTGATTACATTTTGGTCAAAATCGGTCAACGGTCAAGGTCACGGTGAGGTCAACATTCGATTTTTGATGGTTTGGTACAGATAACTCGAGAACGGAAGAAGCTACCAATGTCAAATACACCACCTGATTCAGGAGGGTGATGGCTAGTGCCGATTACATTTTGGTCAAAATCGGTCAACGGTCAAGGTCACGGTGAGGTCAAACATTCGATTTTTCATGGTTTGGTGCAGAATCATCGTAGAAACTTCTGGTTTGCGTCGCTACCTTCTCTAGAGACAGCTTTTATTAGGCAAGGTCAGAGGTCAAGTTGACGATTTCGTAAGTACCAGTCTATGACTGCTTGTTTGTTTGTTTGTTTGTATGTTTGTTACTTACGAAATCTAAAGATTTCGTAAGTATATTGATGACTACCGTTTCTGTTTGTTTGTTTGTTTGTTTGTATGTTTGTTTGTTTGTATGTTTGTTTGTAGGCACGATAACTCGAGAACGGAAGAAGCTACCAATGTCAAATTACATCACGTGATTCAGGAGGGTGATGGCTAGTGCTGATTAGATTTTGGTCAAAATCGGTCAAAGGTCAAGGTCACGGTGAGGTCAAACATCGATTTTTGATGGTTTGGTACAGATAACTCGAGAACGGAAGAAGCTACCAATGTCAAATTACACCACGTGATTCAGGAGGGTGATGGCTAGTGCTGATTAGATTTTGGTCAAAATCGGTCACGGTCAAGGTCACGGTGAGGTCAAACATTCGATTTTTGATGGTTTGGTACAGAATCGTCGTAGAAACTTCTTGTTTGCGTCGCTACCTTCTCTAGAGACAGCTTTTATTAGCCAAGGTCAGAGGTCAAGTTGACGATTTCGTAAGTACCAGTCTATGACTGCTTGTTTGTTTGTTTGTGAACAGTATTACAGAAAACTCTCTGGACGGATTTCGACGAAACTTGGTGGGGGATTAGGTATGGTCCAAGGATCATGCCATTAGATTTTGGACTGGTCCAAAGTCCAACATGGCCGCTATGGCGGCGATTTTGAAAAAAGTTGAATTTTTGTTTTTGCATTTCTACATGTTTTAAGTGATTTCCAACCAAAAATAAATAAATTTGTTAGAGAAAAAAAACAGAAAATTTTGCAACTTTTTTTCAAAAAAATTTCGATTTTATTTGAAAAATATTTGAATTTTTTGTTTTTTGCATTTCTACATGTTTTAAGTGATTTCCAACCCAAAAATAAAATTTGTTAGAGAAAAAAAACCAGAAATTTTGCACCTTTTCTTTCAAAAAAATTTCGATTTTATTTTTTGGGCATTTCTACATGCGCGTCGATCTAGTTTAGTTTATTCAATCGTGGTTCAGTAGAGTCTGATCCGTTTTGACCTACAATGAATAGGATATCAGGTTCACTTAAGTGACCCAGCAGTATTGGCGGCGGAGGTTTTGCACTCTACCGAGTGCTCCCCCTCTAGTTTTTAATGTAGTCCCTCTACTGCTCCGGTTATATTTAAAATACCTGTCCCTTCCAAACAAACATTAATCTATGCACACTGGACGATTTATCGCCCTCCACCTTCCCTCTTTCAATGATGAACTGTTTGACGCCCTGGACTAGGCATTCCTCTCTGCTCTGCATTAGTAGCCTCTCCACGCCCTGAATGCAATGTCCCAAAGGCATCTCTGATGCTGCAGCGATCCATCTGGGCCCTTCCTTTAACCCACCCTCATCTTTATCCTTCACCTGAGCAGATTCTTCTCCCACAATCTGGTGCTGCCCTTCACCCTTCTCTTGGCACTGGTCACCACCCTCATTCTGACCCTCACCCAGGTATAGCCTCATTCTCCCAAACTTAACTCTGCTCAAACTCCCATCAGACAATCCACTTGTGCTCTTCATCCTTGTTTCTCCAAACCTCAAATCTACTGCTCATTTGTGTTTCAAACCTACTCTCTACCATTTGCTCCTTACCCATCCAATTAGTTCTCACTCTTGTCAATTACCAATGACATTTCCTACCCTCTAAACTATTTGTACTATTTACACATAAACTATGAATCTCACAGATTCATCAGCAACTATAAATGATCTAATCTTCCTCTATAGCTAGATAATTTGTTTCAAGTGCTTTTTTTATTTCCACAATTTCTTCCAAGACCTTACTTCGAGCTTTATGTTTCTTATTTTCTACATATTTGTGACAATAAAAAAGGTTACGTTTCTTCAAATCCTATACCCTGATCTAATCAACATATTACAGCCACAACACCAACAGAATCACAAATGATTCTGACATCAGGGACTCAAAAATGCATCCTTCTGTTGATATAATGATGTATGGTATGATGGATAGTATGATGCTCATAAATGCATCAATCATAAATGCATGACTTCCTCCTCCCATATTTTCTGTAATTTCCATTGTTGGACTGTTGGTGGAGTCACTTCTTTCACAAATTTTAACGAGAGAACCCTAAAATGAATGCAAATGAGAGAGCTTGCTGAATATCTGTCCCAAATTTTAAATTTGGTTATGATGCATGATGCTACCTACACCTTGCTGAAAATGGATGGTCAAATTGTTGTTAAAATAAAATACCAAAGTTATACAAACAGGATGTTGAGCTAACAACACTCAATTTTCTAGGACCAATTATACAAAGTACAATGACATTATTTTCCTGCAAAATGTTGGTGAGAGCCATTTTGGTGTGTGTCATTGGTTGTTATCTCCATATGCAGGTTTCAGAAGGTGGAACGGAGCCCTCCCATGACGTGTGTGTGTGTGTGTGTGTGTGTGTGTGTCTGTTGTGTGTGTGTGTGTGTGTGTGTGTGTAAACTGCTGTTGTTGGCTGCTATCTCCACCTGTGGGTGGGTTTCAGGAGGTGGAACAGAGTCCTCCCAGGTCTCGAAGTATAAGAGGGAGGGTGGGAGGAGTCACGATTCATGGACCAAGCTGTGAAGTTGTGTTGTTCTCAAAGTTTTGGCCCGAGGGCTCTTTTCAGGATCATGACTGAGCCCTGACCAGGTTTAAAAGTATCCACCTCCAGTGTGTGTGTGTGTGTGTGTGTGTGTGTGTGTGAAACCTATAAGATATGTCTATAGACAAGGAAACCAAGGCTGCCAAGATTAATATGAAGAGTTCCAAACAAAGGTTTTGCTGACTGCTTATTGCCTCTGCAAATGTGACAAATTTGCAAGTGTAATTTCACAGTTGTGGGCAAAATACACAAGGTTGTGAGCTGCGGCTCAGTTTAGTCTTGTTTTTGCTACATTGTGCCTGCAGCTGTGTTAAAATTTATTTTTCTATTGTTCTCAAAAGAGAGGTTTGTAAACTATGTTAGTGGCAATGACAAAGGTACACCAATGCTTGATGAATATAGGGACACAGACATTGCTGATCTTGTGTTCATCAAGTGTCAAGGAAGTACAAATAGCTTGCAAGGCACCAACAACGATGACTTTGTGCTGCCATCAGGAATTGAGCCCTGTGTTCATGCAAGTCAAAGATATTTAGCTGGCTACAATCCAGTTTCGTCATTGTGGTACTTCTAATTGGTTACAATTAAAGGTGTTGCATTCTGAGAGCAGCATTTATAATTGACTAGCCGAAACCCCGTCACAGATGGATGCTTCAGAGTTGAAGGTTGACTATTGGCACTATGTGCGATGCACTCTTACAGGTACGAAGTTTCTTTCAGTCCAGGTCACAGTACCGAGAAAAACGTGACGCGACCGCTAGGAGGAGCACAAAATTGGTCCTTCAGTATTAATATATAGATGGCATATGCATATTCAGTTTTATGGCATTTTATACATTCAGCGTTTTTGTTGTTCAGCATGTTCACTGTTTCCACTGGCAATTTCTCCATGGTCATGCCATGCATGAATTTGCTTACGACACGAATATAGTCTTGGCTGTGCCGTTCAAATGGGGTACATAGCATTCAGCTATGCTGTTCAAAGTATTTGCTCATTTTTGCAATGTGTTTTCCAAGGTCATGGGGTGAGAAGCGGGGGGAGGTTCCTACTCAGAGACATCTTGTAAACCTGACCTTTACATGTCAGTTACTGCTACAAACCACAATCCTTACACAGGACAATCTAAATCAATACATACCATAGTTTATGAGTTTGTGGCATTAAACTTTGTTCTTTCAATTGTATGTTGTTGCTTGTGCTTTAAGCATGGCCACATTGCTGCCATCGTGTTGCTCTTGCTATGCCATGAACCATGGTCCATGCCAACTCCACAGCCAAAACAGAAAGACTGCATATACATTTTCATTAATCACCTACGCCACCGAAGGTGGATGGAGGTTGTTTTCACCCCTGACAGTCTGTCTGTCTGTGTGAGGGATATCTCAAAATGTTAAGGACGGATTCTGACAAAACTTGGTGGATGAGTTGGATACATGACGAGAAGAAACCGATTAGATTTTGGTTAAGGTCAGAATGCAGATCCGGCCCATCAGAAGAATACAAAATGTAAACGGTTCAGCCTGGTTGAGTTATGTGCTCTACCGAGTGACCTAGTTATAGGATGTTATCGGGATGTTTTTTTTAATGCAATATTTAGCACAATAAGTATGCTTTGCTAACACATATTCTTGCAATAAAAAGGCTTCAGCTCTGTGAATAACATGATGGAGTCTGTCTGTCGGTCCAGTTTCCTTACTCCCATCTCTTCTCTACCACTTCGCACATCCTCACCAAACTTTGTTGGCAGAATCTTCTGATTAATCACCTCAGTATCTAAATTTACATCCAGCTTTTATTCTGTTCAGCACAATCAAAAGTAGACATTTGTCAATGCGTTCACTATGGCAGATTGTGTCACGGAATTCCGGCAAGTAGCACTGCAAGCCCATTTATCATAGGATTGTTGTCATTGTCATCGTCGTCGTCTCCATTTCTTCCTTTGTCACTGGATTGTTGTTGTTGTATGGCCTTCCGTCCAATGAAATGCCATTATATATCATATTACATACACTTGCTGCAGGTACCATGTAAACCCGTACTAACCTGTTTCATGGTCGGCGAGGAAACCATCTCCATCACCAGGTTTCCTGGTGAGGAGGGTGTATGCATATGGACACCCAGCAGGACTAAAAACAAAACCTGTCAAAGAGTGGAGGAGCTTCTTGTGAGCAAACGGCCATCAATATCCAGTGCCCAACTGCATCTGCGGATGTTCTCCTGCAGTGGGTAACCTTTCCTAGGAGGTTGGTGGCAGGATTTGCACTCCAGCCACCGTAAAACACTTCACTCCGCAAAATACACTAAAAACGTGAAGAAAACTGAAAACCCACTCTGTGAGAGTACTTCCTGTGCAGCTGCTCATCAAAGGACAGCTCACCGAATGATGGATGAGGGCAAAGCCTTTGGGACCCCCACTATTTGATGATCGGAGGAAAAACACGGGGTAACCTTCCTGAGTTAGATTGCAGTAGTGTGTGTAGGGGTGGAGCTGAGGTGTCCGTTGGTCTCCTCGGGTTAACCTGCGGCGGTCCCTTTGGGCAGGTACCTGGAATGTCCGATCCCGAAGAGAAGTTGATCACCTGTCTCTATCATCATCTGAGCTCCAGCACTTTAACATCAGGATTGCAGCACGCTCTAAAGTTCGGAGACCGGATAGTGGCGAGATCATGGCAGGTGGTTACACATACCATAGGTCTGGTTGCTCTGATGGTTATCATGCCCAAGGAGTTGCTGTATCTGTGTCCAATAAGCTGACTCCAATGAAGACTGATGTAACACCGGTTAACGAGCGTACTATGAGACTGAGGATTCGTCACTCCTTGGGTGTCGTTTCCCTGGTCTCAATGTATATGCTCTGACTGAGGCGAGTGATCTCACTGTGAAGGAGGCATTCTAAGCCGTGCTCGAGTCCGTGGTTGATCAGTGCCCTAGATGAGATACTCTTCTCAACTTGGGGGATTTAAATGCATCGACTGGCACCGACAGGGATAGCTATGAGACATGTGTTGGTCCCCATGGGTCAGGAACTGTGAACCAGAATAACA
>CM068952.1:134286444-134305301 GCA_035128595.1 Eptatretus atami | reverse complement strand
AGAGAGAGTAAGAATAGAGTGGGTGAGCAAGAGCAGCAGAGCTTGGTTTTTCGGACATGTGGGTTGATGCCATCTGGACAGTTGCAGAATCAGAGTCGAGGTTTGACAGCAAAATCTCCACCTTGTCTGAAGAAAAGGATACAGAGTGCAGGAACAGCTGGGTGTGACTGGGTAGGTGAGTACAGAAAGTGATGGGTTGGGATGCAAGATTTCGAAGTAAACACAGAGTTTAGGCATTCAGCCTTTTTGTGGGCAGTGTCAGGTGTGCAGCAATTTGATGTAGGAAAGGGGATGGAGGGGAAACATACACCAGAAATAGTCTTAAAAAGATGCTACCAGGATTTGGAGGAGGAGACAGGTTTGAGAGTTCAGACTGAGATGAGAAAGATGTTGTTTCCTGGCTCTCCTGAGGGTAGACACACACTTGTTCCGAGCTTTGTGAATGCACTGAGATTGTCTTCGTCGGATTTGTCTTCCAGGAAGAGAAGGCAAGTTATTTCAGAGAAACTGCCTCACTACAGCATTCAGTTGAACTTGGATGAGACTAAGGGTAGGATAATTGATGATGGGATGGGATGAATCTGTGCATGAGAGCAAGCAGGATTCTGTGGAAGAATTCTCAAGCTGAGTTGGTATCAGGGGCAGTAGATATGGGAAGACCAATCCTGAAGTGAGATGGATACTTGCAGCCCTGTCAATCTACTTGAGTGAAATGCCAGACTCGCCGGTGTTGAGGCAGTTCACTGAGAATAGCCAGAGAGATGTTGACTTTCACAAGCACATAATCAGATGAACCGATTGGAGCAGAGGAAGAGCAGGAGACATTTGTGGGAAAGTTAGTCTCACCAAGGCTAGAAGGGAGGATTTCCATTTGGAAAAATCCTGGTTGGAAATTTCACAGATTGAGTCAGTCCCATGGAGTCACAGAAGTCCTTTTGATGAAGTTCCATGGCTAGAGAGAGAGAGGTACCACAACCCGCCAAGTTGCACGGTGACAATTGAAATCTCCACATATAAGGAAGAGAGAGGAGGGATGAGTGGTTTAATGTTGTCCATGTTGTCTGAAGAGTGTAGTGGAGTCGTCACTTCAGGAGAGGACACAACACACAGGTGAAAAGAGGTGGGAGTAGAGGGGAAGTCACAGCCAGAGGTACTCCTGGGGTTGGGAGGTTAAGGTCACTACAGGGGTGATGAGAAATTGAGTTATTGATGTAAAGTGCAACTCCACCACCAGGGAGTTGTTCAGGCCTATCAAATCGGAGGAGACGGTAACCGGTGAGAGACACTAATTAAACAGATGATGTCTGGTTTATCGGCAGTGGCCTGGATTGAGAGATCTGTCAGGTGGAGCAGGACGTCGGATATTTGAGGTCCACACAATTAGAGATAGGGGTGGGGGGAGGGATAATTGCTAAATGCAGAGAAAAAAACGTCTCAAGGATGGGTGTGCATTACCCAAGAGCTCCCTGGGAATTGAGGCCACTTCCCCCAAACTCAGCTGCTGTGTTTTTGTGAAGTCAAGTCCAGTTTTGTCTAATGTATATGCCTTCATGTGTGTGAGGGTTGCAGGACTTGTGTTGCAGATGCTTCATGAGTTTTAGTCCATGTACATATTTTTTAAATCATATCTTCTGGAGGTATCTTTTCCTGCTATTGAAACTAACATGCATGCAAGCAAAAATATGTGAACTTTTCTGCCACGTTTTTTCTGCCAAACCAGTGTGACCACTCCTCATTTTCATAAATGCCAAGGTGAGCCAATGAAAAAAGCCAATAATTCACAAGGTTTTCGGAAAAGCGATGATAATAGTAAACCTATACGCCAGAAAACCTATTGAAAACCAAGACGCCAGGTGAACAACGAATAGCCAAGATGTTGTGAAAAAAGCCGAGGAGTGGTCACACTGTGCCAAACTGCCACATGTTCTTCGGCCTTCGGCCTTCTGTTCAGAGACAGACCAAATTAATTCTCCCCCCCCCCCAGCATCCTGTGTACTTGACAACAAACACTATCAAAGGCTTTAAAAAAAATCTATGAAACCATGTACACCTCTTTCTTTTTTTCGTTTTTTTACAGGTCTAATGTTCATTATGGAGCTGCCACACACTTCACATATGGCATACACGTGAATACATGGGATACCACACAGGACTTTTAGATGAGACCAATACAGCCACTGAGTTTGGGGAAATGCCTCCACTTTGCAGGGCACTCTGGGTATCAGCGACACACACAATGGTGCCGCATTTCTCACCGCTCCTCTTGCACAAAATGTCCATTATCCCTATTCCATGTTCTCTGCATTCCCTGCGTAAATTGATCGTGGCAAATCCATTTTGCAGTGGATGTGCAGCAAGAGAAAAAAATATGAGTAATGAGTTCTCACTGTATCCCTCGAAAGGATTGGCTGTCAACTCCTTCCCCACACCCACCCTGTTTCCAGTTTGTCTCTGGCCAATCCCTGCAGGCCTTGCTTTGTGTTACAACCTGTATTTTATGGGCCTTATTCTACAAACTTGCCATAGAGGCCCACCAACTCCTTGGTATTCTTTTCAGATCCAAGTCCATTCTGAGCTACAGACAGCTCTTGGCAGTAGGCAAGGTCTACATTGGAAGTACCATAGAATGTGGCACCCCACTCTAGCCTGGGGCAGCTCTTTTACGTGTTCTCACCAGTCCAAGGAGGCAGCTGAGTCCAAGGTGTTTTGTACTCTTGGCAACTCCTGACAGGAAGCTGAGTCCCAGGGTCTGCTTCTTACCTGACAGCCAGTTTGGTGGCTCTGTTTTCTATCGTCTTCTGCTCATACCCTCTTCCCCTCCCCCTCCCCTCCCCCCGTACTTCCTTAGGTCAAACACATTCTTTCAGAAACTCATTTTGTTTTCCTCCCTGGTTCAAAGCTGGATGCTCACGTCCGTCTTCTCCCTCCAGTCTTTAAAGGGTGCCACCCAACGTCATCTCATTTTATCTCCCATACCCCCTCCTGATTTCTCTCTCTCCTGCCCCCCACCCCTCTCCTTGTGTTTCCCTTTTTTGTCTTCCCTTCTGCAGGAGGGAGGGACATGTTGTTCTTAATATGTTTATTTCTTTTCTTTCTTAACGGAAATGCAATCCCACACCTTTCTTTTTTCTTTCATTTCTGAGCCAATTTTTTCGACTTGGGCTCCCAATTGGATGTTCAGGAGTCAAAGGTGAGAAACTAAAAATAGCAATATTTTGCCTTTCCATTGCCTTGTATTTGAGTCACGAGAAATGAGAATTGGCACAATGGTGGTTTCAAGCTCTTTGGGGATGTGAAGATTTTTTTTTGCATTCGAGTTAACAAATTGGCTGCAAAATTGAGGTTTTTTTTGGGGGGGGCATGCAAAGCCTTTTTTGTTAACCAATGTAGACAAGTGCTTTTTGTCTACAATTCTAGTTTTCTTTTTCCTCCCACCCACCCCCTCTACCTCCTCCATTCCTGCCACGCACATTCTTTTGCACGCAAGATGTATCCATGTGTATTTGTTTGACAGCTCCCCTTTTACCTTTTGCTAATCTCTAAACCTGTTTGTCCTCTGTTGTTTAGCTCCTCCATGAGTCTACACTTCTGTGTAAAAAAGAAAGAATTTATTATTATTATTATTATTATTTTGAGCATTATCTTTAATGAATGTGGTCGACTGAGGGTACAAAACTAATATTTATTAGCACTTGGCTTTTTTTCCAAAATGTATCCTTTTTTTTCTCTCATAAGGTCATCAGGCCATTCCCCTTTCAAGTACATAGTTTTATTCAAGTCAAATAAGGTCGTTTGTTGTTATTTCTCCCATGGTTTTATTCTGCTGGAATTGCATCAATGCTTGTAACCTTTCCATGCAATGCCATGTCAAGGGGTGGTACCACCCTTTGAGTGGTACAGAGCAGCCAGAACTCACTTTTCTGTCCACACCTTCATTCTATCTGTAGACCGGGAGCTAGGCGGAGTTTAATTCGTCATTTGAGCACAAAAGGTTCGATTGTCTGAAACCATTGTATATACATGGGCATGCTAGAAAGATCGTTCTTACGTTGCGCCAGGTCAAGTGGCGACACTTTCGGTTTTAATTGGCCATTTTCAGTTTCAGTTGAGCAAAAGTGTCATTTCTGGGTTAATGTCCGAGCTATGGCCCCATGACACACAAAAATGCATCTTAGGAACACATGGTCGGATAAAGGTACTAAAGAAGGACATTAATTGGTCATTAATTAGCATTTTCATTCGCCTTTTGAGCACAAATCTAATTGTTGTCGCAAATTATACCTAACACCGAAAGAAAAGAATGTCAGTATCTTAAGAACAGAAAATTGTTGGACAAAGTGACTTAAGAATGAATTGCACCCAAGAACAAAAACATCTGAGCAGTTTATCTCAAACTACAACAATGTGTATGTGCAAGGGGTATCAATATGTGAATATTGACACCAGGGGCCATATTCACAAAAAAACTTGTCACTTTTCCTGATTTAAGTCTGGAGCCTGGATGGTGTCCTTGACCCTCGTACCGTCCTTCACCTGAAAATGGTAACAGCTTCTTTCATGACAACAAATAAGTCCTGTTCACCAATTATGCTTGCCTATTCAGGTTTTCCCCATTCTCGGACCAAAAATGAAGGCAACTGGCTCTTGAAGGAGGCGTCTTTTAGGGCGTCCCACAATTTTGTCACGAAGGATGGGAGAGAGTAGACTGCAGTTTTGGAATTGTCTTGTTTGAAGGTCTGCAGTTGCCTGAAGCGCTTTGTTCTGAAAAAGCCACAGATTGTGACAAGATCCCATTGATGAGGAACTTTTACTGTCATCAGATTATGAAGTTGATGAGTGATCTGCTTGATTGTAGGCGAGTGTTTTCTGGCTCAAGTGTTTCTTCGGCCGTTTGAAGCATTATAATACCAGTTTATTTCCTCTTGACAGGTTTCAGGGGCCATATTTACAAATAAACTTTCCTGACTCACATCTGGAGTCTCGTTCTGGTAAAATAGAAATTTCATTGCACCAGAACGAGACTCCAGACTTAAGTCTGGAAAAGTGACTGCAGTTATTTCGTGAATATGGTCCCTGGTGTCAATGTTCACATCTTGATACCCCTAAATATTGTTGCAGTTTGGGATCAACTGTTCAAATGTTTTTGTCCTCGGGTTATGATTCATCTGACCACCATGTTTCTAAGATGCATTTTTGGTATCACAGGGCCATTCCTCGCTCATTAATCTGGAAATGACACTTGTGCTCGAAATGCAAATTAAAACTGAAAGCGGCACCATTTGACTTGGCACAATTTAAGAATGACCTTTCTAGCATTACCCATGCATACATAATGGTATCGGACAATTAAACCTTTGGAGTTCAAATGACTAATTAAATGCCGCCGAGTGCCCGGTCTACTCGGGAATGACATGGATGTCATTTTACTTACACTTGGACGACCTCCTGAGAGATCATGTTTTTTTTTTTCTTAAATAATTGGACAAACCATGACAGGAGCTTTTTGTTTAACCTGCAAAAGATCATAAGTTACAGTTACAGGTGTCTCAGCATTAGCGGAACGTATGTATCAAATTTGTGATTTATAGCATTATGAGGTTTATACTAATTGATCCTGTTATCTAATATATAGAGCTGAGTTTGTGTCTGTGGTTTGTCTGTCTGTGGGTCAAAAGCGCTGCCCATTCTTCAGGCCACGTCCTCCAGCCGTCCAGAAATCGCCACCATCTTTTTCTCTCCATGTAGATCAGATTGTTTGAAGGGCCTCATGTATATTTGAAGACTGAACAACACATCTTCTGTCATTAAATGAAGATACCTCACTAATGAAGAAAGTGACAAGTTATTTCCTCGATCTTTTATACCCCCGTTAATCCACCCCAACCCACCTCCTTCAAATTCCCTGCTTTCCTTCCTGAAAGTCCCTGTAATGTCCATCTTGTATACCCGGTGTTCCCCACCCCATCCCTCTCCCTTCCACAGATCTCATAATGTCTCTGTTCCCACTGTTTTGGCCTTCCCACGTTCCTAAAAGACGTCCCTACACAAAAATACCATTTTGAGGGGGAAAAAACGTAACATTTTCATTACAACTCAAACGAGGTAATGCATGTTTTGTCTGCAGTGATCGTGGCAGTTATCTAATGTAACCGCCCAATGAAGGTGTGTTAATTCTCATATTATGCAGAGGAAAAAATGGTGATATTTCATTAAAAAAAATAATTGTGGGATGTCAAACACAGTTACTTTCTGTCTGCGAGACAGTGACGTGTCACTTATAACTCAATGTTTGCTTTCCAGAATTTGCAATGACTGTTTCAAGCAAAAATATCCTGTGTTTACTTCTGTGCGAAGTATGAAAAAAGACGTCCCAACACATGAGGTCATCACGCAGCAATGTCTGTAACAGCAGGAATGCACTAATTAATTGGAGCCTTTAAAAAAAAACATCCTGAAACTCATGGAAAAATGATATGATAGAGTATAGAAAGTTTACTGATTACTATGAGAGGTAGAAGAGAAGATAGATTAACAAGAGAAGGAAATATCATGCAAACATGGTAGTTTCGTACACGGTGTCTCATTGTCGCCTAATCTAATACATAAAGTTTGTGTCTGTGGGTGGATGTGTGGTTCTGAACAAGGTACGTTTTCATTACAACTAAAATACTCATGATTAATATTAAAGTGTTTAATTTTTTTTTTTTTATCTCCTTTTGTCAGTGTTTTGTATGGACGTTGATGTCCAGTGTATGTATGCTGTTGAGATGTCCAGTCGTGTGTTGTTACCAAGCAGCTAGCTAGCACTTGCCAAGCCAACCATTCCTTATCAAAGGTTTCTCATGGAGTGCTTGCTTGAGTGCTTAAGCCACTTGGTAACTGAACACACCCTGTATTCATGACATGGCGATGTGGATAAATATCTATAGCATCATTATTTCAGTCCTATCAATGAATTCGTCCCTGAAGGGTGAGGTGGGAAGAGGGACCCAATGTTGCCCGTTGCCATTTCCCCTGCTAGTTATATATATACTAGTGGGCACCCCTACCCTCCAATCCTGGTGTTGGCTTAATGGTTAAGATGACTGGCTTAAGGTCTTAGGGTCCTGAGTTTGAGACCCTGCAGTAGCATTGAAAATATCACCAGGTGGGTTGATTCAGCCTGTCATCCTTCCAAGGTCGGCAAAACGAGTACTACTTACTAGAGTAATAAGCCATTTGAGTATCCTGCAGCAGCATGGTGATCTATCCAGGACTGTACTCCTTAGCCAAATGAAACTGCCGTGGCAGCCCCATGCGCCTCATGGCATGAAAGGAATAGTTATTTATTTACCCCCACCCTCCAGGCAGGAGTACCCGTATTGGTCCACCAAACACGGATAACCGCTTAGTGTCTGGGGAGTTAAGCAAGTGTAAAATTGTCAAGAATAACACCAAGATCCATGTAGTGATCACCAGGATGAGTCAGGAGGTGAGGAAAGCATGTGATAGACACCACATCATAATCACCAATATTGTAATCACCGCTGTGAGAGGTGAGGTAACACGAGCTGAAGAAAGCGTGTGATTTGCCACACCACATCGGTGGACCATTGTTTGCTGACGTGGATAGTTGCAAGCACGATACACATGAACAACGATGCTGGAAAAATGGTCACACCCAATTGGTCAGTGCCACGGCCAGTCGATGAGTGAAGGGAAAAATGGGCACACCAATTGGTCAGTGCTGCGACCAATCGACGAGTGAATATTGCTGACACAGCTACAGCCACACAAGCTTTATTTACTATAGCAGGTATAGTTAAGGTTATACCTTGATTTGTGTTGATGTTTTGTCGATTGTTAATTGAACTGATAGTCATTGAATATGAAACGGACCGATATATTTTGTAATGCCTTGCAGACCCCATTATGCTTACGCGCTGCAATTTGAATTGTTTGTGGTTTAGGTTTGTAAAGAGATAATTGTCCTTTTTTCTCTGCCTTATCATTCCCAGCTGGTTCCAGGAAATCATTTGTTCCAACTGATTTTAAACTAAAACTTCAGCTGGTTTGAGAGCCAAGTCGACTGGTCAGGGTCATGAGGATTCCAAAAATTTGAAAGGCAATGGGTGAGTGAATGTTCAGAGTTCTGCATAAATGCATGTGGTATTTGACTGGCTCTTTCTTTTAAAATTGAGCATTGTCCATATTTTTGAAGTGTAAATTTTAGAGAAGCATTTAGCTGTCTGTAATACACAAATATGGTGTTCTCTATCTGATTACTTAACTGCAGGAGATAGTTGTGTTTGTCATTTATCACAGCTGCTTGCAGCACACCTAAGAAGAAGGTCTTGTTTATGATCTACATTTCATGGCCATTCAAGTGTTTGAGCATTTGCCTGTTTAAATTTTTCACGAAAGAGGGCCAGCATTTATATTTTTTTAGTTTTTAAAGGCCTCTCGATATATGTCTCTAGTAATGACCATTAGAGCTCTCTTTGATGATTAACTTTTTACATTTAGTTAATGTAACTACAGTCTTTTTTTGTTTTTTGTTTTCCTACTTCTTTTTTATGTTAAATTTTATTTGTCTTTACTTGCAATTCAACTACTTATCTTATTTGGATAAAAGCCTGGGTTAGGGTGGTGGTTTGGGATCCTAGGGTCCTGAGTTCAAGCCCTGTTGGCCACTGAATTAATTCACCAGGGGGTTGACTCAGCCTGTCATCCTTCCGAGGTCGGCGAAATGAGTACCATGTGGTACTGGTAGAGGGGCACTGCATCAGCGACACAGTCACTCTTCAAAATGATAGCTACCCCGGCAGCTAAGCTGCCATACATAAGAAGAAGAAGAGAAGAAGAAGATTTGGATAAAGATGGTCATCTTCCATTAAACGAGGAAATACAGTACATTTCCATAAAAATGAACAGATTGGATCTGTACACTCTTCAATATATGAATGTTAGTTATAAGCACAACTTATTTTATTAATTACTCGTGGATATACTTGTCATGGTTGGGTGATGGGATGGATACATATATATATATACACACATACAGGGTGTCCCTAAAATAAATGACATCATTTGAAACGTGAATATCTAAGTAACTACATGTCCCAGGCAAACGAAAGTAAATAGGCTTCATGTTGACAATAAAATATTTATTTATCAAAATTTGAACAAGAGATTCAGAGGGATGTAGATTTTATAACCGTTTTCTCAAAACTTCACAAATGTTCAATATTGCGCACCGCCTGTGACACGACACACGTCAAGTCGGTGGTCCAGCTCTGCCAAACACGCTGTAGCATGTCTTGCGTAACATTCTCCAGCGCCTCAGTGATTCTCTGCTTAAGTTCCTCTGGGCTTGTAGAAAGAGGGGGGATATAGACCAGTCCTTTCACATTGCCCCATAGAAAAAAATCACAAGGTGTCAAGTCAGGTGAACGTGGTGGCCATTTCAACAGCACATTGTCATTATCACTGGCACGCCCAATCCATCTTCCTGGTAGATTCTCATTGAGATAAGTCCGCAAAGTCAGCTTCCAGTGAGGTGGAGCCCCATCCTGTTGAAAAATGAAGTGTTCATGCTCATTAGCAATGAGCTCATCAAATAACCAGTTCTGAAGCATTTGCAGATAAACATCGCCGGTCACGTTTCCTCAAAGAAAACGGTCCATAAAGACGATTCTTGGAGATTGCGCAGAACACATTCACTTTTGGCGAGTCCCTCATGTGCTCAACTGTGGCATGGGATTTTCTTTCCCCCAAATGCGAACATTACGCTTGTTGACTTTGCCACTCGTATGAAATGTAGCCTCATCACTGAAAACAAGACTCTTTTCGAACTCCTCATCTTCAAGTTTCTCTTGCATAGCGACACAGAATTGCTTGCGCCTTTCCCTGTCATCCGTGTTTAAGGCTTGAACGAGCTGCAGCTTATAGGGTGTCATTCGCAAGCGTTTCCTTACTACACGCCAAAGTGTCGTACGAGAAATCTGGGTTTCCAAAGATGCTCTTCTTACAGACTTTCTGGGGCTTCGCACAAATGTTTCCTGAACCTGATTGACGATATCTTCCGGTACTGGTGGTCGTCCAGATCCTTTGCCCTGCACAGACAGCCTTCCTCTTTTAATTTTTTGTGACATGTCCAAATCTGTTTTCCAGTTGGTGCATTTTTATTGAATTTTCTCAAAAATGCATGCTGCACACTCTTGTTTTGACTGTGTTCGAGCATATTCCAACACACAAAATGCCTTTTCATTTCTAGTGACCGTCATTCTTTACCCTGAAAAGAAAAAGAAAAAATTAAACATTCAACTTGGTTAGTTTTTACACATTTTGTTAAAATTTGAGATCATTTGAGCGAGAATTAGCTGTTATTAGACTACGAAATGATGTCATTTTTTTAGGGACACCCTCTCAAATGATCTCAAATTTTAACAAAATGTGTAAAAACTAACCAAGTTGAATGTTTAATTTTTTCTTTTTCTTTTCAGGGTAAAGAATGACGGTCACTAGAAATGAAAAGGCATTTTGTGTGTTGGAATATGCTCGAACACAGTCAAACAAGAGTGTGCACACTTTTTGAGAAAATTCAATAAAAATGCACCAACTGGAAAACAGATTTGGACATGTCACAAAAATTAAAAGAGGAAGGCTGTCTGTGGCAGGGCAAAGGGATCTGGACGACCACCAGTACCGGAAGATATCGTCAATCAGGTTCAGGAAACATTTGTGCGAAGCCCCAGAAAGTCTGTAAGAAGAGCATCTTTGGAAACCCAGATTTCTCGTACGACACTTTGGCGTGTAGTAAGGAAACGCTTGCGAATGACACCCTATAAGCCCCTTTGGCCGCGCCCGCCCCAGCCTCCGGGGGGTTCCACAAGCCTTAAACACGGATGACAGGGAAAGGGCAAGCATTCTGTGTCCGATGCAAGAGAAACTTGAAGATGAGGAGTTCGAAAAGAGTCTTGTTTTCAGTGATGAGGCTACATTTCATACGAGTGGCAAAGTCAACAAGCGTAATGTTCGCATTTGGGGAAAGAAAATCCCCATGCCACAGTTGAGCACATGAGGGACTCGCCAAAAGTGAATGTGTTCTGCGCAATCTCCAAGAATCGTCTTTATGGACCGTTTTTCTTTGAGGGAAACGTGACCGGCGATGTTTATCTGCAAATGCTTCAGAACTGGTTATTTGATGAGCTCATTGCTAATGAGCATGAACATTCATTTTTCAACAGGATGGGGCTCCACCTCACTGGAAGCTGACTTTGCGGACTTATCTCAATGAGAATCTACCAGGAAGATGGATTGGGCGTGCCAGTGATAATGACAATGTGCTGTTGAAATGGCCACCACGTTCACCTGACTTGACACCTTGTGATTTTTTTCTATGGGGCATGTGAAAGGACTGGTCTATATCCCCCCTCTTTCTACAAGCCCAGAGGAACTTAAGCAGAGAATCACTGAGGCGCTGAGAATGTTACGCAAGACATGCTACAGCGTGTTTGGCAGGAGCTGGACCACCGACTTGACGTGTGTCGTGTCACAGGCGGTGCGCATATTGAACATTTGTGAAGTTTTGAGAAAACGGTTATAAAATCTACATCCCTCTGAATCTCTGTTCAAATTTTGATAAATAAATATTTTATTGTTCAACATGAAGCCTATTTACTTTCGTTTGCCTGGGACATGTAGTTACTTAGATATTCACGTTTCAAATGATGTCATTTATTTTAGGGACACCCTGTATGTGTGTAATATATATATATATATGTATCCATCCCATCACCCAACCATGACAAGTATATCCACGAGTAATTAATAAAATAAGTTGTGCTTATAACTAACATTCATATATTGAAGAGTGTACAGATCCAATCTGTTCATTTTTATGGAAATGTACTGTATTTCCTCGTTTAATGGAAGATGACCATCTTTATCCAAATCTTCTTCTTCTTCTTTTTCTTCTTATGTATGGCAGCTTAGCTGCCGGGGTAGCTATCATTTCTTGGAAGAGTGACTGTGTCGCTGATGCAGTGCCCCTCTACCAGTACACACTGGTACTCATTTCGCCGACCTCGGAAGGATGACAGGCTGAGTCAACCCCCTGGTGAATTAATTCAGTGGCCAACAGGGCTTGAACTCAGGACCCTAGGATCCCAAACCACCACCCTAACCCAGGCTTTTATCCAAATAAGATAAGTAGTTGAATTGCAAGTAAAGACAAATAAAATTTAACATAAAAAAGAAGTGAGGAAAACAAAAAACAAAAGAAGACTGTAGTTACATTAACTAAATGTAAAAAGTTAATCATCAAAGAGAGCTCTAATGGTCATTACTAGAGACATATATCGAGAGGCCTTTAAAAACTAAAAAAATATAAATGCTGGCCCTCTTTCGTGAAAAATTTAAACAGGCAAATGCTCAAACACTTGAATGGCCATGAAATGTAGATCATAATCAAGGACCTTCTTCTTAGGTGTGCTGCAAGCAGCTGTGATAAATGACAAACACAACTATCTCCTGCAGTTAAGTAATCAGATAGAGAGACACCATATTTGTGTATTACAGACAGCTAAATGCTTCTCTAAAATTTACACTTCAAAAATATGGACAATGCTCAATTTTAAAAGAAAGAGCCAGTCAAATACCACATGCATTTATGCAGAACTCTGAACATTCACTCACCCATTGCCTTTCAAATTTTTGGAATCCTCATGACCCTGACCAGTCGACTTGGCTCTCAAACCAGCTGAAGTTTTAGTTTAAAATCAGTTGGAACAAATGATTTCCTGGAACCAGCTGGGAATGATAAGGCAGAGAAAGAAGGACAATTATCTCTTTACAAACCTACACCACAAACAATTCAAATTGCAGCGCGTAAGCATAATGGGGTCTGCAAGGCATTACAAAATATATCGGTCTGTTTCATATTCAATGACTATCAGTTCAATTAAGCAATCGACAAAACATCAACACAAATCAAGGTATAACCTTAACTATACCTGCTATAGTAAATAAAGCTTGTGTGGCTGTAGCTGTGTCAGCAATATTCACTCGTCGATTGGTCGCAGCACTGACCAATTGGGTGTGCCCATTTTTCCCTTCACTCATCGACTGGCCGTGGCACTGACCAATTGGGTGTGACCATTTTTCCAGCATCGTTGTTCATGTGATCGTGCTTGCAACTATCCACGTCAGCAAACAACGGTCCACCGATGTGGTGTGGCAAATCACACGCTTTATTCAGCTCGTGTTACCTCACCTCTCACAGCGGTGATTACAATATTGGTGATTATGATGTGGTGTCTATCACATGCTTTCCTCACCTCCTGACTCATCCTGGTGATCACTACATGGATCTTGGTGTTATTCTTGACAATTTTACACTTGCTTAACTCCCCAGACACTAAGCAGTTATCCGTGTTCGGTGGACCGATACGGGTACTCCTGCCTGGAGGGTGGGGGTAAATAAATAACTATTCCTTTCATGCCATGAGGCGCATGGGGCTGCCACAGCAGTTTCATTTGGCTAAGGAGTACAGTCCTGGATAGATCACCATGCTGCTGCAGGATACTCAAATGGCTTATTACTCTCGTAAGCTAGTAATCGTTTTGCCGACCTTGGAAGGATGACAGGCTGAATCAACCCACCTGGTGATATTTCAATGCTACTGCAGGGTCTCAAACTCAGGACCCTAAGACCTTAAGCCAGTCATCTTAACCATTAAGCCAACACCAGGATTGGAGGGTAGGGGTGCCCACTAGTATATATAACTAGCAGGGGAAATGGCAACGGGCAACATTGGGTCCCTCTTCCCACCTCACCCCTTCCTCCTCCCACCCCACCCCTTGAGGGACGAATTCATTGATAGGACTGAAATAATGATGCTATAGATATTTATCCACATCGCCATGTCATGAATACAGGGTGTGTTCAGTTACCAAGTGGCTTAAGCACTCAAGCAAGCACTCCATGAGAAACCTTTGATAAGGAATGGTTGGCTTGGCAAGTGCTAGCTAGCTGCTTGGTAACAACACACGACTGGACATCTCAACAGCATACATACACTGGACATCAACGTCCATACAAAACACTGACAAAAGGAGATAAAAAAAAAAAAATTAAACACTTTAAATATTAATCATGAGTATTTTAGTTGTAATGAAAACGTACCTTGTTCAGAACCACACATCCACCCACAGACACAAACTTTATGTATTAGATTAGGCGACAATGAGACACCGTGTACGAAACTGCCATGTTTGCATGATATTTCCTTCTCTTGTTAATCTATTCTTCTTCTTCTACCTCTCATAGTAATCAGTAAACTTTCTATACTCTATCATATCATTTTTCCATGAGTTTCAGGATGTTATTTTTTTTTAAAGGCTCCAATTAATTAGTGCATTCCTGCTGTTACAGACATTGCTGCGTGATGACCTCATGTGTTGGGACGTCTTTTTTCATACTTCGCACAGAAGTAAACACAGGATATTTTTGCTTGAAACAGTCATTGCAAATTCTGGAAAGCAAACATTGAGTTATAAGTGACACGTCACTGTCTCGCAGACAGAAAGTAACTGTGTTTGACATCCCACAATTATTTTTTTTAATGAAATATCACCATTTTCTTTCCTCTGCATAATATGAGAATTAACACACCTTCATTGGGCGGTGTACATTAGACAACTGCCACGATCACTGCAGACAAAACATGCATTACCTCGTTTGAGTTGTAATGAAAATGTTACTTTTTTCCCCCTCAAAATGGTATTTTTGTGTAGGGACGTCTTTTAGGAACGTGGGAAGGCCAAAACAGTGGGAACAGAGACATTATGAGATCTGTGGAAGGGAGAGGGATGGGGTGGGGAACACGGGGTATACAAGATGGACATTACAGGAACTTTCAGGAAGGAAAGCAGGGAATTTGAAGGAGGTGGGTTTGGGGTGGATTAACGGGGGTATAAAAGATCGAGGAAAATAACTTGTCACTTTTCTTCATTAGTGAGGTATCTTCATTTAATGACAGAAGATGTGTTGTTCAGTCTTCAAATATACATGAGGCCCTTCAAACAATCTGATCTACATGGAGAGAAAAATATGGTGGCGATTTCGGGACGGCTGGAGGACGTGGCCTGAAGAATGGGCAGCGCTTTTGACCCACAGACAGACAAACCCACAGACACAAACTCAGCTCTATATATTAGATAACAGGATCAATTAGTATAAACCTCATAATGCTATAAATCACAAATTTCTGATACATACGTTCCTCTAATGCTGAGACACCTGTAACTGTGACTTATGATCTTTTTGCAGGTTAAACAAAAAGCTCCTGTCATGGTTTGTCCAATTATTTGAAGAAAAAAAAAAACATGATCTCTCAGGAGGTCGTCCAAGTGTAAGTAAAATGACATCCATGTCATTCCCGAGTAGACCGGGCACTCGGCGGCATTTAATTAGTCATTTGAACTCCAAAGGTTTAATTGTCCGATACCATTATGTATGCATGGGTAATGCTAGAAAGGTCATTCTTAAATTGTGCCAAGTCAAATGGTGCCGCTTTCAGTTTTAATTTGCATTTCGAGCACAAGTGTCATTTCCAGATTAATGAGCGAGGAATGGCCTGTGATACCAAAAATGCATCTTTAGAAAACATGGTGGTCAGATGAATCATACCCGAGGACAAAAACATTTGAACAGTTGATCCCAAACTGCAACAATATTTAGGGGTATCAAGATGTGAACATTGACACCAGGGACCATATTCACGAAATAACTGCAGTCACTTTTCCAGACTTAAGTCTGGAGTCTCGTTCTGGTGCAATGAAATTTCTATTTTACCAGAACGAGACTCCAGATGTGAGTCAGGAAAGTTTATTTGTAAATATGGCCCCTGAAACCTGTCAAGAGGAAATAAACTGGTATTATAATGCTTCAAACGGCCGAAGAAACACTTGAGCCAGAAAACACTCGCCTACAATCAAGCAGATCACTCATCAACTTCATAATCTGATGACAGTAAAAGTTCCTCATCAATGGGATCATTGTCACAATCTGTGGCTTTTTCAGAACAAAGCGCTTCAGGCAACTGCAGACCTTCAAACAAGACAATTCCAAAACTGCAGTCTACTCTCTCCCATCCTTCGTGACAAAATTGTGGGACGCCCTAAAAGACGCCTCCTTCAAGAGCCAGTTGCCTTCATTTTTGGTCCGAGAATGGGGAAAACCTGAATAGGCAAGCATAATTGGTGAACAGGACTTATTTGTTGTCATGAAAGAAGCTGTTACCATTTTCAGGCGAAGGACGGTACGAGGGTCAAGGACACCATCCAGGCTCCAGACTTAAATCAGGAAAAGTGACAAGTTTTTTTGTGAATATGGCCCCTGGTGTCAATATTCACATATTGATACCCCTTGCACATACACATTGTTGTAGTTTGAGATAAACTGCTCAGATGTTTTTGTTCTTGGGTGCAATTCATTCTTAAGTCACTTTGTCCAACAATTTTCTGTTCTTAAGATACTGACATTCTTTTCTTTCGGTGTTGGGTATAATTTGCGACAACAATTAGATTTGTGCTCAAAAGGCGAATGAAAATGCTAATTAATGACCAATTAATGTCCTTCTTTAGTACCTTTATCCGACCATGTGTTCCTAAGATGCATTTTTGGTGTCATGGGGCCATAGCTCGGACATTAACCCAGAAATGACACTTTTGCTCAACTGAAACTGAAAATGGCCAATTAAAACCGAAAGTGTCGCCACTTGACCTGGCGCAACGTAAGAACGATCTTTCTAGCACTGCCCATGTATATACAATGGTTTCAGACAATCGAACCTTTTGTGCTCAAATGACGAATTAAACTCCGCCTAGCTCCCGGTCTACAGATAGAATGAAGGTGTGGACAGAAAAGTGAGTTCTGGCTGCTCTGTACCACTCAAAGGGTGGTACCACCCCTTGACATGGCATTGCATGGAAAGGTTACAAGCATTGATGCAATTCCAGCAGAATTAAAACCATGGGAGAAATAACAACAAACGACCTTATTTGACTTGAATAAAACTATGTACTTGAAAGGGGAATGGCCTGATGACCTTATGAGAGAAAAAAAAGGATACATTTTGGAAAAAAAGCCAAGTGCTAATAAATATTAGTTTTGTACCCTCAGTCGACCACATTCATTAAAGATAATGCTCAAAATAATAATAATAATAATAATAATAATAATAAATTCTTTTCTTTTTTTACACAGAAGTGTAGACTCATGGAGGAGCTAAACAACAGAGGACAAACAGGTTTAGAGATTAGCAAAAGGTAAAAGGGGAGCTGTCAAACAAATACACATGGATACATCTTGCGTGCAAAAGAATGTGCGTGGCAGGAATGGAGGAGGTAGAGGGGTGGGTGGAGGAAAGAAAAACTAGAATTGTAGACAAAAAGCACTTGTCTACATTGGTTAACAAAAAGGCTTTGCATGCCCCCCCCCAAAAAAACCTCAATTTTGCAGCCAATTTGTTAACTCGAATGCAAAAAAAAATCTTCACATCCCCAAAGAGCTTGAAACCACCATTGTGCATTCTCATTTCTCGTGACTCAAATACAAGGCAATGGAAAGGCAAAATATGCTATTTTTAGTTTCTCACCTTTGACTCCTGAACATCCAATTGGGAGCCCAAGTCGAAAAAATTGGCTCAGAAATGAAAGAAAAAAAGAAAGGTGTGGATTGCATTTCCGTTAAGAAAGAAAAGAAATAAACATATTAAGAACAACATGTCCCTCCCTCCCTGCAGAAGGGAAGACAAAAAAGGGAAACACAAGGAGAGGGGGTGGGGGGGGGCAGAGAGAGAGAAATCAGGAGGGGGTATGGGAGATAAAATGAGATGACGTTGGGTGGCACCCTTTAAAGACTGGAGGGAGAAGACGGACGTGAGCATCCAGCTTTGAACCAGGGAGGAAAACAAAATGAGTTTCTGAAAGAATGTGTTTTACCTAAGGAAGTACGGGGGGGAGGGAGGGGGAGGGGAAGAGGGTATGAGCAGTAAGACGATAGAAAACAGAGTCCACCAAACTGGCTGTCAGGTAAGAAGCAGACCCTGGGACTCAGCTTCCTGTCAGGAGTTGCCAAGAGTACAAAACACCTTGGACTCAGCTGCCTCCTTGGACTGGTGAGAACACGTAAAAGAGCTGCCCCAGGCTAGAGTGGGGTGCAACATTCTATGGTACTTCCAATGTAGACCTTGCCTACTGCCAAGAGCTGTCTGTAGCTCAGAATGGACTTGGATCTGAAAAGAATACCAAGGAGTTGGTGGGCCTCTATGGCAAGTTTGTAGATAAGGCCCATAAAATACAGGTTGTAACACAAAGCAAGGCCTGCAGGGATTGGCCAGAGACAAACTGGAAACAGGGTGGGTGTGGGGGAAGGAGTTGACAGCCAATCCTTTCGAGGGATACAGTGAGAACTCATTACTCATATTTTTTTCTCTTGCTGCACATCCACTGCAAAATGGATTTGCCACGATCAATTTACGCAGGGAATGCAGAGAACATGGAATAGGGATAATGGACATTTTGTGCAAGAGGAGCGGTGAGAAATGCGGCACCATTGTGGTGTCGCTGATACCCAGAGTGCCCTGCAAAGTGGAGGCATTTCCCCCAAACTCAGTGGCTGTATTGGTCTCATCTAAAAGTCCTGTGTGGTATCCCATGTATTCACGTGTATGCCCATATGTGAAGTGTGTGGCAGCTCCATAATGAACATTAGATCCTGTAAAAAAACGAAAAAAAGAAAGAGGTGTACATTGGTTTCATAGATTTTTTTTTAAAGCCTTTGATAGTGTTTGTTGTCAAGTACACAGGAT
>CM068952.1:134271164-134284830 GCA_035128595.1 Eptatretus atami | reverse complement strand
CTCATCTCAAGTCTGAACTCTCAAACCTGTCTCCCTCCTCCAAATCCTGGTAGCATCTTGTTAAGACTATTTCTGGTGTATGTTTCCCCTCCATCCCCTTTCCTACATCAAATTGCTGCACACCTGACACTGCCCACAAAAAGGCTGAATGCCTAAACTCTGTGTTTACTTCGAAATCTTGCATCCCAACCCCATCACTTTCTGTACTCACCTTACCCAGTCACACCCAGCTGTTCCTGCACTCTGTATCCTTTTCTTCAGACAAGGTGGAGATTTTGCTGTCAAACCTCGACTCTGATTCTGCAACTGTCCAGATGGCATCAACCCACATGTCCGAAAAACCAAGCTCTGCTGCTCTTGCTCACCCACTCTATTCTATTGACCCTCTCATTTGCTCAAGGTCATCTGCCTTCTGCTTGGAAATCAGCAAACATTACTGCTCTGCATAAAGATGGTGCAAAAACAGATCCCTGCAACTACAGACCAATCAGCCTTCTCCCAATCATCAGCGAGGTTATGGAATTCTTCTTCTTCTTCTTGTGTATGGCAGCTTAGCTGCCAGGGTAGCTATCATTTCTTGGAAGCGTGACTGTGTCGCTGATGCAGTGCCCCTCTACCAGTACACACTGGTACTCATTTCGCCAACCTCGGAGGGATGACAGGCTGAGTCAACCCCCTGATGTATTAATTCAGCGGCCAACGGGGCTTGAACTCAGGATCCTACGATCCCAAGCCGCCACCCTAACCACTAAGCCAACACCAGGCTTAAAGGTTATGGAATCAATCATCGCTTCCAACATTAAATCCTTCCTCTTCTCCAATGGCTTGATTTCTGATCAGCATTTTGGTTTCAGACCAGGTCACTCTACCCTGGATATGCTGTTCTGCTTTCCCAACAATGGATGGAGGTCCTCAATGCCAGACATGACAGCAGAGCCATCTCCCTAGACATATTGCGGGCTTTCGAATATGGTTTGGCACCCCACCCTGCTCACCAAACTCTCTTGCTGTGGTATCCAAGGCAAACTACACTCATGGCTCACAGACTTCCTCTGCTGTCGCAGTCAATGTGTGGCCCTTAATGGAGTTCTCTCATCTCCTCTTCTTGTCCAGGCTGGACTTCCTCAACACAGTGTTCTTGGCCCTGTGCTTCGTCTGGTTTTCATCAACGATCTCTCCGACTCTCTGGAAAATCCTCTTTATCCCTTTGCTCGTAACCCCACCCTCTGCCGTACATCTCATATCTTCCCCCATCCAAAACCATGATCTTCTCTACCCCTGTAAATCCACCCCAAACCTACCTCCTTCAAATTCCTTGCTTTCCTTCCTGAAAGTCCCTGTAGTGTCCATCTTGTTTACCCCGTGCACCATGCCCCATCCTTTTCCCTTCCACAGATCTCCTAATGTCTCTATTCTCCACTGTTTTGTGCTTCCATCTCCTGCCCCACTTGTCTTCTGCTCCCTTTGTTATACATTCTGTGTGTTAACTCTTATACGAGCCTCGACAATGTATACAAAAAAAATCTATGGGGTATATAGGGTGATAATGATGACGGCATCGGTTAAGTGATATTTCAGCCATAATCGTTTGACTCAAAATCCTTATCTGAAAAATCTGAAACTTCATAAATCTGATCTACTACCCGATGTGAGTGAAGAATTAAATTGACGACGTCATTGGACACGTGGTCTGGTAGCCATATTGGATTAAATATAAAACGAAAAATAAAATCAAAAAAATCTTCTCCAGAACCGTTTAATAGATCGATGAAAAACTTCATACACATGATGGACGAGCCATGGGAAATATAGCTTGAATATTTTTTTTCACATGCATCTTAATCTACATAATTTAGCCTTGATGTGCACAAAAGTGTTGTAAAATATCCTAATAATCTATATATTAATACTGAAGGACCAATTTTGTGCTCCTCCTAGCGGTCGCGTCACGTTTTTCTCGGTACTGTGACCTGGACTGAAAGAAACTTCGTACCTATAAGAGTGCATCGCACATAGTGGCAATAGTGAACTTTCAACTCTGAAGCAGAATAAACACTTTTCGTTTTACATTCGTTTACATGGCGACATGTGACGTCAACGCTGAGAGGCGTCAGGACGTCATGACATCATCGGTCATTCGCTGACGTCATTACGTCCGTGTCAAAAGACAGACCGTTACTGCTGAGAGGTGGAATTCCACTCCTCGAAAATAGCGTCTGCAATGTAAAACCCTCTCTTGCACATGCTGACTACCTCAGAATGTGAATTTGACACAAAAAAATGCAACAAGAAACATTGTATCTTCTATCTATATATTAATACTGAAGGACCAATTTTGTGCTCCTTCTCGCGGTCGCGTCACGTTTTTCTCGTACTGTGACCTGGACTGAAATAAACGTCGTACCTGTAAGAGTGCATCGCACATACTGGCAATAGTCAACCTTCACCTCTGAAGCAGAATAAACACTTTTCGTTGAGACGGAGGCGAGGAGTGAAGAGGCGGGGGTGGGGGATGAAGAGGCGGGGGGGCGAGGAGTGAAGAGGCGGGGGCGAGGAGTGAAGAGGCTGGGGCGAGGAGTGAAGAGGCTGGGGCGAGGAGTGAAGAGGCGGGCGAGGATGAAGAGGCGGGGCGAGGAGTGAAGAGGCGGGGGCGAGGAGTGAAGAGGCTGGGGCGAGGAGTGAAGAGATGGGGCGAGGAGTGAAGAGGAGGGGGCGAGGAGTGAAGAGGCTGGGGCGAGGAGTGAAGAGGCGGGGGCGAGGAGTGAAGAGGCGGGGGCGAGGAGTGAAGAGGATGGGGCGAGGAGTGAAGAGGGGGGGCGAGGAGTGAAGAGGCTGGGGCAAAGAGTGAAGAGGCGGGGCGAGGAGTGAAGATGCGGGGCGAGGATGAAGAGGCTGGGCGAGGAGTGAAGAGATGGGGCGAGGAGTGAAGAGGAGGGGCGAGGAGTGAAGAGGCAGGGCGAGGAGTGAAGAGGCTGGGGCGAGGAGTGAAGAGATGGGGGCGAGGAGTGAAGAGGGGGGGTGAGGAGTGAAGAGGCTGGGGCGAGGAGTGAAGAGGCTGGGGCGAGGAGTGAAGAGTGGGGGCGAGGAGTGAAGAGGGGGGGCAAGGTAAGCAAATTTTTGGGTGGGGGTAAGCAAATTGAAAGCAGGAGACGGGGGGGTGAAATGGGGCAGGGGATGAGTGGGCGGGGGCTGGGGTGAATTAGGCGGGGTTGAGTGTGAGGGGGTGACATGGGGCGGGGCCCGGGGGCAAGTGGGGCGGGGAATCAGAGACAGAGACGGGGCGGGGAATTAATTAGGCGGGGGCGGGCGGGGTAATTAAATTTTTGGGCGGGGGTAAGCATTTGAAGGCGGGGGTGGGAGGCGGGGGGAATGGGGCAGGGGCGGGGGATGAGTAGGCGGGGACAAGCACGCCCTGTCCAGTCCATGTCCCTCAAGTGTGGGTGAGCTGGTGAGGGTGGTTGAATGAACGGAATCCGTCTGTGACGGGGTTTCGGCTAGTTAATCAATAATCAACTAAAACTACGTTGTCGATGGCACACCATCGCATATTCCGCGCGACTGCGTTATCCCATTAACGCTAGGTGAATTTTATCTTGCAAAATGGATTGACTATTCTTTTCTATTTGATGCGCTTTATGACCAAAGACACTATGTTTAATAATCAGAAGTCATTGCAAGCATGTCAAGATTTCATGAAACATTAAGTTAACACTGTCCAGCAATATAGAACTGTGCATCAATTTAATCAGAGGAATGAACTGTGTATAATATTAATTATAACTAGCCGAAACCCCGTCACAGACGGATTCCGTTCATTCACACCCTCCCACCGCTCACCACACTCGAGGGACATGGACTGGACAGGGCGTGCTTGCCCCCGCCTACTCATCCCCCGCCCATGCCCCATTCCGCCCGCCTTCAATTTGTTTACTCCCACCAAAAATTTAATTACCCCGGCCCCGACGCCGCCTCTTCACTCCCCGCCCCCCGTCTCTTGATTCCTTGCCCCCGGCCCCGCCCCTGTCCCCCCCCTCACACTCAACCCGCCTAATTCACCGCAGCCCCCGCCCACTCATCCCCTCCCCATTTCCCCCCGTCTCCCGCTTTCAATTTGCTTACCCCACCAAAAATTTGCTTACCTTGCCCCCCGCCTCTTCACTCCCTGCCCCCGTCTCTTCATCCCCCGCCCCCGCCTCTTCATCCCCGCCCCCGCCTCTTCATCCCCCGCCCCGTCTCTTCATCCCCCGCCCCGCCTCTTCACTCCTGCCCCTCTTCATCCCCCGCCCCCGCTCTTCACTCCCTGCCCCCGTCTCTTCACTCCTGCCCCGTCTCTCATCCCCCCCGTCTCTTCATCCCCCGCCCACCTCTTCACTCCCTGCCCCCGTCTCCTCATCCACCGCCCCGTCACTTCATCCCCCGCCCCCGCCTCTCACTCCCTGCCCCCGTGTCTTCATCCCCCACCCCCGTCTCTTCTCCCTGCCCCCGCCTCTTCACTCCTGCCCCGTCTCAACGAAAAGTGTTTATTCTGCTTCAGAAAGTTTGACTATTGCCACTATGTGCGATGCACTCTTACAGGTACGAAGTTTTTTTCAGTCCAGGTCACAGTACGCGAGAAAAACGTGACGCGACGCGAGTAGGATCACAAAATTGGTCCTTCAGTATTAATATATAGATAGAAGATACAATGTTCCTTGTTGCATTTTTTGTGTCAAATTCACATTCTGAGGTAGTCAGCATGTGCAGAAGAGGGTTTTACATTGCAGACGCTATCTTCGAGGAGTGGAATTACACCTCTCAGCGGTAACGGTCTGTCGACGGCAGACGTAATGACGTCACCAAAATGACGGATGATGTCATGACGTCCTGATGCCTCTCAGCGGTGACGTCACACGTCGCCATGTAAACGAATGTAAAACGAAAAGTGTTTTATTCTGCTTCAGAGTTGAAAGTTGACTATTGCCACTATGTGCGATGCACTCTTACAGGTACGAAGTTTCTTTCAGTCCAGGTCACAGTACCGAGAAAAACGTGACGCGACCGCTAGGAGGAGCACAAAATTGGTCCTTCAGTATTAATATATAGATTATTCATAATCAATTAGATAAATACAGTAAAAGCTGTGACTGTTTGTCACTCATGGGGGCCACATAAGTAAGTTTTTTTTAAAAGAATTTACCATGTACAATGGTAAATACACTTTAAAAAAACAAAAATAAACCAATGTCACCCGTAGGGTGATCCGTATCTTGCCAAAGGTGACCACGTGTGACTTCTTTAAGGTCACACTGAGGTGAACAGAGCTGCTATCCACCAGGAGCGACTCCTTGAGGAATATCTGCCTACGAGAGATTCCGATGAGAATCGTTCTACAGAGTAACCATGAAAAATATGCGTTTGCCTCATAACGTCACCAATCACGTCAATAATGTCTCAAGCTTGATATATCTAGAAAGCACTCATCGAGGTGTTCAATTTGAGGTACTACACGATATGGTTCCTAAAACTTGAAAATTTGACCTTGGGGTCAAATATGTTTGACCTTAGGCGTTAACCATGAAGGTCAAGGCCAATCGCCACCAAAAATTAATCAGCTGAATGCCAGACCATGAACTATATTCCCATGAGTTTGAAGACGATCCGATCAAAATTACTCCAAAAATAAGGGTTTCGTCGACTCCCCTGATTTGCGACAAAGTGACCTTGACCTTTGACCTTGACCTTCAAATTTTATGCGCTGAAAGGGACCTCTATAGGCCTCTGATATGCGAAGTTACAAAAATTTCCAATGAAAACTGTGCTCTGCAGAGTGATTTATACGTGATTACAGATAAAAAAAAAACAAAACAACAAAAAAAACACATGAAGGTCAAGGCCAATCGCCACCAAAAATTAATCAGCTGAGCGCCAGACCATGAACTATATTCCCATGAAGTTTGAAGACGATCCGATCAAAATTACTCAAAAAAATAAGGGTTTTGTCGATTCCCCTGATTGCGACAGTGACCTTGACCTTTGACCTTGACCTTCAAATTTTATGGCCTGAAAGGGACCTCCATAGGCCTCTGATATGCGAAGTTACAAAAATTTCCAATGAAAACTGTGGTCTGCAGAATTTTTTTTCGTGATTACAGACAAACAAACAAACAAACAACAAAAAAATAAAAATAAAATAAATAAATAAAAAAAAATACAGACTGACTAACATATCTTGCAAAAACTTCGTTTTGCAAGATAAAAAAAACACCCATGACCCCACCCTCTGGCCCGGCCCCTAGGGGTCATATCAAAAATCCGAACAGTGTTGTGCACTTCTAGTCCAGCAGCATAGTCTGATATTTCAGATCAATTGTTCAACTTTGCATAAAAGCACAAATTGGTACACATGTAGAATAATGTATTCCGAACAATTCTAGATATGGAGCCACCCGAGATTGTGCCTTGGTCAGCTTCGGCGACCATTTTCCAAAATGGCCGCCATTCTACTTTAGCGAAATTGGCTATATGCTCTTATTTTCTTATTGTATTGGTGGTAGATATAAGGAAAGTGTAAAATTATCTACTATGTCCCATACATATATCTACTATGTCCCAAAGTTTCAAGTTTTCATATCAAAAATCCAAAAGTGTTGTGCACTTCCCCATACATATATCGACTATGTCCCAAAGTTTCAAGTTCCTATTTCAAACGGTGTAGGAGGAGTTACAGGGTAAGACAGACGGACGTACGGACGGACGGACGAACGGACGGCGGAGACAATCACAATATTCCCACTTTTCTTCGAAAGCGTGGGAATAATAAAGCTACGAATAATGGCAATGCATGCGACATAATGGAGTGCATGAATGATACGGGTATATGGGCCACAACAGTAGCGTGTTCAGTTAACGATGGTATTTTTGTTCGGAATGAATGCACGAGGTGAGACAATGTGGTCTCCCGAGTGCCATTATAGTTTAAATGGAATTATGTATTTTGAATACTGGAGAACACGAATTGGAACACGACCCTGCAGTTTAGCGGTACTTTGACTCTGAAGGAAAATGTAAGAAGTCTCCACCTGAATGCATATGTGCAGAGAGGAACAAGGTAATATTTTAGTCTGTCTGCCTGTCTGACAGTCAAAAAAAATTGAAAATCATTCCAAACAGGAAACAAACTCTTTTTAGGGATGTCATAAAAGACACAAACAACAGGCATGAAGAACTAATGTAATGTGTTAAATTAGGTGGTGTAAAAGATGGTGCATCAATGTGTTTTTTTTTATTCAGCCTTTAAAATCTTCATTTTATTATAATTGAATTATATATTTCAACACTGTAGAACACAAATCACCTTATTGGCACAATCAAACACCTCCCACTGAGCAGTACTTGGACAAAATATTCACACCATCTCATGCCCCGAGGGCAGATCAGTAACGGAGATTCAGCATTCAGATAAATGTGGCGGCACCTAAGAGCATTGTTTGTTTTCAATCAGGATGTTTTCATTACATTTCTCTTGTACTTTGCCACATTTTGGGAAACAACAAATAAAAATAACAAATAATGATTGATAGTTGCCTCCACCATTGAAGGTGGACAGATGTAATGTTTCATCCTGGTTTGTCTGTCGGTGAGCAGAATATCTCAAAGAACTATGAATGAATTTGGACGGAATTTGGTGGACCGGTTGGGTGTGTGACAAGGAAAATTCATTCGATTTTTGGGAAGATCCATGTCCAGATAATATTTTCATGTGATTCTTCACAATTGAGAGAGATAGGACCAAAAACGATAAGTGGCAAGATATTTCAAAACGTTTTGGACGGATTCGGCCGACACTTGGTGGATGGGTTGGGTAGGTGACAGGAAAAAGCCGATTAGGTTAAGGTCCGACAGCAGATCTAGTATGTATAATACACACATATATATATATATATATATATATATATACAAAAACACATACATACATATATAAATATATATACACATATTTATATAAATATACAAAGATTTGAGCATCTGCTCCAAGTCTGGAAGGTCTGTGGTTCAAACCTTGACCAAGTCATACCAAAGACTTTATTGAAAAAAATAGGGGCAATGCCCCTGGTCTCACCTGGTAAAATGAGGTAACCCCAAGTAAGTGTAGATGACCCACAAAATATGTAAATTAGCTCATAGTTTAAAAAAAACAACTTGTGAAAGCACCATGCAGAGATTATTCCTTCCAAGTTACATCAAAATCGGGTGAATACTTTTTGATAAGAAGTCAAAAGTAGCGATACCAGAATCGTAATGAGCTTTGACCATTCAATTCACTGACTTGATGTACAATTTTGGTGGGAATTTGCAAGGCATCAGGCCTTGGTTCTCAGAAATTCTGCAAAAGGATGTTGAAAATAGGACTAATAGTTTTTGCATCACGGGTGATGAAGGTTGTGGTCAAGTTTCATCGAAATTGTGAGCATAGTGTCAGAGAAGAGAGCAAATACCTATTTGAGGGAGGAGGGGGGGAGGGGGGGAGCCACTTTGACCCCCGTAGACCTTGATAGTTTTTCAATTCTGTGGACAAACTTTGGTACATCAGTAGGGTGGTCCAAAAAAGTCGAAAAAAATAGAATGCTGCTCCACAAGCTTAAAATTATTCTCAATAATGATCCAATACGCGCATAAATTTTTTAGCTTCATCGGAGGTGATTTGAGGTCGCTCCATATGACGACTTTTAGTCTCATGACTTGAATAAATTAGGGTATGGTCAGGTACGATTACGGGTACTTCTGGATGTCCGAGGTAGAAATGGAGTGCATTTTTCGAACTCTATGGGTCGATTTACTCTAAGAAATGACTGCATCGACATTGAATTCACTACCATTTCGAAAATATGACCTAAAACAAGATTTATCATTACTGGAGTTGAGTAACTAATCCTACTCATTTCGATATTTTCTAATCTTAATTAATTCGTTGTCCGTCTAAACATTTCTTAGAGTAAATCGACCCCACCGAGTTCGAAAATGCAGTCAATTTTCACCTAGGAAGTTCAGAAGTGTACGGATTCGCATCTCACCATACCCTAATTTAATATAATATAACTAAATAAATAACTAACATATTTTTCGTGAATCATTGAATCTAAAACACTGGATGTTGGGCCGGCTAGAAATAAGTTCAGGCGGAGTGGAGACAGCAATAGAGGCGGAGATGATAGTGGTATTTGGTAAATGAGACGAAATATTCTAATAGTTTGTAATTCCATTGATTGAAAAATTAGGGTAAGGTGAGATGCGAATCGTACACTTCTGAACTTCCGAGGTGAAAATGGACTGCATTTTCGAACTCAGTGGGGTCGATTTACTCTAAGAAATGTTTAGACGGACAACAAATTAATTATAGATTAGAAAATATCTAAATGAGTAGGATTAGTTACTCAACTCCAGTAATGATAAATCTTGTTTTAGGTCATATTTTCGAAATGGTAGTGAGTGAATTCAATGTCGGTGCAGTCATTTCTTAGAGTAAATCGACCCATAGATTCGAAAATGCACTCCATTTCCACCTCGGACATCCAGAAGTACCGTAATCGACCTGACCATACCCTAATTTAACAACTCATGAAACTAAAAGTAGTCATATGGAGCGACCTCTAAATCACGTCGATCAACTTAAATTTTTTTTATGCGCGTTACTGAATCATAGTGGAATAATTTAAGGCTTGTGGAGACAACATCTGAAATATTTTTTTTCCTGTTTTTGGACCACCCTAATCATGGGTGATGAAGGTTATGATCGAGTTTTATTGAAATTGTGTGTGTAGTTTCAGAGAATAAGTTCTGAGTGTTTACACACAGACTGAATCACTGACTGGCGTAAGGACACAGCATGATGCCAATACCTCACCTGAACAATTATTGAAAGGTTCGATAAAAATTGATCCATGTTACTTAATTGCTTCATGCTCAGGATTTAAGAGTAAAGAACATGGACAAACAACAATGGGAAGGCAAAAGTAAACCACCTTTGCCAAAAAACTGCTTCACCAGTACCAATGCTTTTTAAGTTGAGTATGACAGAGCTTTTTAAAAAAAATTTACATATATGTACACATGCAGCGGAGCCACTCCTTACGGTCACCGGGCGAAACTCAGTACCATTGCAGCGCACAGTGGCACTTCTCTGTTCAGCAACCACAAGCAGCTCAGAATGGCTACCGCACACAGTGGCGCTGCTCCATTTGGCTGTCGTGCGCAACTCTGTACCACCATCACATGCAGCCGCATCACTCTGTCAGCCCTCCGCACGCAGTTGTGTCATTTGCACGCTGCGCACAGCTGCACCGCTCTGTTCGCCCACTGTGCCGCTCCGTTCGCCCGGCGCATGCAGCCGTGCTGCTCCGTTCACCCATCGCACGCAGCCGCTCTGTTCGCCCACCGCACGCAGCTGCGGAGCTCTGTTTGCCCACCGCACGCAGTCGCGTTGCCCCGTTCACACGCCGCGCAGCTGCGCTGCCCCGTTTAATGCCGTGCGCAGCTGCGCCGCCCTGTTCACCCGCCATGTGCAGCCGCGCCGCTCCGTTCGCCCAACCACTGCGCCGCCCGGTTCGCCCGCCGTGCGTATCTGCGCTGCTCCCTCCGCACGCAGCTAGTGGCCGCCCCGTTCACCCAGCCATGCTAGCGGTGCCGACCTTTCGCCCAACATTGCGTCCACCCCGTTCCACGCGCCAGCCGACATAGCAGCGTATCTCGCCGCCCGCTTCGTTGTCCCAACCACTGCGCCGCTCCCTGTCCCGGCCCACCGCACGCAGCCGCGCCGCCCCGTTCGCCAACAGCCGCTCCTGCCCCGTTCGACCAACTTCCACGCGCTCCCTTCGCCCCACCGCCACGCCACAGCCGCGCGCTCCCTTTTGCCCAACCGCCGCTCCGCCCCGTTCGCCCAACCGCCGCGCCGCCCCGTTCGCTGCCAACTTCCACGCCGCCCCGTGCTCCCACCTCAGCAGCCGCGCCGCCCCGTTCCCCACCGACGCAGCCGCGCCTCCCCATTCCCCCACCTCACGCAGCCGCGCCGCCCTGTTCGCCAACCGGCCGCTCCGCCCCGTTCGCCCAACCGCGCGCGCCGCCCCGTTCGCCAACTTCCACGCGCCCCTTCCCACCGCACGCAGCCGCGCCGCCCCGTTCGCCAACTTCCACGCCGCCCCCCCCCCCCACCAGCCGCGCCGTCTCCCGATTCGCCACCTCACGCAGCCGCGCCGCCGACCGTCAAGTCGCCCCACCTCACGCAGCCGCCGCCGCCCACGTTCGCCCCCAACCTCCGAGCGCTCGCCGTCCCCTCGCCACCTCACCAGCTGCCGTCCCACCTCCAACTCACGCACCGCGCCTCCCCGTTCCCCACCTCAAGCACCCATGCCGCCCGGTTCGCCCCAGCCTCACCAAGCCGCTGCTCACTCCAGTCCGTCGCCCCACTCACGACAGCCATTGCCGCCCCGTTCGCCCAACCGCCACGATGCGTGCTGCTCCGTCCGCCCACAACAGCGACTGTGCACTATATATGGGCATCTCGTACAGAGCGGGTACTGCTCACTGGAACACCACACGGCACACAGCACGGGGAGAGCATCGTACAGGTACCACATTGGATTATTAGATCCTGGCACAGAGAATGGGCTCGGCACAAAGCACCGCACGGAAAGTACAACTGGGCACCTCACACAGCAACATCGCACGGCTTTCACTCGGTGTCAACAACACACACGCACGGCGACCTTGCCGTTTGGAACACAGTGTTCTCCCCTCTGACGGGAGTGAAACCGATGAGTTACCTCATCATGTTCAGTTTGAAAGGCGGATCGGTGATCGCCATCATCATCATACTTGGCACATCACTTAAAGGGCTCTCGTGTGGACGAGTGTGGACGAGTGTGGACGAGTGCGGACGAGTGCGGACGAGTGCGGACGAGTGCGGACGAGTGTGGACGAGTGCGCACTCAATGTACAGTGGAAGTAGCTCGTTTTAACTCCACCAGACTGTCGGCCTACTTTTATACACGTTACACCTTTCACCGACATTACCTGCTTCACACACGACCTACCTGTCTCCGCGAGGGAAGCCAGTCCGCGAACTTTGAGCCGTCTGTTTCTGATTCACCGAGATCACGGAGATTCTTCTTCTTCCACGTCCTTCTTGCCTCTCCCCGTCGTTCTTCAGCCTCTCTCCTCTCTTTCTCTCTTCACCCTTTTCTTTCACCTCGACGAATTAAACCACTTCCGCAAACCTGAGCAATGATTATCCCGACGCTCTGCCCACCCTTTCACCTCCCTCCCACACTCACTTTTTGTTTTCCTCCCCTCCCCTCCCCTCCCAAACCTCACTTCACATTGTCAATCTCAACCTGAGCTTCCCTTCCTCCAAATATACCATATTAAACAAATATTATTATTCTTCCTTCAGTTACTCTTCTTATCCTTATCGTTTCGTTTTCCTCCACATCTTTCCCAACCCTGTAATCCTTATCCAACGGAATGCTCTCTTCTTCCTCTTCAGGCAGTCAATGGACGGTACCCTTCCACCAAAACTCTTCTTCTTCCTCTCTCTAATGATTTGAACGGCGCTTGAAGATCCGCGAGACTCCGTGCATGCCCCGCCCCCAAAAGCATGCGTCACACCGAGTGACGTCAGGTCCCTGATACTTCATACATTCCTGCCAGTTTATTTGATAATTTTTTTTGTATGGTTTTGCAGCCATGAGTGTCTACTGGGTAGACCGGTAGATCATGGAATCCTTCAAACCCAAATCCTTGCTCTTATTATTGAGTAAAAAAGGCCCATATTGTTCCCTCGATACCTCATATATCTATCTATAATTCCAGCCAATCTCTGTCTGTCTGTTGTTGTCTGTCTGTCTGTCTGTCTGTCTGTGACCGCTGTTTCTCGACACAACTGGTCCGATCTGATTGAACTTGCCAGGTATATTGCTGGGGCCCTGTGGATGTGCCTTTTCAAGGTTTGATATTAATCGGACAAGCGTTTCCCAAGTTATGGCCATTTATTTACCAAACCAATGACAGGACACGGTGCTATGACATACAACTGACGTCACATTCTTCTTTTTTTTTTTCTTTTTTTTGTACGTACGGCCACGCACTAGTATATATAAATGGACATTGCTCTTGATTCCCGAAAATGCATATCATCGCTCATATAACCAACAGATTAGACGTCACATTCTCCATAAATAGACGTTTAACGCACAATTCACAATCAACACAAATTCACCAATTTGTGAGAAGCTGCCTTATCTCAAACCTCATTTTGCTCCCTAGTTCTCCATGAGCCAAGTGAACAGGTGTCATTGCAATTGTTAGGTTGACGGGATGGTTTAGGACCGAGAGGTGTGCACATTTGCCTCGATTCAAGCTGCTGTCTAGCCTGGGTTCGAATCCCGACCCGGATATAAACTGTCAGTCTGTCATCCTGGTGTTTCACAGGCAGTGCGGGTGTGCCGTCCCTCTGAAGGACATTAAATTGGGTATCCCGTCTGCCAGCATCAGTGTCCGTCAGGAAGAGTAGGCAAGCTATCACCGGCACCCTCAACAAGTGCCAAATTCCTGCCTTAACCTGCAGAGTACATTGCATCAGCGGCACAGCCACGCCCCTTTATGGAACAGCCACGCCCCTTTATGGAACAGCCAC
>CM068952.1:134240853-134271154 GCA_035128595.1 Eptatretus atami | reverse complement strand
CGCCCCTTTGTGGGACAGCCACGCCCCTTTGTGGGACAGTCACGCCCCTTTGTGGAACAGCTACGCCCTTAGCCAATTATGCTTCCCCACAGCCTTGTGCTGAATCCGAAAGAAGAAGAAGAGCCAGGACAATAGTGAACCAATCTGCTGAAAATGGAGGTGGAACTGGTTAGCCTGTTTGCCTGCGGCTGCTTCTTGCTTCTGCTGTTCATATTGTGACTGTTGATGTTGATGTACCACACCCTTTGTTACCTCCATCATCGAAGGTGGAAGGAGGTTATGTTTTCACCCCTCTCTGTCTGTTTGTTTTTGTCTGTGTGCAGGATATCTCAAAAAGTTGGTGGACAGGTTGGGTGTGTGACAAGGACGAACTGATTAGATTTTGGTGAGGATTCCAATCCGGATACTAGAATTTTAAAAGTGATTCTTCACCATTGAGAGATAGGGCCAAAAACGAAATATGGCACGATATCTCAAAACTGTATTGGGCCCAATATGTTCTCGTAGATCAGGCATTACGTGGTGGAGGTACGCGCTCGACCGAGGGCCCTTCTAGTTTTAGATGTTATCGATGAAGGAGGTTACATGTCAGGAATACCTGTAAAAAAACATGTACAAATCAAAATTCACTGGTTGTAAAAGTATTCAGCCCCTTAGTTCAGTACTTGATGGAAGTACCTTTTGCAGCAACTACTGCTATGAGTCTTTGTGGGTGGGTTCTCTACCAGTTTTACACAGTGAGATGGTGAAATCTTTAACCATTCTTCACGTGAAAATTTCTCTCGTTCTGCCAAGTTTGATTGGGATCGTCGATGGACTGCAATCTTCAAGTGTCACCATAAATGTTCAATTGAGTTCAGGTCAGGACTTTGACAGGGCCGCTCAAGAACATTTATTTACTTCTGATTCAGACACTCCAGTGTGGCTTTAGCTTTGTACTTCGGATAACTGTCCTGCTGAAATGTGAATCTCTTTCCCAGTATCAAATTCATGGCCGCCTCAAGCAGGTTTTCATCAAGGAGTCTCCTGTACTTTGCACCCTCAATTGTCCATTCCACCCTGACAAGCTTGCTCGTCCCTGCTGATGAAAAGCAGCTCCAGAACATGATGATGCCACCACAATACTTGGCAGTAGGGATGGTGTTGACTGGGTGATGTGCAGTGTTAGGCTTGCACCAGACGTAACGCTTTGAATTTAGACAAAGAAGTTCAATTTTTGTCTCGTCTGACCACAAAACGTTTTTCCACATGCCTGTAGTATCACTAAGATGCTTTTTCAAGAACTCCATATGAGCTTTTAGATGAGTCTTTTTCAGTAATGGCTTCTTTCTTGACACCTGTTCATAGAGGCTTGCTTTGTGAAGGGACCGGGGTATTGTTGATTGATGAACACTGACCCCCATCTCAGACATAGAGCCTTGCAGATCTTTCAAAGTCATTGTTGGATTTACAGTGACATCCTGAACCAGCTTCCTGCTTGCCCGGCTGCTGAGTTTGGATGGGCGACCTGATCTGGGTAGAGTCTGGGTGATTATGATACGTCTTCCATTTCTTAATGATGGATTTCACTGTACGTACTCAAAGGGATAATGAGTGACTTTGAAATCTTCTTATAACCCTCTCCTGAACAGTACTTCTCCACCACCTTATGTCTGACTTCTTTGGAAAGCAACTTGATCTTCATCTTTGCCTTGTTTTTTGATCAAGTGAGTTTCACCTTAAAACTCTGTAGATTAGTGGCAAAGCTTAATTTTTTAAGTTAAACCACTAATTACATACAGGTGAAACCTATTACACTTACATTGTAACCTTTCAAACAAATAATCTGCTCCTGAAGTGATTCTGGGTTAATTAGGCAAAGGGGTTGAATACTTATGGAACTGAGAATCATCTGATTTTCTCTGTTAATCTAATTTATTCACATTTTGTCGAAAAAAAATTGCTTTATCACTTCTGGAGTAGTTTGCAAAGACTCATATTAAGTTTGATTTGAAAGCATCATGAATGAAATAAGCTCAAGTGGCATCAAAATGTGAAAACTTTGGAGGGGGGTGAATACTTTTGCAGGCCACTGTGCACACATCTTGTTTTTCATGTTGCTAAGAGCCTTCAGATCATCTGGTCTGCAAGGCCCTGGTAAGAGAGAAAAACCTAGGAGATGCTCCATTATTTGAGGATCCTCTCCACAGTCACAATTGGTCGGGCCATTTTGATGATATCCCCACTGCTGCATGAGGCCTCTGCAACGTCCAACCCCTGTAGTGAGGCGATTGAGACACAGCCAGGTTGGCCATGTCTCACTGTTTCCTTTTGATAGGAACTCTTCTGGGTCAAGTAACAGCTTATGTATTCCTTGACTTCAACCTCTTGGGTGCTGGCTGACTCATGTTGAAAGAGTGGGTGATGAGAGTCATGTTCCTGCTTGGTTCTTTCTGTTTGTGAGGAAACTACCCTTCGGATCAGAAGTGGAGCAATACCACATTACAAATAGAGGATGTCATCCACTCACATTGATTTAAGGCAAGCAGAAATAGCTCTGCAGGCCATGTTGAGGACTGGATACTTCTTCTTGGCATGTGAGGAACAGCCCCAAACAAGACAAGCATGTTCCGCTGCTGAATAGCAAAGGCAAGTTCAGTACTTCATATGGCCCCTGGGTCTGCTCCCAATTTCAAATTGGTCAACTTCCTCAAGATGTTGTTTCTGGCTCCTACCCTCACCTTTGTCTTGAAGACGTGATCTTTGGCGGTGGAGGTGTGCTCCAGGGTAACTCAAACATATATTGGCTTGGGGGGGTTATGAGTTTGCCTGGTGTTGGCTTAATGGTTTGGGTGGTGGGCTTGTGATCCGAGGGTCCTGAGGTCTAATCTTGCTTGGCGGTTGAATTAATACCAGGTGGGCTTGACTCAGCCTGTCATCCTTCCGAGGTCGGCAAAATGAGTACCAGCTTGCTGGGATGATTGAGTCATTTGAGTATCCTTCATTGGAGTGGCAACCTGTCCAGGATTGTGCCCAATAGCCCAGGAGACTGCTTTGGCAACACTGACACTCTGCAGTTTATGGTCCCAATGGATGGAATGGACGGTTATGAGTTAGTCATCTTCCATCCCAGTGGGCATTCAGCCTTCAGTTTGCATCCCTGTTCTCAAGATAAAAATCACTGACTTGCATCTTCTCCAGGTTAGCCCACAAGTAATTGACAGCATAGTAGTTAGTTAATACAGCTAGTTTGTCAATGAAGGTTTGCTTCATTTTCTCAAAGGATTAACCCTGGGATGTGATGTGGATTTTTTTAACCCACCCCGTTGTGATGGTTGAACGATTCTACCTGGCCGATTGTGGAATCCTATTTGACTTCAGGCAGAGTTTAACGTTTGTCCGATTTGGTTATAAAATCCTGCATAAAACCCATTGACACTGATAACCGATGTCCACACAAGTCCTTCCTTGTGAAACAATTTATTTTCTAATTATCCACCATACACTTCTCACCCTCGTACAATGAACTTAAGAATCCCCATTGATTGCAATATTATTTGGTTCTATTTCATTTATTCTTACTTTTAGTTAACAGTTAAACCAACCCGATTCAATTCACTTCCACATTACATCAGAGAGTTTTATTCTAACTTGGTACTTGGTCAGTTCCAAGGAGCACAAGCCACTGAGATTCTAATACTTCCTCAGGTACTTGCACTGAAACAATTTTACATTTCAAAGCATTTTATACTTTCATGGGAGAGCGGTGGGGGCTATCAACCCAGACTGCAGACGTGTCCTTTTAGGCGAGAAGCCACTACGTACATTTCGAGGCAAAGGTTCACTGTTATCAGCTCAGGTCACACCGCTCCAGACCAAGACATTTATCAACATTTAGGGCAAAAGTCTCTTGGCCAGAAAGGACAGCCAATTCAACTTGGTCAAACTTACATAAAACTTACATTTCTAAAACTCCATTTGTTACAATTTAGAATACATTAATATAAATTTTTCCCCCACAGATGCAATGCAGAGATCATCAGCATACAAGAAACTCCTGGTGTTTGGATGTACGGGTTGATCACTTGTGTAGACATTAAACACTAATGGAGTGAGAACACCGTCTTGAGGTAGTCCATTCTTCTGTCTATGCCATTTGCTGTGATTATACACCTGACATCCACAAAAAAATGTCTACTGGCCAGAATGTTTTGAAACAGTTCTGTCAGGCTTGCATCTTTTGTTATCTGGAATAACCTCTACACAAGATTCCTGTGATTGACTCTGTCGTATTCCACAGACCTGTCAACAAATGCAGCATCAATTATCAGCTCGTTCTCAAAACCACCCTCAATGAATGGGGTGAAATTCAGGGGCTAGACGATTTAGAATGAATCTCTCGAATAGTTTGTATGTGTGACAAAGCAGGGAGATGGGACAAAAGCTCGTGGTGTTGGCAGGATATTTTTCAGGCTTCATTGCAGCCACTACTCTTGCTTGTCTCCACAGCTTTGGGATCTTGTTGGTAATCAAGCAGCTTTTCAACATGTGTACTAACCACTGAAGAGCTATTGGTCCAAAGTGCTTGACTTCTTCACAGAAGATGCCATTCATCACATTCATGTCCAGGAGCTTTGCTGCGGCCATCACTTTAACGCCAAGTAGGAGATCATTCGTGGTGAAAGGTCTGGTATAGTTAGAGTCCTCCCGATCATCATTTACAGGCCTTGGAAGTTTAAGTCTATGAGGGCAATGGCCAGGGTTTCCTCAGCTGTTGATGAGGAACGAGTGAGCGGCTTGGTTTGCTGTTATCTCGTACTGAGGTTGTGTTTTTGTGAAGTAATTTCCCAGCATATTTATAGTCTTCTGGGCTTTCCTGCTACTATGGGTCATGTATGTCGACTCAATCACCTCTTGCCACTTATTTTATCGCACCTCTGATATAGCAGTGATCAGTTTCTCCAGATTCCAGAGCGTCATCCACAAAGGGATTAGTCTGGAAGCAGTTGGTGTAGTCCTTGTAGAGTTCCTTAGTATCTTGTGACAGTCCCGGGAAGTAATTCATCCTGCAGCTTCTCGGATATTGGTCCCAGAGGACCTTTTCATCATCTCCACTAAAACATCGTGGTTAGCGGGGGAAAGCTGGTAGGTCTTTGGTTGAAGCATCCAGGTCGAGTTAAAATTTCTCCCAGTTCATCTTTTTCATGTCGAAACGTCAGTGGAAGGGAACCGCCCAAGGGGCAACCACTGCATAGACTTTGATAACATTAGGTTAATGTTGGGATTTTGGAATTAGATCCACGATAATTTTCTCATGTTGGTTAGCAACGCGGTTTGAAACAAACAACATGTCCGGGTTATGGCCGTGTCTCCATCTGCTGCTGTTGAAAGAACTTGGTAGCTTTGCATCATGAGCGAGGGACAGCTGTCTTGCATCCGACCAGCTTTCAACTAATTCCCCCATCGTCGTTTATCTCTGAGTATCCCCAATGTACAATATGGCTGTTGAAGTCGCCTCGTGACCACAGACTCCACAGAAGACAGTTAGGGGCCACTGAAGGAACATTCACATTGCGGTCCTGTCAGGCTTTTACCTATAAATCCTTTACCACGCTACGTACCTACCTGCATACATATATGTTTTTACAAACATTTACGTACATGCACACATAATCCACTTCATGTAAATTGTTTTTCTTTTTAAAATATGATGTGACACAATATAATTTATAGGGTTTGTAGTTCATGTTTTGGTCATCCAAACCCTCGCTGATCATTCTTTGATTTTGCTTTATTACAATATTCTTTCCTTCCCCTCCCCTCTCCCTCCCCATTCCTCCACTCCTAGTTTTCTGACTTCTACCTCGTTTTTCCCCCTCATTCAAACTGGAGTATCCTTGTCCCTAACTTCCACAATTGTGTTGTTTCTTTTTTCACAGTTCCTCAATGGTTCATGCGCCCTCATGCGGCTCCTCCAAACTACAGCACCCATTGTGACATACCTTAGTGAATTTTGTTCTCACTATTCCATGAGCAGAGACTTAAAAAAAACATTTATATAAAAGCTTTATGAAATAATGACATGTTGTTCTGTAATCCATTATAATTAGTACTGTACCTGCAAATTGGTGCATCATGAAATAGGAGTTTGCAAGTCATTTGTATCCACATTACTGACCACACAGAGCAGACCAAGATGTGATCATTTCATAAAGATTTTATCGACCATGCTGGAGTTCTGACGATAATAATACAGAATGTTCTGCTGTACCTTTTGCACGGGCTGGTCTTTTACGTTCAAATATGTCGTTTGGTGTTGTGAAAAGGCACATTATCATCATCTTTTGTGTTCAAACATTTATCGGCCTGGGAATTTGTCTCCTGTCAAAGATTTATATAAACTTTAAGTATGAAACATTATAGTATGACTTGTGAGACTCCTCAGTGAACCCTTTCATTATGACTTTTAACTTGGTGACGTCCATTACAAAGCCTCAACCGATCAGAGCACAACGTTCAAGGTTGGGAGTTGAAGAAGGAGGAGGGCAACTTTATAAAATGTGTTTTCAGTTGATATTTCAAATAAAGAAGAGAATTCATAGAAAGGATGTTCATTGTCAAATTGTTTAATTGTGACGTATACATCAGAAAGACATGGTATTCAACTGACTTCAGCATGGCTCTTGGTGTTGTGAGAAGATACTTACTGAACAAAGGGTAACAAGTCTTTCAAGTACATGGGAGCCAATCTATATGAAATCTTAAACAACAGCTACTGCTACTACTACTACTACTACTACTACTACTACTACTACTACTACGACGACTACTTTTTGGGGCCAAGTCCTTCACGAACTAAATTTGTAATATGTTCAGGGTGCCGGTAATAACTCACCGAATATACCCAAAAGACACTGTGGGATCTTTGACTTCCACTAACCTGGTGCTGGCAGATCGGTCCTCTGCACTCATTGATGTATCAAACTGAGTGAGAAACACCAAGATGACAGTTTATAGCTGGGTCGAGATTCAAATCCAGGCGAGATAGCTCAAAAGCAATCAAAATATGATCACATTTGCAAGCATATGCAACAAGTCAAACAGCCTCATATTGTGTCCTTTGAGAGCAGGTAAGAGATTATTGAGATAACGAGCAACAGAAATGGCATTGTGACGTCTGGCATGGATTACAGGAATGTATCTAAGATGCAACAACTTTATAGATTGAAAAAGAATTTCAGTTGTTTTCAGTTGATTCAGACAATTTCAAATCTTAGCATTTTGTTGCTATGTTTTTCATTGCATTGGTCATAACTCATGGTTAGGCTAGACAATTGGTGGCACTAACAATACATACCACCAACAGGTAGAAGGGGTACAAGCAGTTAGGTACAAACAAACAAATAACAGCAGTATGAAAAAGCCGATACAGGTAAAGAGAAGGGCATAGTCCGCAGAAGTAGAAGAGACCATTGGCAGCCATGGGAGACAATGAAGACCTATTGGGCGATAATGTGAATGTGACACATAGGAAAGTATAGATTCCTTTTGGATGCCCAAGTTATTGATGTGTCTGAGAAATTGTGAGTATTTTATTCCGTTAACCCAAGAGAGAGGTTCATCCGAACTGATCAGGAACTGCCCCTGGAGCTTGGGATCGGTCGAGTCATGATTCTTATTGAGTTACTGCAAGTCGTACTGAATCGGTGGGATGTAAAGGTCAATATTTCGGTGGCCACGCATATCCTATCGTGTACTTCAATAACCCCTAAAAATGTCAGCCTTGACCCCAAGATAATCCAAAACTTTGAATGATCCGTCTGCAACTTTCTGTTGATTATTTCCATCTGCTATTGGAAATGTTTAGTTGTACTACTTACATTAACCGATTATCACATTAATATAACACCAACAGTATATTTTGTGCATTTTATAGTTACAAGAATGAAGATATATCCATAAAGTATAGCCCATTGATTATGTCCCAATGGCTATTAACTGAGTGAAGGAATGATGCCGCACGTGTTCATAAGACATTTTTGTTACACAGCTGAACATTCAAAGAAAAAAAAAGTTAGTATAAGCAATAAGCAATAAATATGAAACGATAACCAACTTACTATGTGTGCAGGAGCGATATGTTTGTGATCTCGCTTCCCCAGTGATAACAATACTCAAATGGATCTCCTGGAAGAATGGAAGTCATTGTTGGTGGAAATGAGGAATGTGGGATTCGTGATAAGTCTGTCATGTGATTTGGTGGAATGAGTCAATAATGACAGCTTAGATGGTTAGATATTGTTTGTGAATTGACATCTTGATTTTATACATAGTATGGAGAGGTATAGATTTTTTTATACAACTTGCTTACAGTGCATAAACTAAAATATAGGGAATGTGCAAAATGGAGTGAAATACAGTCATTTAATGCCGAAAACCTCTGGAAAGATATTTGAGTAGGGATTCGGTGTCCAGGGTGTGATTCGTTGTTCCGAAGCCACGGATAGGTGTCTCATTCACAATGTTGAGTGACATACAGTGGGACTGGATGGATGGTCACTACCCAAAGGTCCTTCGAATAACACCCGAGACAGCAATGATTGTGTTAAGATCACCTGCGTAAGTGTTTCACTTTCCAAAGTAGAAAGCAGAGGTGTGAATGCTGTTTGTTTTTAATCAGATGTTTCAAAAATGGTAGAGCCCACAGGAAGGTGTGGGGGAAATGGAAGTCAATATCCTGGAAAGTTGTAGCCATACTGATATTTTTGAATGGCTGATTTTCACCAAACCCATTCCCTCCAGGAACATACCGCTGCATTGAGCTCATATCCCTGCTTCTTCTTCTTCTTTAAACAAACAAACAAACAAAAAAAACAACAAGGATTTTTTTCTTCTTCTTAAAAGAAGTTGTTCTTCTTCTTGTTCTTCTTCTTGTTCAGACAAAACCTTTATATTAGGACTCGGACTCTTTCATAATCACGATCCGGATCTACTTAAATACTGACACTTGTACACATCCTCCATTGACGGTGCCTTTTGAGAGCGTCTATCATGAGACTTTTAAATATATTCGGACATTTGCTTTAAAGTTTCGAAAAGTTCACGTTACATTTAAAGATTATTCCATTTAATATATTTAATTTCGTAAATACATTATTTATTTCGTAAATACACGATATTTCGAAATACGTAAATACACTATGACGGGTCTCGCTATTGGCTTAATCAAGGCACGTGACAAATATCGGAAGTTGTTGTTGTTTTTTTTTATCCGCAAAACCTTTGGACGCTGCTCTTGCACACATTTGTCCTTGTTATCCCACTGACAGGTCGGATCTGAATCTGCGTGTTCTTTGTCACCTACCAACTCGTCCAACTAGCTTTGTCATAACTCACGCACAATTTATTTTTTTTCGTGCTATATTGTTACGAATTTGGAAGTTTACTGCACTCACATACAGGTCCTATAGCTCAGTTATATCGATAAGTAAATGTGGAAGATAGCTCCCTTTTCTAATGGGAATTAAATGTACGTGCGCTGTGCGTGATTTTAATAGTTAGGATTTTACACCCCTTATAACAACAACAACACACCTTCACCTCATTTCCTCACATCGACGCCATTAAACACGTGCGTGTCAGCACGTACATGGGCGAGTTTCCTCGGCCGCCAGAGCTCCGACTCCGCCCAGAGAGATGGAATGTTCCCGCGACCAATGAGAGGCAAGACGTCTCAGACATCGACTTTCTCACGAACCCTCGACCAATGGGAGGCGTGAGACGCCTCAGACATCGACTTTCTCACGAACCCTCGACAATGGGAGGCGTGAGACGCCTCAGACATCGACTTTCTCACGAACCCTCGACCAATGGGAGGCGTGAGACGCCTCAGACATCGACTTTCTCACGAACCCTCGACCAATGGGAGGCGTGAGACGCCTCAGACATCGACTTTCTCACGAACCTCGACCAATGGGGGCGTGAGACACCTCAGACATCGACTTTCTCACGAACCCTCGACCAATGGGAGGCGTGGACACCGCAGACATCGACTTTCTCAGAACCCTCGACCAATGGGAGGCGTGAGACACCTCAGACATCGACTTTCTCACGAACCCTCGACCAATGGGAGCAGAGCGCTCAGACATCGACTTTCTCACGAACCCTCGACCAATGGGAGGCGTGAGACGCCTCAGACATCGACTTTCTCACGAACCCTCGACCAATGGGAGGCGTGAGACGCCTCAGACATCGACTTTCTCACGAACCCTCGACCAATGGGAGGCGTGAGACGCCTCAGACATCGACTTTCTCACGAACCCTCGACCAATGGAGGCGTGAGAGCCTCAGACATCGACTTTCTCACGAACCCTCGACCAATGGAGGCGTGAGACACCTCAGACATCGACTTTCTCACGAACCCTCGACCAATGGGAGGCGTGGACACCCAGACATCGACTTTCTCAAGCCCTCGACCAATGGAGGCGTGAGACACCTCAGACATCGACTTTCTCACGAACCCTCGACCAATGGGAGGCGTGAGACGCCTCAGACATCGACTTTCTCACGAACCCTCGACCAATGGGAGGCGTGAGACACCTCAGACATCGACTTTCTCACGAACCTCGACCAATGAGGCGAGGACGTCCAGCATCGACTTTCTCACGAACCTCGACCAATGGGAGGCGTGAGACGCCTCAGACATCGACTTTCTCACGAACCCTCGACCAATGGGAGGCGTGAGAGCACCTCAGACATCGACTTTCTCACGAACCCTCGACCAATGGGAGGCGTGAGACGCCTCAGACATCGACTTTCTCACGAACCCTCGACCAATGAGAGGCGTGAGACACCTCAGACATCGACTTTCTCACGAACCTCGACCAATGGAGGCGAGACGCTCAGCATCGACTTTCTCACGAACCCTCGACCAATGGAGGCGTGAGACACCTCAGACATCGACTTCTCACGAACCCTCGACCAATGGGAGCGTAGACGCCTCAGACATCGACTTTCTCACGACCTCGACCAATGGGAGCGAGACGCCTCAGACATCGACTTTCTCACGAACCCTCGACAATGGGAGGCGTGAGACACTCAGACATCGACTTCCACGAACCCTCGACCAATGGAGCGTGAGACGTCAGACATCGACTTTCTCACGAACCTCGACCAATGGAGGCGTGAGACACCTCAGACATCGACTTTCCACGAACCCTCGACCAATGGGAGGCGTGAGACGCCTCAGACGTCGACTTCTCACGAGCCTCGACATGGGAGGCGAGACGCTCAGACATCGATTTCTCACGAACCCGACCAATGGGAGGCGTGAGACGCCTCAGACGTCGACTTCTCACGAACCCCGGACCAATGGGAGGCGAGACGTCTCAGACGGTGATCCTTCGCACGACACCCCTCCTGCAGGAGAAATGCCATATAAGAAACGCCAGGGCCTTGGAAACCAAGTCAGTGAACGGCAGGGTTGGGCGTCAGCGTCAGGGTCGGCTTGGCAGTGATCGGTTCAAGGGCCGGAGATCGACTCGTCTGGTCGGCTTGGCAGTGCCTGGCGTCCGACGCTTTTCCTTCGTCCTGGTGCTTGGAGTGGCATCGTGTTGCGGGTTCGAGTCCCGTTGAGCCGGATCGTCGAAGACCACACGAGGTGGACAGGTCCAAGTGCAGATTCTCGTCTCCAGCTCCCTCTCCTCGAGCTGGAAGACTTCAATAAAGACCATTGGGGTCCACTTGTGTGTGTGTGTGTGTGTGTGTGTGTGTGTGTGTGTGTGTGTGTGTGTGTGTGTGTGGGCCGTCTATAAGTAAAACTGTTAAGTGCCTTGTACATTATTTGCATTTCATTTCTATTAGTCGTGATAACTCTGCTTCTTACGTGCTCCCCTCCTTCCCACCTATTATAAATAAACCCTGTGTTAAATGTATCAGTTCGTTTTTGTGTTTCTTTTATTGGTTTGACATGCTGCGGGTTGGGAATTAGCCAGGCTGTTGCGCTGTAAAAGGGACATTTGGACTGACGAAAGCTCGGTGACCATCCGCTCGGGGCGCACACAGTTCGAGTACGCTAGCGACTCGTTCCGTACGAGCATCGTCGAGGTGAATTCCCGGTAGTTGAGGTGCGTGAGTACTTAGGTGAATTGGAGTTGGACAAGTGGACCCTACCTCACACATCAATATACGAGGTGTGTTCAAAAAGTATCCAACCTTAATTTTTCGTGCGTAACAAATGAAGCTAGGGAGGCGTGGTTTGGTGCACGTATGTAGGCGATCCTAATTCGTATGCGTGAATATTTTCCCGCCTGCAGAAACTGTCAGTCGCCGACAGACCGCCGATGAGTGAGGAAGTGTAAGTGAGCACCGTCGGATTTTCGTTTTTGACAAAAATGACGGATCACTGTGGTCTCATCGCCAGTGATCACTGTGTTAAGAAGTTGGATCGCTGTTCACAGTCTCCAGCATGTCCTGTGCGATCTCCAAACGAGTTGCTTCTGCTCGACCGTTAGCAGCTTTGGCACGAACTTCGCTGAGATTCTCCTTAAGCCCAAATCCTCAGTCACAATGGAATGAACGGATCCAATGCTGATGCCCGCTCGTCTGCAAGTTCTCTGATCGTGATTTGACGATCCTGCATCAGCAGGGTCCTCACTTGGTCAATGACGATCTCATTTCGGATGTTGAGGGCCTACCAGAATGTGCTTCACTTTCCACTGATGTGGACCATCTTTGAAGCGGTTGTACCACTCTTTTATCTGTGTGGTGCCATTGCTTCGTTCCCAGGCCTGTTGAATCTTGCGGATTGTTTCCACTTGGAATCGCCAAGCTTTACACAAAATTTGATGCAGTAGCGTTGTTCAAGTTTTTCCGTCATTTTGTCAAAACAAAAAATCCGACGGCGCTCACTTACACTTCCTCACTCATCGGCGGTCTGTCGGCGACTGACAGCTTCTGCAGGCGGGAAAATATTCACGCATACGAATTAGGATCGCCACATACGTGCACAAACCACGCTCTCCTAGCTTCATTTGTTTACGCATGAAAAATTAAGGTTGGATACTTTTTGAACACACCTCGTATTGGCGAACTTCGGTCCGATAAGGGACCCGTCGGCTCGGAGTTATCCGGGGTGACGACTATACATTCCGGGTGATCGGCGGAGTCGACCCTGCAGCTCCATCTGGTGGTCGTGCTAGCAGGCTGATAACCGGCCCCGTAACAATATATCAATGGCGAACAATCACTTTTAAAAATTAATCACTTTCGGTACCCATCTCTCCTTTTGGCTGCTGCTACCTTTCCAGGGAGACTTTGAAGTCTCTTTCCATCGTCCAATCAATGGTTCTACTTTTATAACAGGCCAAATTACAAATTCCACATTCTAATTTAGCCAAATTCCAATTTCCTGCCATAATTACTACTGAGAATGCAATGGCAAACCACCCAGTATAATCCCTGCTAATAAACTGGTTCGGCAGCTCCAACAATCTGTCACAGAATATGGTACATCACAATCAGGATAGCAGCTTCGAGTGGAATGTGAAACCGTGCTTTCATAAGTCCTGTCACAAGGGACAACAGAGATGACATTCCAAGCATGCCTGCATGGCTTGAGCAAAAGTTGTGACAAATCCCAAGTAACGCCGGAAATGAATGGCCACATGGCTGGAGCCCCCCTAACATTGACCAAGTAAATCGATGAAATAACGGAAATGAACTGCCACAGCAAGCCACAGCGATTCGGTCATTGATTGAGGCCAGACACAACCTTAATGGTATGAAACTTAAATTGATCTCGAATCCTAATAACGGCTTTGCTATATTAAGGGTCAGTTGCTCCAGTGGACTCTTTGACCCTTCCTCTCAAATGTCTGCAACTAATTATCCCTACACGTTTTGAAAAAAACACGAGGGGACATTGTAATTGACTCCATCCGTCCGTCCGTCTGTCCGTCCGTTTATCTGTCCGTCTGTCCGTCACACTATCTCATTCTTAACGGTTGGGCAGAAATTCACCAAACTTGGTAGTTATGAGCAACATATGGCACCAAGGTGCAACAGCAGTATCATCTTTGGCCTCGTCCCCCCCCCTCGGGCGGGGTCAAAAGGTCAAATACCAAAAAAATGCAATGACGACACATTTTGTAAACATTTTTTCATTAAACTTTGTTTATGCAATTAACATTCGAGTACACATGAAATATGTAACGTTAAAAAAAAAAACTTATTTGATATAACGTTTATTAATTTTTTTAAACGTTTTAAAATATTTTTTATATTTATTTATTATTTATTATTATTTTTTTATTTGACGGTTTTTTAAATAAATTTATTTATTTTTTATCAAAAAAAAAAATTAAAATTATTTTTTTATTTGATTTGACATTATTTTTTTTATTTGAAATATGTAAGTTCATGCCCCAGGGGTGGGGACTTAAGGTCACAGAGGTCAAAATGGGAGAAAATTAACTCAAACTTTGATATTGGGTCAATCCTGGTGGAACCTTTTGCCATCTTTCAACTTTTCTTGATGTGGGAAGGGTGAGGATTTACAATGGCACGCCATCGACTTCGCTCTCGTGATAAAATTAGGTTTCCCCATGATAAGGTGGGATAATAAAACAGCACAACCGATCAAAATGGCTATAAAATGATAACAGGTTGTAGATGTGTAAGGTGAGGAGCATACATATCGAATGTAATACCTGCCTCGTTCACACCGCAAACTGTTCCTGTTCTGGAACAGCTCAAGAGCCGCTTTCTGCGACCAAATACTGACTTCTGCTTGGAAACCCAGTCTTCATCTGGGCTCGTGAAGTGTTCCTGCAGAACATTTGTACAGCTCGTCCAACTAGCAATTAGAGTGTGGTCCAAATAGCAATCGAGCTTTGTGTTGTCACACTCCCAGCCCTTATCTTTAATCCCTCTTGTCACTTATATTGTCTTTCTCTTGAAGTCAGTCCATTAAAGGCAACCTTCACATAGTTTTAGCATGACGAAAAACTAGAACGGTACTCGGTCGAGCACATACATACCTCTGCCAGGCTGAACAGTTTAAGTTTTGTATCCCACTGATTGGCCGGATCTGGATCCGGACCTGAACCAAAATCGAATCGGCTTGTTCTTGTCACTTATCCAACACATCCACCAAGTTTCGTCCGAATCCGTCCACAACTTTTTGAGATATCGTGCTATATATCATTTTTGGCCCTATCTCTCAATGGTGAAAAATCACTTTTTAAAATTCAAATATCTGGATCCGGATCTTCACCAACATCTAATCAGTTCATCCTTCTCACACACCCAATCTGTCCACCAAGTTTTATCCGAATCCGTCCATAACTTTTTGAGATATCTTGCTCACAGGCAAATAGACAAAAAGTGGTGAAGACAACCCCTGTTCAGCGTCGGTTGTGGAGGTAACCATGTACAAGTTAGTGCATAGAAAGACTGTCTGGAATTTACCCATTTCAGCAAAACCTTCATGAACTGGTTCATTCACCATCCCATGACATGAGGGCAGGGAAGAAGTTAAAGTTCTCGAAGAAATAACTTTTGTGGGCAAAGAGAAGGGACGTTTTTGAATCAAACACAGTTGATTGATCAGTTGATGACAAAAGTTATTTTCCCTTCCCAATCGACGTTGTTGTTCAAAGAAAACAGTAGGGGGAGCTCTGACTCCACCGAGTGTAATATCTATACCTTTCACAACTAAAAGTATCACCAACTGGTAAGACACTACTCTTGGCTAGTCCAAGACACAAACAAACATATTAGTCCTAAATAATTCGCATATTCAAAGCAGTTCATTATCAACACAAAGTAATTATTTTCTTAAACTCGTGCAAAACTGATTGCATTTAATTCCCACATTCATTTTGTGTTGCTGATGTCATCATTACCAGTTACCTTTGCCATCTTTGACATCAATCTTTAATTGTAAGAATCGCACAGAAATTTGCAATCGTAGTAAAACCGTCATATCTGAAGTTCTTGGGATCTTCACCCAAACCAATGGTCCTTTCCTTCACAACCACACACACACCTTAACTGATGTTGATCTAATATTCTTGGTTTTGCTCCAGTACCTGCAAATGTACCTACAATACATGGACAAGCTTTTTATAAAACTCAAAATCAATATTTTTTTGGGACGCCAGGCATGGCCATTCACGACACATGAAATTGCAAGAGGATAATAAATGACTTGTTCGAAAGGAAAACTTTCTCCTTGAGACTGACTTTCCATGCCAAACTCACCTCCGATACCAGACTCGCCAAAGGACAATCGCATCTAAAGAAAATCTGTTTTCGACCAATAATTTTTCCCAGATTCACCTGCGCTCAAACGCGAACATGGAAGATTTGGACACCTGCTGTTTTATCCACCAAAAGGAATTATCTGGGTATTGGACAAGATAGATGCAGCAATTGGTGCAACTTTGCTGAGACTAAGAATAGATACTAAGGTGGAATCCCACCATCATTGCACTGTTCAAATTTGTTCGAATTTTAGCTCAACGTGTAATGCGTCAAGGTGTGTTTAAACAGAAAAAATTGCTTGAGAACAAATTAGAGGTTTTGTGAGCTGAGGTCCAGGTGAACAGAAATTAATTAAAGCCTTGGAAGAGCTAATCCTTTTGTGACCCCATACTTGTATTGCAGTACGTATACCGGGCGTAGTGGCGTGCGCCTGTAATCCGGCTACTCGGAGGCTTGGGTTGGAGGATCGCTTGAGGACGGGAGCTCTGCGCTGGGCCGCGCTATGAGAGGGTGTAGGGCACCCAATCATGGCGAAACCCAATCCTTATCCCTGTGTGCGACCAGGGTTGCATCAGGAAGGCCACCAGGGTTGCGACCTTAGAGGCGACCAGGGTTGCGTCAGGAAGGGAATCCGGCGTAAAACCTGTGCCAAATCAGTATGCGGATCATAACGGATGATCCGCTGTGGCGACCCCTAACGGGAGCAGCCGAAAGACGAACAACAACAACAACAACTTGTATTGCAGTACGTATTAAATGTGTTTACCCAGCATTAGCATTTAGTCCAGCGTAACTCTCTATCCACGAGCATAACTCGCTATCAGAGGGTGTGATTCACTATCCATGGAGTCACTCGTTATCTGAATGTGTGACTCGCTATCCGAGGGCATGGCTGATTTTCAGAGGGCATAACTTGCTAACAAGGGTGTGACTTGCTATCACAGGACATAAATAGTTATCATAGGGAGTGAATCGCTATTCTAGGGCTTGCGACTCGAGGGCATGGCTGGCTATCAGAGGGTATGATTTGCTAACAAAAGGGTCCATTCTCGATCAGAGGGTGTGACTCACTATCCGAGGGCATGGCTGTCTATCAGAGGGCGTGACTTGCGAACAAATGGTGTGACTTGCTATCAGAGAACATAACGAGTTTTCAAAGGGAGTGAATCGCTATTCTAGGACTCACTACTCGAGGGTGTGGCTCGCTATCAGAGGGTGTGACTGTGACTTGCTAACAAAAGGGTTCATTCTCTATCAGAGGGTGTGACTCACTATCCGAGAGCATGGCTGTCTATCAGAGGGTGTGACATGCTGACAAAGGGTGTGACTTGCTATCAGACAACATAACTAGTTATCATAGGGAATGATTCAATATTCGAGAGCTCGCTATCTGAGGGCAAGGCTGGCTATCAGAGGACATGACATTCTAACAAAGGGGTTCATTCTCTATCAGAGGGTGCAACTCGCTGTCCGAGGGCATCGCTGGCTATCAGGAAGTGTGACTCACAAACAAAGGGTGTGACTCGCGATGAGAGAGCATAACCAGCTATCATACGGAGTTACTCGCTATTCGAGGTCGTGGCTGGCTATCAGAGGAAATGATTCGCAATCAAAGAAGTTATTTCACCATCAGGTGTGTCTCACTATCCAAGAGTGTGACTTGCTAACAAAGGGTGTGACTCACTATCAGATAGCATAAGTAGCTATCATAGGCCATCACTCGCAATCAAAGGAGTTCATTCACATTTAGAGGTCGTGCCTCACCATTTGAGGGTGCAGCTGGATATCTGAGGGCATGACTCGCCATCAGCCATCAAAGGGCACAAACCCTGACCAAAAGGTGCTACTCACTATCAGAGGGCTTAACTCGCTATCAAAAGAGGTGACTTGCTATCCTAAAGAGTGATTCACTATTCAAGGGCATGAATCGCTATCTCAGGGTCTCACTATCCCAGTGAATAATTTGCTGAGAGGGTAACTCCCTATCCAACAGCATGACTCACAATCTGAGAGAGTGACTCACAATCAGAGACTGTGAATCACTATCCGTGAAAGTGATATGCTGCCTGAGGGCATGACTCTATCTGAAATTGAATCGCTATCAGAGAGCAACTTCTTCTTGCATATGGCAGTGTGGCTGCTGGGAAGCTATCATTTTGTTGGGCGCAACGATGCCGCTGATGCTGTGCCCCTATACCAGTACACTGGTACTAATTTCACAAACCTTGGAAGGATGATAGGCGGAGTCAACCCCACCTGATGTTAATTCAGCGGAAACAGGGCTCAAACTCAGGACTTCAAGATCGCAAGCCAGCCACCCTAACTACTGAGCCAACACCAGGTGTTCCATCAGTATGTGAATCTCAGAGTGATTGACTCACTAATCTAAGTACCTGACTCACTATCTGAGAGCTTGACTTACTATCTGAGAGAACGCCGTGCTCTCCAATGGTGTGATTTGGGTTCCGAGAGAGTGACGTGTCCTCCGAGGACATGAATCGGTATCTGAGAATGACTTGCTGAGAGCATGACTCGCTATCTGAGCACGTGACTCACTAAGGGCATGACTCACTGAGAGGGTGACTTGCTTGAGAGCATGACTTAGCTCTGTGAGGATGCTTTCTGCAGCACTTCTTGCGACAGCAGTTGTCATGTGATCAACAGTCACGCCATCTCATGAAACCATCTTGTTCACTACTTGCCACCTATTATTCAGGATTAAATATTTTCATGGAATTCCAAAATTTTACAAATTATCGAATCGTTGGCAATTGAGATGAACTACTGACTGCACATATTGTCCATATGGGCACAGGCTTAGTAATCCATGCACGGACCAATTATATTTTAATTCTGTATACTCTTTGACGATATGACATGACACTGCCACCATGTTTCATTTTCACACTCACAGTCGAGGTCATGAAGTCGTCCTCAGCTGGGAGTGAACCAACAGAGGGCTGGCTAGAGGGGTACACCCCGGGTCATGTGGATTTCGAAGAAGGATTCGCTCATCGATTACAACGTCACAAACAACCCAAAGGACAATGCGAGGGTCTCATTGCAATTTATCGTTCTCAACAACAGGGGGCAATAAGGAATTGTGATAAGCGAGGGCACAAACGATCCTGAGTCTTGAACAATTAAATGATACAATCTCAAATGAGTTCAGGTTGAATTACCATGATATTTTTGGTTCATAATCCATAAAGAAAATTTGCATGCGGATCATTTTGTATCAAAGTTTCCATGAATTAGTGTGTGTCAGAGAGAAAAACTTTAATTGTGATTTGTGAGTGATGTTGATGATTTTCTCGGGGTGAGATGCTCAGTTCAAGAAATGCCAACGTTTTATTACCTCCGCCAACGATGGTGGACAGAGGTTATGTTTTCACCTCTGCTATATGTCTCTCTGTGTACAGGATATCTCAAAAAGTTGTGGATTGATTCGAATAAAATTAGGTGGTGAAGTTGAGGTTGTTTGACTTGCGCATCGATTTGATTTTGGTGAAGATCGGAATCCAGATCCGGATCTGAGAATTTTTTAAGTGATTCTTCACCATTGAGTGATTGGGCTGAAAAGCATATATAGCATGATACGTCCAAAAATTGTGGACGACTTATGACAAAACTTAGTGGATAAGTTGGTTATGTGTCAAGTGCAAGCTGATTCAACTTTGGTGAAGGTCCGGATCCGGATGCGGCCTTTCAGTGGGATACAAAACGTAAACTGTTCAGCCTGGCGGAGGTGTGCATATCCAACTCTACCGAGTGCCGTTCTAGTTGTAATTATTATTCAATACCAGCAGAGTCCCCACCCGAAGGGTGATTTTGTTCCAAGCATGCAATACATTTTTCTGACACATACATATATTTTGGTGGTGTATAGGCAACTGACAACTGCCTCAATCACTCCTGAAAAGAAAAACAACAGGAAAAAGAGCAATCGGAGATTGCAGACCCTCGCCAGGACTTGTTTTGCGTGGTGTGTTGTGTGGCGCTTGTGTAGTTTTGTGTGGTGTAATTTATGTGGCGTTTGTGTACTCGTGTGTTGTGTAATTCATTAGAGACATAACTAGTACCGCCACTTTATAAATGATGACTGACGGTGATGACTGGTTCAGCCATTTCAGACAAGAAGATTTTTGAAGGTTTAAAAAAAAAAAACGAAAAAACAATATGGCTGCTGAATCACGTGACCGATGACGTCAGCAAAAAAAAATTGTGGACCATTTTATCCCTAGATGACCCTCAAAATTTTTCATACTGATCGGATGTACCGTTCTACATACGCAATTATGACGTCATAAGGAAGGCACCTATGACATCAAAAAATCTCACATTCCCCATGAGGAGTACTTGCTGTGTGCCAAGTTGCAATTTTTTCCTTGGTGCGGTTTCAGAGATACAGAGGTCCAAATTTTTCCTTTTTTCCAACATGGCTGCCACACCACGTGACCGATGACATCATAATTATCATTCAAACATTCTACATGAATAGTCGCTCCTATGTTGAAAATTTTGTCTCAATCCTACAAGGGGTTGCAGAGAAAAACACTGAAGTTCTGTGCTGACAAGCAAACAAACAGACAAACAAACAGACAAACAAACAAACAAGCCGGTAGGCGGCGATGGGTCGCCGAACATGGAAACTATAAGATATAGAGCAACAATGGATGTCATATAGCGGATAGGGAATCACCTTAAGATTACGCATATCAAATCTCATCCAGTTCCATCTACTCGGTATCCATTTGAATGAAAATTACCGAAATGTGGTTTGAAATCGGAAATCCCCAAAGTTCGAGGGGGTGCTGTGGGTGAACAAAGATCTAAATCGAAAATCCGGCTCGATCGTTTGTGCACAATGTATTCCAGACGATTAGTGTGAATTTTCATGACCATCCGACCATAACCCTAGGAGGAGTAGCATTTGGCGCGAAGGCACCTCCAGCTCTCGCATATTATCGATTTTTGCACTAATTGACCTTTGACCCCTGACCTAAGCGAAATCGGTCAATATGTCCTGAGGCAAAGTTGTAGTACTCATTGAGTACCATGAACCTGCAAAGTTTCATTCGTATCGATGCACTCACCTGGTCGCTAGGGGGCCTTCAATTTTCCCCAATTTTCGCGCATACCCTAATTGTAGGGGCGTGCGGGTAAAGTATTCCATATATCACAAAAACCGGAATATATTTGATAGAGCATCACCTGTAGATCATTTGTGCCAAATTTCATAACCCTACGTGGGATAATGGCTTTCGGAATTGATTTCGCGTGAACGGTACCGATTTTGACGGTTTTTCGGTTGTTGCTAGGGAACCAAAGCGTCCCTAGCAACCATCACAATTTGCAAAGCACAAGGTCATAAGATGTACCTACCACCCGAGTTTGGTCAAAATCCGCCCACGTTTACTACATTTATGCTGATGACAAACGAACAAACATCCAAACAAACATCCAAACAAACAGACGGAATTACTTACAATAAGGGTCACCTATTTCGGCGACCCAACAAACAAACAAACAAACGGACCCAAATGCAAAATCCTCTCCTTCAGCGAGGGTAATAACGTGGGGTTTGTGCAACAAGCAACATCATTCCTACTGCTTATAATTAAAACACCTCACTGCACTGGAAAATGTGGGGACAGGAATACTGAACTGTAAACGGTGGAGACTTGTAATACGCTCCCCAACCTGGAGGAGGTGCCACATGATACACATTTACATAGAGAATTTGCATTCCACCCCTCCCCTACCCCAAGGCCCAACCCCACGAACAACACCCACCGACAACCATAAAAACACCCCTATGCACTAATTGGGGTCATGCGGATCCTATGTAGCAAGTCTGGATGTAATTGTGCCAGAACTGTCAGAAGAGTAGCGTGACAAACAAACAAACACACACACACAGGTGGCCCGGTTTGTGACTTATAATAAGGATATAGTTGTAGATGGTGAACAATAATGGAGGCGTGTACTCGACGGATGGTTGGGGCGTTCGCGGTTAGTTGGGAAACGTTTCAAAGCTATAACCCAATATTGGACAGATCGCCACTGCGTTCGAGGAAACTCGACTAAAAGTATCATGAACTTGTTTAAGGTTCTGGGGATAACTCGCCTCCTGTTCAAGAAAGACTCCGTGGGATTTTTAATGCCCATCAACGCTCCCAGTCGTGACAGACAAGTCCTCAGGCTTAACGTCCATCCATGAGACACAGGGACAGCACACATATAGATGAATTGCCAAGAATGCAAAACACCAGAATGGCAGTTTATCGCTGGGTCCACTGTCAAACCCAGGCTAAGCAGGTAAGAGGCGAGTGGACATACCTCCAGGGCCTAGGCTATCCTGCCAGTGCATACACATGACATTTGTCAGAATTTTTTTTTTGAAAAGAAAGAAAATGAACCTAGGCATGCTTAAGACGACTGTGAATATTTCATTCAAAGTACATTTTGAATTCCCCCACATAAGTTAAATTACCATCCATCATTTTTTTGAACTGATTAAAGGTTGTTTGATAAGAACATTTCATCAATATAGATTAATCTAAAGAATAGAATTCCCACCCATAATTGATCCCAAAATGTAACCCTGGTATGAATTCGAAATTGAATAAACACCATTTAAGGTAAGGTTGTGAAGCTGAATTAAGCATTAGACTTTGTAGGTTCATATTTGGCTTAAAGCAGAAAAGCAGACATATCAAGGATTTATATACTACCCTACCCTGCAGATATTAGAATATACTGGACTTGACCTTTTTGTTTGTTTGTTGTTAAACATCAGACGAATGGGTGAAGTTACAGAACAGAGCTACCAGAGCATCCCATCTTGTGACATCACACTGCTGTCTTTCAATTCAGGAGAAATCTTTCCCCACCTTCCATGTGACATCAACCCACTGCGTTAGTCGTGCTCCATCCTAAAAAATGCTGAGCATAAAGCAAGGATGCATCACATACCATTTTCAGTCTTTGTCTTTGGCAGACAGAAAGACATCAAGAAAATTGAAAAGGAAGGTTCTGATGTCATGTGTAATGCGGGCCAATCGTTATTGTCTGGAGATGGTGACACTGAGAGAGAGACAACAACAGAGGCTGCAGGTTTGCGAGAACAACTGGGTCAGGATGATTGTAGGAGTGAAGAGGATGGATAAACTGAGGGAGGAGATTGGTGTGCAGATGAGTTTGACAGGGAGATTGGTGAAATGGTTACTGAGATGAGCTGGGCACTTGGTACAGATGGGAGAAGAGAGAATGGCAACTATAGCGGATAGATTGAGGGAGCAAGGTAAGAGGAAAAGAGGTAGATCATGGTTGAGATGTGAGGATTGTGTGAGGAGCGATATCTGGAAGGTAGGGGTGGATGGGAGTGGACAGAGTTGGCAAGGCAGGGCCATCGTGTCATCCGAACTCAGCCCTTATAAGAGGGAACTGGAGGAGAAGAAGGTATGACTCGGCCATGGTGAGAATCGAACCACCATCCTCCCAGTATCAGAGCCAACACCCTCACCATGATGCCACCAAATCTGGTGAAGACCTACTTCACTTCGCTTCCTTCATGACCTCAACTACTATTCCACCCAAATCAATTTTCTGAGCAGTCTCATTACCCTTAAGTGTAAGAAAACAAATGACCAGTTTACATCATTTTAATTGACATGAAAATAAATAACTAAATAAATAATAGGTTTGTAGCCTCACTTAAGTACGAAAGATCACCACTGATGAAATTTTTTTTCTTCAAAATACTTTAATAATTGTCCTCCACCCTTCCAACTAGGTCGAAGATGGGGGCACATTAAAGTGAGCTCCGTCCGACCGACCGATCATCTGTCCATGTACTTTTGTGTACGGGATATTTCAAAAACCGTTGAACATTTAGCTTTCATATTGCAGATATCTATTCCTCATGACATTATCTCAACCTGATTAGATTACGGCTGTGATTATCTGAATTCTGTTGCCATGGCAACCATATTGGTAACTCCTTGTTTAAAATTGCACCGAATTTGATCTTCGATGTTAAGCCACAGACAAAATCGACTTATCTGCCAGAATTTTTTTAATCCGTTCCGACAAAATGACAAGCACAAACACCGGCAAAAACAAACAGCCAAACTCTGTGAACATTTTAGTTGTTTATTAAAAATGTACAGTAGTATTATTTCCATGAAGCTTGTTTTATACAACGAACATAAAGGAAACTTTTGAAACCTATAAACAAATAAAATAGTATAAAATTAAATATACCATGGAATATAAATTAATCTTCGAATGATGAAGTCAAGTGCCCTGTTTCATAATTTATTTAGAAAAAAAAAAGAACTATTCGAAAGCGCTATACAAGAAAACAATAGTCACAACAACAAGAACAACAAAGTTCCATCAACACCATTTTGATTGCACGGTGATAAAAACGAGCAACAAAGGTTATTTCAAGTAGCTTGGTCCCCGAGGCAGGGCCCGGTGCTCGCTGTGCCTGCATGCTCGGAAATTCTCGGCACTGACAGATGTTGAAGAAATGGAATGAGAGGGCTTTGGCTATGGTCGAGACCTCGACGGGTGGGTTGGATGAGACCACTTGAAAAATCACGTTCTCCCTTGTTCTCAATGCTTTCCTTCTGATCATCCTTCTCCTTGGTTTCATGTCACGGTGAACAGCTCAGGCTTTTTAACGTCTTCCTCCCATGCCGCGCCCTCGTGTCCTCTCTTGCGCAGTCCCGAGAAAACTACATACACATGGTCTGATGCTTGTACTTCGCCTCGGAAATGAGATGCATTCTTGGCGCGCATCCTTCTTATTTTTAAATAAGCTTACTGAGCGAGGTCTCACGAGCTCATCCTCGTGATTTTCCCGTCACTGCCACGAACCAACCAACTCCCAGTCCTGAAGCCTCGCTCAATCGCTCCTCGCTGCTTCAGTTCCAGTGAGCGGCGTTTTCTTCCATAGCTGTTGGGGTTCCATGTGGCTTTTCCCGCTGCGTCGTCTTTTCCGGTCTTGCCCACCAGGCGAAACAAGCGGTGAGTGAGGTTCTGTACTTGGCATGTTCCCAATGAGCACCCGGCCCGGGTAGTACGCGTGTGGTGTAGCTTTGGGAAGCGCTTCTCACGCGGGTGTGCCAGGAGGCTCCTGTTAGAAAATGGTAAAGCAGGGGAACACAAGTCGAGTCAGGAAAGGCATTGTATAGTAAGTACACAGTTCACTCCATCATTCTGCACCATGAGTTGAAACAGGAATAGTTTAGAGCTAATTTGAAGCATTTCTACCAATGTCCTCAATGTCCTGTTTCACCTTTACCACCAGAAATGACTATCTTAACATTAAAAGTTTGGTAGATAAAAACTTTGTGACAACAGAAGGAAGCCTGTTAGTTTGGCCAATGACTATTCCCATCAGCTCATGATGTAGAGGATACAGGTTAATTTCCCAAACACTATAAGCATTTGTAAAATGTCTACCAATGTGCTTGTAATTCATGTAAAGCTACGGCAGTCAACTAATCTCTTTGTCCTGCATATGATACATGTATAAGCTGCTGAAGGAGTTGTCACTGTATAAATAAATAAATTCATAAACAGAGTGAAAGTTTAACAAGAGTCCCCACCTGAGCAACAGCGAGATATCTTGCTCAACAGAAGATTTCGTACCAAATCCATCCTGATGGACATCCGCCTGTAAGACGTCTCTCAACCCGGTGTCACTGAGCACAGCAGTCCTGTCGTGATGAAAGGGTTACATGAGATGGCTGGCAATGAAAGCGCCCATTGCGATAGATATAAATATAGTCACATCCCATGAAACGGAATATGCGTGAAGCGGCTTTGTGGCGCCGTGCTTTTCCACCAGCCTCACCTCATGATCTCCTCAATGTGCTGGCGCGTCGGTGATGTGGAAGCCAAGTGGCACGCCACGGTGAGCAGCAAACAAGCCCAAGGCAACACATCCAGATGTTTCATCATCATATTCTGAGGGAAGTGGAGACAGATAGACAGCAAAGTAAGCCTAATGCCACAGCACAGCACCGATTACAAAAACGAACGAGCAGGTAACTTGACAACTGGTCTGGTCTGACGCTGAAAAAAAAAAAGATTCTCCATCGAGAGCACGTGTACGAGCATGGAATGATGCAAAGTTACATCAGAAGCGGAGATGTTGTGATATGTGCCAGTTTGACAGTTTCAAGTTAACCCGGTGTTCCTTACAAAGGGTGTGTGTCCCCCCCCACACCCCTATGCTTGCGCGTCCCTGTTCGGCTCAAATTACAGTCACGCGTGTGAGTCACCACGAGCTGGAGCCATTTGGGTTCCCTGCAAATAATCAAATAGAAATAAACAACCCAACCCTGCATCAGCCCAAGGAAACCTTTCGCCGATCTCAATGGAGCCCCTATCACTTATTATTATGCAGCATGTCATAAATATGCAAAGGTCGACGGCTTTGCAGGAGAACGTGCTGCGTCTCAAACTAACCCTCCATTAAGACCAGTACGCCAGATAAAAAATACTTGCAGAGGAATTTTGTGCCCGCTCGAGTGCTTACCCACAAGGTCAGGGCTCGGCCAACTGATGTAGTTCCGTGCGTCTTGAAGTCTCGTTGCCGATGATAGATCTTGAAGACTCCGCTCGGCGCTGCGATTCGAAAGCAACTGCTGCGCCTTCAACCTTCGCCGTGGCTTTATCGCAGTGGGTCGGGCCGCGCTCCGATTGGCTGCCTGCGTGGTGTGGGCAGGGCCTCCTGCGCACTTAAAAATTCATTAGTCATGCATACTTTTGTAATAACCATATCTAAAAGGTTCAATTCGTCTTACATAGTAAAAAAAAAAATTACCGTCCACAAACAGCAATTAGCGGTCATCCTGTTCATGCTTTATAAGGCAATGTGGAGCCATTTAATCAACAAGAGCGTGAATTGCTTTGCAATAAATTTCCCCTACCCATGTGATATTTTCTAAGTTTAAAAAGGACATAACTCTGTGAAAAATTGATGAAATGCCCTGAAACTCGAACTTGTTCTGTAACATCACAATAAAGCGACGCACCAAGTTTCAGTTGGATATGTTAAAGGGTATGGGGGAAAAAAGTCTGAAAAACCACAAGTGGGTCGGACAGACGGACAGACGGACGGACGGACAGACAGACGGAGAGCAAATTTGTTGTCCCCTCCCATGAAACCAGGAGGGGACTAATACACAAGGTGACGAAATCCACATCCTCTGTAAGACAAATGGTCCTCGGTATTGCTATATATGGCAGCAGTGTTGCACAGCTGGCAAGCTAGCATATCTGGAATCATCTGACCCATGAGGGTTTTCCAAGTTGTGGAGTAACTTTTATTCTCAATTAAGTTTGTAACTTTGACCTGGTGGTCCCAATTATTTATTTACCAATCCTCATCGCCCCTCATTATCGCCTGGTTCCAATAAGATCACAATATTTTATAAAGCCCACTCTGCTCTGCTACTTTCTACATGAAAGTATGATTTTATATGAACTTTAATGCAAGGTTTTGGAAATTTTTAAACATTTACTTCGGAAACATTTGCTCGAACAGGCTCCCCATGAACGCTATAAAAAAAAAAAACCTTTCGCCTTGCGATCCATGGAGAATAGCTGTCAGTTCAGTATCTGTGAATAATCTTGCACAAGATGTGAATAATATACAACACGGTGTAACCATGGGAGATCGGATATAGTCTCGAGGTTGTGGAGTTGCTGAGCTGTCTGTCCAGCTTGGATGTGATAAACTGTCCCCCTTGGTGTTTCGCAGGCAGGGTGGTCGTTAAATAGATCCCACGCATGGTACCTTCAGAAGGTCTGGTCAAATTCAACATTTCTGCTCAGAGTGAGGTTCGTTTTGGGCTGGGGGGGGGATGGCTTAGAGGTTTGCACACTCACCTCGAAGCTGCCTAGCCTGCGTTCGATTCCCGACCAAGCTATATAAACTGTAGTCAGGCACAGTTGGACCTTAGGTTTGGTGTCCTGTCTGCCTGCATCGGTCAGTGGATGTTAAAGTTCCCATGGTGTCCTTCGCGAAGAGAATGGGAGCTATCACCGACACCCTGGCCAAATTCCAAATTCCTGCTCGAGCCGAAGTCGAACGTCAGGACTGGCCAGCCGGTTTGTAAAAGAATTGGGAACGTGGCAATAACTGTGACCCTTAAAGAAAACGAAGAAGCGATGGTCCTTTTGGTGTAACAGTGTGGTGGAGGAGGCAACGGGTATAGCGACCTGTCTAGGGTGAACTCCCAGCAAGCTACGTGAGAATTGTCACGAACCGCGTGGTGTGGGTTACGCCTTTACGCATTCAATCGACAGCCAAACGCGTCCGTAACAGGGTGACTAATTTTTAACACTTTCAACATTAAAAACCGGGAAAGATGTGTATCCACATCCACAAGGTCTCCTCACCCGATGCTCTGTTTTTCAGATCCGTTGAAAATGTGCGACGTACAGTGAACCATGCGATTCAAGAAGGCATATTGGCGAGTTTCGCTGTCAGGGATGCGTCCCATCTTGTAACCACTCGAATGTTCCAGAAAATGTCGCACACCGTCTGGAGCAGGATCATCCAGCCCCTGCCGTGAGAATGGCGGTGCTCAAACAGATCTTATCGGGGATGCATGAAAGATGTAACGTTATTCAAGTTACATGCAATGTAATAATTATGATGAAATATCATGTAATAAACATACGTGCGGCAACTGGACTGAAGATAAATCCGAAGTGACATCGGGGTGACAAGACATTGTGGATACAGACATACAGTCAGTGTACGGACATGCGCACATCGTTGTTCTTTGGGGTCCACATGACATTTTAAAAGTGAGAGTACGACAAATAACGCACGCAACCCTGTGTACGATCTCAGTGAACGAGCTTTTGTGAGTTCCATGGTGGGTGCCAATATTTGATCGCAAGGACCATTGAAACGTGACACGTTGGATCACAAAGAGCGGCTTTTGATAGGAGCTCCTGGCACGATTTGCACGGAGAAACAGCCCGTGTAATGGATTGGGCAAGTCGGCCATGGCATTCTTTGTCGAAGATATTTCTTTAACATTGGTTTGCAAATAGAAATGTATCGATTTGGAAAAACGGGGGTTGTACATTTTGCTTAGTAATTCAGAGGTTTTCCTGGTCTTAGATGGTGAAACAGATCCAAACTACTCTTCTTACAGAGTGAAAAAGATAAAAACTACGTCTTTCATAAGAGAAAAGTTACAAACTCCTCGTCTTTCATCGTAAACTTCTCACCTTTCATCGCGTCATATGCTGCTTACAGAGCAAAGAACATGCAGACGACTCATCTCATCCCAAAAGTTACAAAGCAAGCACATTGCAACTTTGTAAAATCATTGCAATGTGCTTTATTAGGAAACCAGTGTAATAAGTACGGTATGTGTGTGTGTGTATGTGTGTATGTTTATGTACATATGTATATGTATAATATATATATATATATATATATATATATATATATATATAAATAAGCAAGATCAGAGCATGACTTTTCACCAGCTTCACAATAATGTATTGTCCTGAGGAAGCTGGCTGTAAAGCTGGTGAAACTGCTCCTGAGACCGGTTCTGTATATATATATATATATATATATATATATATTATATATATATATTATTATATATATATATTATATTTATATTGTTGTGGGCCGGGGTCGGTGACGAGAACGACCACTAGGTGGGGAAAGCTACTTCGTCTCCACCAGACTCCCGGGAATTGTAGGCGTCGCTCCGGATAATCTGTGATGCGGCGGGTCGCTGAACCGACCGTGGTCGCCAATATTTCAACCGCGTAGCGTAGGGTCTATTTGTCTACAACCAATTTACCTAAATAACTACGCGATTTCGACTACCGGGGAAGCCACGCCCTCGGCACGTCTTGCTCGAACCGGGTCACTCTACCAACTGCGGTAGAGTTCCAACTACCAACTACCAACTCCGGTTCGGGTGCAGCCGAGTGGAAACTGCCAAAGCCGTGCCGGCTGGGATGAACGGATTATCGGGGATAAAACCCCGCC
>CM068952.1:134208441-134224390 GCA_035128595.1 Eptatretus atami | reverse complement strand
AGAGAGAGACAGACAGACAGACAGACAGACAGACACACAAAAAAAAAAAAGAAGTCCGAATACAAGGCGGACGGGCTTTGCATATTCAGATTCCTTCTCGTTACTCATGAAAAAGTTTGAGAATAAAAGAGAATGAGAATGCTTTTGACTTCACTCAGAAGTAGTTTTTAAGCATATATTTTTGTACACATTTGAATGGACAGCTATTTTATTCCATGCCATCCCTTCATTAGGAGTACGATTGTACTCCATGATAAAAAAAACAAAAAATAGAATCATTTCCAGTTTTTAGATGAGCTACTTTCATGATAACAGATGGGTAAAAATGTTCATTACGACTTTCATGATAACGATCGAAAAGTGACTTTCATGATAACGATCAATAAGCGATTTTCATGACGACGATCGATAAACTAGCTACTTTCACGACAACGATAGTACTCCAACATATGTATATATTATTATATATATACCATCATACCCTCCCCACCACAACACACACACACACACACCACTCTGTTACCTTTTTAGATTGAGGTTCAGGGGTGTGGATATGGCATAGGCATGATGTGCCGAGAGGCTTCCTCCTGTATTTGGGTTTCTTTGTGCACCCTCTGGAACAAAATGAAACATCAGGGCAAACCGGTGTTTTTGCCCCTTCTGCTATGCATTCCACCTCTGTCCACATTGTGTTAATAATCGTATTAGGTGGACTTCACTGAATGTAAAACCAGACGATATTATCGCACACAGAAACAGATGAAAAAATTCCATCTGCCACACAACGCAGACCACAATACATCAACCACATCATCTCGAATAACCTTCATTGTCCAAAACCGTTTCTGTTACAGACAAACAATGCAGATCGGGCTGTGCAAAAAGGCATCTGATGCTGAGTTTGGTGAAAGTTCAACCATCATATCTTCAAGTCTGTCTTCTTTTAGCAACTAAAGCATAAAGTTGTCGTGTCATCAGGAACATCCGTTGATATTTGCGAAAATCGAAGACTTTTCAAGTATATTGGTTGGTCACGTGCATTATTCTCTGTTTGTCTGTTTGTTGTCTGGATATCAATTGCCTACTGGTCACAAATTTGAAACCAATCTTCACGAAACTTCACCAAATGGTACAGTTGGTCGTAAGTAAGAAGCCTATTGATTTTGAGGTTCAAAGGTCAACAACTTAGGTGAGATTTCTAAAATCCTCAATTTTCATCCAATTGAGTTGAAATTTGAAGAGGATTTGCATATCAGGCCGCTGAATTCAACCACCAATTACTTTTGAGGTTATCATAGGCCAAAGGTCAACAACTTAGGTGCAATTTCTAAAATCCTCAATTTTCATCCGATTGACTTGAAATTTAAAGAGCATTTGCATATCAGATCACTGAATTCAACGAACAACTATTTTTATAGTCACTATTTTTTGGGATTTCGCAAGTATCATGCTCTGTACGACATCTTTTTGTTGTTTGTTTGTTTGCTTGATTTATTTATGTATTTTAATAATGATTTTATGATATTAAAGTGCTCTCTTACTTAACAATGAAAGGGTTTCAATGTTTACTTTGCAAACTAATTACAATAAAAACATTACTGCAAAGATCAATGTACGAGCGTCGATCAGCGATGCAATATCGAAGTCTAATGATAAAATGCTGGTTATTCAAATAAAAGTTTAAATTTGAAAAAATATTGTGAAAGATGCGTTTTAAAATGTAAAAGGTTTAATCGTGTTAATCAATGACATTTAAACCATGCTACAAACTTAATGATCACCCCTGCCCTGTATCCCATTATCGTCAGGGAGCACACCTCAAGAGATCCAATATTCACACAAATTTTAATAAGAATTCACCTTACCCCCTCATTTTGGGAGCAAAGCCAGAATGTGGAATATTGATCAATTTCATACAAGATGCTTGTCAGATGGCTTCTATCAGTATATAACTTCTTTCTCTCTACTTACAGGTATATGACATTGTGTATTCATATTATAAGGTAGATAAGATGTGTTTTAGACTAATAATTTCATTCCATTAGTATTTATACAAGCCAGAGCACACCCAGGCATTCAGGAGAATGTCGAGATGATTATTACAATGTAGACTGCATTTTTGGTCTGTGAATATCAAACATAGATCCGAGCCTGCAGACATCAGATAACGATCCAGGCCTGTGAACATCGACAATCGATCCGAACTTGCGGACATCGATCCGGCCACGTGGGACCTTCTGCCGCACCACGTGCAACCTTTGGCCTCACTGCGTGGAACTTTCACTGTTGGGCCTCACCACTGCAGACATCGAACATCGATATGGACCTGCGGACATTGATCTGGTCTCGTGGACCTTCTGCGCACCACGTGCAACCTTTGGCCTCACTGCGTGAACCTTCAATGTTCGGCCTCACCACTGCAGACATCGAACATCGATATGGACCTGCGGACATAGATCTGGCCTCGTGGGACTTTCTGCTGCACCGTGTGGAACCTTTGGCCTCACTGCATGGAACCTTCGACGTTCGGCCTCACCGCTGCAGACATCGAACATCGATATGGACCTGCGGACATTGATCTGGTCTCGTGGGACCTTCTGCTGCACCGTGTGGAACCTTTGGCCTCACTGCATGGAACCTTCAATGTTCGGCCTCACCGCTGCAGACATCCAACATCAATACGGACCTGCGGACATCGATCCAGCCTCATGGGACCTTCTGCCGCACCATGTGGAACCTTTGGCCTCACTGCATGGAATCTTCAATGTTTGGCCTCACTGCTGCAGACATCGAACATCAATACGGACCTGCGGACGTCGATCCGGCCTCGTGAGACGTTCTGCTGCACCATGTGAACCTTTGGTCTCACTGCGTGGAAACTTCGGCATTCAGCCTAACCACTGCGGACATCAAACATCGATCCGGGCCTCTGGATTTACTTATTTACTCATGGTATTGGTATTTACTTAAGACAATGTTTTGATAAGAGTTATATTGACGTGAACAAAACACTACAGTATAATTTCTTTGTTTCAACTTCACAGATGCTTATTATAGATTCAAAGGGAAACAGTTCACTGTAATGAAAACTATTTAGGGCCATGTGCATATAGGCAAATGGGTATTGTTATTTATTCCTTTCCATAGTTATTCCCTCTCTTTCAGATCTAACCAAGTCTGCATGAGCGATGGAAGAGAAAATCTGCCTCAGAAACACAGAGCCTGTCCAGAGCAAGAAAAAGCTCCAAGATTTCCTGTGCTGTACTTGGTAGAAGGCAGAGAGCCAGGAAGTCATCACAATGAACTTGTACCTCTCTTGTGGATTTGTGCATGAGAAAGAAAGCATATGTGTCACATCAGTTGGCATCATAGATTTTCCCAGTCTAGCATCAAGCCAGGAAGAATGTGATACATGGATCATGCTTCATGCCATATTCAGTGCACAGCAATTAGGCGACTGCAACCTCCACCCTTTCCTTTCTGCGTTCTCTGAAAAGATGATACAAACTTCATTTTTGGCATAGGCAAGCCAAAGATCCTGAAGTTTCATCACCAAATAGATTGTGAAGTTCTTGCAAGTTATGGAGAAAGCAACAACTTGGAGGTGGCAGATGAAATCATAAAAGCAGCGAGGAACCTGTTGATGGCATTATTTGGTGGAAAAACATTCTCTTCATTAGCAGCACTTTGTGTCCATCTATTCATCGTGGCGGAAACTCGAAGGACTTTAGAAGTTTGCCCTTACAGAGCTGCATTCAAGCAGCATCTGTTGAGATGTCTCTTTGCTACGCTGGATCAGAAAACGGCACACTTCGCTGTTAAAAATATTGCCTCCAGCCATGTCATTTAATTGGAAGATTGAAGAATATTTGCTGCCAGTTCTGATGATATTGCCGCCATTTCCAGAGCTCACACAATCTCTCATAAGCTGCAAATGTGCGACAAGTAATTGCACTCGCAACTGCTCTTGCCAGAATATCAAGGGCCATGTTTTGTGGCTTGCAATGTGAAGGAAATAAGGGCAAATGTGAGTGAGCACTGTATCTTGAAATGTTCACTGAAACTAATGGTTCAGAGGACATGACATCAATGATTGAATAAATCACACAATATGACTGAATCATTTAATTTTCATGCACATAATGAGAAAAAGGAAATATATATCTTACTTGAGCCTTCTGACACGCACCTTGTGAAAAATTGATTGACACTCAACAATCCGGCATCGCCCCAAAATAAGGGGGTATGGTTGAATTCTTATTGAAATTTATGTGACTATTGATCTCATTAAAAACTTGTATGTGTGATGTGATAGAGGGTTCAATGTGGATGATTTTGATGTTTGGGACAATTATATTAAGTGAGTATTGATGAAGATAAGGTCATTTATATATGATCTAATGGCTAAACCCAAAGATTTTCTTGAACATTTTTCATTATTGTGTCTCTCATTCGAATAAAATATCATATAATCGACCTTTTGTTTCTTTTATGCAATGTGCCTCATCATTCTGGTCATTTTGATACCAAATTTTGATTGGTAGCAATATTTTTGTTGAATATAGGGGAAATTGCATATATCGCTGAATCGGTTCTTGGAAACCCCACGTAAAAATGTAAACACAATTTTCACAGTGAGGTACACATGATCTGAGAAGGTGGCTCTCTAGAATATTGTTAAGGAAATCATTGGCAAGCAAATATAGTACGAGGTGTCCACAAAAACCCTGGTGCTCCCCGAATATTATGCTTTGCATTAAGTTCATTATCTGCCCCACAGCAGGGCTGAATACAATCATTTGAAATAGAGTGCTCTCAAATTGTTGAAGTAGCTTCCTGGGCAATAAAACACAATGAGTGGTTTGCTACTGCCTTGGCAGTGGTGCCAAGATTTTGATTCAAAATCTGATTACAATACAGAAGCAGAGCCAATTGAGCTAACTCGCAAACCTCAATGATGTCACAATTAAATGGGGTAAAACTGTTTCTCTTCTTCCTGTCTTCCCTCTTTTAGGTGAGTCGAATGGTACCAAGCTTCTGCCCTGCCTTGATCATGATATTTCCCCCTCCACTTCCCTCTGTCTTAGCCAACCAACTCTCTCAACTCTCCAACCACCCCCGCAATATTGATATCCCTGCTCACACAAAACTCGATAGCTTATGATTCAATGGAGTGCTAGATTGTCATGGGCTGTACTGATTTGATGCCAAAACAAAAACAAAACAAGAGAAAGAGCAATCAGAGATTGTAGAACCTCACCAGAACTAGTTTTGTGTGGCGTTTGTGTAGTTTTGTGTGTGTATTTGTGTGGCATTTGTGCACTGGTGTGTTGCGAATAAAATTAGAGATATAATTAGAACTGCAACTTTATAACTGCTGGCAGTGATGACGGGTACCAAGACATCCTGCTTTGATTGGAGACCTGACTCTGATCCATAATGTTTTTCTTTGTTACCTCCGCCACGAAGGTGAAGGAGGTTATGTTTTCACCCCTTTCTGTCTGTTTGTCTGTTTGACTGTGCACAGGATATCTCAAAAAGTTGTGGACGAATACAGATGAAATTTTGTGGACGTTTTGGTGTGAGACAAGGACGAACTGCTTAGATTTTGGTGAAGATCAGATCCAGATCCGACGACGAGAATTTTTTAAGTGATTCTTCACTATGAGAGATAGGGCTAAAGTAATTCAGGTCAGGTATGGAGCATGCACCAGAGCAGCGAGTCGCTGCGCCACTTCTGCCGCGTACTCCAGGGGCCTCCGTCTGGCCATCCCCCAGGCAGATGCCTGGCCCATCCCCATCTCCTTGAGATGCCGATCAATCTGCTGCAACCACGAGGCATGCGGTCGGCCGATTGACCTCCTCCACTCACGAGACTCCCTCGCTGAGAGAATCTGGTGAGCAGCATCAGCGTCAGGGAAACAGCCACATGTCCATACAGCCGCAGCTGACGCTCATGGACTATGCAGGTAACAAATCTAATTTGAGTCTCTCTCAGCAACGCTCGTTAGATACAAAGTCCGACCAGCGATAGCCAAGGATTCTCAAGAGACCTGGTACCAAAGGAATTAAGTCTCCTTCTCAGATCCTTGGTCAGAGTCCAAATCTCACATCCATACAGCAAGACTGGAAGCACCAGGACCTGAAGACTTGGACTTTCGTCTTCCCGCACAGGTACGGCAGCACCACACCCCATTATCCAGTGAATCCATGACTCTCCAGGCCTACCCAGATGTCTATTGACCTCTGACTCACAGCCAGCAGAGACATGAATATCACGGCCAAGGTAGTGAATCTCACCACGACCTCAACATCCTCACCACAAAAACAGAACACGAACAGTACAGCAGCATCCAAGATGTCATTGAAAGCCTGAATCTTAGTTTTGACCAGGAAACCCTAATCCCAGCGGCTCCGACTCCTCATTCAGCACCTTGAGGGCCCCCAAAAGGATATTTAAAGTCTCCGCAAAGATTACTGCATCATCTGTGAAATCAAGGTCAGAGATCTTGACATTCCCAAACGATGCACCACAGCTGGATCTCTGACATCATCCCTAGAATCCAGTCCGTACAAGTGACGAACTCCAATAACAACTGGAAATAAGTCAGAGATGGTATCACCACATCTCACAGCACTCTCAGTACCAGATAGAGTTCAGACATCAGATTGATCAGTTTTGGTGGCACCCCACAAAGACCAAGAATCCTCCAGAGGCATCCCCATTCACTGAATCGAACGTTTTACAGAGATTAACATAAGCTGCAAGCAGCCCCGCTATAACTCTTCATCTCGTTTGGTGAGGACCTGAAGAGCAAGGACACAGTCGATCGTGACCTCTTTGGTGTAAAGCCTGACTGCTCTGGACACTGGTGCTCAAGCAGATGGTGGCGAACCCCATCAAGAATTACTGAGCAAAGATCTTGCCCAGCACTGAGAGCAGGGTCACTCCTCGTAGTTGTTGCAGTCTTGGCGATCACCCTTCCCTTTTCAGAGAGGAACAACAAGGCCCCTCTTCCAGTCAGTTGGGATGATGCCTGTGTTCCAGGCAGAGCACAGAACTGCATGCAACGACACGAGTGCAGCATTTCACCAGCCTGAGAAGTTCAGCATGGATGCCACAGATCCCTGGAGCTTTACCCCATTTCAACCGGTTCACTGCAGCCTTTGTTTCCACAAGTGAAGGTGGACCACAGTTGCTTGGAGGGTCAGCAACAGGATTGTAAACACCGCTGATGTCCAACTCGACAACTGGTGGACCAGCCTGGTACAACCGCTCAAAGTAACCGGCCCAGCGGTTCTTCACTTCCGACTCCTCTGTCAAGAGCCTACCACCGTCTGCCTCTAACTGCAGTACACCAAAGATGGGCTTGGATGAACGCTATGCGTGAATTCCCCTGTAAGCAGGATGAGAATCATCTGACCACAGGTGATGCTCTACCCCCTCATAGATTCCTCGCACATAGGCCTCCTTGTCCACCCTTAGCGCACATACAGTTTACACCGCAGCTCCCTGAACAGCTCAGCTCTGCCATTCAGCCTGGCCCTGCGACTCTGGTCAATGGTATCCAGTGTCCCTTGAGAGACAAAATCTTCTTTGCCCGAGGGTGAGTTCAAGACATCCACCGGCAACATCAAGGACGGTGGTCTTGAAGGCCCTCCACAACTCTTCAGACCTCCCAAAGCACCCAGACCCCCAAATCTCCACTCACCTTGTTCGCAAACTCCTCAGCTACCCTCTCATCCTTGAGCTTGCCAACATCCAGCCTAGGCTGGGATGGTACCATTCTCCTGATTTAAGGTGCAACTTCAGAGTTGTTACAACAAGCCGGTGGTCAGTATTGAGGAACTGAGCACTCCAGTAGACCCTGCAGTTCTGGATCATCCTCCAGCGACCATCAATGAGGACATGGTCAATCTCCTTTGCCACACCGCCAGCGTTGGAATAACAAGTCCAGCGATGAGCTTGTGGGCGCTGAAACCATGAACCGGCCACCCTAAGTCCATGACTTCTTGCAAAGTCAAGGAACTTAGTGCTATTCAGGTTCACAGTTCCAGACCCATGGGGACCAAACATGTCTCATAACCATCCCTCTCAGTTCCAGTCGATGCATTGAAATCCCCCATACTAGAAGTGTATCTCGTCTGGGGCACTGACCAACCACAGATTCGAGCATGGCGTAGAATCCATCCTTCACGGTGAGATCACTCGTCTCAGTCGGAGCATAAAACAGAGACCAGGAAATGACACCCAAGGAGTGAGGAATCCTTTATCTCATAATATGCTCGTGTGACCGGTGTTACCTCAATTATCATTGGGTCAGCTTATTGGACACAGCTACAGCAACTCTTGGCATGGTAACCATCAGAGCGACCAGACCAATAGTAGGTGTAACCACCCACCATATCTCGCCGCAATCCGTCTCCGAACCTCAGAGAGTGCTGCAATACTGATGTCCAAATGCTTGAGCTCAGATGATAACAGAGACAGGTGATCATCCTCTCATTGGATAGACATTCCAGCACCCACCCGAGGGACCACCTCAGGTTAACCAAGGAGCCACCGTCTGTGGACGACACCTCAGCACCACTCCGACACACTCTCCCACAATCTGGCCGGGAATGTTACCCCATGGTTTCCCTCCTATCATCAAAGATTGGGAGTCCCGAAGGCTTTGCCCAATGCCGTCATCCGGTGAGCTGCCTGCAAAGGGAAGCTGCACAGGAGGTACTCCCACGAGTGGGTTTTCAGATTTCTTTGCGTTTTTTGTGTTTTGTGGAATGAAGGTTTTAAGGTGGCTGGAGTGCAAATCCTGCCACAACCTCCTAATAAGAGTAACCCAACTGCATGAGACGTCCCCAGACACAGTTCACTACTAGATATGGATGGCCGTTGGCTCACAAGGAGCTCCTCCGCCCTTTGACAGGTTTTGTTTTTAATCCTGCTGGGTGTCCATATCCAAACACCCTCCTCACCAAAAAACCTGTGGGGAGACGGTTTAGTCGCCGCCAACCCGACCATGGAACAGGTTTGTACAGGTTTACATGATACCTGATGCAAGTCACAGATCAATCTGGCCTGACCTGACTAAAGTAATATAGAGCACGATATCTCAAAAAGTTGTGATGGATTCTGACGAAACTTGGAGACATATTGGGTTTTTGACCCCGACAAAATGTTTTCGATTTTGGTGAAGATCCGTGTCCGATCCGACGACTAGAATTTTTTCAGCGATTCCTCACCATTGTAAGATCGGCTCAAAACGTATTATTGCACGATATTTCAAAAAGTATTGGGCCAAAGATGTTATTGTGGATCAGGCATTACGGGGCGGAGGTATGTGCTCTACTGAGTGCCCTTCTCGTTACCTCTGCCAACGAAGGTGAAGGGGGCAATGTTTTCACCCCTCTCTGTCTGTTTGTTTGTCTGTACAGGATATCTCAAAAAGTTGTGATGGATGTGGATGAAATTTAGTGGGCAGGTTGGGTGTGTGACATGGACAAAATAATTGGATTTTTGTGAAGATCTGGATCCGGATCAAACTACTAGAATATTTTAAAGTGATTCTTCACCATTGAGAGATCGGGCCAAAAATGATATATACATATTTCAAAAAGGTATTGGGCCCGATATGTTTCTCGTGAATCAGGTAGTACGTGGCATAGGATGTGCTCTACCAAGTGCCCTTCTCATTATTCAATGAAATTTAGAATGGGATTAAAATATTAAACTCAAATGAAATGGAACACCAAATAGGTACAGTCCTGCATTGAGTATCTCTCTCTTAAAAAAAAAAGAAGTCCGAATACAAGGCGGACGGGCTTTGCATATTCAGATTCCTTCTCGTTACTCATGAAAAAGTTTGAGAATAAAAGAGAATGAGAATGCTTTTGACTTCACTCAAGAGTAGTTTTTAAGCATATATTTTTGTACACATTTGAATGGACAGCTATTTTATTCCCATGCCATCCCTTCATTAGGAGTACGATTGTACTCCATGATAAAAAAAACAAAAATAGATCATTTCCAGTTTTTAGATGAGCTACTTTCATGATAACAGATGGGTAAAAATGTTCATTACGACTTTCATGATAACGATCGAAAAGTGACTTTTCATGATAACGATCAATAAGCGATTTTCATGACGACGATCGATAAACTAGCTACTTTCACGACAACGATAGTACTCCAACATATGTATATATATTATATATATACCATCATACCCTCCCCACCACAACACACACACACACACACCACTCTGTTACCTTTTTAGATTGAGGTTCAGGGGTGTGGATATGGCATAGGCATGATGTGCCGAGAGGCTTCCTCCTGTATTTGGGTTTCTTTGTGCACCCTCTGGAACAAAATGAAACATCAGGGCAACCGGTGTTTTTGCCCCTTCTGCTATGCATTTCCACCTCTGTCCACATTGTGTAATAATCGTATTAGGTGGACTTCACTGAATGTAAAAACAAACGATATTATCGCACACAATAAACAGATGAAAAAATTCCATCTGCCACACAACGCAGACCACAATACATCAACCACATCATCTCGAATAACCTTCATTGTCCAAAACCGTTTCTGTTACAGACAACACATGCAGATCGGGCTGTACAAAAGGCATCTGATGCTGAGTTTGGTGAAAGGTTCAACCATCATATCTCAAGTCTGTCTTCTTTTAGCAACTAAAGCATAAAGTTGTTCGTGTCATCAGGAACATCCGTTGATATTTGCGAAAATCGAAGACTTTTCAAGTATATTGGTTGGTCACGTGCATTATTCTCTGTTTGTCTGTTTGTTTGTCTGGATATCAATTGCCTACTGGTCACAATTTGAAACCAATCTTCACGAAACTTCACCAAATGGTACAGTTGGTCGTAAGTAAGAAGCCTATTGATTTTGAGGTTCAAAGGTCAACAACTTAGGTGAGATTTCTAAAATCCTCAATTTTCATCCAATTGAGTTGAAATTTGAAGAGGATTTGCATATCAGGCCGCTGAATTCAACCACCAATTACTTTTGAGGTTATCATAGGCCAAAGGTCAACAACTTAGGTGCAATTTCTAAAATCCTCAATTTTCATCCGATTGACTTGAAATTTAAAGAGCATTTGCATATCAGATCACTGAATTCAACGAACAACTATTTTTATAGTCACTATTTTTTGTGGGATTTCGCAAGTATCATGCTCTGTACGACATCTTTCTTGTTTGTTTGTTTGTTTGCTTGATTTATTTATGTATTTTAATAATGATTTTATGATATTAAAGTGCTCCTTACTTTAACAATGAAAGGGTTTCAATGTTTAATTTGCAAACTAATTACAATAAAAAACATTACTGCCAAAGATCAATGTACGAGCGTCGATCAGCGATGCAATATCGAAGTCTAATGATAAAATGCTGGTTATTCAAATAAAAGTTTAAATTTGAAAAAATATTGTGAAAGATGCGTTTTAAAATGTAAAAGGTTTAATCGTGTTAATCAATGACATTTAAACCATGCTACAAACTTAATGATCACCCCTGCCCCTGTATCCCATTATCGTCAGGGAGCACACCTCAAGAGATCCAATATTCACACAAATTTTAATAAGAATTCAACCTTACCCCCTCATTTTGGGAGCAAAGCCAGAATGTGGAATATTGATCAATTTCATACAAGATGCTTGTCAGATGGCTTCTATCAGTATATAACTTCTTTCTCTCTACTTACAGGTATATGACATTGTGTATTCATATTATAAGGTAGATAAGATGTGTTTTGAGCTAATTAATTTCATTCCATTAGTATTTATACAAGCCAGAGCACACCCAGGCATTCAGGAGAATGTCGAGATGATTATTACAATGTAGACTGCATTTTTGGTCTGTGAATATCAAACATAGATCCGAGCCTGCAGACATCAGATAACGATCCAGGCCTGTGAACATCGACAATCGATCCGAACTTGCGGACATCGATCCGGCCACGTGGGACCTTCTGCCGCACCACGTGCAACCTTTGGCCTCACTGCGTGGAACTTTCACTGTTGGGCCTCACCACTGCAGACATCGAACATCGATATGGACCTGCGGACATTGATCTGGTCTCGTGGGACCTTCTGCCGCACCACGTGCAACCTTTGGCCTCACTGCGTGGAACCTTCAATGTTCGGCCTCACCACTGCAGACATCGAACATCGATATGGACCTGCGGACATAGATCTGGCCTCGTGGGACTTTCTGCTGCACCGTGTGGAACCTTTGGCCTCACTGCATGGAACCTTCGACGTTCGGCCTCACCGCTGCAGACATCGAACATCGATATGGACCTGCGGACATTGATCTGGTCTCGTGGGACCTTCTGCTGCACCGTGTGGAACCTTTGGCCTCACTGCATGGAACCTTCAATGTTCGGCCTCACCGCTGCAGACATCCAACATCAATACGGACCTGCGGACATCGATCCAGCCTCATGGGACCTTCTGCCGCACCATGTGGAACCTTTGGCCTCACTGCATGGAATCTTCAATGTTTGGCCTCACTGCTGCAGACATCGAACATCAATACGGACCTGCGGACGTCGATCCGGCCTCGTGAGACGTTCTGCTGCACCATGTGGAACCTTTGGTCTCACTGCGTGGAAACTTCGGCATTCAGCCTAACCACTGCGGACATCAAACATCGATCCGGGCCTCTGGATTTACTTATTTACTCATGGTATTGGTATTTACTTAAGACAATGTTTTGATAAGAGTTATATTGACGTGAACAAAACACTACAGTATAATTTCTTTGTTTCAACTTCACAGATGCTTATTATAGATTCAAAGGGAAACAGTTCACTGTAATGAAAACTATTTAGGGCCATGTGCATATAGGCAAATGGGTATTGTTATTTATTCCTTTCCATAGTTATTCCCTCTCTTTCAGATCTAACCAAGTCTGCATGAGCGATGGAAGAGAAAATCTGCCTCAGAAACACAGAGCCTGTCCAGAGCAAGAAAAAGCTCCAAGATTTCCTGTGCTGTACTTGGTAGAAGGCAGAGAGCCAGGAAGTCATCACAATGAACTTGTACCTCTCTTGTGGATTTGTGCATGAGAAGAAAAGCATATGTGTCACATCAGTTGGCATCATAGATTTTCCCAGTCTAGCATCAAGCCAGGAAGAATGTGATACATGGATCATGCTTCATGCCATATTCAGTGCACAGCAATTAGGCGACTGCAACCTCCACCCTTTCCTTTCTGCGTTCTCTTGAAAAGATGATACAAACTTCATTTTTGGCATAGGCAAGCCAAAGATCCTGAAGTTTCATCACCAAATAGATTGTGAAGTTCTTGCAAGTTATGGAGAAAGCAACAACTTGGAGGTGGCAGATGAAATCATAAAAGCAGCGAGGAACCTGTTGATGGCATTATTTGGTGGAAAAACATTCTCTTCATTAGCAGCACTTTGTGTCCATCTATTCATCGTTGGCGGAAACTCGAAGGACTTTAGAAGTTTGCCCCTTACAGAGGCTGCATTCAAGCAGCATCTGTTGAGATGTCTCTTTGCTACGCTGGATCAGAAAACGGCACACTTCGCTGTTAAAAATATTGCCTCCAGCCATGTCATTTAATTGGAAGATTGAAGAATATTTGCTGCCAGTTCTGATGATATTGCTGCCATTTCCAGAGCTCACACAATCTCTCATAAGCTGCAAATGTGCGACAAGTAATTGCACTCGCAACTGCTCTTGCCAGAAATATCAAGGGCCATGTTTTGTGGCTTGCAATGTGAAGGAAATAAGGGCAAATGTGAGTGAGCACTGTATCTTGAAATGTTCACTGAAACTAATGGTTCAGAGGACAATGACATCAATGATTGAATAAATCACACAATATGACTGAATCATATAATTTTCATGCACATAATGAGAAAAAGGAAATATATATCTTACTTGAGCCTTCTGACACGCACCTTGTTGAAAATTGATTGACACTCAACAATCCGGCATCGCGCCCAAAATAAGGGGGTATGGTTGAATTCTTATTGAAATTTATGTGACTATTGGATCTCATTAAAAACTTGTATGTGTGATGTGATAGAGGGTTCAATGTGGATGATTTTGATGTTTGGGACAATTATATTAAGTGAGTATTGATGAAGATAAGGTCATTTATATATGATGCTAATGGCTAAACCCAAAGATTTTCTTGAACATTTTTCATTATTGTGTCTCTCATTCGAATAAAATATCATATAATCGACCTTTTGTTTCTTTTATGCAATGTGCCTCATCATTCTGGTCATTTTGATACCAAATTTTGATTGGTAGCAATATTTTTGTTGAATATATGGGGAAATTGCATATATCGCTGAATCGGTTCTTGGAAACCCCACGTAAAAATGTAAACACAATTTTCACAGTGAGGTACACTGATCTGAGAAGGTGGCTCTCTAGAATATTGTTAAGGAAATCATTGGGCAAGCAAATATAGTACGAGGTGTCCACAAAAACCCTGGTGCTCCCCGAATATTATGCTTTGCATTAAGTTCATTATCTGCCCCACAGCAGGGCTGAATACAATCATTTGAAGATAGAGTGCTCTCAAATTGTTGAAGTAGCTTCCTGGGCAATAAAACACAATGAGTGGTTTGCTACTGCCTTGGCAGTGGTGCCAAGATTTTGATTCAAAATCTGATTACAATACAGAAGCAGAGCCAATTGAGCTAACTCGCAAACCTCAATGATGTCACAATTATAATGGGGGTAAAACTGTTTCTCTTCTTCCTGTCTTCCCTCTTTTAGGGGTGAGGTCGAATGGTACCAAGCTTCTGCCCTGCCTTGATCATGATATTTCCCCCTCCACTTCCCTCTGTCCTTAGCCAACCAACTCTCTCAACTCTCCAACCACCCCCGCAATATTGATATCCCTGCTCACACAAAACTCGATAGCTTATGATTCAATGGAGTGCTAGATTGTCATGGGCTGTACTGATTTGATGCCAAAACAAAAACAAAACAAGAGAAAGAGCAATCAGAGATTGTAGAACCTCACCAGAACTAGTTTTGTGTGGCGTTTGTGTAGTTTTGTGTGGTGTATTTTGTGTGGCATTTGTGCACTGGTGTGTTGCGAAATAAAATTAGAGATATAATTAGAACTGCAACTTTATAACTGCTGGCAGTGATGACCGGGTACCAAGACATCCTGCTTTGATTGGAGACCTGACTCTGATCCATAATGTTTTTTCTTGTTACCTCCGCCACCGAAGGTGAAGGAGGTTATGTTTTCACCCCTTTCTGTCTGTTTGTCTGTTTGACTGTGCACAGGATATCTCAAAAAGTTGTGGACGAATACAGATGAAATTTTGTGGACGGTTTTGGTGTGAGACAAGGACGAACTGCTTAGATTTTGGTGAAGATCCAGATCCAGATCCGACGACGAGAATTTTTTAAGTGATTCTTCACTATTGAGAGATAGGGCTAAAGTAATCAGGTCAGGTATGGGAGCATGCACCAGAGCAGCGAGTCGCTGCGTCCACTTTCCGCCGGTACTCCAGGGGCCTCCGTCTGGCCATCCCCCAGGCAGATGCCTGGCCCATCCCCATCTCCTTGAGATGCCGATCAATCTGCTGCAACCACGAGGCATGCGGTCGGCCGATTGACCTCCTCCACTCACGAGACTCCCTCGCTGAGAGAATCTGGTGAGCAGCATCAGCGTCAGGAAAACGAGCCACATGTCCATACAGCCGCAGCTGACGCTCATGGACTATGCAGGTAACAAATCTAATTTGAGTCTCTCTCAGCAACCGCTCGTTAGATACAAAGTCCGACCAGCGATAGCCAAGGATTCTCCGAAGAGACCTGGTACCAAAGGAATTAAGTCTCCTTCTCAGATCCTTGGTCAGAGTCCAAATCTCACATCCATACAGCAAGACTGGAAGCACCAAGGACCTGAAGACTTGGACTTT